>CM022480.1:17179642-17273044 GCA_011952105.1 Coreoperca whiteheadi | reverse complement strand
CCCCCCACCCCACCCCCAAGGATGTCTACCCCTCTCAAAACCCAGGAATGGGGGCTACACCTGCCATCCATCTCCCTGTCGAATGTTTTCCCATGGCACTGTAATTGAGTTCTTCTGTGACGAAGGCTTCGTTCTCAGTGGAGACTATAGCTACCTGACCTGTCAGGATGGACAGTGGGACGGCCCAATGCAGATCAGCTGTATAAGCCAAGGTTGGTCCATCCTCAAACTCAGGTCTATCATTCATGTATTATTCATAAACACCTACCTGTCTGCAAAATCATGCCAGAAAAAATGTTTTTTTGGTGGATAAATTGTGGTCTAAATACCATCAACAGTCTCAGCTGTGGAAGTTATTGTCTTCATTTAAAAAATAAAACACATTTTTATGTTATGCTCTTTTCTTAGTTATTTGAATTGTTATTAAGTGTTTTGTTAGATTTTTAACTCTCTTTTATCTGTGTTAAACTTTGTTCTACCTCTTGCCTTTGTAAAGCACTTTGTAACATGTTTTAAGTGCTATATTGACAAAACCTGTATTTTTGTTATTAAAAACGTATTACAGATATTAACTGTATTTCTGATTGTTGTCCCTTTTTTGAAGGTTGTATAAGGCCCTCTACGGTGCAGCATGGCTCAACTAATCTGACAGAAACCAACAGGAGCTCCTTCCCTGTGGGCACAGTGCTGGAGTACAGCTGTGACCCTGGTTACCTGCCAGATGGACCCACCATCCTCACCTGCTCGGCACTGGGACGCTGGTCTTCTGAACCTCCTCGATGTATACGCAGTGACGGTAAAGACAAAACCTCCTCATAGTACTGTCTGCATTTCTGCCTCTGCCTCTCGGCAACATCTGGTATCACTGTAACATGAATGAATAGATAGTATCTGCTTTAGGTGTATGATAGTTTGTGAGTTTTCATTATTTTTTATTTTGATTTAGTTATGAATATTTATCTCAATTTTACATTGTATGTACTTTCTGTTTGTATTTCAATGTACACCTGTGGTTTTAACACCTTCAGTTTGTTTACATTAATAACATTGAGTTGGATTGAGCAAAAACAAGCTTAACTGTTCTTGTAAATGCAATTAGAGACATGTTGGGCTCTGATCATACAAACCAACTCCTTAAGAGGTCAGAGGCACATTTTGTGTCTTAAATCAACATCCAGCAACTGTGATAACAAAAATAGAGATATTATGACCGACAAGCTGCCCAGACTGTAGCATACTCAGAATATCCATGGATAGAGACAAAGCACATTTAATTAACAAACATATACATTGAAATGAGACATAGGGATACATTTGTGAAACAATACATAGCACTGGAGTTGATGTATTTATTGTTTTCCTCTTTTTCATTTCACAGTATGCCAGCCTCCATATCAGCCAGAGAACGGGGGCTACACCTGCCACCCCTCCACATGCGGAAGACTTTCTCATGGCACTGTGATTGAATATTTCTGTGATGAAGGCTATATTCTGAATGGAGACTATGAATTCCGTACCTGTCAGTATGGGAAATGGGACAACCTAATGCCGATCAGCTGCCTCATGGAGAAAGGTAAAGGCATATTAGCTGACCCATTTGAACTATTAGATAAATCATTACAAAGGTTTGTACAGACAGACTTTTTATGTTAAGGTGTTTTCCTCTTTACCATAGTGATTCAGTCATTTTTTGTAAAATTTTTTAAAACTATTTTATCTGTTAAACTTTGTTCTACCTCTTGCCTTTGTAAAGCACTTTGTAACATGTTTTAAGTGCTATATTGACAAAACCTGTATTTTTGTTATTAAAAACGTATTACAGATATTAACTGTATTTCTGATTGTTGTCCCTTTTTTGAAGGTTGTATAAGGCCCTCTACGGTGCAGCATGGCTCAACTAATCTGACAGAAACCAACAGGAGCTCCTTCCCTGTGGGCACAGTGCTGGAGTACAGCTGTGACCCTGGTTACCTGCCAGATGGACCCACCATCCTCACCTGCTCGGCACTGGGACGCTGGTCTTCTGAACCTCCTCGATGTATACGCAGTGACGGTAAAGACAAAACCTCCTCATAGTACTGTCTGCATTTCTGCCTCTGCCTCTCGGCAACATCTGGTATCACTGTAACATGAATGAATAGATAGCATCTGCTTTAGGTGTATGATAGTTTGATTGATTATGTTGTATTTTGGTTTAGTTATAGTTATTTCCAATTCATCTTTTATGTATTTTCTGTTTGTATTTCAATGTACACCTGTGGTTTTAACACCTTCAGTTTGTTTACATTAATAACATTGAGTTGGATTGAGCAAAAACAAGTTTAACTGTTCTTGTAAATGCAATCAGAGACATGTTGGGCTCTGATCATACAAACCAACTCCACAAGTGGTCAGAGGCACATTTTGTGTCTTAAATCAACATCCAGCAACTGTGATAACAAAAATAGAGATATTATGACCGACAAGCTGCCCAGACTGTAGCATACTCAGAATATCCATGGATAGAGACAAAGCACGTTTTTATGACAGAAACACCAGCAGAAAGCGAGATACTGTAGAAGAGACATGTTAATGCCAGATGCAATAAATGACATAGTGATAGGCAAGGCAAGTTTATTTGCATAGCACCTTTCAGGATCGGGAGACATTAACCGATCACCGATATGGTGGCCGATATAAAGCATTTTTGAGCTGGAATGAAATTAAACAAATAACTTTATTAAAGAATATTTTAGTTAAGAATATTTTAGTTAAATATTCTTTAACATGTTAAATAATTTAACATGTATATCAGTCAATTCTAGAAATGAAAACTTAGAAAATAAAGAATAAATAAAATAAATAGCTAAATAAACTTCAGTACTGTATGTTCAGTATCAGTCAATTGCTAACCAAAAACAAAAACTTTCCTATCCATTGCTTTGTACACTGTGCTGGGTTTTAACAGACTAGTTTCTGATGCGCTTATGCCTTTTTTTTACCTTGTGTTGTTATAATTGCTTCCATTGTCTTCCTCATATGGAAGTCGCTTTGGATAAAAGTGTCTGCTTAATGACTAAAGGTAAATGGCACCATTTAAATAAAGAATAAATAAGATAAAATAAATAGCTAAATAAACATCAGCACTATTCAGTATCTGTCACTTGTTTAAGCAGCGGAAAATGCCATGGAAATACTCAAGCAAAGTACAATAACGTTACTAAATGTACGTAGTGACAGCGCACTCTGGTGGATAAACTTTGCAGTGACACAAATAAATTAATATGACTCTCTTTCTGACCAATATACTGAAAATAAAACAATTTTACATCGGTGCATATCGGCTAACAAATACGCCGATACGATATATCTTCGATAGGCCAATTTTGGCCGATAATATTGGCTGACCAATATATAGAGTTGAAGTATTTATTGTTTTCCTCTTTTTCATTTCACAGTATGCCAGCCTCCATATCAGCCAGAGAATGGGGGCTACACGTGCCACCCATCCACATGCGGAAGACTTTCTCATGGCACTGTGATTGAATATTTCTGTGATGAAGGCTATATTCTGAAGGGCGACTATAAATACCTCACCTGTCAGTATGGGGAGTGGGACAGCCAAGTGAAGCTCAGCTGCCTCATGGAGCAAGGTACAAAAATGTAGATGACGCATTTAGACTATTAAATAAATAATTGCAAGTTCTTTCCACATAGCTCTGTCAACTCTTTATCTGCCTCACAGACCGCGATCCAACTTCACCATTGGGGATGCCTGCCTTGTCCATTGTGGCATCCACAGCCAGTTCAGTGGCCCTAATCCTGCTCCTGGTAGTGCTGTTTGTACTTTTGCAGCCAAAAATCAAGTCCCTTCATCGGTGAGTACCGCCCTGAAAATCATGCTTTTCACTACAAACATCTTATGTGTAATTCAGGAACGCGTACATCTCAGGAACGAGTACATCAGAGGGACAGCTCATGTTAGATGTTTCGGAGATAAAGCCAGAGAGGCCAGATTGAGGTGGTTTGGACACGTTCAGAGGAGAGACTGTGAATATATTGGTAGAAGGATGCTGAGGTTGGAGCTGCCAGGCAGGAGGTCTAGAGGAAGACCAAAGAGGAGATTTATGGATGTAGTGAGAGAGGACATGAAGTTAATTGGTGTGAGTGAAGAGGATGCAGAGGACAGGGTTAGATGGAGGCGCATTATTCGCTGTGGTGACCCCTGAAAGGGAGCAGCCGAAAGGAAAAGAAGAAGATCTTATTTGTAATGCCTGTGCATGTTATACTTGAAACCGCGAGCTATGGTAGGCACTTTTCATTGAGGAAACTAGTCGTTGAAGTAACAAGTTGACAGATTTTACATTTCCTCTGGATCTCCACATCTAGACGGGATCAGGGTGTGTCCGGCCAGCCTGTGTCAGTTATGGTGGAAGGAGTCCAGGTGGCTCTGCCCTCGTATGAAGAAGCTGTGAGTAGTAGTGGAGCCTCAGCCCTCAACTCGGAGTCTCGAGTCCAGATAGTGCTGTCTGAAGGCCAGCATGCCACAGCGCCAGAGGCTGGCCCCTCTAGGCCTTCATCCTTCAAACAGCAGCAGTCAGAGATGGCTGTGGTCCACCTTGTACCACCGTCCTCCTCTTCGCCCTCATCCTCTACCTGGGTTCTGGAGCAAGCAGGTGCTGCAGCTCCTTCATCCTCACAAAGAAGGCCGTCTGCAGGCAGCGACCAACACAGCCTGTCTCTAGACTCTGAGATGGATTACTCTGATGGTAAAGCCCCCTTCAGACACACTCTTTACTTATTTAAAATTCCCAAATGTACTGATGCAAATGTTTTTCTGCTGTCCACAGATATGCCACTGCTGAAGGAGGCCTAAAAAATACTGCTGCCTTTGGACTTAAGATGGTGAGCAGGATGCCTCCTATTGAGTTTGTCAACACAGCTGTCAACACAGACTAGCAGTGGGTCACTCGGAGTAGTTCATTTGACCATCCCAACGGAGACCAGAGAAGAGATTTACATGTACATACATGCTTACATTTTTTATAGGAATTCCTACACTATGTATGTACATCTAATGTCTGAAGCTCAGTTTGAAAATGTAGAACAAAAACAGATAGGAAGAGACACCTCTGAAGGAGTGTGTCTTATAGGCTTTTGGAAAGAAATGACTGAATGAATGGGCAAAGCTGCTCATTTTGGGAACTAATAATCTCATCAGTCTTAATTGTTAATTGTTACTTTTCTTTAAGCACATATCACTCCATTCAAGACACACGCTGGCAAAGATTCATGAAGGCCAGTTAACCTTTGTCATGCACACTTACAACATTTTCTCCAAAGATTCTTGTGTTTACAGATAATTATTTAAGGTGTTGTTAATCATGGCTCACGCCATTCCACATGTCACTGTACAGTTTAAGGCTGCTTGTTGAGTTCACTCCGCTGCGTTTTTCATTGGATTAAGAGCAAACACTTGTTGAGACTTGTTGTTTCAGGCCCGCATTCGACATATTTCATCCTTGCAAAGAGTTCAGATGTATTCTCTTCATGCTCATACCCTTGCCCCCAATGGCCTTAGCTATCCACTTCTATGCACAAGTATCTATAATATGTAAAATAAGGAATTGTGAAAATGAATGTCAGTTAAATGCCTCCACTGCTTAGTGATATTATGTGTGGCTTTGTGAGACACATCACTTGTACACCGGAAAATAATATTCTCTTAATTTATGCAGGCTGCTTGGAAATTCCTGTCTTCAAGTCTTAACATGAAACTAAAATGTGTATTTAATTTATTTGTGTCAAGAAACGCTGTTGATCAGCCATGGCTTATTTTGATAATATACAAAAATAGTCTTTTCACTTTTCCACTTCAGTTTTAATTATACTGCAGGCACATAAACCTGTGTGACACTGTAAACATGGTTGGAAAGCTCCAACACAAAAACGTGTAGGTGTACAGATTAATGTGATGTCAGTGTTCACTTTGTTTGGCTGTCCATTGAATTTTCTTTTAGAATGAGGAATGGATTTTATTGTTTGTGAAGATGGTATTTTAATATATGTAAAAAGTAAAGTTTACTCTGTATATACCATACGGTCATTTTGATTAAATATTATTTGAGGTGTTCAAATTTCCTTTATTCATCTTTTTCATTAGACTGCTTTTCACATCTTTGAAACATCTGAGATTGACCTTTCCTTTAGGTCTAACATATTTTTATAAAAGTATTTAATAACACACCACAAACTTCTCCAGTCTCCAAAGAGCAAATAACATGTCAATAATTGTGATTTTATAATCTCAGTCATTCATCCTCAGTAGGTAGGATCCAGCTCTCCTTCGTTTCCCTCTCCAGCTCTGGGTTGTCATCTGTGATGCTGTCACGGTTGTTTCACCTCCTCCTGTTTAACGTCAACACTGTTGTATATTCTTGTATCTGTGTAAGAGAAGGGTGATATAGACTTCTGCTTTCTTTGATCTGAATTCAAAAGACTGATGGCTACAAATGTGCGGCGAGCGTGCATGTGCTCTTCTCACCCCTCCCCTCCTCCTCCCCTCCGCACACTACAAAAACACACAGGCAGCTGTGACATTTACCCTCAGCTGGTGGCTTGAATCTTTGGTAACATCTGAAGCACAGGCTCAGGAGAAGGGCCTCAGCACACTGGAATGCGATGTATATCATAGGGAAGAGAAACATGGGTCCTATGACCTGTGGGGAAAAGGCCACCTTTAGGATGGCAACACACAGCTGGATGTTTTGACACCCCGTTTCCATGGAGACGGTCCTGCTGCATCTAAAAAGAGGTGAGTCACTTGTCATTAGCTGTGATATTTAGGGGTTCAAGTCCCCGAATGGGTTTCGTGAGCTGGAATGAGCTAGAAAAACGAAACTTGGCCCAATAACTGGAAATGATGCTTATGTGCTGCCATAGAAATGTGAGACCAATCGGCCACATGGTGGTGCTGTGATTAAGATCCAAAATCGCGATTTTCTCCCATGATTGACTTGAAATTTCTCACACAAGTCCAGCTCAATGTGCTCAAAAAACAGCCTCTTTGACCATTAAAGTCTGCCGCGATAGATCTTTTGCTAATTTGAATAATGTGAAAAAAAAGTGACACTACTTTTTGGGTTTAGACTCTATCAACACCAAATTGGGGATACAGCACTGCGGGACTGAGATACAGATTTCTATAAAAAAATTTTGCAAGATTGGTCCAAAAACATGGCCGCCATCAACCAAAATATATTTTCCAAGGTGGGACCTAGTGGGCGTAGTCTATTCATTGTTACTGTGCACTGGAAAGAGCTAGAGACATGAAACATGGCACCGTAGGTGGAGACGACATGGAAATGCTTCACCAAAAAATATGATTCCACTTGGCCTGATGATGGCACTATAACAGCCAAAGAAGTGAACATTTTGAAAGACCACGCCCCTCACACCATACATCCGATTGACGTGAAATTGCGCACACATGTCCAGCTCAATGTGCTCTACAAAAAAGCCTCTTGGACCAAAATGAGTCCACCTGACTAGATTTTCTGCCATTTTGAATTTGCTGTAAAACACATTTTTGACATTAACCTCCTAAACCGTAGGTCCAATTGCTGCAAAATTGAGCATGGATTATCATTGACCCAAGCTTATCAAAAGTTGTATAAACCTGTTGCTATGACATCTTATTTAGTTTGTAAGATATTGACGTTATTTTTCTCAAATGTTTGCATTTTTCTCATGAAACACTAGATACGTTCACCTCTTCAGGCCACCAAAAATCCTTAAATTAAATAAAACCAAAAAAGCAAAATAGTTCATTGGTTGCATAATCTGTGAAGAAAGGTTACTTGTACCATTGCTTCATTTTGAGGAGTCAAAAGCCAAAAGATGGAAACTAGTGATGTACACAATTCTCTCCAAAGCAAAATGGGGGAGCTACTCAAAGCTGCAAAACGTTTAGTCTTGGGTAAGAGAAAGAAAAGTATTTCATCTTTGGAAAAACATATTCTTTTCTCTCTGGTAAGTTTCACTGGCATCCATACTACTAATACCATAATACTGCACAGTATACTATGGATAGCATATTGGCCCACTGTATACATTGAATATGTAGTAATTGGGACAAAGTTATAGACTGGCTTGTTTACCAACACAAAGAAAGCACAATCGAGTGTATATTCACTTACTGTGGACTGAGCCCGCATAAGACAGACATCATATATCCCAGAATAAAGCCAATCAGTGGCATCAGTGCAGCCACGGCCATAACATCAGGTGTGACGATCATCCATATTTTGTCTTTGACGGTGATACCAGACAGGGTTAACAGTATGATGCTGGCGATGATCAGGATGCTGACACCAATCTGTCGAGAAAGTGGAAACATGTCGCCCCTGAATGTTACTTGAATCTCGGCATCAAAGCATGAAGGTTCTCTCCTCTTCCCTATTTCCAAATGTGGCAAACATCAAGTAGAAGCATCAAGGTCTGCTCTTAGTTAGCATTAAATGACTATGGCTTCCTGTTGCACATGCCTGCCTGTTTATTTGGACTACAAATTACACCCACGCCATGTGTTGAATGGTTGTGGTAAACACAACTTTGTGTCCCGTAGGCCTTTTTCACACAAGACATTTTGACAGGTCGCAGTAGTATAAGCACAGGTGAAAATAGTCAAATGAATGATGGCTGGATACCATGTAGCTGCTTCAGTTTAAAGTTCTTGGTATTGTGCATGCTGTCACACTGTCATGACTTACTGAGACACTTGAATAGAACAGAGCCATCATGAATGTTATTGGTAACACCTGTGCTTTTCCTTCCAAGTCAACATGTCTGCTGTGAAAAAGGTCTGTCCATAACAGGTTATATATTGTTTGCAGAGGCACATTTTTTGGAGTCTCACTTTTTTGATGACTGATGTGTAGTTTGGTTTGTAGTGATTAATGAGAATGCCAATGGCACAAGGCACCAGGGTGAACACGAGAGCAGTGGTGATGCCGACGTACGGGACAGCGTTTTCCAGCCCTGAGAAGCCACGACAGTAGATATAGAGCAGTAAAGGCATCATACCCAGGGCCGCGACACTGGAAAATGTGGTCATTACGATGCTGGGAGGGTATCAGAGCAGAGAAGAAAGATTAAACATGCTTGAAATATAAATGTCTGAAATGTCTTGTTTTGTAGGAACATTTCTGGTAATCGACAGTCTGTGGTATGACAGCCAATTGTGCTGGGCAAGTAGTAAATTATTGTAGGCATTTGTAATCTTCCAACAAGACAGGAATCAATACATCAATTAGGTTTTTTTACCTTAGGTTCATGTCACCCTTAATGGCCAGGGAAAAAATGTTTGACAAGCTTCCCCCTGGACAGCAGCCGCAGATGAGCACAGTCACAGCCTTGATGGAATTCATCTCTAGGAGTTTGGCTAGACAGAAAGCAGTCAGGGGCATGATGCCGAACTGCGCCAGCATTGCAATGGCCACTCCTTTTGGCTTGAGTAGATGGGTCTTAATTTTGGAAATCTCCATTGTACAGCCAAGGGATATCATGGTGAAAAAGAGCACGATGATGGAGATGGTATTGATGGTTTTGTTTAGCTTGGAGGAGATAGTCAGGACACCCATGCTTTCATTTCCAAAGACATGTCCCTCTTTATAGATGTTAGCTATCCCGTTGTAAACGTCCGTCAAATTCATTGCGGCATTCATCCCAAACCAGTGTGTTTACTGTGCTGTGGCTTTCACCTGGACAAAGACAAAGAAAACTCCATACATTAACAGCAAAGGAATTACAGTTTGAGATTCTTCATTAGATTTTACACCTATAAATAAATGCAGCCATTTACATTTCATTTCCACTTACAATTGTCTTTGATTCAGTATTGGGTAAGGTAGTTTGGGTGCTTTTTTATTTTATTTTATTTTATTTATTTTTTTTTAATTTTTTAATTTTTTTTTTTTTTTTATTTTATTTGTAGGGTTTTTATGCAAAACATCTCATACAAGCACTGTGTGCAGGTTGGTTATACAAAAATAAAACAATTATCCCATTTTGTGTGCCTAGGACTTTTTTTCCTCTTTGCCGGGGTATTGAGTATCGTTTTTTCATACTAGCATTGTACCAAAGTTTAAAATTCTGGTAACGTGACAACATTAATAGCTAGGGGTCTCTGCCAGCGCTTTTTTCCCAATTGCCCCTGTGTTTAAACCAAACGCCACAAGTCGTGTCCTTGGGGCCAAACGAACCCTAAGCCTTTACATAATCCTGTAGTCAGTAAAGGGGCTTCTTTTTACTCACCCTTGCGCTTGAAGTATCTGTGTTTGCTGCCCGATAGCCACTGCTAAGAAGTTAAGCTGCATGATCACAAACCACTCAACAAAAGGAATTAGGAGACACGTTGCCAAGAAACACTTAATATTCCTGGTATGTCTTCCCTCGAAAGCCTATGTTTTGCCTGTTATGTGGACAGTAGGCTAAAGAGAAGCTGTGGTGATCCTGAATGTGAGAGTCAAATACAAGTGACAACACAAGCATTAAAAGAAAATACCGTTAAGAGCACTGAAGATATTTACCTCATATCATTTAGTTGTTGTTTTGATTCAAGTGAAATTTCTGTACCCGTATAAGTGACATTACAACTGGTTTGGAAGCCAGTTGCAGATCAGTAGGCAATTTTACTTAATTTAAGCCTTGATAATTTCAAAGACATTTTATGTACAACAGTTAAACTTTTGAAATAAAAAATCTTTGCATATTCATAAATTCTGAATTTTTCAATGAGGAATAAATGTAATTTTAAGAAATTTTAACTAGGTAATTTCACTTTTTTGGTGTAAAAATATATATTTGAAAACTTGTTGGGAGGGAACCTTTAAGAGCACTGAATATGGTAGATTTAGCCTTTTTTTCTCAGTGATTAAAAGCGGTACTGCAAAAAACCCCAACATTTTCCCCATCGACAAACGACATCGGCATAACAAAAATGTTACTTTTTAAATTTCACACTTCCTGTGATTTTAATAGGCTACGCAATAAACACTTTATTAGTTACCAATCAACACCAGGGCAGATGCAACACTATGTATTATGCTCAAATATATTAGTTGCCAGTGGTGAGAGAGCTATGCAGGTCCTGCCAACTCTGCTTCCCCCGTCCATCTATAAGTGTGAAGGAAAAGTCTTCAGACCCACCACTGCGGAGTCCTGAAGGTCCTTTATTGACTAGCAACCTATAAGTTTTGCTTTAGTTTTTCTACTTCAGTAAGGCCGGTCATTTGCATTGCTTGATAACTATGAAGGTAATTTAGGGCCAGCTTGTTTGAATCCAAAAAATTAAAAGCCGTGAATGTAAAAAGAAGCCCACAATAATATTAGTCCAAGCCACTATTTCAAAATAATTTTTACATTTAGTTTGCAAAGACTGAGTTTGAATACAAATTTAATTTGTTTGCCTTTCACATATTTGCATTTGGTCATATTTTGCAAAGTTTATACAATGTTTGGAATCAGCGGTTTTTGGTGATCCTACATTTTTTTTGCGTTTTGATACTTCCACAAAAAGCTCCATAACATAAATATCATTTATATTGCAACACTAAGTGACTAAGACGAGGTCCTGCCAGGCATTCACCATCATGAAGAGTCTTTGGGTTTTTGGCAAAAAAGCTATTTGAAGACGTCACTTTGGGCTCTGGGAAATTGTGATGAACATTTTTTCACTTTCACTTCACTTTCATTTTCGGACATTAAATAGACCGATTAGTCGATTTATCGTTTAGACGATGGGAAGAAAATAATTTTGATAATCGATTAATTGTTTCACATTTTATAAATTAAACGATTTAAGCATGAAAATAATTGGCAGATTAATTGATGATTAAATGAATGGTTAGTTGCAGATTGTTGAGTTTTAAGTTGTTTTTATCTACTGTGGGGGGGGGGGGACATTTAAAAATGTCATTAAATGTACATTTTTAATGGCCTATAGTGTGAGTGTTAGTATCATTATGGGAATTATAAATTACCCAACAATAACAATGATATAATATACCTTTATTCATCGTTATTATTTTACATAAAAGAAGCAAGGCATTAACAGGAAATAACCCTGTGTATGGGTGATATTTAACCCAGCAATATAGTTAATTCTACTCACTAGGGTCAGGTCAAATAAACAAAACCAATATTCTGGGTTAAAAGGTCAAACCCAGTGCATGTTCTGGGGTTAAAGTTGGGTTATTTTTTAACTCAGCAGTTTTTTGAGTGTAAAGTTCAGAAGACAGCTGCAAATCTCTGGTACAGCAGGTGCAGCAAGTCTCCAGCTCATCAGCAGCATTTCCAACTCTATAATATTCAACCATGCACCTTATCAGACATTGTTCCACTATGTAATTCTGTGGTGTTCTTCGTAGAGCTCTAAACTAGAGGAAGGAGAACATTGTGGTATCATTTTAAAAGATGGCTGTCCTTGTGTTAATGTTCAAGACTGTGCAATCTTCATGTTGCATTCTGAGATTTAAGGTTGTTGATTAGTCCCACGATATCTGGGAATCATTGTCACAGACCAATTTACATCCTCTATGAACTTTTACACAACTGTAAGGCCTTGCCATAGAAGCAGTTGGAAAACAGCTCTATAATCTTATAACAGCTTAGTCGCCTAACTGCTGGATGGAGAGAGGTATGTTTCTGTCTACAGTCCATTTTATAAGTCATATCTCAATATGGTAGATTTAGCCTTGCTTTTCTTAGTGACTAAAGCGGTAGTGCAACAGAAA
The DNA here is from genome assembly GCA_011952105.1 of Coreoperca whiteheadi. NCBI lineage: Eukaryota > Metazoa > Chordata > Actinopteri > Centrarchiformes > Sinipercidae > Coreoperca > Coreoperca whiteheadi. Next base: position 17,260,271 of record CM022480.1, on the reverse strand, counting down.
AAAAACATTTTCCCCATTGACCTTAAAACTGCATAGCGCAGCTCCAACCTTCACATTCATCCACTAGGGGCAATTTTAGAGTTATCAATTAACCTACACATGCATGTCTTTGGACGGTGGGAGGAAGCCGGAGAACCCGGAGAGAACCCACGGTAACACGGGGAGGACATGCAGACTCCACCCAGAGAGATCGTGTGACGTTGGTCTGGTCCAGGATTCCAACCAAGGAGGCAGGAGCTCTAACCGCTCTGCCACCGTGCACCCCTGGGATGCTTTGCTTCTAATAAACATATTGAAAATTTTAACTTCAAACTCACCGTTTTGTGCAACCACTCAGCCATTTTGCTTTGTGTATTTGTTCATAATTTAGCTGTTAAATCCGCACACAATGTATGTGTAACAAAACAAATAAGCTTGCCTAACTCCAGTAACAATAATTTCTCATGTCTAGCAGTCAGTTTGGTCCATTATTATGAATATAATGCAATGTTGTAACAATCTACACATCTACACAGCAAAATATTTATATATTTTAGTGCCACCATCCATTGTTGCAGGTCAGTGACACATTTTTATTTAGCAAGTGGAAACTAACTGCATTTGTGCTTTAGTTTCTGACTTTCCTCTTTCATGCTAAATCATTGGAAATGTGTAATGATAATAATTTGCTGCAACCTTAGATTGTGGTCTTTAAAACCTCTACAAATGCTTTATGGATTAAAAACGAACAAATTTACAAATTTACTGCTTTATGACTCATCCATGCAATCAAGGGGGCCATATTTAGGAAAGGTGGTTTCTTTTGAAAAGTGAGTCAGTACTTAAATGATATTAAACACATTTAAAGCCCAACAATGGCATTATTCAGTCAGTCAGTGAGTCATTTCCTACTGCTTGTTCCCGTTAGGGGTCGCGGGTGACTGGAGCCTATTCCCGTCACTTTGGGCCTTAAGAGGGGTACACCCTGGACAGTGGCCAACTCGTTGCAGGTCCAAGATCGGACGAGGACCAGGAATCTTGTCCCAGGCTAAATTCCTGGGACAATGCCATTATTATATCATTTTATTACAATTTCCTGAAGAGACCAAACCCAAAAACTAAGTTTTTATCACACAATGAAACAAAATGGTTCTTTTATGTGTTTTTAATAGTTTTTGGATGGCACTGGAATTCTACATCAGAGAGATGAGCAGGCTGTGGTTACACAGTGTACAATAATAATAATAATAAAAGAATAAAACTGTCAGAAAACAAGATATCATAATGATAGGCTGTTAATAAAGGCACTGTCTTACCTTAATTTCACGCCAACTTCTGCTACTTCACTGTGCTCGCTCAGACGCTTGTTTCCATCTCCCTCACATTCTTGTGTCTAACTCCTTTTCTCTGTGTTTGGACCACCTGCCCTCCCCTCTCTGTCACATGGGCTCATGACTACAAGGTAATCAGCTCCAGAAGTAAACCATCAAAACCACTTTATGTGGAACTCCTTGCACAATAGTTTTCATTTGCACATGTTACACAGAATTCCATTCAATCCAGCTTTTAGGCCAGTTACTGGAAGTGACACCATATCCAGAGTGTATTCCCCTAATTCCTGTTTTTCAGGGCACCGTGGGAAAGTTTGGCATTGGTGGGCTCGATAATGTGGAACGAATGTAATTGCCTCACTTGCATGTGTAAACAGACCTTCAATTAATATTATGCAACCAGGCAGATTCAGTTTGCCTGGCAGAGTTACCAGTCTTTTCAAAAGGGGTCCACTTTGTGAGACTAGGGTGCTTTGTACACCGAGACCTTTCATTTACAACTCACACAACAGATCAGGTATGTTAGACAAGGCTCAAATGTTGTTTCCCTATTCTGTACACCATAGCAGAGTTGACGTATAAGTAAAAGGGGCCATATCTTAAAATCTCAATGCACCTCACGTGCTGACATTCAGTGGAATCGCTTACAGGAATGAGCTGTGTTAACTTGCTTCTTCTACATACAGTACCAAACTTTTGACTGGTACTGTACATAGAAGTCTTGGTTAAACAAACTTAATACAAGAAAGCCTGATGCAACAAAACAGCTGTGCAGGAGAGGATAAACATCCAGCTGAGTTTAAGAGCCTTTCACAAAGAGCCCTGAAAGCGTAGTAAAAGCTAGCTGGGAAATAACACAAAAAAACTAAGATGGGCCACAGGCACCTGAGATAAAGAGGAGTGCAATGATGTGATGGCTTAATTTGGGCAGCGATGTTGCAGATTATAGTGTATCTTAGGACTTGTTCAGAAACTAAACTCCTGTATTCCAAGTTGGAAACTGCCAGTAAGGGAAGTGGAAAACACAGGGATGACAATCATCTGCAGATCTGTATCTGAAGGCCGTATGAATGAATGAATCAGAAAATGAAACAAATCTAAAAAAACAAGACAAAAAAAACCTGGGTTGTTTAAGGTTTGGGGAGGCACTGAGGACAATCAAAGCTATAATTCTATGTATTTATCAACATATTTCCATTTGATTTATGTCTCCATCTAAAGCTGAAATGTGGATGAAGATCATTTACAGACCTGTTGCCATATGAATGAATCTTAACAAAAAACAGGTGCAGCTGAGGTCAATCCTAGCACTTCATGAGCAAATTACAATTTACTGGGTGAATCAATTATACACAAAACAAGCAAAGTACCCTGATTTGCATCACACACCAAGCAATATGTATGTTAGTAACATATTGGCATTAATGGTACACCATGTAAAACTTGTTGACACTGTTTTACCATTAGGAAGCATTTTATTATTATAGGCTTACTACTTTTTATTATTTACACATTATTATAATGTTCTCTTATTGGCCATACTTGTTTTTTATTGGAGAAATGAGACAGTGATGACAGCGTAACAGGTAATATGTGGTGAAAGACTGACTGGTATACACAACAATTCGGAACATCCTTTTTCTTTTCTCCTCCACCCTCTGTTGCCTAAATATTCAATGAAATGTGAAATGATAAATAGCGCACCCATAAAGATCATACAGGGGGTGTTCATCATGCTGTTTTTAAGAATGTAAAACAGCCCGTTTGGCTTTGCCTCATTAAAATTAGGCCAAACTAATTCCTGATAATAAAGCACATCTTTGCGGTGCTGCAGTAGGTTTATAAGTAGTGATGGCTTGCTGCAGAAGCTATTTAAAGGTCATATGGAGGCAAGTGTGCAGCCATGGGTGGTGAGTGGGGGAGGGCAGCCAAAGTGAGCGAGCCCACCATCTCATTATACTATGCTGGGAGAAGAGCCCAGTTATTGTAGCACACTACCCTTCTGACAACACCGCAGACTTTAGCACAATGCATTTTGGTCCTTAACACAGAATAATTTTTGCATGAAAGGTGCACTTAAGAAAAATATGTTACAGACATAGTCCTATGATTGTATATGTTTAAGGCATCACTGATTGATTCATGCCAATGTAATGAAATGCTGTTTTTAATACATATTTGTGTAACAATATAACAAAGAACATTATGATCCACTTGAGTAGGAACACCGAAGGTCCTGAGGGTGCTGTGTTTGCAACTTGTAGGAGATAACGATATATTGTGGTGGGCGCGTACGAATACGTGGGCTACTGGGAAATGTAGTTCAGATTCCAGAAACAGTACCGTTGCAAACGTGCAAACCAGGTTGAGTGGTGGCGAATGACTTCATTACCCAGAAGGACCCATTTTGTTGCGCCTGCGCTGTTTATGTTTTCCCGTCCATGTGTAGGCGAATCACGTGTAGTGAACCGTCGGTCGTCATGTATCTGCTGTAGCAAAGCGCCGTGCAAGATTTTGTTATTTGCCTCCAGTTGTCGCTGTAACGTTACTGTTTTGACAGCTGCTCGTTTTCTTCTCCCATACATTTTTACCGAAGAATGAGCGAAAACGATGACATCGAAGTCGACAGCGATGTATGTGGTTTAGTTTCCTCTAGAAGTAGCTAGCCAAATCGTTAGCCCAACAGCAACTTTAACATTTCTGCCAACCTACGCTATCTGCTTGAGCTAGCTAGCGATCTAGCTGGGTTTCTTGGCTAACATTAACGTTAGATTGTAAGACAAATGGGAAGTGAGCTGTTAGGAAAAAGGTGTTCATTTGAGTGCTTGCGAGCTGGCTCGTACGTGAAAGTCGAGCACATTAGTCTGGTGGATAAGTTACGTTGTGTAACTGCGGTCAAGTGAACCGTCGTTCGCGGAAACCCTGTTAACCAGTCGCCGTTTGGATTTTGAGGCACTTTTATTTGTGCAATTACGGTTACGGGTGCTGGGAGGGGCCATAAAGGAAGCATAATCCCGTTAAGAATGTCTCTGCCTTCGACCATATTAAAACGGAAGTAATTTTACTGAGAAAATTAAAGAGAAATACTTCTCCAAAGTTAAGGCTTCCCACGGGTCCTTGAAATCTCCCAAAGTTTGTGAATTTGAGAGGGGGGGGGGATCAGGGCATTGAAAGTTTTTGAAAATAGACGAGGATCGTTGAAAGTGCTTGAACATATAGGTTTCCCTTAAAGTAACATCACTGTAACACAGCAGCACAACGGATAAGTGTTCACACATTCAAGCCTCTCTCTCTGTTTAATTGTCGTCTGTGCGCTTTTGTAAAGCCTGCTAGTTCTGTAAACATTCTCAGTGTAAGTAACCTTGATCCCTGTCTCAATGCTGTGTTGGGTACTTGAATTTGAGGGAATTGGGCCTGGAAAGTTGTAGAAAAGCCCTTGAATTTGACGTTTAAGAAGGTGTGGGAACCATGAAAGTCATATAGTGTAAAACATGAAAAAAATCTTTGTTTAATAGGGCTGTAACTAACGATTACTTTAGCAATCGATTCATCTGTCAATTATTTTTTCGATGAATTGGATTTCAAAAAAGCATACATTTCCAACCCTTTTATTCCCAAACAGAACTGACAGTGCAAAAAATATGTTCAGAAAGTGCACAAACAGGTTGCTCCTTGAACATCCCTGAGCTGTTAAAGTAATAAAAAAACAAAAAGCAAATGGACTAACAGAAAAAACATACACGTCTGCTTTACATCTGCCAAATATCGAGGCTTTTTTAAATCAAGTGCACAAACAGATGAGGCTTTGAGGCTATGTCGCCACAGTGTGTGTGTGTGTGGGGGGGGGGGGATAAAGCAGAGAATATGTAGAATAAATGTAAAAAAAAATACAAATAACGTGAGAGCAGCGAGTCTTCTTCACAAACTTACTCAAGTACAAGTAAAACGTCTGGTGCACTAAAACTTGAAAACGCATCTCTTCCATCAACACCTGACTGACAATCACTAACTCTTCTTCCTTTCTACCTCTGCTATAAAAAAAAAAAAAAAAAGAAACTCTTCCTATCCTTAGCTTTGTATACTGTGCTGGGCTTTAACCAGACTCGTTTTTGATGCACTTATGCTTTTTGTTACCTTGTGTTGTTATATTGCTTCCATTGTCTTCCTCAAATGTAAGTCGCTTTGGATAAAAGCGTCTGCTAAATGACTAAATGTAAATGTAACTACTCTTAGAAGTTTTCAAAAAGTTACTCAAGTAAGTGTAACGGAGTAAATGTAACTCGTTACTTCTGCCCACCTCTGAGCTGCACACACTCACACACACACTCACACACACACACTCACACACGCGCGCTCACTCTCTCTCTCACTCCCTGTCGCTTTTGCACATCTTGCAACTGACACACCTTTTCGATGGGAAACGCTCCCACACCCTGGCTGACTTGGGTCGTGCTCATTTCTCTGCCTCCGCCGCGTCACGGGTCTCCGCGCTGTTTTTATTGTTGCTCCGCGCTCAGCTGCGCTTTTTTTAATACTCAAACAGCTTTCAAACACCGCGTCTTATCGAGTGGCGTAATAATCGCGCGACACAACGAATCGATAATGAAATTCGTCGCCAAGTCATTTATTGTTGTTGCAGCCCTAATACTTAAGCTATCATAATTTTCAATGAAATCCTGTTCAGTATGACCCTGACTGTCTGACGTCATTCTACTGGACAGTTTTGGAGAAATTTAAAGGGTGGGTCAAATTTTACAGCTAGGGTCATTCTGAACAGGATTCCATTGAGAAACCTATTATGGCAACAAATCTATCATAATTAAATAATGAGAGAAGTTACTATGATTTTCAATTACATTGATTCTGAACAAGGTACAAGGTCATTTATTGATCATTTTACAACACAAGGTTGACAATAGTAGCAAATCTCTTAAGGAAAAGTTTTTACGAGAGTTCAAAAATGAGACAATCCGGAAAGGCTGCCTACGGTAACATGACTTGAAAGACATATTTAAAAGTAATTAGTTTCTAACTCAGAACCTCTTGGAACTTTTGGGAAGCCTGTAGATACCATTTCGCACATTACGACACTTTTGGTAACATTTGAAACAAGACATATTTCATACCTGATGTATGAAATATTAGGGATGTGAGAATGAATTGCAGTGAAAGTTGTACAGTCTTTACAGTACATTGTGGCTGCTCCAAGCACCAGTACCGTAATTACATGAATAGAATGCAAATAGGCTACTAGAGACAACTGTGTTCATGTTTTTTTGTGTTGTTTTTTTTTTTATTAGGGACCTTCTAAGTTAGTCTGTAGTTTCCCTGCAGCCTCCTGGACCTTTTAAAATATGTTCTCCTTTAAATATATTATCCTACAACAGTGCAAATACATTGTATTTGAAACGTACTTGCCAAATGCAACATCAAACATACTGTAGATGCTAATCAACATTCCCCAAGGGGTACGAACCAGCTGCATTTAATGGCCTGTAAATGTGCTGTGGTGTTTTAGTTGAGTTTTGCATCTGAAATGACGTCAGATGCTCAGTCTGGTGACATATTTCTCATAGCCATGGATTCCCCTCCCCCTATTTGATTAAGCTGGGATCTCCACCTTTGTATCCTATAGAGGCACAGTATAAATACAGTATACTGTTAGGCCTGTTAACCTGTCTAAGTTTACAGGATAGTTCAAACTTTAATATGAAAAACAAGTTATGTTTTTTTTTTAAATATATATGTGTAATAATTGTCAGCTCTTAGCAATGCCATGCAGCTATACATCTAAAGTAAAAATGTGTAGCAATAGCAATTATCTGCATGAAAAATCTTATCCTATACTATATTTATGCTCTGTTTATACATGTTTACCATATTTGACCTGGAAAATAGTCCTAATGAGTGTATGATAACTATAAGATGATAAAGAAATGCATTTAAATTTACCTATGTTTATTTGCTTCATTTAGCCATATAAGGATTAGCGTGTAAAAGGTCCAATTCAACTAGTGCATCTTAAATGTTTGACACACAGTACACAAGTCTATGTCTGTCTAATCAATAGAAACGTACAGCTTTCTGTTTAACATGACAGAACACTGTTCTCATCAATCCTGTTTAATATTTAACAATACAATCTGCAACATTTTGCCTTAAGGCAGGAAGGGTATTTTCAGTGTTGTCCTCCGATCCTTAACTTGGACTGCATCCTATCCCAACCCTTGCCACTCATCTTAATGAGCGTCTAGCCTGAGGCTGAGCTAACTGACTTCTGTAAAGCTACAGCTGCTAAACAAGTAGACTGTGAATGCAGGCAGTTTATAAAATAAAAAAACACTGCTGGTGTTCACCATGTTTTTTATTCTCCACTGTGGGACATGGCATTATACCTACACCAATGGTCCCTGCTGTACGATGTTAGGAAAATGAGATTTGCACCTGTACACACACGGACCCTGTGAAAGATAAGGCCGCTGCTTATTCTACTGCTTTGCAATTGAAAGCTGCAGCGTTTGCATATTGCAGCTTTAAAGTGGTCCCTGTCTTCTTCTTATGTTAAAAATCACATGGAAATCAAGTCACAAACCTTCTTGGTTTTATCTTGTGTGTTTTTGTGTATATGACCTGTGTATAACCGTTACCTGTCCCTTTACAGGCAGACAAGCGAGCACATCACAACGCGCTTGAGCGCAAACGCAGGGACCATATTAAAGACAGCTTTCACGGTTTACGAGATTCTGTGCCTGCATTACAAGGGGAGAAGGTGAGAGGAAAATATATTCGTTTTCTACGTTCCATAACTAGCAGTAAAGAAAATCAATAATTTTTTTTAAGTTAAAGCTCATTTCAGCTGCCTGTCTCAGGGCTCAGCCTAAAGTGCCAGTTTTAGATGTTCTTGTCAGTGTGTCACATCAACATATTCCAAAGGAAATAAACAAAAAACATAGGTAAGCCAATGTAAAATGACCCGCAATTCATCTACTTTAATGCCAGCTAATTATTGACATAAGTCAAACCTACATGTCTGGAGAGGCAGGAAAACTGAACTTTGCTGTGCATATATATGCACTCCTCTATGAGAGGTTATATCCCATATATTATATGGGATATAATATAATAGGATTCTTAATGTGGTGCAAATGTAATTGATTGTTGGAGCTACATGTAAGTGATACTACAGCTTTCACAGCCACCTCTGTGTCCCTGTGGGACTCAACAGGCTCGCTACTGTCTGAAATTCAGACCCCCTCAGCATGTTCTGTAACTTATTTTCAACATACACACCTCTCATGCATGACCTTTGTCATGCATTCACCTGAAGACTGTCAACACAAGCTATGTAAAGTTCAGAAGACAGCTGCATTTCTCTGGTACAGCAGGTGCAGCAAGGCTCCAGCTCATCAGCAGCATTTCAAACTCTATAATATTCAACCACCATATCAGACATTGTTACACTATGTAATTCTGAAGGAGAACAGGATGGCTAGCTTGCCAAGCAAAGTTATCCTTGTGTTAATGTTCAAGACTGTGCAATCTTCATGTTGCAGTCTGAGATTTAAGATTGTTGATTTGTCCCACGATATCTGGGAATCATTGTCACAGACCAATTTACATCCTCTATGAACTTTTACACAACTGGAAGGCCTTGCCATTGAAGCAGTTGGAAAACAGCTCTATAACCTTATAACAGCTTAGTCGCCTAACTGCTGGATGGAGAGAGGTATGTTTCTGTCTACAGTCTATTTTATGAGTTCGTAAATCATTCAAATTAAATATGAAAAGTGCAACAAGCTGTGGCGTAATTCAGTATGCAGGTGTGATGGTGCTTCAACGTGGAGAAAACATTGTTTTCCTTTTCCCTCTTTTGTGCTAGGAACTATAACTCTGGAATAGGTCTGTGTTTTTACCCTTACTTTGTATTCGAGACTGAAAATGAATTGCAACGTTCATGTATAACACTGTCATCTCTGCATAACATGTTGTACCTGTACAAATACACTGCAGCATTGTCCCATGGCTCTCTGAAATTTTTGCTGACAGAACTCTGTCAAACAGGCTTCCCGAGCACAGATTCTAGACAAAGCCACTGAGTACATCCAGTACATGAGGCGAAAAAACCATACCCACCAGCAAGACATTGATGACTTAAAGAAGCAGAACGCACTGCTGGAGCAGCAGGGTAAGTGGAGGAACTGTTGTTGATGTCTTTTTTTCGACCAAGTGAGATGCAGTCTTTCAGTTACACTATGTAATATTTGATGAGAGTGGTTTTTGCAGCAGTATTTTTTGTCTTTCCGTCCGTGTGTACTGCTGCAGTTCGTGCACTTGAGAAGGCCAAGGGGAACACCCAGCTCCAGACAAACTACTCTTCTGATAGCAGCTTGTACACAAACCGCAAAGGGAGCGCGGTGTCCGCCTTTGACGGCGGGTCTGACTCCAGCTCTGAATCAGAGCCAGATGAGCCGCCCAACAGAAAGAAGCTGCGCGTGGAGCCCAGCTAGACTCGGGTTGTCCCCTGGTTCTCCAAACAGACTCTTTTTGCCCACCACCCCCGACTCCTCTTACCTGTCCGCTTTCTTACGCCAGTCCAGGAGACAAGGTGGAGACTGTGTGAGAGAGGTGCTATTATGTATAAAACGCTTCTACCTTCCTTTTCCTCCTGGCAAGCATCCTGTCACTCCTTATGAGGCCCAGCAAAACCTTTCAAGACCCCCAAAGTGAGGCAGCTCTGCAGTTTTGAAGGACTTCATGCTTTTCAAACGTCATGATAACTGTTCATAATCAAATATGGTGATTACAAGGTATGAGGCTATAGTAAAGCTACATAAAAAAATGTTTTTCTTTGTTGGAGTTGTGAGACTTTACAAGCTTTGACAAACTGGTGATTAGGGATAGTTCACCTTTTTAATATTCATACTTTTCCAAAAAAGAATGTGAAGTTGCTTTTGAAGAAAAAGTCTGTTATGCAAGCTGTAACCCTCCTTATTTAGTGTAGGTTGCCGAAGTTATTGTCTCTGAAAATGTTTGTGTATCAAATGAATCCCTCTATTTATAGTGATGCACCGAAATTGTGTTCTTCCCCTTATGTCTGATCTCTATGTTTGGCTTGAGATTTTCCAAAGAACACAGGAGGATGAACAAGTTGACCTGCTGTTTTAGTGGATTTTCCACAGGTTCAACTATTTATTTTCCTCTATTTTTATTAATATCAGATAAAATGTGCGTATAAAAAAACCTCCCCTAATGGATACTGAATGTTTCGCAATGCAGTTAAAGGGCAGTGACCTTTTATTTTTGTTAATGCAAGTCCGTTTCAGAGTGTAGTTTATAACACTGTCTACTCTTAAATGGTGTCAGCTCTGCAAAAAAAAACAACCTTCCCCTGAAATATTTGCCTATGCTGGTTATGTTTATCTTTTTTTCCCCCCCTGTTTGCAGAGGTAAATTAGTGTGTACGTAATCAATATTTGTTTGTTCCATTCCATGGAAATTACAGGTATGTTGTACATACTGCCAACGGTTGTCTTGCAAGTTAAGGCATACCTTTATAATGAGACTATAAATAAAACTATTTTATCCTTTTGGGATGTATTTGTGACTCAACATGTTTTTAATAACATAGCTTTTGTACATTAGGCTTCCTAAGTTACTATTATTTTCCTAGGTATTAAACTGCTTTTTTATGTGGTTGGAGTTGGAGGGAAACTGCTGAGGGAATTAACTCATTTACAATCCCAGTTAATGAAATAAAAATGTGTTTAATCAAATTTAAGAAACTGTGAATAGAATCAAAGAATAGAGTAGAAAGACAGGCCATTTACTGAAATACTGGAAGATATTAACCTTTGAAATGTTTTTGAGATCATTATATTAGAGTTGTGGTGTTACTGGTTCAAATAGGAGATTTAGATGTCTTTGTTTTTCTACTCCGTTTCAGATATTAAGTAGACAACATAGAGGTCATATCTTCTAATATTTCAGGAAATCAAAAAGAGTTTACATTGAGGGATTCCACACACTTTACACATGTGGGATTTTTAAAGCCTGATTTTGATAGTTTTAGTCTAAATATTTTATATATATTCCATGGGGGGGGGGCTGGTAAGTCAAAATGTTCGTAGGTGGGTGGGGTTGTATTGGGTTATGTTGGTCTCATGACCTCAGTATTTAGGATACCTGGCTACAGCTCTGCCTGTATAGTTTTTTTATATAGATGTTGAATTTGGGATCAGCTCGGCGGGATGTGTCCCAGCTGACACTCCCGCTGCCAGAGGAAGCCTCTTCCAGGATGCAGGTCGTATGCTGCCTTCTGGAGCCGTGGGACATTTTCTGAACACACGGGAACGTCAAATACAACTGAAATAATATTGTAGCCTATTTGAAGCTGTGTAAAGACTGTAGAGGAGAAAGTAAGGATACCGTGGAAAAACAAAACGCAAAGGTGGCGCATTTATTACACTGTGTGGCTTAAGGCTAAGTAACTTAAGATAATATTATTAATGTGTCTACTGTGATTTTACTCGGTAAAAATTTGCGACCGAAACATTAAATAACCTGCCCTATTTCTAGAAAAGGCAACTTAAACACCCGCTTTTGTAAATGGGTGGGCTATTGTGAGTTCTAAATGGCTGTAGGCTACTTATATTTACAATTTCCGAGTTCAGAAAGAGAAGTCTCCGAGTGGCCCTGAAGCCAGCACAGTGCAGTGACATCAGCTGGAAGCTTCATGGGAGAGTCATGCTTTTTCCTATATGTTAGTTTTTGGCCATGGCTAAACAGTACGACGTTTTGTTCAGGTTGCTGGTGCTCGGAGACTCGGGCGTTGGGAAGACTTGCATGTTGCGCAGGTTCACGGAAAGTGAATTTGATCCTTCACATATTTCCACCATCGGTAAGCCATCCGACAAGTTTTCAGTGACGTTTCCACAACTCATCATATGGGCCTGTGATAGCAGCCACAGGTGGAACCGGATTAACATCAGTGGACACTTTTTACCTTTGTTTTTTATGTCGAGGCTACAACTTTATTGGAGTTCCAGAAGAATAAACCCTTTTGTTCAAAGTGTACAAGCAGGCCTACTTAGCTAGAAGGATTAGTAACATATAAACAGCCTGAGGTCATAACAACCCAGAATCTGACTGAAAAACATGCCAGTACTAAGAAAGCCAATATAACATTAACTAACTAATAGAAATATGCCCCTAAGAAAAATACTAAAGGATGTAGAAGAGGTCTGAGAATGGTGTCACAATAACAATGGAAATGAAGGCCCACAGGAAAAACAACATTATTATCTGCCCTCAAAGTGTCTGATATTTTATCCTTTTAAAAATGCAACCTGTGGATTGATATGCACATTAGTGCTTCATGCCGCTGCTGACTGTGTCCATTTCCTGTCTGTGTGATAGACTAATGGCATGGAGGAAAATGGTGGGGCAGTTTTACACAAAAGAATAAAATTATTTCAGCAAAGAAAGAGTCAACACATGCTTCCATGGTAGAGTGATATAGTGTTTTTGTGACTGTAAAAGAAAGTGCTGTAGTGGAGAGAGGAGCCTAATTCAGGGTAAAAGATTTGTGAAGTGCAAACTGGATCTCATGAGCACTTGCAGGGTGGGAAGGCTTTACATTGTTATTTGAGACCGTGCATGCGACGTAAAATCTTGCTTTTAGATCCCCGACGTCGTGACTATTGGTGAACATCAGACAGCTGCAGTCATCCCTTTCAGATCCGCAGCCACATTTCTCAGTGTCTTTCAGAGAGCTGTGCTGTAAAACAAACATTTGAAGTCCCTCCAATTATCAGACACAGACTGCAGTGATGATGCCATCAATGGACAGATCCAGGAGCAGCTCCATTGACCAAGAATTAAGGAACACTGTGAGAACATGATTTTACTGGGGTATACAGGAGGCACATTTTCTGATTTACTAGACGCCCTGCATTCAAATCAAACAACTTGGATTCAACATCTCAAGCAAAACTTCTGCTAGCCAATGGAGTCATTCACTATTTTAGTGTCGACGGACCAACTCCAAAAGTGTCACCTGACCATCGTTAATGTTATTAACGCGGCTGCTTTTTCTACTCTGACAAGTTAAAATGAATAAATTAACCATTTAAGTTTATTTTTCCAGCAAAAATGCCAACAACGATCTTGTTTCATCCTCTCTATTCTGAGGATTTGCTGCTTTTCTCCGGCTTTACAAAAGTCTGATGGGGATTTTTTCAACATTTCCTGAAATCTTTTAGTTCTAATGATTAATTGAATAGTCGGGGAAGAATGAATCATTATTGAAAATAATATACCACATAGTATATTTGGGATAACTAACCTTAAATAATAGAATACTACAGTAAGCATCCATACAGGAAGTAGCATGAAGAATAGAAATGAATGTCTTTTTTTTAGAGCGGATTTTCAACTGCGGTGGCGGCATAAAAACTAAACAAGAATTGATTATAGACAATATGCAATATATTTTCTTTACTTTAATACAAACCAATCAATTGATTTTAAGTGATACATTCCTGATGTTGGCAAACAGTGCTATTTTGTCACATTTCTTAGCTCTCCTGTCCTGTTACCTAGCGGAATAAAATCACCACTGTAGCTCATTTGCAACCCCTTTGTGGAAACACCGTGATTTAAAAGGTGACACTATGCAGTGCCTGAAATACTATTCATTAGGGATAATAGTGTCTCTCAGCAACACTCATTAAGTGCTCACAAACACACACAAGCCCATGTAAAATACCACAAAGCTGGATTTTTCACCGGTTTGTCACAGTTGCTTAAGTGATTCCAGTTTGACTGTTTGCGAAGTTGTTTGCAGTCGCATCACAATTTGCTTCTGTTTTGTTTTGTTGACCCTGCTTTCTGTGAAATAAAACGTAATTGTCTTCTTTTGCGGTAGGAGTTGATTTTAAAATGAAAACACTTGAAATAGATGGAGTCAAGGTGCGAGTACAAATATGGTAAGTTAAGTTACTTGTGTATCATTTTATTGCATTTACAGTTTGCTGTCGTGCATATTGTGTGATCATCTTCTTCTGCTGATGTGTGTTTTGTCTTCTGTGCAGGGACACGGCAGGTCAGGAACGTTATCAGACCATTACCAAACAGTACTACAGGCGGGCACAGGTGATCCCTCCTTGTGAACAATCACTGGAGTCAAGGTACCTTCATAGGTTATCATAGTGTTCATTCTTTAATTGTTCTTCTTTGTGGATTCTTGTCCAGGGTATCATCTTTGTATACGATATCACAAGCAAGCCGTCCTTTCAGCACCTGGCGAAGTGGGCCAGTGATGTGGACGAAGTAAGGCAATAAGCACTCTCATGTCACTCCCTTGCACTTGTTGCCCTTCACAGTGACCCAGTGTTTGTATTGCGTCTCGGTGCACTGTTGATGCTTGCTGCACACCCAGTGGCTTAGTGTGAGTGACAAGATGATGAAGTCCCTTATCATGGTGTTCTCTGTCGTTATTTGTTGTCGTTTTGCAGTGTGTATCAGGCACGGTGCAGAGGATTTTGGTAGGAAACAAGTCTGATGAGGAGCACGGGAGGCAGGTGACAAAGGACCAAGGAAGCAAGGTTTAATTTAACTTTATTTTGTGGTTATTATTTGGGGGGGGGGGACTGTGTAGGATTTTGTTGTTTCCAGTTTTCTGCTATGCATTCAGTGATATAAGGTGATCAGAATTACCTCAGAATAGCTCTGCGGCTAATTGGTAAGCAGACATTTCTAAAACAGCCGAATCTGACAGTTTTATGTATTAGTTTGGCAAGTATTTCACAAACTATGGTACAGAAATACTGTAATAATGTAGCTTTCTTAACTACTTTCATTGCTTTTACAGAATGTAAAGGTTGGTGGTGATGCAAGACTGTACAAATCTATACTGAGTGGGCAAATACATATTTTTTGAATTCAAATCGCTCCAAATGGGTCCAGCACATCACAGCTAAATTGTATGAATATTTCATTAAAAACTGATTGATAAACCAGTTAATAACTACTAACAACCTCGGTATTCATTTACTTGTGTAGAAAACTGACTAAAGCTATAAAAAACCTTTTATTGTACTTATTTCTAATCATATCCAACTGGATCTTGCAGTTAGCAGAAACCTATGGGATGGAGTTCTTTGAGACCAGTGCCTCCACCAGCAGTAACATCAGTGAGGTAGGACACAGGCTGCATCTCCACAGAAACCTGTCTGTCGTGCACAAACATTGCAGGGAACTTCCATGCTTGATTCCTGTTTATAAGCTATGTGTTTGTTTTTCACTTCCTTCAGTCCTTTATACGTGCGACAGAACTGGTGCTGCAGGCTCATAAGAGAGACGTGGACAGCTTGTTGGGATCTCTGGATGATTATCTGGAGAAGGCCACTTTGGAAGAAGAGAAGAGCAGTCAAGATAAAAGCGACAACACTCTGAGGACCTGTGCCTGTTAGAAATAGGGCCACCGGGGCTCAGACTGTAGCTAAAGACATTGGTTCCCCACTGTGACTTGACTCAGCCGTGCTCCGCCTTTTTCAGAGATTCTGTGACCTGTTAGCCAGGAGGGTGCTCGATTGGTTTCGATGACATTACATGGTGGCAAATGCAGTTAGCCTCAGCAACCAGCAGAGGGCCAATATTGTTGCATGATCACTGAACTCTGTAGCCAGTGAAGAGTTTATCTGCAGTGCACGAAGGTAGCGCCGCAACCATTTGCTTCAGCTAAACTGTCAATATACACACTTTCTTTGTTTTCGTGGTGAAATGCACTATAAATCTACTTTTTCAGTTTACTCTATTCCATCACATTTACTTTCTTGTTACTTTCTAAAATGTTATACTCGGGCCACACATCTACAAATTGATTGGTAACGTGTGGATCCATGTCAAAGAAATCTGTTTATTAAGTTGCACCGAGTGTATATGCTGCAACAAGGTAGCCAGAGGACAGAGCTGAATTATTTACACCCCGAAACTCAAACCAAGCAGGGATGGGTTCATTTACGCAATGGACTTATGTCCTCTGGGGAGACAGTGTTGTGCCATGTTCAGTTACCTTTCTGAATGCAGTACATGTTTATTTACCCTCCTAAATGTATATGAAAAGTTTGTTTTATGAATGGGACCGGCGTTTGCCTACTGTATGTTATGCATTTAAGCAGCATCACTGCTGCTTTAAAATAATGTTTTCAGATTCATAGATATGTAATTTTAATATAATGTTTGAAACTCAAGGATGTTGAAAAGAAATCAACCTATGTATGTGTAAGTTAATAAATCTAATACTACTAATAATAAATTGTCATATTTAAAAATGAATTAATTGGGTATCTGAGCCTTGCTGAGTCACTGAATTTGGATTGAGAGTGAAGTTAGTTCCACGGAGAGTTCAGACAGTAGATTCATTCATTTTTCATCACCCGCTGTGAAACACAGGTGACCACGTTAAATTTTTGATGACTGAGTAAACTGATACATGTCCTATAGATACCATAAAGCTGAATACGTGACAATAATACATGTTATATATCCCCAAGTCAACACTCTTTGAAATGAGCATGTCAAATACATACTCAGGATAATAATACAATTTTATAAGAATTGCAATATTAACAGCACATGACATTAGGGTTCAAAGAAATTATTATACAATTTGAACACTTCGAAGCTCATCCGAAATAGTATATCACTGTAAATCAAGCAAAAAAACTGCTTCATGTAGGCTACTTGTGTGGTTTTACAATCACATCAATCTAACTGAAACTTGTGAAGAGTATTGCATTTCTGGTGTGCCAGTTTCGTGCAGAGCCATTTGACACTCATGAAATGTGAAATGCAGCTTTCTGCCCTAAGTGAGTCAGGTGACCAAGCAGTGGGATAGAGTCACATTTTGAGATCCCTTCTGCCTCCAGTGTGGAAGCACAGGAGTCAAGATGACGTTCATCGCCAAGACCTTCTACGACCTGAGGGCCACCAAGCTGGAGGGAGACTCTGTGGATTTCAACATGTTTAGGGGACGAGTGGTCCTGATAGAGAATGTGGCCTCGC
Source organism: Coreoperca whiteheadi (assembly GCA_011952105.1). Lineage (NCBI taxonomy): Eukaryota > Metazoa > Chordata > Actinopteri > Centrarchiformes > Sinipercidae > Coreoperca > Coreoperca whiteheadi. The sequence continues at coordinate 17,242,896 of CM022480.1, read as the reverse complement.
TCTGAGGCACCACCACCCGGGACTTCAGTGAGCTCAACCAGCTTCAGAGCAAGTACCCCCATCGGCTGGTGGTCCTGGGTTTTCCCTGTAACCAGTTTGGATACCAGGTGAGTTGAGCTGCACTGTTGCCTGAGGCAATTCAGTTTGACCCCGAAGTATCTGGTCTTGCTATAGATCTCATCTCATTAAATTACTTCATATGCCGATCATGTTTTATTTTTCATGGCATTAATTCCTGTTATCAGCAAACTATCAGCCTTAAAGCCATAACAATATTGCTGTGGAGCATAAAACAGCAGGACAATATGGAAATTAATACTTGTGTTTTGCAGGAGAACTGCTCCAATGGTGAGATCCTGAATTCACTGCAGAATGTGCGTCCAGGCGGTGGCTTTCGGCCCAACTTTACCATCTTTGAGAAGTGTGATGTCAACGGAACAAACACACATCCGGTCTTTGCCTATCTTAAAGACAAGCTCCCCTATCCCGATGACGACCCCAAGTCCCTCATGCAGGACCCCAAATTTCTGGTTTGGAGTCCCATCAGCAGGACGGACGTCTCTTGGAACTTTGAGAAATTCCTCATCGGGCCAGAGGGAGAGCCCTTTAAAAGATACAGCAAAAAGTTCCCCACCATTGACATCGAGCCTGACATCCAAAGACTTTTAAGATTAACCAAGACCTAAGAATAGCCTCCACCTCTTTATAACTGCTCATCCATCACAGTCAAAGCTGATATGCTGTCCTCCACACTTTTAAGCCTTATTAAATGAGGGTGGTATTCTGAAAAGCTGAGGGAATATTATCTGAGGCCTTATAAGTGCTTAAGAGTAGTGGAGATTCAATATATGTAAAAGGAATTTTACAGTGTAGTTACAAGTTTGAACAAATGTGCTTACACCTGATAGAAATGAAAAAGCAGGGTATTTCCTTTGGAATTTCCATTTGTTTCTTGTCCTACTCTAGCCTGGCCAGCAGATGGTGCTGCTGATTTGATCATACAAACACATTACTTCTGTCATGCTTTTATGAATTAACATTCACCACATACACGCACTCACAAATTGTTTGCGCTTGAATAAAAACCCTAAAAACCAATATTCTCTCTCACGGATTTGTATCAGATCATACAGGCACCTGCTATAAAGATCTCTGCCTCTAATGCAAGGTTTACAAAAATAGATGTTTTCATGTCTGAAACAGCTCTGTGTGGGCTTAGTAGTGAGGCTTGAAACACAGCAGGAAGGATGTGGAATTATAATACATGTTATTTGCACACTGAAACGCTCACTAAAATAACTCGCAGGCCATTCCTCTGCATTATGCAGCCTCTAATGTGCTGACTCATTCTTTAATTGTTGAGATCTTCTTTCACCACCAATTCAATCGATCCACTTTTCCAAGTAAGATCTGCTGATACCAGTAGCCTAATACAGCTGCATGAATGCTTTACTACCACAGTGACACCTGAAGACAAGTCCTAAATCATGCATTTAGGAAAGCATCGACCTTGCCGCTGTGTAATGAGCTCTTATCCAGCTTTAGTTTTCTATGCACAGTATGAATTGTTGGCAAGGTCGGCAGATTAGCGGTGGATTTTCTGCACATCCGCTCACATCCACATCAGCTGATGATGTCAGAGCCACAGGCCACACCGGCCAGGCAGTGCCCTAATGTCTTTGGCAGGTTGCTGATGGGACAACAGTGAAACACTCTTATATTTCCAGTTGTAGATAGCCTGACCTGTTGTCATAATACATAAGGACATTTGATTAATAGGCCTACTGGTCTGTGGATGACCGTCAGGTAAGTAATGTTGCCTATTAGAAGGAGCAAAAATTGGAGGCCTGGGGCCTCTCCTCCACCCTACCTAATCAGCTTGAATAAAAATGCCCCCAAAGATCGTTTATGTTTAAGTATCGAGTCTTTTAATTTCATTTTAGAAAATAAGGCCTATAATCAATTAAAATATTATAATAAAACAGAGAACGATCCTATCACATCTGAATTCGTGTAAAATGTTACACACATTCTAACTTCATCTATGGACAATACTTTTGATTTGCATGTATTTTGCTCCAAATACTCCTGCATGTAACTACAGCAATATTAGCTACAAAAATCAAAATAAGTACAATATTTTTTACAAGAAGCTTGTAGGCTTGGACTTAGACTCTGAATGCTCGCTCAACCTTTCCAATTTTAATTACAGGACATTTGCAACACTAGGTCAAACGTTCCTAGTTTTTTGTGTTTTTTTAAACAATTGATAAATGGCTCCTGCACTGGAGCTCCTGTGTGTGTGGTTAAATGTCGTTATTGTGAGTGGAAAGATCAAATTTAAGCAAAATTAAACCAAAACACCCAGTAAACTTTGTTCAGATTTGACCAAACTTTAACCTTTTTGTAACTGTAACTGGACCTACAGAGGAAATGATGTGGCCTAAGTAACAGAAATGATTTTAGCTGCCTCTAGCTTGCTTAGTTTTACAACAAATGTTTTCAAAGCAGAGTGAGAGCTCTTCGTATTGCCCTCCTCTCCGTCTATCCACTACAGGTGAGCACTGTTGCCACGGAAACGTAGGCTTTCCCCACGAAGCCTTCTCGCGAGACTCCTCCGGGCAGCGAGAGATAGAGAGAGAGAGAGAGCGAGAGAAACTGAGAGAGAGAGAGGCGGGGGGCTGCCTGAATGATCTCATCCCTCCAGCAGCTGCATAGCGCAGCGAGGCAAACCCGTAACTTTCTATCAAACTTCCAAGTTGCCTTTCGGAGGGAGACACCGGGGCATTTTCGGTTTGAACCGGAGCGCACACGTTTCCCGCGAAGGTAAGGAAGAGCGCTGCGCAGTTTGTGTTTCGGACTTAAAGGATATTGTTACGAGTTGAAACAAAAGGAGGAAATGTGTGACATCCAAAAGCTTGAGGCAGAAAGGAGAAAAGGTGAGTTGGGAACGTGGTGCAATGTTCGTGGTACAAGGTGCCTGCACACAACATCTGTCGGCTGTCTGTGGACAAAGCACATCTTTGAGCTGTGTGAAGGTGCAGTGTGGAGCCAGTGCGCAATCAGTGCGACTGGTCTTTGAACTAATAGTTGCTGATGGACTACGTGGACTCTGTAAAAAAAACCGTTTATACCCGGCTAACACTGGGGCTGTCAAAATGTATGTAGCCTATCCGCTGCGTCGTTAGGCTATATGTCAAGGGCATTGTTCCCGGCACTGCTTTGGGGAGACGATTCACAGGTGGCATCGTGCACCCTACACCACTACATATGGGATGTGTGGATGTCTGCTTTTGTAATTGTCACCACCCGAAAATCCGTATTTTGCAGCATGGTATACCCTGGGTTGCCACAGGAGGAGGGATTTCAGACAGGTGATTTCCTTGTGCCACATCTGCCAGGCCGCGGAGAGCTCTGATTTGGTTACAGCCTTGCAGCCAGTCATCATCTTGTTGAGCAGATCAGGCCAAGCTGATTGCATAGTGAATGCAGAGCTCAGCCTACTCAATAAGCCATGCTAGATGTTACATGGCATTTTGACAAGATAATACCCAATCAGACCCTCATTTTGCTGACTAATTTATGCTTCATTTGCTGAATATACACAAAACCAGCCTATGTTTTGTCCACTATGGGCACACAGAGAGTGTTTTGGAGCAAGAGAGAGAGAATACAGATCATTGGTGGCAACAGGATAGAATAGGAAATATATGTCAGTGCAGGGAAACAAGGCAAACACATGGTTATGGTAGATAGTACCAAACGGGCAACAGTGCCATCCTTTCAGAGACCAAACATACTGTATGTGGCCAAAACTAGCATATTTACAAAATATAAGCTGCAACAGCTATACAGGTAGGACATTGAAAGTCAGTGGGCTCACCTGTAACTGAATCACAGTGCCTGCTCCAGTAGCAGTGCTTGGAGTTGGATAACTTGGCATGAGTCATGTGAAAAAAGGAAGCTTTGGAGTTTAGCTTTGGGCAAGGATCAAGGATTTTTAGCATTCTTGATAGGCTTAGCAGACCTGCAGTGGGCATGACTGATCATACAGCTGCACTGCCATTTTTACTAGTAAGCCTAATCTGAGCTTTGTCCCGTTTGCTTGTTTTAAATCGTAGCTATTATTCACACCGGACTTGCGTCTTGCTTTCTCTGATGGGATTTCTTATAGAGAATTAATCAAACACAAATGCAGCAGCTTTATATCGCTATTGGGGAACGCATGCATGCTCTGTTTCAATCTGCCATAGTGGGCCAACAATCTGTGTTTTATGCTGCGGACAAAAATACCAGAAAATAAAGACATCACTGCGTGGGCCTTAAAACATCTAATTTAGGGGGGACTAGTTTGCAGCCATAGCAGCGTGAAGCCCATGTGAGTAACTGCTGGTTGACAAGATAAGTCCAACGATGCTTCTACAAGCAAACTCTAAACGTGATCCTTCAGAAAAAAGCCATTGCTTCTCCTGCTTCTTATCAGCATGAATAATCCTCTCCCGGGTTTATTACTGAAGGACAGTGTTTCTATTCTCACTTTTTGCAACATACTTATCACATAATAACAGTTGTGATTGTGCTTAATTTGTCGTGGAGTCTTTCTAACATGCCCACACATTCACAGAGGGATGCTTCCTGTTGCTAACTTGAGCTTATGTTTCCATTGTCTCTTGTGCCTCGGCTCGAAGGGACTAGCTCGAGCAAAGATCAAAGAGAACAAGAGGAGCATTGTACTGCTTTTTAATTTGCCACCCTGGAATGTGTGGGCGGCAATTATGCTAAGTGGCCATCATGAAATGCTGAAATGAACTGTTTACGTTTTCTAAAAAATAGTGAGATTATTGTTATGATTGAGTCCCAAGTTCAAAGTGCATTATTCTTAATTGGTTTAATGAACTTAATACTTAAAGTATGTTTCGACCACGCTCTTTGCTTCTTCTTGGTAACCCTCACAAAGTTTTAAGGCCACATCATTTCTTGACCTCACCTTTTGGAAACGTGCCGTATCACCTGACAGGCTGCTGTAAAGCCCGTGCCCCTGCCACCCCTGACTGCCTGTTACTGATGACAGACTATGACAAACTAAACAGACCTTGAGATGTGGCCCTGGATGATCTGGTGCACCAACATGGCCAATGTCAGCTACAAGGCCAATTTCTTCATGCTTGCTTTGTTCACGACAGACACCAAAATGAGTCCTGTATTCATGTGTTTTGACACAAACCTCAGCAACAGCTTGAAATGTATCACTTTTTTAGACAAAAAGGGAAGTGCCGTCCATTTTAACATGAGTGATGTGTCTGACCAATATTAGTCACCCTATAGTCAGAAGTCAAATGACTTGATGATAATGTAGCCTCCAGCAGTTTTTTCGTGCGTGTGTCTTTTTGCTGGCGACTGGGGGGGGTTGATGAGTTTGATTGTAATGAGGTGTGACTACGGGTCTGCGTTTCCTGTTTGCTAAACTGTTGGAATGCTCTGTCTTTGTCTGGATCGGACGGTCCACTGTATAGCAGCCAATGGAGGAAAGCAGAGGGCTCAGAAGCTACAATAGTGATGATGTAATCTCTTTTCAGTGCACTGTCACAGAGTAAATGCATGCAGACAAAGGAAAATTCCCCTCCTTTTCACCCCACCTGCCACAAAGTTTGGGGAATTTTGACCTTGCAAAAATGCACGGCAATTCGGACACTGTAAATTTCTTTGCGGGAGCCTAGGTAGAGCTCACTGACACTGAGGGTGTTTAGTAGTGGGACAGGTGCAGTGTGACTCTGATCTGGACCGTACCTGACTGACAGTTGGGTCCCCATTTGGTGCTCTGTCACATATATGCTCATGAGCTGAAGCAACATCTCTGTGACTGGTTTCTGTCATCCTGCCTCCGACTCTAAACCCTAAACCAAAACCCACAGTCATGCAGAGATCAGACACTGTGTAATTCCCCTTTTCTGCTCCCATCAAACCTCATACATGCTGAAAATAGTACGACATGGTGCAGAGATTGGAAGATGGAGAAGAAAAAATGAAAACAGTTTGGCAAAACAACCACTTAGATAAAAAAACAAAAACAAACTTAAAGTGAGAGAAGGAGAAAAACTTTCCATAATGTAATCTGTGATTCTGATGATGCTGTGTTGCTGCAGGCCACCTCTGCTGCCACACAGTGATGACATGCTCGGTATTGTCTGGACATGTCTGCCAGTTGCTACACTGTCTCTCTGTTTGCCCTGCACACTCTCTCTGGAGCGGATTACTGAACTCTGCACGGAGAAGAATCAAAACATCAAGCAGAGTTACAGGCCCGTGCCCCATGCAGAGCCTATGTGGGCCGCGGTGGAAAATAATTCCACGTACAAAAACCGCAGAGGTTTTGCTGTTGTCCCTCCTGTGGACAGAAATCTGAGAAGCAGGCAGGAATGCGTGAGGGCTTGGTCATGGCTGAGCTCAAACCACATCTCAATGTGTAGACAGGTCTGTTCAGCTTGTCCTCATTCCTGTTCATGCTTACTAACTAACTAACTAACTGTTTTCATTACTTTCACGAGCCGCTTTTACCATATGATGTGTAGCAAAACAGGTCCGCTGGCACAGCAAAACAGTGCGTGAGGTTTTCTCCTGAACATTCTTGCTTTCAAGTTCTCTAAAATTGCGAAATAATTCTCGTTGTAGTTTGTGTTGCGCTTTCCTGAACTGAAACACAGTGAAACACCCTCCGCAGATTGCTCCAAAATTCCACATCCTTTGCTTTGGAACCAGGGAACCATTTCCACCCCGTGAGCTCCTGTTTTGCTCTTAGTAAAATCTGAGAGGGAAGAATGAGACCACTGTGAATCAAAGGCTTCCTTTGCTCGATTCAGATGACTTTTTAAACAAATACAAGTTTCAGGTGGACTGAATGAAGTAAGTGTGTAGGAATATGTCCCACTGTCACTACTAGTCATGCAGTATGTCTGCATTATTACCTCAGCCTTTAACAAAAAGCATAGAAAGAGCTCAATATTGATGTCAAAATACCTACAGTGTATAACACAAGAACACTGTCTGATTAATGCGGCCGTAGTCTTTTTTTCCATGTTGCTCCAGGTGCAAAGGGCAGATAGGGTCGGCTAATAACAAACATGGCTGCTTTCCCAGCCTTTCCTCTCTCGCTGCTTATTTCCTGTGTGTTGCATTGATGTATTCCTGGATACCCTGCCTACAGCTTTTTTACATGAGAAGCACATTTGAAACTGAAAGCTGTCTTGTAAATATAAAGACGGTCATGTGCTTGTATAATACATGCATGTAGAAGCTTTTTAAGTTGAATATTAATCAGACTCCACATTTTGACCATATACTAACGGCTTCCATTGTTGAAGTGTATGTTATAATGTTTCTGTGTATCTCTCTACAGAACTAGTGCTTAGTTCAGCGGTTATTATTACTGTTAGTGCTAGGGAGCTGTGTTTGTGTTTACATGGTACTCATACTTGCCTTGAATGCCGATGAGGAGATAGTCACCAGTGGCTGTTTGGTACTAGACAGAGAAAACCTGCACCTCTACACATCCTGATTTGTGGTTGTGCCATGGATGTTCACCTTTTGCCTCATTTTCAACAGGCCCCAGAATCCTAAATCAGGTGTCAAAAGAAATACCAAACACTAGTTAGGCAAGCACTCACTTTGTAAGATGCAAATGAGTGGCTCGGTCAAAACCTGCATTTCTTTTTGTGTTTTGGGGGGGTGTTACTTGGGACAACTGTCTGATGTTGATGACAAATGTCTGATTAATAAAGCAGATGCTGATTTGCATACCTTTTGCTGTCATGTTTTTTAAAATCAGTGGGGTTTTTTTGGTGTTTAATTGAAACAAAAGTATTGAAAACACTAGACCCTGGGCTGCTGCTTAAAGTCGCCTAAAAAGGCTTGGGAGCATGCTAAACCACAGTTGCAGAGCTGGCTTGAGTGTGCATGTAAGTGCAGTGCTGTGCAAGCCAGCAGCAGCACGCTGTGCAGGTTTGCACTGTGATTTTCTGGCACAGACTGTGATTTAGCAGGGCACCACTGTTATGCAACACTAGCTGACTTATCGCAGTCCAAATGACTGTATGAATTGATTAACTCTGCGGCCTGCCTGTTTATTGGGCTGAAAGTGCCCTGGGTTTATGCATAACTTTGCTGTACATTTTGTGTCCTCATCAAGACTCTCCACACACAGAACTGTACATTTATTTGCCATTTCTGACAAATAATGCTGGTTGCTGAGGCACACCTGAGCTTTCCAATGAGTCCTCAGTTTAGTAATTAGGCTGCCCTCCAAGCTGTAGAGAACAACACAGTCAGCCAGCACCCCCCCCCCAACACATACCCTCGTTTTTACTGCGCAGGTCCTTATATGTCAACTCATACTGAAGCTTTTCCTATGTCACCAGCACTGCAGCCTGGCAAGATCCTATTCTTATTTTTCTGCCCCCAACTTAAAAGAGTTAATTACACAATTGTACAGTTCATCTTGTGCACTAGGCACACAATTAATGTCTGGTGGCAGCACAGCTGCTATTTGGCCAATATGAGGGGATATTAATCAAGCTTTCACCTTGACTCTGGCCTTCCAGGATGGCTGGCTGTGTTTTCCTTTTAACTGCTGCTCTCTCAGCTACGGATCCTACTGTTCCCTCTGTCACTGATATTAGTCCGTGGGGAATCCTTGTACAGTTGCCCCTATTCATCTGTGCAATCAAATTAGTTGATTTGCTTTAGCCTGATTGCTGCAGAGGTGTATTTGCTGGGTAAGCAGCTGTTGATCGATTGATAGATCAGTGGATCAGTGTGACTGATGAAAATGAACTCCAAAGGATGTGTCGAGCATCTTATGATATATGTGATGGGATTCTCTGTGGGCTTTTAAATAGCCTGTGGTCAATGCTGCTGCTGCAGTGGAGCTTATGTATCTCATATCTGCTCAGCATGATCTTCTTGACCCTTGCAAAACTGCCTAATAAAAGAGCTGCTCCTCTTTCATAACACCTTGCCACAACACGTCCAGACAGCCCAGTCAAAATGAAGAACAAACCAACATGTAATTCCCAAAGTATTCCATTCTTAAAATGTAAGCAACACAATGAGTTCCTGTTGTGGGTTCCTGTCAGGCTGTTATCTTATCTGAGCGTTCAGTGTTAATGCGTCTGTGTTTTAGCAACAGATACAATGTCGTTGTTGCATTGACACATGTGCTGTGATTTTCTCTCCGAACACTTAACGCTTACATTATTTCTGAGCTTGTGATGAATGTGCTCATTTTAATGTGGTAAGGGTGGTCAAATCATGATTCTTTCTTCGAAGTCCTCTGTGATTTGGCTTGTTTGCAACCTGTGTAATCAGGCAGAGGATGTGCGAGGACAGGGCAGTGGATGGCTTCCAAACATCACAGGCATCTGTCATATTGACACCTCTGCTGTGAGAATCTGTCAGGCAACTGTCGACTGACCTTACTGCTCACACACAGTTGTACAAAAAGACCTAACTGCTCTCACCCTGGCCCTGTCCTCATCTTAAACCCACACTTCGATACTACTTACACCTACTCATGCTCATGAATACAATCTCATTCACTTTTTGCAGTTTGAAATACAGTAATAAAGATAAAAAAAAATAGACTTGCAAGCAAGTATAACAGGGCCCAAGCACCCCGACCCAATATGGACCTGGAGCCTCACTGACCCAAGACAATCGGGAAACCAAGAAGCTAGCAGCCCCTTTAGATTATGCTGCTCCTTTCATCTCACATGACTAAAGTAGTTTGGTCCAATGGAGCAACCAACATTATCATCCTCTGAGCCCTATGCTCTCATTAGCAGGTCTGAAATTTTAACATTGATGAGTTTGTTTCCAGTAGGAACAATGGGAACCGTGTGATTGGTGTGCCAATAAATATTTGTATGTGTCATGCATGCTTGTTGTCCCAAACGGTGATGATGTTTTAGGAATATTATTGACTGCCTCCATTTTATTTCCACCGTTAGTAGCCACGAGCCACAGGAGTAAATGGCTGTATTGGGCCCAGCTGGGACTGTCACCGGGCAAGTGACCAGTACTCACTGATGGGCACACACATGCACACAGCATGGTTGTCTGGCATCCAATGTGTGTGACCACTAGATGCCCCCCATCTCATCTCCGGCACCAGCCTTCACACAATCAATATACCATAATCGGGGTGCCTCGGTAGCTCACCTGTAGAGCATGCGCCGCATGCACCATGTACTATGGCTGAGTCCATACCACAGCGCCCCTGTTTCGATTGTAGCCTGGGGCCCTTTGCTGCATGTCATCCCTCTCCCTCTCCCCACTTCCCTGTCTCTCTTTAGCTGTCCCTATTTAATAAAGGCAAAAAACCTGGAAAAAATAATAAAAAAAAATACCATAATCTAATAAACATTTTGATTGATGTCTGATGACCCACTTTTGTTTATCCCAGGCCAACTTCCCTACAGCTCCACAACTCTGCTGCTACTGGAACTGATGTGACATTGATCCAGTGAAGCAGTCAAAATGCATCTGAATATGCTAGATTCATAAGATGTGTGAGCAGCACTGGAGGCTTACTCTGATTTGTTTCACTTTTGTGTGCCTGTGATCTGAAAATGAAGTAATAGCAGGCTGGGAAGCGTTTTGCGGGCCCCCTGTCTGAGCCCCATCCCCCGTCTTCTGGCACGTGGAGAGGCTGAATTATAGACGGCAAACACAAAGTATTCACTCAGCCCTCTTCCTTGCATCAACGCTGTTAATTATACTGCTGCTAGTCTCACAACTTATTTTAATCCTCAACTAATGGAAACTGCTGCATCCCAACACACACACTTGAGCACACACAGAGGCGTGTACCATCCGCATGGTTAATCGGGAGTATTTATTTTGTAACGGATAGTTTCACAGCTTTTCAGATCTTAAGAGGGGCATATTTACCTTTTGTTGGGTGAATAGAGGAAACTGCTGGCAAATGCTCCCATTGCTTTGGGGTTAATCTACAGTGTGGCCTGGTTGTTCAGTTCAGAAAGGCAGAATTTTGTCAAACGCATATAATACTGCATTATATTACTACAGTGTAACAAGTGGAAATCGTCCTATATAATAGCAATAAGAGCAATAAAACCTACAGTTGTTAAAATTCAAATGCATGACTGCCAAGGTGGGACTTACCTTCCAGCCTCTTAAAGGAGCTGTCAGTAGAAGCAGCAAGTGAAAGCGATTTTGCAAGAGTTAGGGGTTAGTTTTGAAATCCTAAGCATTCTCTCTCAGATGTCCCATATAAAACACAAATCTTTTTCACCTGGAGGAAATGGTGCAGTAGGTTGCTGGGAACAGGTTCGCTGTGTTCACTGTTCACAGTGTGCCTGTGTGGAAATGATTTTCTGTATGTTTTCTGTGTGGGGCAGTATGGAGGTGGAATTGTCATATTCAATTTCTCAAGATGTTTTTTGAAGCTCCTGTGTTATGCCATCTGATATCAAAGTATGTTTGCCTATTCATTCATTTATATGTATTAAGTAACAAAGTAGCAAGCCAAATTCAGACACCAGAGATATACAAGCTAAAAAATTAGCTTGTTTATTTGTATTTAATCCACACAGCTCTGCCCCTTCCTCATAGTATATGTAGCTGGGCTGCAGTTGTCCTAAAAATGTGTTGTTTCAGTTGTTTTTGATAAAGTAGCAAATAATGGTAGAATACTATTTTTGGCAAATAATTATTCAATGTATAATCTGGGGGGCTTTCCAGGTTTTGGATGGTTATACACAGTCGCAATAGCCCAAAGCCAATGATTAAAATGTGAGTGTGTTTATCAAGCACCTGCAGGTGAGAGTCTTGTTGGAGTGGCAGTTGACAGGGTGGACTTTGGGCTTTATTGTCAACTTTTGACACAATACCACCACTTGTATTACACCACCACCACTACTACAATAGTGCTTTGTCAGTCTAGTGCCACTTACATGTACAAAACCCATCGTCGTTGCTGACCAATGAACCTGCTAATAATCAAACAGGTGTTTGACCCATTTAAACCAGACTGTAACAGGTAAATCCCTGATCACAAGTGATCACACAAGACCTGTCTGTAACTACATTTAGCCACACACACCAATACTGCTACTACTATATACACTGTTAGGCAACAAACAAACAATCCCTCATTGGCTTCCCACCTGTGAACACTGCCTGCTGGGTAAAATTTGGTGCCCAACGAAGTGGGAAACATGAGTTAAACCCAAGGATCTGCAGTGGTGGTGATTGAAAATTTGTTTTTTGAAAATGTAATTTAAACATGACCACCATGCTTATTTGCATACACTGTACATTTTATTGTTCATTTATATTAGGAGACGTTAGTGAGACAAATTGGGCAGGCCCTTCTGTTCTGGGCAGCCCTGATCGGACTCTACCCAGAGACCATAACTTGCATTTCAAACGTGATTTCCAAGAAAAGGGAAGAGACAGATGTAGCAGAAATAGAATCTCTACGAGCTGGCGGGGGACAGAAAACTACTGTCTTTGATGTTTGCAGAAACAAGAAGCAGTTTGGTTTGTCTTATTCAAAAATAACTATTGTCCCATGAGTTCCCAGAGTTATATTATTATGAGCCAAATCGACTGCTTTGTGTTCTTGTAGTTTCTGTAGAATTTGGTGTTTTATGTTTAGGGTTTTGCATTGTAATGCAGCTTTTGTCTCTGCATGTACCTGTCCATGTGCATCTGGAGCTCACTGTCTCTCTAATGGAGTCCTATGGTTGGAGGCGGGCAGAGGGGGCAGGGAGAAGGAAAGTGCAGCCTCGAGCAGACTTCCACTTTTAAACCCTGAGCTCCCAACTGCTGCAGTTCAGCAGCCAGGCAGCCACCTCATTAGAATTTTTTACATTCCTCTTCAGGCAGCAGCACACTGCTTCTTCTCCATTACTCTTAATAACGCACAATTTTTAAAAGCTGAGGAGCTTAAATCTCAGCCTTCTCAATAAATACAAGTCATCTATAAACCCACATCAAATATGTGGCACTAAACCAACTCGGTCCCTGTAGATTAATGTATTTATGTACCATAAAGTTGTTAAACTTCTGTGCAGACTGTTGGTGATGGCTTTACATACTTTAAATCAATCAAGCCTGTTTAAGACTGTGGACTTTTTTCATCTTTTTGTTTTGAGTGGGTAGCTAATAGATTAGAGTATAAGAAGTAGTAACCCTTCTTCACTCTGGACAAGCAGACCACCTAAGCTGTTAGCGATGCAATTCGATGTTTTTGAGAGGTAAATGGTCCTCTAGGAGTTGGACAAATGCTTTCATTGTTAAACTCCTGGCCCACCCAGATAATGACATTGAAAATATGAATGGGTTTACCATTGCTAACTATAAACTATGTCAAGTGTCTATTTATCCTGCTGTCTCTCCCACGTAAAATGTGACACCTGGTGGAGTACTCTCTGGTTAAAAAGAGAGGAAGGAACGAGGACACCCTGCTGGAGATAATGGCAATAAATATATTCTGGCACTCCTCCAGATCTGTCTTCTTGTGTAAGGCTGTGAGTGAAATTCACTTTGCCAGTGGTTAGCTATGCCCATTACTCACTGAACTGTGCTGCAGTGATAGCAAGGGGCCCAGAGTTAGGGCAGAGCAGCAGCACATCACACAACAATGGTGATGATGAATGTCGGTACACCGCCACCGGTTTTTAAAGTGCTCCAGCTACACTTGGTGTTTGCATCGCATGTGTGGTCAGTTGAACAATTCGTCGGTTTAGTTCTCATGTTATTGTGGTATTCCACTTTCATCCAGAGCTGGTATTTCATAGATCAAAGCTCTCAGTATAAGTTGACTGCAAAGATAGAAGACAGGCTAGTAGTTGTAAAGTCGTGGCAGACTTTAAAGTGTTTTATAACAGACTATTGCTTGGACAGTCAGTGACGATCTTCTCTAAAACAGTTTGCCTGAACATGCCCTACTCCCCCATCACACAGACGTTCATCACTTCCTCAACTGAAATTGGTGGAATTCCAGGATCTCGGCACGCGGTTGGATGACGCTAGTATTGTTTGTCTGCCAGCAGGCCTGCCTGTTTTTCTCTGAAGGTGTCAAGGTCTCATGTTTGCTCAATCAGACGGGCAGGTTTGTGCTTGGTTCTCAGCCAGATGTACATACAGGAGAAGGGAGCCGACAGAAAAAGAGTAAAAAAGAGCTTCGCAGATGGAGACAGGAGTGGCGGGGATGCATTGTTACTTCCTGTGCATCTGTTGTGACTATGGGCAGCCGTGGTTAGGCTACACCTCAGTGGATGTGTTGAGACCCAAGATTACCCCTCACTCATCAAAACTCCCTCTGTAAAAGGAAATCAAGTTGTGTTGGAGACAGTGGAATTATTATTACAGCAGAATTTGTCTCTTCTTAAGCTTACATTCTCTGTCTGACTCTTCCACAACCTTGCACAACCTTGTGGGAAAGCTTGCTTATTGTGGAAGAGTTTGAGGTTTAACTGCAATTTGGCTCCAGGCTTTACCCGGTGCTCTCATTGCCATTTATACAAACTGGGTTTTCCCATGTTACTTCCCCAAATCTCAGTCATCTGTCAGTTAATATGCGTTGCGGCAGTGAGTTAGTGGATTACAGAACAACGAAATGATCCTGATGTGATTCTCATACAAACACGCTCAACACAGATCATTTTCTGCTTTTTGTTGAATGCCTTCTCGCTATTTTTCTGTCAGCCGTTCTTTTGCCTTCATTGCTCATCACGAATGTATCCTTCTAGTTCTTTGATGCCTCTTTTTCCCTTGTTTCCGAATTCTGGTTCAGTGTTTGTTTTATCTCTATCTCTCCAGTTCCCCTTGCATCTAATTAATTTGGTTTTCCTGGCAGGCCTCATATACACAGCCATAGTGAGGTTTCCGTGCCAGGCAATTTTCAAAGACTTCACTATGTTGGAATGGGGCCCCAGTCTTGCCCAAGCCAGGACAGAGGGACCTTTGTGCCTGCTGCCCAACAGCCCAGTCAGCCTTTAAAGCACGGAAAGATTAGAAGACAGGCAGAGCCAATGGGCTAAATGGTAGGGTGCCTGTTTGAAAGCCAATGGTGTCAGCCAAACAGCCCCTTAGCCCCATTGAAGCATGCAGTAATTAGAAGCTTGTAGGGCAATCCTTCGGCTCCTTTGTCGTGGCTTTGGAAACACTTGCCCAGTCTACTGGGAAATGTCATTCCCCCTCCGTTTGGAGACCCAGGACGAAGAGTCTTTCAACACCAGCATGTTGTCCTTTCTCTCTGGGACACCAGTTAGCCAAGCTAGCTCAGCAACAGGGATTCCGCTCCAGGAGGCCCTGGCTTTGAGAATGTCAAGCACCCCATGCTGTGTACTGATGATGACTCAGGTCTTGTTCTTTTAGTTTCTCTTATTTTTGTGAGTCAGATTTGACAAGACTGAGACCCTAGGTTCATGTTTCTGATTCATCCCACTCCAGTATACATCTGTTCTGCTGTCTGTCTTCCTCCTTTTAATTTCAGGTAGCATGTGTGTGTTTCATCACAAGATCCTAGAAGGCCTGCTGTCTGAGTCATCTGTAACACATGCAGGCTTAATCTTTATAGTGGCATGTTACTCCATCAGACTGCAGTCCTCTGTGTCTAGACTTGTCCCTACAACCACAAAAACAAATTGTAGCACCTCATAGGTGTGTCATGATTTCACCAGCCCTTCGTCTGTATCTGTACCACCGCTTTGCTCATCTCTCGACGGGCCTGACAGACCAGCTGGGAGGTCAGAGTCCCAATTACAGGAAGTTAACCCCATTTAGTCAACAGGTTCAAGCTGTCTGGATATGCCCCTCAGTTCGGTGAAAACTTTAATTGTGCAGGGAATGGATAAAGGATGGCAGGTTATTGTTGTGTTTATTTTGTATTTTCTTAGTTTCCTCCATCCTGTCTCTCGCGCTTTCAACCTGTCTTTCTCTGCCATACAAATGTACGCAAGACACACTCTGTCAGTCTCTATGCCAAACTCGTCATTTTAATCTGAAAAGACCCTGAAGCAGTCGCCTGTCTGCGTGTCCGTCAGCGGGGAGATTAGAGGCCTGTTTTCTGGGACGTGTGTGTTGCTTCTATTCTTCTGTCTGTCCCTGTGGACACTCGGCAGCATGAGGGAATGAGGACCAACACTCTGGGACTGGACGTGCCGTTTAACTGACATTCCCTGACTATTTTCACTCTTATTCATGTCAGAGAAATTAGGCTGTTAGTAGGACATGAATGAGTTTTTTGAATTACTTTCATTAATCTGCTCAACTGCAATGCCCCAAAGAATAGGTTCCCATTCATTAGCATAGTATATAGTTGGGAACCTTCCTTATGAGACAGATGAAAGATCACAGTGTTGATATTTTCTTTCATCTTATTTTTAATTTCTTCTGGATGAAGGTTTCATATCATGCAACCATGAAACTGTTATATCCTGGGCTTGAATCTGAAAATTGCCTGTCCATTTCATTTGATGTTATGCCAAATTGTGCTCTTATCAGCTAATTATCAAGCTGTTGTTAGTATATTAGGCTCTAAATGAAATCCTCTATAACGCTCACTACTGATTTATGTTTGTGGTTCAAAAAAGTTTAAACATGGAGGAGCATAATTTTACTGCAAACCAAATAACAGTTCAACACGCTGTTGGGCTTGAACCGGAATTACACCTGTTAGTCTTACTTCAGGAGCTTATGCTGCTTGCTTTTGCTCGACTAACAGAAGGGGTCTTTGCTGCATAATATGCACAGGTTTAGAGGTTTGCTGTCAGAAAACACTATGTTTGAAGGTTGAAGGTGGCTGTGGTTTAGGCCCGTCACAATGTACCGATTGCTTGTGGCTAATGTGATAACGGCCACAGCCAGGCAGGGCTGACTGAGAGTGGAGCCTTAATCTCCCCCAGTGTCTCACTGCCAAATTGGCCCGATTTGTCAGGCAGAGGATCATCACCCACTTCTCAGATGAATTTCAAAGGCCCCCTTTTTGATGTGCAACTTGGGAGATTTGATAGAGGAAACTGCAACTCGGCATTACAATTCACTAATGTTGGCTACCAAAGGGACATGCTTAGAGATGTCAGTCACAAGCCAAGTGTCAGTGACAGAGGAGGTTTAGAGGTATGCCAGCTAAAAAGAATTAAGTGTTTTGATGGATCCAGATTATTTTTCTGTCTCTTACATGTAATCTTGGTTATGACATACTCATGTTGAATTTGGCTGAGCTTTCATGTTTCCCCCACGATGCTTATTCTGCAATTAGGCCCCCTTATCTGAAATTGGCATGCATGCCAGTGACTTTTCACTGGATTCTAAAAAGCTGTCAAAGGAAAAAAAACATGAAAACATGTCCAACTAGATGCCCTAAAACCATACTGTTATTATACCTGTTTTCATTTTAGCTCATATGTGGTCTCAATGAGTATTACATATTTAGATTTATCAGAGTAGTAAAAAAGGGAATGTATTTGCTTGCTTAGCTTGAAGTGAGACCATAGTGCTTTGTCCCAAGGGCACTAATCAAAGCCAATCAAGTGTAAAGTCATCCAGTTTTCTAATACTAAGGATCTTATTTCAACAACTTATTCATGTAAGACCTGCTACCTAGCTTAGTTTCTCTTATTCCAGTCTTATAAGGCAAAGTTGTGTGAGTCAGGAAACAGATGTTTGTGTATCTGCTCTCCAGACCCTTACTATACTGTATGTACTAACTGATTTTTCTTTTCTTTTCAGGATTGTATGTCTGGAGTAAGAAAAATGCCAAAAGGCAGTACTGACACGGTTGAGGAAGCAGTATGCAGGCTTGAGTGCTAAAGAGGTACGATTCCCCCTTCCCTTTTTCTACCTCTTCACTTCCAGATCCAGACAATCAACCTGCTCATGAAGTCAGGGAGCAGCATCCCATCCCAGAGGCAGCGATGTCTCCCTGCTAGGTGCCTTTAGCTTTTGGCACTGGTGTTATGACCAGCCTGAAGCACTCACCCATGGAGTGCACTGTTGGGGGTTCCATCCCTGCCACTGATGAGTTTTATACCCGCCACCTCCGTATGGTCAATGGAGGGTCTGTGCCAAACCGCACAGACAATGTCCATGCCACTGTGAGCACAGGAGTGCCTAAAATGGGTGTACGGGCTCGGGTGGCTGAATGGCCCCCAAGGAAAGACATTACAGGGGTTGTGTGGCACTCAACTACAGAACCTGATGTGCCCTCTGCTGGAAAAAGTCACATTAAGTTAGGCTCTATAATGAGCCCTCAGGACTCGTCAATGCTACGTAACATTCACAATACTTTGAAGAATCGAACCCAGGCCCAGACTAACAACTACAGCCCTGACACCCATTACCTAGCCCCAGGAGACTACCGAGGTCCTGCACATAGAAACCCACGACAGAGACGCATCCGTCAGCGCAGCAACAGTGACATGACTATTAGTGAGATGGAAGGCAGTGGAGAGAGTGGAGAGGACTGGGGTTCAACATCGGGAGCAAAATGGTCCCCTCTTCATCGTGAATATGGTAGCACCTCCTCAATAGATCAGCATGGAGCATCTGGAGAGAGCTTCTTTGAAATGCTTAAGGGCTATCAAGGGGACAAATTTGACCAGCGTAGCCCTGCTCCAGAGAAACTGGAGGACATGCTGAATGTTGGACCCAAGCAGGCCAACATTGAGCTCCAGGACGATGCCATAGACACCCAGCCTTCTAAAGCCAAGGACAGAGATAAGCCTCCAAAGAGACGAACTAAATCTGAGACAGGGAGTGAGTCTATATTCCGTATTCTTCGGAACGTGCGCGGTGAGTCGGACTCTCCCAGAGCAGGGTCTGATGTAGAGGACAGCCGGACAGAGGACATGGGCCCCCCTCTCAAGCCCTGGGTGTGTCAGAAAGGCTTTTCCCACTATGATGTTCAAAGCATGCTGTTTGACCTTAACGAAGTTACTCAGTTGCGGCAGATTGCAGGCAAGAGGAAAAACACTACAACAGGGGCATCTGCTGCTGCTGTTGCCTCGGCTACCTCCACCCTCTCGTCCACACACAGCCTGCCTTACAGCTCCCCAAGTGGCAGCCAGGAAGAGCTTAATTCGAGGGACAGTCCTGGTCTGGACGCAGGGGATGAACAGAGCAATGAAATGTTGCTAAGTTGCCCATGCTTCCGTAATGAGATAGATGCTGATGGCTATGGGAGGCGCAGATTGGGAGCAGGTGGGGCAGGGTATCATGGGCTTGTGGGCAGTGGAGTAGGTAACAGTGGTTCAGGGACCCTGAGTGGGGAAGGAATCTTGTATGAAACATCTGTGAGCACGCACTGCACAAATGCTGGAGTCGCAGTGCTAGAGGGTCCAAAGGAAGGCCCCAGTACGCTCAGCGAAAAGGGCAAACAATACATTGTGGAGCACGTGGACCTGGGAGCCTACTACTATAGGAAGTTCTTCTACCTTAGGGGTAAGATTAATTTAACTGCTTTCATTACATATACCCATTAGCATATAAATATGTGTTGTTTAAAGCAGTTTGATATTCCCCAACAGATGTTTTTTAATTTTACTTCTCTGCCACTTCCTCCACCTCAGAGCACTGGAACTACTTTGGGATAGACGAGGCGCTGGGTCCAGTGGCAGTGAGTTTGCGCAGGGAGAAGCTGGAGGAGGACAAGGAGCACGGCCAGCAGTATAACTACCGCCTCATCTTCAGAACCAGCGAGGTCAGCCATAATGTCCTATCCTTCCTACACCCCAACCTCAGCCTCAAGACCACATCCCATCAATACTTCCTGCTCTGGAGTGAATCTGCCCACAGCATTTAACGATGCAGACCGTTATTATTTTTGCACTCACAAATTTAGGAAAGGAAAATATTTGGGTTGACTGTCAGAAAACAATTTATTTTGTTGACATTTTTGTCTTAATAGGCAGTTACACATGCTTGCTTACATCTTATATCTTGTTAATCTGTATAGAAGGTGTGTGTAGTTTAATTACTACTATGCCTGCTGCATACTAGGAAGACAGGCTCGAGGTAGAACCAGACTCAGTCCTTGTTTCTGATTATGCAACCAACCCTCAGGCTATTCAGATGTCTCCCAATATCAGCAATGTGTGAAGAAACTTCAGGAAGTGCACTCATCTTCTAGCCTCCAAGGCCTGTCAGTGCCCAGGAACCTCAAACCACTGTGTGGAGAACTTCTGTGTTTCAGTAAAAATAGACATATTAAGCTGCAGTGTTGGCTCCCAGTCTTCCGTGTTTGGTTTGGGATTCTGGGTTATGGGATTTATTAAATGTATGTACATTCCCAGACAAAGGGAACAGGCACCTGCTTGAGGCTGTTTGTTGTGGATTGAAGTAGGACAGGTGCATGTGATTAAAACCCCCTAACTTACCTTCCAAACATGGGGAACACAGATCCATTGTAAACACAGGCCCTGCACAGCCTCAAGCTTGTAGGAGAGAAAGTCTCGGTCCGTTCCAGCTGCTTATGATAGCCGAGTGATTGAGTTCACTCCCAGAACCCAGCACAATGCAGACTTTGTGCACACAGAATGCTGGGACAAGCCCTCCCACCTCTTCTTCCTTAGTTCGACTTTTTATTTACCAAGGGCCTTGATTCATAATTGTCTTGTTGTTTTAGCTTCTTTAACGGTACAATAAGAGGATGGTCTTACTTTAAAAACTGCAACGACTTGTATCTTTTTTTTCCTGGTGTCTGGTCTTGCATGTTTTACTATCAGTATGTTCCGTCTCCATAGAAAGTTCAAAGCACATACATTCTATCTCTTCTCACACACCTCTCTGTAATCTCTGTCAATTCAGTTGACAACTCTTCGAGGTTCCATCCTCGAGGATGCAGTACCTTCCACGTCTAAGCACGGCACCACCCGCGGGCTGCCCATCAAAGAGGTACTTGAGTACCTTCTCCCTGAGTTGGATCTGTCCTGCCTCAGACTGGCCCTCAACACACCCAAAGTCACTGAGCAGCTTATGAAACTAGATGAACAAGGGGTAGGAGGATAAAGCATGATAAAGTGTTACTTTACAGAATCAGATTTTTTTGCTTGCCTGAATTTGTACATAAAGAGAATTTGTGTTTTGTGTCCTGACATGAACTGTTCAATAAATATTGTGTCTGCTTCTGTGCCGCTCCCCAGCTGAGTTTTCAGGTGAAGGTGGGGGTGATGTACTGCCGAGCCGGCCAGAGCACTGAGGAGGAGATGTACAATAACGAGATGGCTGGTCCCGCCCTGGAAGAGTTCCTCCAGCTGTTGGGGGAGAAGGTTCGCCTAAAGGGCTTCACCAAGTACAGAGCCCAGCTGGACACCAAAAGTAACAACTCCCAAATACACTTTTAGATCACACATTCACACACAAAGAATTTGTGCTTCCATACATCGGTGGCCTAGGTCGTGATGCACCTTGAACGCAAACAATTATTGTAGTTGACTGGATGTTTGGTCACATATAAGACTGTAGATGTAATGTGTCTTTTGCAGCCTAGCTCATGGCCTCAACCTTTTATTACTAGCAGTGTTGATATAAGTTAGTTTCACTTTAGTTTTAGCAGGTCCTGGTTAGCTCCCTCATATTGCATTATCCTTTATCTTGCTTTTGTTTAAATGTTTCCTTTCACTGGACCTAATTTTTTCTCACCAGCTTTGTCCTTGTGACACTTTCACATTTTTCTTTTCATCTCTCGTCTCTAAGTATAATTTTCTCTCTGGCGTGGCCACTACAGTAATCCCTCAGTGGTACTAATGAGCACTGTGATTACATTGGGCTTGACTAAAACTAACAAAGATTTGCTGATTGAATGAAAAAGTATAGAATTTCTGGTTTATGACCTTGCTTTCCACAAAGAAACATTGAATTAAAGTCTAAGTAGTTACAGTTAAACACTGTCCATTGTACTGGAAACTGTAATGTCACACAAGAATGCAAAGGGCTCCACTTACAGGATGACACTTGAGTAAAACAGTTGATTAAGCATTGGTTTTGGCAGTCATCTTATCTACTGACATTGATCCACAGCTCACTATTGTCTAGTTGTTATGGCTATGGTGAAACTGCATCCTGTCTTGCACAGAAAACACTGAACACATAGAATACATGTGAGAGAAATGGATGGCAGTAATTGTACAATGGGTCTGACACTGTATTGCTGTTTTTCCTGTAGCGGATTCCACAGGCACTCACTCCCTATACACAACATACAAGGACTATGAGATCATGTTCCATGTGTCGACTCTGCTGCCTTACACACCCAACAACAAACAACAGGTAAAGATGGAGAGCCCAGCCTTTGTGGTATACTACATTTAGTTGTGTATCAGGATATAGAAAACTCCTTTGTTTGGAAACAGATGTAGTAAAGAAAACCTTAAAGAAAGCGTGTATTATTTAGAGCAATGCATGATATCACATATTATATGAGGTATTAGATTTGATTCCCATCCAACTTTCATTAATTCAGTGCCATGTTTTTGACTTTGTCATTACTTGGAATGTACCATATATTTGGTATGACTTTGCTTTCATATTCAAGTCCCATACTTCTCTAATTATGACTTCGTTGTTTTCCAATGACTAGTTGCTGAGGAAGCGCCACATAGGGAACGACATAGTGACCATCGTGTTCCAGGAGCCCGGTTCCCACCCCTTCACCCCCAAGGCTGTTCGCTCTCACTTTCAACATGTTTTCATCATCGTACGGGTGCACAATCCCTGCTCTGACAATACATGCTACAGGTGGGTCTTTGTGTTTGATCAGCAGAGATAAAAGAGCAGAATAATAGCTAAACTCGATGTAGTGAAGAACCTATTTAGCTTGGAGGTGTATGATAAATGTGTGAGAACCACAATGGAAACATGTCTAAGTCTTTTTTTTCTTCTACACATGTATATATGCTATGTGGTTTGTGTTTGTCAAAGAAAGGAAGGAAGGAAGACAGAAAAAGCAATGTTGGTGTATATGGCATATGTGCTGAAGAACACCTCTTCCTGGATAAGTACAGGTTTTGAAAAATCTGAAAACCTACCAAAAGCCTTGGAAAGGTTTCCAGTTTACTCTCTCAGAGAATTATGAGTATGGAGCCGCAATTGACACTGAGGTTAAGGTTAGCCCACCAGCTATGAATATGTATAACCGCATCTAGAGACTAAGGAGACTCATTACATGTTTAAGTAGACCAGACCGACCAAACCCAGTAGCAATGTTGAATAGAAATCTGGTTTTAACTTCCTATCTCACTGCAGAACTAGACCCTTTTTATGGGAACCGTAAAAGCTCCAAACCACTTTCAGTGCTACCAGCAGTGTTGTTTTTATGCAGCTACAGTAGCATTAAGACAAAAGCATTGACTGGAAGGCATGGGTCAAACATAAAAGCCTGTTGCGTGACCATCCTGTCTTTCTGGATTGTGTATGTTCATATCTTCTGTATGTCTGCATAAGTAGAAATTTGTTTGATTATAGCCCAATAGAATAGATTAGCCCTGCAGTGGCTGTCAAACTGATGGGAGTTCTCCTCATCTTCTCCCTCGCTGGCTGATTCTTGGCCTTGTGATGATCAGACTGCAACTCTGTGGCATTCACACTTGTGCATCGCTACCCCACTGCACACACCCACACTTTCTGTGCTCTGCAAACACAGATATTATACACACATAGTTGCTCCATCTCACTCTCGTACTCCCGTTTCTCCTTTTTACCTCTTTCTCATGCTCACTTGCACACAGTTACACACACATGCACACACTTTTTCCCAAGCCCAGTAATTCACTCAAAGGCTCTTTCTTCACACACACTCCTATGATACAAGCCTCCCCCTTTCTCCTCCTCCTCTCCCTGCCTGCCACTTTGCCTTTGGGCAGCATGAGCCGGAATGGTCTGAAGGAGTTAGCACCATGCACATGAAGTGCTCTCTTCACCCGGGCATGCATGTGAGTGGGGAGGATTGTTGAGAGCAGAGTCCCCTCAGAGCTCACAGAGTCGATCTCAGGAACGGACGGGTCAGGCCAGCTTTCTGTCTCTCAGCTCACACCAGCCCTTCTTTTTGTCTCTCTGGCAAGTTCCTTTTTTCTGACCAGGTACTCCGTCCCATCGACTACTGGACACCTTCATTCAACTTGCTTTTTGCCTAAAGGGGGCTTCTTTTGGTTTATACTCCAGAAAAGCGAAAGGAGAAAGGATGAATTGCTGGTTCTCCTGATTTGCCTCATGGATGAAGTGGAGAGGCATGGGACACAGAATCCTTGAGGACAATCTAGCTACCCCACCCAGAGTCACTCACACACTCCCAGCCTTTGGGTTCTACTCACACTCTCTGGATCCAGGCACCGTATGTTATGACTTCACTCCTGTTTGTCAAAAGTCTTTCCATGGATGCTTTTTCCTGATGGTTTAGAACAAATCCTGGGTCCAGACTGAGTACTGAGTGGTATATCTGAAGTGTCTGATTGTAGCTGCAGAACAGAAGCGAGTTACCGTCGAACCAGGATGCATTGATTACAACAAAGAATCAGGATATTGTTCAGTAATACTCTGAGAGGTATGGTTGCTTTTTGGTGAAAGCAGGAGGTAAGTTCTAGGTGTTTGTGTTGATGTGTGTTGGTTTTGTTTAAACCATGCAGAGTAGTTGATGCGGTGATTTGACTTTGTCACTAGCTGGACACCAAGCTCTGTGGATTTCAGCTGATCGCTAGTCACACATTTGCAAACATATACACACACACATCACACACAAATTCCTACACGCACACATACTAGCTTGAAACTTGACTTCCCACAAAGAGATTCATGTTTGCTTAGATTTTTGTCCTCGTTTCATATGCTTGTGTCTTTATATGTTGTGTCATTCCCTGTCAATAATGGGGTGTCTTTACTTCTCTAATTTCTATTAATAAAGAGTATATTATGATTTGTTGAGTCATCCAGTTATTAATAGCCTGTTGTTGCCTGCTGCTGAGATGTGGATAATGCTCAGGTCATATTGAGCCAGACCGGAGCATTAGAGGAGTAAGTGGCCCGGGGCCAGCAGGGTGCTAATCTGCTGCTTTCAACCGCTGCCTCAAAGTCACACGGGGCCAGCAAGGCAGATTGCATAACTAGACCTTTGTTTAGGAAACGTAGGCCATTTGTGCTTGCCTAGTTCTAGCCGCAGCCCTGCTTCTCCATACCATGATGTAGCAGAGAGTGGCAGGTTGTCAGCACTGGAAGCTGGCTTGTCAACTGTGATTGGATGTATAGTATTTATATGCTGGGGTGTAGTCAGGCATGGTTTGCAACATTTATGCTACAGGCAATTGCTGTGTTATCTGTTTAATGGGCTGGATGGAGACTTGTCAGGACAGTCACATCAGCTTATCCAAGGCCATGTCTCGATTTTCTCGTTCTCATGGGCTTTTATAGTATTTGCTACTTACTGTGTGTATACATGCACTTATAGCCTCCATATAACCATCACACTTTAAATTATAAATCATGCCACCAGAGTGGGTATAAACATGCTACCAACTGATTTGACAATCCAAATATGTTTTCCCAAATGGTAATTTAATCCAAATATGTTTGAAAGCACACTTTGCTGAATTTGTTCTACATTGAGCCTGTTTTCTTGTGAACAACAGGTATGAGACAGCATGATCTGCACCTGTTCCCTAAATTATAGTAATGCAACTCAGCCATTGTGTGCAAATCGAATAGGAGCAGTAGAGGGTAACAATAGGAGAGCCTTGTCTGTAGGAATTGAAACGCCCTCCTTTATACTCACAAGTGAAACAGGTCAAAGGCAACAATACCTTAGGGGAAACTATGTAAAGATGTTTGTCCTTGCAACTTTTATCTTTTTAAGTTTTCCCCCCCAGTTATTGGACATGGAAATAAGTTATGTTAAAAGCCCCCATATACATATATATATGTATATACTTTGTATATATTGTACAGAATCAAACCAAACCATACTTTTAAAGTGTATTGCTGCAAAGGCCTAGGAAAAGTGGTTTACAGGTATGGATGGTAATGTTTGTTTATTTACATACTATAGCAGTGACCCTTCCCCTCTTTTTTATCTCTCTGCAGCGTGGCTGTCACCCGTTCCCAGGACGTTCCTTCATTTGGGCCACCAATCCCCAAGGGCGTGACCTTCCCCAAGTCCACCGTCTTCAGGGACTTCCTGTTGGGCAAAGTCATCAACGCTGAAAACGCAGCCCACAAGTCAGATAAGTTTGGTGCCATGGCAACACGCACACGGCAGGAGTATCTGCGGGACTTGGCAGAGCGTCACGTGACCAGTACTCCAGTAGAACCCACTGGGAAGTTCCCCTTCATCTCTCTGGCACACAAACGACGGGAGAAGGTGCGTCCATACAGTGGGGCGGAGCTTCGCAGCCTGGGGGCCGTGACCTGGCAGGTTCATGCTGAAGATCAGGTAGCTGGTGCCGAACGCGAATGCCTGTTGGCCATTTCAAATGACTTCATCATCCTGTTGGATCAGGAGGCCAAAGCGGTCGTGTTTAACTGCGCCACACGTGATGTTATTGGTTGGTCAACGGGGAGCCCTGCCTCCATGAAGATCTACTATGAGCGTGGTGAGAGTGTATCACTGCGCTCCATCAATAACAACACAGAAGACTTTGGAGAGGTTGTCAAAAGACTAGAGGTCAGTGGGGCACCACTACTGTCTAGGAAAGTACATTTCATTAGCACACATCATCTGCTGTTGCTAACAGAGGATACACTGAGCCCAACACTCTGTAGCTTGTAATGAACACCACAGTCCTCGTACCTCTGACTATCTGAATGCATACTACGCTTATCATTATATTTACATTGTGGCTAGTTATCTCGAAAGCCAATCCAATACAGATAATCATGAGTAAAAAAGTAGAGTAAAGATACATTCCATCAATCACGCAACCAGTACAGGTATGTAGGCAAGAAGAGATTAGTGAAGTTTTTCAGTGGCATCAGTGACCTCTAGTTCCATATTGTGTGGGGACATAATAATTCCCTCTTTCCACTCCCCTGACAACAGTAGTACGAAAAAATAAGAACTAGGTATTGTTGATGTTAATATAGCAACATAAGGGTGTAGCCTCAAATCATACAGTCACCAAAAAGCCACAGCTGTTGTGTTGACTCTATGATTATAAGTCATGCTAAGCATAAGACATAGTAATTTGGTGATATGATATCATTACTGAGGTTTTCAATGTGGTGTAGTAAAGGCTGTGCTTTTTGGTGGGGCATTTGGATCATTCCTTTGACACTGCAGTTCTACTTGGTGGTAAACAAAGTAAAGATTTACTGTTGCCTTTTACCAGCACTGGCACGTGCCCTTCTTTGTAAAGCAGGAATGTATTTTTTTTTCTTTTTTTCAGGACCTTTGTTGTGGGCATCATGAGTCATGACATGCATCAGAACTGTAGCTAACTGGAAATCTGCTCCTTCAGTGATTTGCTCCCGGGCAGTACAAACTGCTATTTATTTCTCAGTTAACTTCCCACAGGTAGAGGAAGAGCTAGACAGGGTGTCTAATGGTAGTCAGTTATCATGGGAGTGTACTGAATAATTTAAATTAAAGTGCTTAGTATTCATAGCATGTGATTGTATGTGCCTCAGCTTGGGTGGGATTTTAGCTAGTGTCAGATGCATCTTAAAAGATGTGGTTGGGTGGTAGACGGTATATAAGTTTACCTGCAAACGAATCTGAAGGTTTTTTAAGAAATTGTTTGTAAAAATGTTATACATTTATGCATTTCTTCTACTCTTTGTCTGTTTTGCCTTTCTGCGCCTTCACTCCCTCACTTTATCTGTTGTGTAGCTGTTGACCAAGGGCAGTCAGACCACAGAGATGACCCTGCGCCGTAACGCCCTGGGCCAGCTGGGCTTTCATGTCAACTTTGAGGGCATTGTTGCTGAGGTGGAGCCCTATGGTTATGCTTGGCAGGCTGGGCTTAGGCAGGGCAGCCGATTGGTGGAGATTTGCAAGGTGTCGGTGGCCTCACTGTCTCACGAGCAGATGATCGACCTGCTCAGAACCTCTGTTACTGTCAAGGTGGTCATCATTCCCCCACATGAGGACTCCACACCACGCAGGTAGAGTGAATATAGATGATCTCCAGATTCAAGAAAAACACTGCATAATGCAGCTGTCTGTGACTTTTCTGACTGTGACCACTTCATGTGCCAACAGAGGCTGCTCAGAAATCTACCACATGCCGCTAGTGGATTACAAGAACCACAAGGAGGGCATGCCCTACGAGTTAAAGTTCCCCTTCCGCCCCACCAACAACAACACCAAGTGGCCACGCACCTCATCCAGCCCTCAAACACATGCTGCTGGCACAGGGGGAACGCTGATCAAGGCCCCGCCTTCAGACTTCAGTGACCGCAACTCTGCTGCTATTCCCCGAAGTGTGTCCAGCGACGGGAGACCCCTCAACCCCAAAAGGTCACAAAATACATTTAATGCTGTTATGAAACCTCGCAGACACACTGAACACAAAGCTGTCTGACTTTAGTATACTGTTCGTCTTTAATGACATACTTTGCGACACCACAGATATTCGCCAGGGAACGACAACTACGCTCTTGCCTGCTCCATTGTGATGGGTCGCACGATGCACAACACAAACTCCCCTTCCAGCCTCTCCTACACAGACACCATGAGCTCCAACCACTGGAGGCAGAAATCTATGCCTGATGGGTAAGTTCTTCTGCCCCTCACTATGGGATACATATGCTAAATTGGCAACATAGGTGACCATCCTCATCTCCCTTCTAGGTTTAATAACAACAACTGCCAGTCCCCTGTATCATCCGTGCGACATGTGGCAGGTGAGGGGGTCAAAGCGGGCTCTGGCACTGGTGTTGGATGGTCCCGAGCTGGGGAGGGGGAAGCGGCCAGCAGACTGGGGGACAAAACCAGTGCAGGTAAGAGGAACTCTGAACTCTGGTCTCACTATTAGAGATAGCACTGAATAAAACATGACTTTTAGGGGCGGCTGTGGCTTTGTGGAAGAGCGGGTCGTCCACCAATCGGAAGGTCGATGGTTCGACCTTCCTGCCTTACCCCAGCTCACGTGTTGAAGTGTCCTTGAGCAAGACACTGAACCCCAATTTGCTCCCGAGGCTGTGCCTTCGGTTTGAGCGTGTGTGAGAATGATTAGATTACTTTGTACATTACTTGCAGTGTGTGTGAACGGGGTGAATTTAGATATGTAGTGTAAAAGCGCTTTGAGTAGTCAGAAGACTAGAAAGGCACTATACAAGTACAGTCCATTTACCATTTTACTGTGCTTCCTACAGACACTGGGGTTTCCAAGGCAGTGATTCCTCGACTCCAGCCGTCAGAGCAGAGCAGCCACATGTCTCCCAACAAAAGCACCAAGGTGAGCCTGAAACAAAAATCACCATACTGAATGTAATTTCCTTGCTCCTATTTGATGGAAGGCTATGAGTTCATAGAGGAATCCCTGTGGTAACCAAAGGGCTGCAACATCTGTATACCAACAGGCACTCAGGACAGTCATTAAAATCTTTCTAACATCAGCTTAAATAATGAAAGTGGATTACAATATCATTTTGGGTTCTCCAAGTCATTGAAGTTAAACATGTATTGTAAAAACATGGTCATTTGAAAATACAAATTTGATTTCTCATCTCTGAATAGATGGATGCTCCGTATTCATCCAGCCAGTCGAGCAGCAACACGCTCTCGAGCAACGCCTCCAGCTCTGCCCACAGTGATGAGAAGTGGTATGAAGTGGGCTCACGTTCAGGAGTGCGGAGTGATCTTGAGCTCAATGGCTATCTTCAGGGCACGTCCACTGACAGCGGCATCGACGCCACCTCCTTCACTGCCACACAAAGCAGCACAGCTTCCTCCACTGGTGCCTTCAGGGCCAAAGACAAAATCCCATGGCAGGACGACGCAGCAGGCAGCCAGAGGGCTACAGACACTCCACCTCCAACACCAGACTCTCTTGTCGCCATTGGAGGCAGCGAGATCCCAGCAAAGAGTCCATCAGCCTTTCCCCTAGTTCCTGATAGTGGCTCCTGCAACCTGAGCGAGGCCGCCTCCCACTCCAGGTGTGCTGCTCTTCTGTTAGAGTCAGCTGTAGGCAGCTAAGGAATTTGTGTCCTTGCATCAATGTTTCATTAAACAGACAGTGATTCATTGTAGTCCAGATACATCCTGTACCATCCCAGATGGAAAAGTCCAAAGCTCTGCGATTTGGCATTAACAAAGGGATAGAGGAAGGCTGAAATAACTGTGTGTGTGTGTGGTTTTGCATTTGTATGTATATCCGTCTCCCGTTATCCATGATAGAAAGGAAGTGCTTGAAGTTGCTAGAAATGCAGACTGTGAGCTCAGCACTGTTCCCCCTCTTCTAAATCCCACTTCCTTTGAATCAACTAAAGCTTTCCTCACGCTCTTCTTCACTCAGCCAGAAATAACTCCGCTCCACCAGACCTGTACATTGGCAGCTTTGTTTTATAGTATGTGCACGCACATGTGCGCTTGCACACGGGCACAAAACTTGCTGTTTGAAAACTCAAGCTTTCATGTCAAACGGCGGAGAAATGTTATGCGAAGGTGCAAGGACACTGTGTCCTATTTTTAAAGACAGTAAGAGATGTAGTGATGGAACAGGTTAACTAATGGTTTTTAAGATAATCTGTTTATATATGCAAACTGTCTTAATTCAGCTAAAATATTTGTAAATGTTTGAACTAGAGGAAAAGTGGCTTTCTGGGGGAATTCATTTTCAGTGAAATTAAAGATATTGATGCTTCATCAATCATGCTAATTTAACCAAGGCCAAAATAAAATTAAACAACAAAAACCCTACTAAATGAATAGTATGGTACTGCCACTTTTCTGGCTCTTGGTGCCTGTTTATTTTATAATACATGAATATCAATGTCTGTGGCGCCTTCCTTTACCCATACATATGTCTCACCTCACTCCCCCTTTCTCCAGCACACACAGTTCTGGCCACTCAGGGAGTCCTATGGGCCAGGGCTGCAGCCCCATGTCGTCACAAGATGAGGCAGCCGCTTCAGCCACCTCGCCCACATCCCCGAACTGCCAGTCCCCAGGGGCCAAGAGTTTCTACCCTCGTCAAGGAGCGACCTCGAAGTACCTGATTGGCTGGAGGAAACCTGGGGGAACCGTCAACTCTGTGGACTTTGGCAGCACTCGCAAGTAAGATAGGAATAGTCTCTACACATCTGTGAATGTTTAAAACTGTTTTTCTTGTAGTGCTGCATCTTGTGAAAATTGTCATTCAGTGTAGAAATGCGCCCTGCTGTCGGTGGAGTGAATATTTTGTCATGTTTTGTCCCACTGACTGCTCACCTAATATTAATGCCTTTTTAATTTGGCCAACACTGCCTCCATGTGGTGTAGCTGGGCTGTAGCTCTTTTGGTACCCAGAGAAGGGTGACTAAACACACCGTTATTATCCTTTTTCATTCATTCAAGGCAGTCTCATTGTTTGGCCCAGAGGGTGATTGCATCATCTGTGGTTGATGACAACTGCTGTTTTTACTGTGTACAGCTGTCCAACAAACCACAGTTTTTCCTGCTGAAGCAATTAAGTGGTGACGTGTCTTGTCAATGGCATGTTAACATCACATTTTGAAACTTGAGGTTCTTATCCAGTCTCAGAATTTGAATTCATGATCTTTAATCCCAGGCATGCTTTGTTACATTCTTCACCTCTATTACCTTTGCTTTATGATTTTCTATATAATGCGTGTTATTTGGATTGAAAAGGTATCTCTCTGAGTTAAATCTTGCTTTTTTCCAGACGACACCAGAGTGATGGTCTGCTGGGTGGTCAGCCGCAGCTCAGGGCCAATCTCCGGGGCTGCCAGTCGCCCCAGCGGCACACTGCTAAGTCCAGCCTGGAAGAAGACTTGAAGAAACTCATCACACTTGACAGCCCTCCACCCACTACAAGTGAAGAGAAGGTACTGAGAAAGACTAATTGATGATACTGATGATTCCGAACCAGGTGTACTTTTATCCCAGGGTGTACTTCTGCAATTCCAAACTCAAATAAACTGAAATAAAAAGGATACAAATGGGTGTGATGCTGATCTCTACTATATTTATACTATATTTAGTCAGTTGGAACACATTGATGCTAGTCAGCAAGTGATCAGAGAAGTTGAAATGGTTGTCTAAAAGTAATTGATAAACAACTGACATAATAACATTCTTATTTAATTTGTGTTTATTTGAAAGTGATTCTTTCAGTTAAACATCATCTGCAATATTGCTCACTTTGTCTTACCTGAGTCCTGTCACTTGTTTGTGTCCATCTCTATCCACAGCCATTGTTTCCGGGTCCGCCGCCCACTCGTCGCTCCCTCCAGAGAACCCTGTCAGATGAGAGTATTTACAGCGGGCAGAGGGAGCCATCCTCCAGTGGACAGCGTGACACACCTACTGACCTTCTGTTCAGCTGCTCCACCGTGCCACGCTCACCCACCTCTCGCCATGGACCAAGCCGGCGAGCGTCACACAAATCCCTGGGTGAATCTTCAGTATTTATTGCTGATCATAGACGAGGTGGAGGTGTGATATATAATGTCCTGTGGGCCTTTTTTGGGAATTATAACTAAAGTAAAGAAGTAGGATAATGTGATTTGCAATAGTCTGCAGATAATGAGGTTTGTATTCTTAATCTCAAAAAACTAAAAATAGACCATTTCCAAAGGCTTGTCAATCTCAAGTTATATATAGCATTGCTGTTTGCAAAATGTCTCTATTTTTCTGTCATGGGAGAACAGATACAAATGCTGTACAGTGTGTTTTACTTTGCTGTTTGTCCTTCCCAGGAGACCTGTCAGCCCCAGAAAGCTCAGAGCTGGAACAGGAGAGGAAGAGGCAGCAGCTGCAGGACGCTGTCCTCATGCCCCTGCCTGACACTGGGGCAGATGGCCCACTGGACTGGGCCCACCTGGTAGATGCTGCCAAGGCCTTTGAGGGTAGGCACACATTGTGTTTTACTATCCTTCTCGAAATCATTGGAAGTGAAGGTTAATTACTGATATTTCTTTTCAGTGGAAGGTCTGGCAGAAAAACCCATCTGCCATATTTATTCTCACCAGAAGAGGGCACTGTTAGTCTGTATTTGTTCTCTCTCTAGATCTAATAATAATCTTTGAACTGTTTTTTTATTCAGAGCAGAGGCTGGTCTTCCTAGCAGCCCAAGAGGAGAGCTCCATGGCTGAGAACGCAGCAGCCACCAGCCCCCAGCAGGCTGAGCCTCAGGCAGCCCCTCTGAGACAGCCCTCGCCTGGGTAAGAGGCCTCAGGTCATGGCCTGGGACCAGTGTTTTGCTTTAATCCACTGGTGTCCAGCGCTGTGCCATGAAAGATCCTGCAGATTTGACTCCAATCAAACACTACTGCAGCTGATATCACTAATTAGTCCTCCACTCGGTTGACCGCATGCTAAACAGTAACATCAGTAACTGTAGTGTTTGGCTGAAATGAAAGCATTTGTAAACCTCCATTTCACAGGACTAGAAAAAATGCAACTTTTGACAGTGGCGCAACTTTAAGGACTGTTTCACTCTGAAGCTTCAATGTTTGTTCCAGCTAATGTCCTGGTTGTCCTTTTTTACAGAGAGACTCCAGCTTGCCTGATGGGGAAGGTCAGCCAGCTGGAGTCAATGGTGAAGTTGCTACAGGAGGACTTGAAGAAGGTGAGTTAAGGTTCAATACTGAGGTATATATCATGTAAAGCCATTATAGCCATTGGAGAACCTATGAGCACTGAATGGAAAATTGAATTACATGTAACGTAAATAACAAACATACAGATTAAGACCACCAATATATAATATATCCAATTTGTTAAATGTTTTGAGCTACGATCAGATTGCTCAGGCATGTCTTTGTCACTGCCAGGAGAAGGATGCAAAGGCCTCACTGCAGGCTCAAATCCAGGGCCTGCGAGAGGACAACCAGCGTCTCCTGGAGGAGTCCTACAGTGCCTCAGCCAAACTCAAGAAGTTCACAGAGTGGGTCTTTAACACCATCGACATGAACTGATGCACACAGCCGCCGGCTGCTCTACATTAGGAGTTTGACCACTACTCAAACTGATCTGAAACTTGGTTCAGTACTCCACTTAAAACAGAATTACTCTCAAAAACTCACAACATGAACTGTTTCTCTTGGGCGTTTACAAACAAGTGCCACCCTGGACTTAAATGTCATCCTTTGTCACCCTTGCGGATCTGTAGTATAATCACCATGAAAGACTACATTATTTTGGGAAAGAAGAAGGGAATAAAAGATAAAGAGCAGTGGTGCAACTGTGTGTCAGTTTCGAACAGCCTGCACTCCCTTCCTTTGAATTTCACAAATATGATGCTTTGTGTTCCTTTTAATGGCTTGATGGTATCCCTGCATGTCAGAGACAGCAAGATTTAAAGGGATTTAAAGTTACTGTCCCCATTTAGCTCCCCAGCTAACCTAATTACAAGTGAACAGATTTCCAATTAAAATGCTCTGACAGAATTTAAAATGTGTTCATCCCATGCAAGACTTGGTGAAAACAGTCCCATTTTCATCTAATAGAGGTTGACACTTTCTAAGAATTAAGTGACAGTGTGTTGTAAATTAATTGCTGTTTATACATTCTTCAGTTTTCCCAATTTGATGATAACAACGCTGATTATTTTGTGCTACTAACCAAAAGAAAAGAAGCTATACGAGTTGAGATGTCATCCCCCATTATACACAATGCTTTTTCAGTAGCCGTGTGAGTAGGTAGACACAGACAGGCAGACCCTTTGCATAGCACATAACTGTAAACACTGTAAGGTCAAGTCTGTGTTATTAAAAGCAAGTAAAACACACACACACACACACACAAACATATATTATATATACTGCTCAAAAAAATAAAGGGAACACTTAAACAACACAATGTAACTCCAAGTGTTCCCTTTATTTTTTTGAGCAGTATAAGTTATAGGACTACTGGTTGTAAGCTGATGAAAATAATATATATTATAAAAACACAGAACAATATGGGTGCCATAAAGATAGATTGACAGTTCAGTGTCACTTATTCAGATTATTGTAAATATATGATGCTAACATTTATTTTCTCACCTTTGCCCTTGATATGATACGTAAAGAGTATTTATGATAAAGACAATGGCCAAGAAAAGAAAAACAGCCATATGCAGTTAGAGATCTGCATGTTCTTATAATGATCAATATCATATATGAAAATATATATATACTTTAAATCCAGATGAAGTTTCCAACAGGAGAAAGCTAACTTTTGATCTAAAATACTAATTACTTATTTTATTTTTTGAAAATTCTTGCAGTTTATTTCCAGCCTTGCCTGCTGCAGTGGATTGATTGGCACTGCCACCTTTGATGACAAAATGTAAAATGCTCCATAGAACTGACCTCCTCCTCCATCCGTAGCATGCTAAAAGGCCTCAGTCTGATCCTAGATTAAATCGGTACTGTTCAATGTATGATTACATAGTAAGATATTGTTTAAATCCTGAAATTCCAGCTACAGAGTTTTCTGTAATGTGTAAATCTGCTTGTAAGCCTGACCTGAATTTGGCCTGTAGATGACCAGAAAAAGTCCTTATTTAAGCCTCATAACTATTTCCTTTTGTACTCGGATACTGTGCAACTGTATATAAAGGCAATTTGATATTCATCAGAATTTGCACCTTCATTCTTATTTTTTAAGATTATTTTTGATGTATTTCTGCTTTATTGGCTAGGATATAGTGGAGAGTGAAAGGACCAATATGAAAGCTAACAGGGGATGAGGCAGAACAAAGACCATGAGCCGAAGTCAGGCGAATGACTCCCGGGCCCCTAGCACAGCAGATCACCCCTGCACCTTCATTCTTAACTTGTGTGACAGCATGTGATTCTGTTTCCATTGAGCTGTGATGTGTAAAAATGTTTATATCTATTAAAGATATTTTGTTGAATTACACTTTGTCTCACAGAGTGGTCTTTGGTGTGGCGTTTTGTGGCAGATATAATGTGATTTAGACACACGATTAATATCATCAACACAGAAAGACAGAGGTTTCCCAAAAAAGCATCCTGTTTATCTTCTCACCACACAAAAACAGGAAAAGTAATTTAACAGCTGGGGCCATCTGAGGTGGCTGTAAGAGTAAATGGATGTGTCAGTGGCCTGGCTGGAGGTTGCTGCCTGCTGTTGTATTGTGATTAACAGAGAGCTGCTGTCTTTACACTTAGGCGTGATTATACACGGCAGTCGCCCTGGCAGAGACGAGTCTAGATCAGACAGCTTGATGGATGAGGATAACCTGAGAGACGCCAGGGTGAAGACGTGGACGATGAAACAATGACTGGAGTGTGATGTCTTGCAGAGTTACGGCAACTGAAAAGTTGTTTTTGGATATTTTGTCAATTAGATAGACTCCCATTTTTTTTATTTTTTTTTAAATAATACTCACATGGTCACATGTACTGTGATAGAGGTATAGGTAGCTAGAATCGTTCCTCCTGACCATACCGGCCATGAAGAGATCCCTTTCTAATGAGATTCTAATGGAAGAGGTGAGGGACAAATCCAGTCCTACTTCTGTGCAAAATTGCATTTGTTAATTTAAGGCTATGAGGCTTCAGCAGTCTGAGGTAGATAAATCAAGGGGGCATCTTCTAAACTTTGAGTCTTTTTAGTACAAGATCCTCACTTCTGTTTCCGCAATGTTTCCTTGATGAGACAGGCTTGAAACATTGTGATCCTATCCTTTAAATAATTTCATTAAACAATGAATGTCTACACTGCATCTCCCCATGTTAAGATGCAACATCAGCCTCACTGTATGTATTTGTTCAACTAATTAATACACAACACTCTCCTTCAATCACTTTACATGCAAGCAGAATCTCTGTGGGGTCGTGTGTGGCCAGTAGTGTTGCTCTCTGGCAGTGGTGTGACTATGAACAGGCTGTTCAATAATTTAGCGTTAATACAGATTATAGCAGGGCTGGTCCCCTTAAAGCAGATTAGAGACGTCCCTGTCTGTCTGCCTGCCTGTCTGTCTGTCACCTTGTTAATGATGGCACTCCTTAATGTAAGAGCAGCTCATGGGACAGGAAGATATGCTGATTGCAGGTCACTGCAGCGTGGCTCGTGTAGTTTGCTGTAATCAGGGGGGGATGGGTGGTTATGTCATAGGCCTATTGCTATATGGTAGATGTAGGCCTACAGAGAAGTGGATGTGCAGTTGTGATAGCAGAGCTCCAATAATGTGCGGGATGGGGGGAGATATAACATACAATCCTGCTCTTTACCCATTGAAAAGTATTAGAGAAATGTGTGGGGTAAGCACCGTGGGCCGACGAATGGTTTCACACGTGGGTGTGTGACCTCAGTTTCCCTTGGTTACCACATTTACTGAGAACAGCAGTTTTGAATTGTTCAAATGTTCTTTTCATCTGCTTGTGCCTGAAGAAAAATCCTGAACACATTGTACTTTAAATAATGAGAATTGGGTGAATTCGCTTGATAAAAGCTTTTTCATTGAAGGTGTTTTCTGTGTGTGAAGCGCCTCAAATATTTTCAAAAGCAATGAAGAAGGGGTTTTATAGAGCCAGGACCTTTGCTTGGATAACAACACAGTGAAAGAGAGATGAACACACGGTGAAGAAAAGCAAGCAAGATAGCTCTTTGATAACTGGTGAACTGGTTCTGTCAACACAAACATCTGTATGTGTGTGTCTGTGTGTGTTCACGTCGCATGCATGCATTCACAAATTGGCCATGCCATGTATTTCTGGAGTATCTTCCTCGGGGGCTTTTGGGATCTCATTTATTGCAGGAAAAAAAGGTTCATTCGTTCGGGTTGCCATTTAAGCTTGAATGATTCCAGAGTTTCCTTGAAGAGAGACGGAAGGAGGAGAACATAGATATGAGAGTGGAGACAGAAACATGTTTGCCATCCTCAAGCAGAAAAATGGAATTATAGTAATGCCAGGAAATAAAAAAGATTCAGAAATTCAAATATAAGTTGTGGAAATGTGTCTAACTTTGGATCATAGCCTCTTACACATAAGCTTTGAATAGGAATTGTAAAGCACTATCTCTGAGGTTGCTCGCTCAAAGAGTCTGGAATATATATTTATAGCCGGTGTCTGTGTTTGTTCAGTAAGAGTAACTTGTTTTTATATTAGCATTTCAATATCCTGCTAATGAAATGTTTCTCATTTTCAGCATCGGTGGGCGCTGCTGCAGTGTTCATCTCTCTGTCCTCCTTTTCTCTTCCCTATGCATCTCTCTCTCTTTCTCTCTCTCTCTCTCTCTCTCTCTCTCTCTCTCTCACACACACACACACACACACACACACACACACACACACATAGAGACCTTCTCTCTATCTGTCTTTCTCCTCCCTCCCCTATTTTCCTCTTTATATTCTCTCTAATTCCTTCATCCCTCCCCCTTTTTCAACTTGATCTGCCTCTCTCTATTGCAAAGCATCTCCCTGCCTCCCTCTCTCTCTCTCTCTCTCAACCTTTTCTCTTTCTCTCTCTCTCACACACACACACTCACTCTTTCGCTCTCGCCCAGACTTGAGCACATGCAGACAGAGGGAGAGGGGGGATGAACGAGGTGCACACATGTGAGGATCTCCTGAACTGCCGGGGCAAGGCAGGACTGGTGAAGAGAGAAGAAGAGGAGGAGGATGAATAGAGGAATACTGCAGTGACCAGCCAGCTTCTCTTTCTCTCTCTCTCTCTTTCTCGCTGCTTCACTGCTTTCATCACCCAGTCTTCTTCATCCCCTTCTCTCCCCCTCTGCCAATTATACCATGAACCTGCCTGCTGCTTGTTGCTAAGGGGGAGCCAACCAGGGGAGCAGAGTGGACCAGGCATTATTTTGTTTCTAAGGTAATGAATGCTTCAGTAATGGCAACTGTCAGGTGTCACAGATGTTGTATTGCACTCGGCTGCTCGCCGTGCCGAGACTGAACAGAGCTTTGGGACCAACAGTCACAATCTGGTTCTAGGTGTATCTGGAACCCTGCTTGTTCTGTGCATGTTTGTTTCTGAACTCCAGTTTATTCAGTTTGTTTCAGTTGACTGGGCGTCTATTGGCTTGTTTATTCGAGCCATTGCAGGGGGCTCTGCCCTGTGAATATGTGTATGTGTAAAGTCCTTTTAGTGTTTGTCTCCTCGTAAATTGATGTTTGCTGTGTGCTTGAATGTGAGGTTGTGCATGTGAAAAGACACACATATGTACAGTACATGAGGGCATGTTGGTGCTCTCTGGCAGTCTTTCAGCAACTGTCAGTGTCCATATTCAATCCATTTCACTTTAACACAAGCTTTCAATCAGCATCTCGGATGGGCCATGAGTGGAGTTTGATTTGCATGCTTGAGCAGCTTGATTGGGAGGAAGTTGTTCTCTAGAGTTACAGCTTCCTGTCCACAAGGGACTTAATGGCACACGATTGTTTTCTTTAAGCCTGTGCTATGCAATCCATACTGCCCGCCTTTCTATACAGCCCTTGAGGCAGATGCAATGATTAGCTGTCTAATGTGTTCAGACCAAAAGAGCACAAACGTGTTAGCCAATGGGGAGTGCGGCACTCCACACTTCTGGTGGCAATAACAAACACTAAGGCAAGAACAGATGATTACTTATTCACTCATGCGCATCACCATGCTCAGTGGTGTAATGGGTTAAAGTGTTCAACTATAGTGACAAAGCCACCTTGCTTGTCTACCATTGTGCAAGCTAGTGGCAAGCTGAATTTTAAGAATTAAAATTTTCCCCTCTCTCAACCAGAGCAATTATCTGCACTTGTTGAAATTTGTAACATTGCGTGGTTACAATTACATAATTTAACTACTTCAAATCCCTTGCCAGCGGCTCGCCCTTGGCAAGATGCAGTTTTACTAAATCACTTAATGTATGAAGGTTTCATATTGTGCCTGCTCATGTGTGCCTGACGTGAAATGCTGTCTGTATCCTCTGTGCTTTCCCCCTTCAATAGCTCATCATAGTTCTTTTTCAAACACAAATAGCTGTTACAGTGAAAAATGAGCCCCGTGAGCTGTGTGATTATTATTTTTTTTCCTGGCAGCTTTATCCTCTTGGACTATGTGTTTTATAAGTACCAATAATTATGAATGTGTCGAACTGTGTAATCCACCCCGTCGCCCCTCTTTCCTCTGCATGATGAAAGGACTAACAAATGGTTTAACCTGTTTAATACACATGGGAGTCTTCAGTGGCAAAGGGTATACAGGGCTAAGGAGGCTCGCTGAAGCCCAGCGCAGGTTATGGAAATCCTAAGTTAAGCAGAATTAATTCTCCTGAGAGAGTGAGAGGGAGGGAGGGAGAGGGGCGACAGCTTAGAGAAAGTGATGGGGACTGGGTAGAGGTTGTAAATAAATCCCTTAACAGCAGCTCTCAAAGAATGAAGCATGGGGGAGGGGGGGGGGGTAATGTGGGGAATGCAGGCAGATCAGAGGTAACAATAAAGTGATTGCAGCTAATGGAGTCAACACTTACTTACGCTTAGCATAAAACCAACAACAAACACAGTGGCTAGCTTTGACCTCAGTTAAACTATCAGTATCACCTCTGTAAAGGGGTTCCTTCATCATGAACATCAGTTTTCTGTACAGAAAGATGACTCATCAACCTCACAGCCGCATTGTCTATGTGTTGGAGACACACATCTGTGCTGTATACATAATAATTGCCAGCATGACTGTATGCAGGTTTTTGTCAGCCTTTTTAGTCAGATGAACTAAGTCCCCCTTCATCTACACCCTCTGACATGGTACAGATGTATTCATTTGAGTTGATTCTTAATGTTATTTAACACTATCAATTACAATAAAGTAGATATTGTTGCAATACTTGTTTAATACAATGGAACCAGTAATGTTGGCAAGTTTGCACTTGGAATACTACCACATGGCGTGGCAGAAGTTTCAGCCATTTATCCATTACTTTTAGGTATCTCAGCTGTTAATCCATTACTTTTAGCTATCTATTTATTTTAGTTTAGCTATTTCAAATAGCTATGCATTTGTCTGTTACTTTTAGGTAACTATTTCAAACATTTATTCCTGACTTGTATCTATATTTCAACTGTTTATCCATTATTTTTAGTTATCTATAGTATTCCAACCCTTTATCAATTACTTCTACTAACGTTTACCTCCCTTCTCATGCTAACTAGTTTTCACACTCAACTGTTGAGATAATACAGTTAATTTAAAATGTGGATACATTTTTTCTTTCAAATCATAATCTCTATTTTTTCAAATTAGTTGAGAAACTCCACAGTCTTTCATAAATCCCCTGGTAACTGCAGAATTACCTCACAAGGACCCCTGGTTGTAAATCACTGCAGTATCGTATGCTCAAGATTAGACTTTGTAGCTTAGTTAATACATCTTACATCAGCCTACCTGAGCTCCTTTATCTGTCCCTGCTGTCACAGGCGTCTCCTTTCCGAGACAGCAGCACATACATTTTGGCAGCTGAATGTCACGACAGAAATGCTGACTGATGTTTATCAAATCGTCATTTTGTGTTCTTCCACCGTCCAGTGGATGTTGGGTGCTGTGTTTATATGGTTCATCCTTTTCTTCGACAGGACTGAGTGAAAATGGCGGAGGGGTCCAGAGATCAGGGAAGCGTGGGCTCCACTGATCCAGAGGAGGACTCCCCCAATATGATCGTCTACAGGAAGGTAAGGCTGAATCTATGTATGTGCTACAATATGGACTATATGAAGGGAGAAACTTTTGATGGGAGGCAATGACCTGTAGACAGGCTCCTGACAGCCTGCTGGTCCGTGTCAGTGTGGATCTACCACACACTGGTTTCACTGTCAAGCTCAGGTGTCAAGAAGCCTCTCTTTCAACCATCTTGAAACAAGCTCTACTCTCTCTCTCTCTCTCTCTCTCTCTCTCAGTCCTTCTCTTCAGGACCCTCTTCCTACCACTGTACCAACACTAGTCTGGCAAACCTCAGCCCTCCAACGTTTTAATAAGCTCTCAATCCCATCAGTGAGGGTTTTGGCAGTGAGAGGTCCTTTTAGTGTCAAGGGTAATTGCCTCGTTCCCACAGCGCCTCACTTTCAATAGCTGCTGTTTGATTGGAGAGTATGAGCAGTATTGGTGGCTAATTACGTGGATGTTCGGCTGGGAGGAAGTAGCTGATTCTCCAGGGCCGGGATTGGGAACGACCAATGAGGGGGTGGTTATTCCTCCTCAACCGGTGAATAACTTGTTATTTCTCCGCCAGTACTGTGACAGTCCATTTAAAAAAAGAAGAAGCTTCTTTTGATCCAGCTTAAACTCCGAGATCCACTGCTACCACCAAGCCTGCTGTCTTGATTACTGTAAAATAAAAATATAAGTATAAGCAGGACGGAGTTGACAGATCCTGTCCCACTGTCCCACATCTGTTGTTTCATCCTGCTCCTAATGATTGTCTGTTTATATAGCGAGGTAAACAGATTAGTGGAGGGATGGAGTGAGACAGGATGTGAAATGATTGTTGACAGCGGCTGCGTTAGTGGGAAGATTTCTGTTGTTAACTGTGTTACACTGCGGAGTTTAGGGCTTGGTGACAACTTGAAGAATTTCCTGTAAACCTCCATCTTTGTAATAAACACCTCCCATCTGCAGCTCACCTGGAAAAACTGTCAGAATCTCCTTTGTACTCAGTGTCACATGTCAGCAGTTTGCAGCATAAGTAGCAGTGGAAGTGATTTGCAAGCAACAACTTATTTGTGTGCTGTAAATACTCAACCTGTTAGGGTAGCAGTGGGCATTTCCAGTCTTTTAAAGTCTCTGCCAGGAATCCAGGAATGATTATCAATAATAAAATCAGAACTATGACTGTCCGGAGGCACATGGCCGGAGGTCAACCAGAATAAATCCAATGGCTTTCTGCGATCCTGCCTTCATCCTTGTGCTGAGAAGCCCAGATTTCATGACAGGAGTCACATAGCTGACTAAAATATGTGTGTACTGTATGCGGCTCTGTTTTGTGTGCATATTCTACATGGTAATGCATTCATTGTTTATTCAGTATTGTCATTATCCTCCATGTCTTCTGTGAAGCTGTCACCCTGCAGAGAGAACATACTGTAGTTGCATGTAACACTGGGCATCTTCATGGATTTCACAGCAGAGTTACGTAAAGCTACACATGCCTGTAGGCAACGCATTTAAGGGGCTAGTTTTTGCTCGTGAGGATACTGCTTGAGGGAATCTTCATCATTTCACGTTTTAGTCATACGCAGTGACAACAGACAGATGATTCTGAGAGTGACAGGATTTTTCTGCCCTACATGTTTTGAAAATGGGATTTTCGATTTGAAGCTTTTGAGGAAGAAAGCTGAGGATGCTATGTAGCTGGATAAGCAAAAGTATTTTTTCACATATAAAGAAATAATAATTTGAGACAAAATATTTGTCTTAGTAAATGGTCCACTGTCGACCACTGAGTAGCTGAAGATGTCAAAGAGGGCAAATGGTGGAAAGGTGCTGGGTCTTTGAAGGCAGAGCGCCCATGGCCTCTGGATAATGTGGGTGGGTAGCCTAGTGCAGTGTGAAGACACTGCTTGCAGAGAGGCAGATGGTCACCAATATGCTCACGCGCTTGGGAAAACACTGGCAGCTTCATCCCAAAGGCCTGAGCCTCTGTCAGCTGGAAGACAACAGTATCTTACTTGCAAGGAGCAAAGGCTAGTGCAGTCCTCGTCAAGAGATAAAAATATTTCAAAGTGTGGGCAGCACCTTCGTGAAAGGTATAGAAGGTAAGGGTTGAAATACCCTTACTTATATTGCTATATCTGTTGCAAGACTATGAAGTAAACTGTGTAGGCAGTTAGACAAAGGTGAATGTGATGTATTTAGCCATTAGAGAGGCTGAGCGCGCAGGAGGGGAGGAGGTTGTCTCTTACCATGCAGTGTAGGTGCTGCAGAGCTATCTTGCTCTGTCTCTATCTCCTCCCACGATAAGAGGAAGTGAAGCAAAACAATCCAGTAACT
Organism: Coreoperca whiteheadi; assembly: GCA_011952105.1. Lineage (NCBI taxonomy): Eukaryota > Metazoa > Chordata > Actinopteri > Centrarchiformes > Sinipercidae > Coreoperca > Coreoperca whiteheadi. The sequence continues at coordinate 17,198,802 of CM022480.1, read as the reverse complement.
GCAGGACGTCTTATTGCATCAAGAACTTTTATGAGAAAATTTGGTCTAACAGAAGTAGGTTACATACATACTTTAAATGCACACGCACACACACACACACACACACACACACACACACACACACACACACACACACACACAGGAACATACATGAGCTTGCTCCTGGTGCATTAATGCACACTACCCATTCCTGTTGTTGTGTTCTTCCTTGCTATGTTTCGGCATGCTTAGCATGGAGGGTAGATGAATAGGACTGGCACCAAGAGACACACAAAGAAAAATGAAACTCAAACCATGATGAGAAGCACTACTGTGCCGGGAAATGCAATTAAGTTGAGGAGAGAGGCCACATCACTGCTCTAATGGGGATGAAACATGTTCACCCTATTAATAGTTTGTGAGCTTTACCCCAAGTGCGCGCTTGTGTATGTCTCCCCCCATTTCCCCACTGTGACTTGGTGACCAAGATTGTTGCTGTGATGGCTGCCTGATTTTTGACACACAGTTAATTGTTGCCGAAGGACTAAAGTTAAGTGCTGCATCCCCTCTTCGTTTTATTCAAGTCATTAAGTGTTTGATTGGATAATTCTTGGCAGTCAACTCATACCTGAAGGCGGGTATTACAGCAATGGTATGTGTTGTACAATCACACAAAACTTTCATCCAGATGAGATTTAGGAGCCATTAGTGGGCAAATATTATTAATGAGCAATGCCAGGAAGTTAAAAGGCACTAGTTGGTTGCAGTGGCTTTTGGGTCTGTGTAAGCTTTCTGCACTCTATCAGCAGAGAGTACGGTTTACAATTACAACTGTGTTATTTTCTAGCTCAATACACTCCAAGATTTTCTCTGCTGGTAGATGCAAAGGTGTGGCACTCTAAAAGCTCCATCTGTTATATAAATCAGCACAGAAAATCCCCTTTTTAGCTAATGGCATGGTTCTTGAGATGACAATGTCTTTGGGTTGGTCAGTCCACCACTTCATGGGATGGATTGCCATGAAAGTTTGCACAGAGAGTAATGGTTGTCAAAGGCTGAATCCTGCTGACTTTAATGATCCTCTGACTGTGGCAGAGGTGATATGTCCTGTTTGGGCTGCCCTAAGGCAGGTTTTGATGGAAGACTTCCACTTTTATCTACTTTTATCAAACATAGATGTGCTTTTGGACATGCTTCTCCATGTCCCTGTCCTGTTTATTATTTACTTATCAAATCATCATCAAATTTAGTTAGATTTCAATTTTGTCTGTATTTATTCAGCACCTTTATCCAAAGTGCTTTACAATTTGTCTCTCAGACATTAACCCATACACACAAAAGGTGCTGGTCTGACCATTGAGAGCAATTTGGGGTTCAGTTCATTTGGGGGCAGAAGGAACTGGGGATAGAACCACCAACCCTGTAATTAGTAGCCAACCCACTCTACCTCCTGAGCTGCACTGTTTTGCACTATTAATCCGAACGTAAAAATTAGTTTTTAGCTTAGCTTCAAATGCAAAGGCAGGTGAGGTGAAAATTTGTGTTCAATAATTTTGACCAAATTACCTCTGTGTGTTTTCTACTTGTGTGCAGCATGATGGGGCTACAACTTACATTTCATTGTGCAACCCTGTGTTGTAAAATGACAAATAAACCTTGACTGACCTTGACTGACTCCTTGAAAACGCGCATATGTTTGCATGCTAACATGCTAAACTATGCTGACTGTGGAAAATGTCACCATTTAAACCATAACATGTTATGACATTTTCATTATGAGCATGTTAGCATCCTAAGATTAGCATTTAGTTCAAAGCACCGCTGTAGCTAAATACCACCTCAGGCTGAAGTCTTGTTATTTGTTATTACCTTTTCTTTTTCTTTTCTTTTTTCCCCCTCCAGTCTTTTTTTTTTCATCCTTCTGCTTCTTGCTAATTAATAATTGAAGCTCATTTCAAGCATTCCATCTTAGGAGAAATATCTGGTCCTCTGAGACATCATATCCCTCATTCATTTATTCACTTTACATCACTTGGTATTTTTATCCATTAATGGGCTTCTAAATGAGGGGGGGGGGCACTAAAGGATGGAAAACAAAGGAAGAAAAGAAAAGACGGCTTTTAATGCCTTAACAAAGGCAAAGTTAGTTTGACAGGTCCTTGAATTTGAATTTGCATGAACATTAGAGTGGTGTGATCCATGCTAGTGGAAGTGTGCTCCTGTAGCAGGAACAGTGGGATGACTAACATAAGTTATTACACCTGAGTCACACCTTCCAAATGGATAGATGTTAAATCCAACAATGCCTGAGTGACAGGAGAAGAAGAAATTACAGTTAACTTTAACCTCCCATTCCGTCCACATCATTGTCAGCTGGTTGGGTTTAGGATTATTTAGAGACAGGACACAGGGGGAGTTCACTCCACTCCTACAGTGTGGATGATAGAGATACATGAAATATGTTTTAAATTACAGCAGTCACACTACAGCAGAGACGTTGCATCTATCTTGAGTGGCAGAAGAAGATGAAATAGCTCTAAATGGCAGCTTCCCACATGGTCCTTTCACCTACCACAGCAGGGACTGACAGCTGGTTGGGTGTGAAGGGCTTAGAGGACTGAATTGCTCTAGTTCTGCTGGTCAGAAGGAAGTCTTTCTGCCGGCCATGAGTCGCACTCTCTTCTCTCTCTGAAGTGGTTCATGAAGGGCATATCACTCCTTTTTTAAGACTAACCTCCAGCCGAGGTGTCTATGGGCAACTACTCGCTGTTCCTGTGTGCACTTAAGATAGCACAGTCCAGCCCGAACGCTCTGGATATCACTTCTGCAGCTGTGGGGACGAGTTCTCCCAGTGCTTTATCATGTATGACCGTTTTAACGTCTCCACTAGCTTTTATCTGACGCGCTGGTATGAGCTGAACTATCAGGGTCACGCTGAAGCCTGTGTGCCTGCCTGTATGCTAAGTGCCAGTGTGGGTTGCTTTCCTAGTTGGGTCAATAAGATAAAACAACAGTAACAGTGTAAAGCTCTAGCTCTTATATAACCAACTCCTGTATGTTGGCCTGTCTCTTCTTTCCAGTTAAGCAGGAGAACCAACACGTAAAAATCCTGAAAGTCCACTGAAAAACAAATAATAATTGGATAATAATTCACAGTGTTTTGGCAGCCTGCACACTGTGTTGACAGGATTATTCACCTCATCCATAGAGAATCACTGTGACTGAAATAAAAGGCTTTTCTCCACTGAGGAAAGTCCTTCCTGTGCCAGTGCCTCTCCTGGTCTCCCTCCCTGTTTGCACATTGCTGACAGTGTGCTCTTAAAGGAGCACATTTAATAATGCAGCCAGTGTTTCTGTGCTTCGTATTGAGTCTGAAGCATAAAGCTGCACATGCATAAGGTGATGTTAATCAGGAGCTTGGTGGTGGGTGGGGGATTTTGGGGGGTTGTCTGGCACAACTGTGTCCCACTTCTAAATGCCCTCCAAACCCCCCTGAGCCTCCCACTTATTTCAGGCTGCTTGGAATCGCACTAGAAATGGATTACGCCTGAAATCCCTCCTACTGTACTCTGAATAACCTCAGGACACTAAGGGCGCTCACTGCACTCCTATAGAGCAGATGATGTAAGAATACTAGATATACAAACATACAGTAATTGACATTGGATAGAATTTCCATTCTGTCTTAGGGTTGGTGTAGGCTAATAGCATCAGCGAAGAAACTGTTGCCCAGTTAAACTGTTGTTGATGATGCTGCTAAAGAATAAACTCTTGTGTCATCATGTACAGTAAATACTGATGGGTTAATGGAACCGGCTCTGACATTAGTGCGTTAAAAGCTGCTGGTCCTCGGTGCCTTGGGGTGACACTGACAAGTTTGACAGCAGTGACTCGCTGGGCAAACTGTAGCCCTGTGGTAGTGCTGACACACTGAATTAGTAAAAAAAATAGGATGTAAAAAGAGAACAAGCTAGTACAGTCCCACATGGTTTTGTCACATTTTTTAAAACAAATGCAATCACAGTAACAATGACAGTTATTATGTACCTACACTGTACTTATGAGTATACAAAGTTCCCGCCAGGAGGAAATAATACATGAAGAGTAAAGAGATTCAAAGAGATTAAAGCAAATATAACAATAGGAATCATTAAACAAAAGTTGAAAGAAGATTGTAATAAGGAATAAGAAAGTAATAGTTAAAGTCCACCAAATTCAAGGAGACATGCTGCAAAACTACATACACCTCATAAGTCTAGCCTGAGGAACAGCCAGAGGAACTCAGGTTGAGCTCATATAGAACTCAAAAGTCAGCAATGTATCAATTTAGCCAGAATGATCCATGCTTGGATCTGGAATGATGTTGCCAAGAGAGAACAAAGAGAAAACAATACTGACATGTAGGACCCCAGACAGGTGACATCTGCTGAGTAGATTCTATTTAAAAAGTAGGATTAAACCCAAAAGTCACAATTAAAATGCCATCATCAACTGTGCTGGTTGCTGCTGTACAGCTTAAAATCAACCCTGTCCTTGGTTCTGTCCTTGTGGTGTATAGTGGTTCAAAAACATTTAACATTAATAACTACTTAAGTAAGTTTACATTTACATTTATCAGACGCTTTTATCCAAAGCGACTTACAAACTCACATACCGAAGGCACAGCTTTTGGTATGTGAATTTTGGGGTGTCTTTTGGGGTGTCTTGCTCAATGATACTTCGACACGTGGCTGGGGGAAGCAGGGATTGTACCCCTGATCTTCCAATTCGTGGAAAACCCTTCTGACACCAAGCCACAGCCGCCAAGTTGTCAAAATTGTTCAAATTAACACCCAGTATAGCAAACTGCCAAAAAGAAATGTTTTCCCAGGAACATGTTTTTATATTTTACAGCTTCCCAGTAAAGAATATCCATAGCTTTTCTGTTTCTCAGGGAATAGTGAGAAGAGTAACCGGTTTAGTATATCAGCTGAACCTCGCATGTCATTTATGCATCGTCAACCCCTTTCTAATACATGCTTTTCATAATATAAAATAAATATTTAGAGAAGGTTTACTTTGTAATTGTATTAAACTTTTCTGTCCCCTCTTTTTTTGGCATTAAGCCATGGAGATGCATTCATTTTGTAAACTGATGTAGTTTTCAAGGGTAGTGTAGCATCCTAGGCTGATGGGCATAGGTCATTAAAGTGGCTAACCTAATCATTTGTCCATGCAGCGTATGTGCAGAATGAACCGTAAGTCTGCCTTTGCTCAGTTTGACAGATGAAAATGTAATAGTCGATTGCGCATTAAGGATGCAGGAGCAGATGGTTCATTTGTCCTGCGAAATAACAACTTTAAAGGGAACATTTAAAGGCAATACTCAATATGATCAGAGAAAATGATCCTCAATGTGGAGTTCCCACATTTATAAAGAGTGAAAACTAAGTTTCTGCCTGTGGCGATTAAATCAGACACTTGATGGATAAATTAAATGCAATCTGTACAGTTTTTCTCTTTAAATGTTGAGTGTTAGAAACACTTCATACATGTCTGCATCTTACTGCAGTGCCATATTATTCATATTATTATCTGACCCTGCTGCTGGAATATCACTATAGCTCAGCTCTTCCTCTTTTCCAACTTTTGGCTGCAACTTCGACTTGTTCAAACCTCCGGGGATCTTGTCCAGAAAGGCTCCTCGCCTCCCCCTGTCCCATTTTCACTCACAGCTAATCAGAGAAAGAGAGTATTTTGTCAGTGCTGACAGTTTTTCTTTTGTCGGTGGTACATTTTATCCTTGAGTTGGCAGACCAGCCGGTGATGAGAATGTCTTCAATATGCTGAATTGAGCTGATGAAATATGGTAAGTATTGTCTGATGAATGAAAGCTGTGTGCTACTTGCCCAAGTACAAGATATTTCATATTTTAATCTTTGAATGCCTCATTAAACTGCGCTTTCTCTGCTCAGAAACTACAAGAAGTTATCAAAGAATGAAAAATGTGAGATATCAGATAATAATCTAGTCTCACTCACTCTCGCATGGCATTCAAATGGCTTTTAATTACCTCTGACAAAGACAAAGAGCATAATACAGCAGAGTGCAGCTTGTTTGTAAATGAAATATGCTGATCAACAAGACTTTGAGCAACCATACAAATGTACCGTAATTGGAGCAGTATCTGCCAGCCATTTGAATTGTTTAGTGACACATCTGATAGGTTTATAGATAGAAATGAGTTGACCTTAAAATAGCAGGTCTCACTAAGACGAGCGAGACAGAGGGGGACAGAGTGACATCTGTGCACTGTTGAACCACAGGTAATGATGGAGTGTCTGTTGCTGGAGTGGTGTGACTCTCTGTAATTGTCTCTGGGTTTAGGCTGAAGCAAGGATGAGTCACCCAGGCCCGAAATGTTAATCACCACGACCAGCTAGTCTGACTAAACAGCCCTTTAGAGGAGAGACCAGACCATTTGGCCTCCCTCCGGAGCATGGACCTGCACCCCCCCCAACCACATCCCCAACCTCAGTTCAGTTCAGACCACCCTCTCAGTCATTCTGTAACTTTGCCTCTTGGGATTTCTCAGTTAAGTTGTACGCTGTCACTACAACTCCCCAACCTTTGAAAATTAATTGGACAAATGACTGAAATGTCCTTGTGTGTTTGTCTGGTTTAGTCCCAGCTGCAGTCATAAAGGTCTGAAGAACCCATTTGTCAAAATGACAGTGTTATCCTCCAGTACGATTTCAAACTGAATTTCTGACATTAGGGAGGCTGGACTATTTCACATTATGTGAGTGAGTTAGATAATCAGCGGCGGATTGTCTTCTTTTTTCCTCCTCAGCTCGAAAATAATAGAAATGCCCTTGTAGGAGACCTTGCTGTTTGTCAACTCCCATTTCCACTCCAATTGCTCTGTCAATAACTCATACGGCAGTGGCCAAAGTAATAACAAGGCAGAGGCCACATCCATAACAAAGCCATAATTACTTTCATCAAACTGAGTAAGAGGAAAAATGTTAGCAAGGGAAAATGCCAAACATGGGCTCAGGTCTTTTTGAGCTTGGCTTGGTGAAGCTTACATTTTGGTCTAAGGGCAAGTTCTATTAGAAGTTTACATGGGGTTTGTTTTTGCATTAATACTTATTTCACGTGTCCTTTATAAACATGTCCTCTAAAACGTGTCCTCACGTATCCTATATCTTCTACCAGAGTGAAAAACCTTTATTAATTCCACCTTCTCTCTTAACTACTTCTGCGTGTCAGGCAACAGGAGCCTAATTTATTTAGACACACTAATACATCCAGATTTGAATTCGACACCACTGCATTTGCTTTAAATGGAAATTGGTCTTCGTTAACGGAAAAGACAGTAGGAAGGGAGTGCCGGAGCTTTTAAGCATCTAATAGTCATCAGAATTGATCGGGCTCAGGCAAGAGAGAGCGGCAGTGACAATGCTGCAATAGGGTGGTAACACGAGAAGAGGCTAACATGGTTATTCCCACGCTCTGGAGGCACAGCTGGCCACGAGGAGCAAATGCACATTCATAAATCTGGGATTTTTTCCACAGTAAGGGCTGTGGGTTTGAATATTGCTAGGGCTGTCCCTGAATCAGGATTTTCAGAGTTGATTCAGTCAAACCGACGCATCGACTTTGGTATATTAATTTGTCATGTGCTCGTGGTTCATTGGTTCATGCTTAGTGTTATCTATAGATATTTTTGATAAAGAATCATCATTATTAATGTTGTCTTTCCCTCAATATACCTTACCTTTAAAGTATGAGAAATATATTATTCACTCGCTGACTTCACTAACATTCAGCAGCAGCAAACAGACACGAATTCCACTACCCTTGCTCTTTGAATAATGAGGCAGCTAAAAAGGAAGTGCAGTGATTCGACTGACAAAATGCAAGTCGACTCTGGGTCTTCTCAACTGATGACTCGAATCATTGACTTTTAGGGGGCCCTAAATATTGCAGTGAAAAGTTAATGAATGAAGTGATGCTGTTGGTTTGAGTGTAACATTCATGTTCTCCAGGGATCATCAAAAAATGTGCTCCATTACCCACATTTGATGATTAATTGAATCAAGAGGTCAAAGACGAGCAAAAATCAAACCATTGTTTTGATGACAGATCAGGGAGGAAATGGGCTCCAGCTAAAAGGATGCTAGGCTTTTCTCCCTGCCTTCAAGTGTGGCCGTTCAGAAGATTTTGGCTTTTTGAACAACATCTCTACTTTGAACTACTTTGCATGAAGTATACTGGGGCCTTTAGTGGCTAGCCTGCCAGCTAAGAAGAAACAACATGTAAATAAGACAACTTGGGAGTTACTTGTAGGTTTCTACCAGAGGCTAGCTGAGTCCCCCGACTACAGCCTGTGTGTCAAGCTAGCACGTTCACTGAGATGAAATTGATACCAACCAGTGAGACAGCAATTAAGTCGACTCTCCAAAATGTCAAAGTAACAGAGCATCACTGGGATTGTCTGTAATGTTTAAAAATTACTGAATTTACTGAAAAGAGTTATCACATTACTGCCCAACACTGGTTATGTGTGTACATTCTCACAGGGGGCCATCCTATTCAACTGTCTATTTGTGCTCACATCACATTGATATTCACATGTGATTGTGTCCATTTTATAAAAAAGCACCAGATCACTTTTGTGGTCACACTGTGACAAACTTAATTTCTCTTTTTGCCAAATAATGTTGTTAGCTAAACTTCTTGAGCTAAAGTATGACAGTCAGCCTCAATAGAAAATGTAAGTCACTCTGTTATCAAAGCTAAATGACATATTCAAAAAGGTTTTAGTTCTCATCATGAACTTTTTGCAGGTCAGGATCCATTAATTATAAATGCTCTGGCATTACAAGGAAGAAGGCACATTAGCAGTCTTTGTATAAAACAGGTCATGGCCTTTTGCAATCAATGTCTTTGCAGAGTTTTATTTCCAAAATACAAGGTCAGCAGTGTCCTGCCATACAAAAAAACTTTTTAGATTTGCAACCTTCACTGCTGGAAAGTGATATTTGGGTTTTCAGAATACAATATTTTTCCATTCTCTCTGTTTATCTTAGTTCTTCTTTCTGTATAATATTTTATGCATCGTTTATGATAGGAATATCCTAAACCCTGGTCACAGAAGTGCTTTAGCAGTTGCCATTGTAAAAGGAAATAACTAGACAATTCTGATGTGCAAAGTCCTAAAGCAGGTGGCTAAGCCGATCGCCTTGCTAAATTACAGCCAGCTGTCATGCACAGAAAGCATTGAGCCGTGATGAAAACAAAGAAGGACACTTCACTTCACTTTGAAATATGTTGAGAGAATATTAGATCACAAAGCATGGCTAGTCCCTTTCTAGGAAGCTTATTCAATAATTGAAGGGTGTGTGATGATTAGGGTGCATATTCTAGCTTTGCAGACATAATAGATGGTTCATTTTTTCTCCCCTGAGTTGAAAGAATAAAAGATTTATGAGCAAATGTGGTTACTGCCTATCAATGCATTAGCTAGCACTGAAGGTGGTCCATTGACACTATAGATAATCAATCAGCACTGAGTAAGGATTTGATGCCATAAAACAATGACTGTGCTCATGCTTTACTATCTATTGATGCTAGCATTCAGTCAGTCACTCAACCTATAAGGTTTCTCTTGCCTGTGATGCAATTGTAGGAGCTTCCTCCGGCCACCTCAGGCCTCATTCGGTTTCATTAAAAGACGGTTAGGGGATGATAATTGGACGAGTGGCATGTGAGGGAGAGGATGACAGTGTGACAAAGGCCAGCACTGCTGACATGTCTTCTCCAGGCCCCTATCAGGACGAGGAGTCATCCCGACAGGGGCTGAGGGCAGCAAAGCACATTACAGGTGTGTGGCGCTGCCTGCTGCCCCGTGGCACTGTGAGATGAGATTTTCCCTCCACATGTCAGCCCAGCTGCACGAATTTCATTACCAGTACCTGTGATGTGGAAGTAACAAGTCTTTATTGCCTATATTGGAAATCTGTCACCCAGTGAGAACAGAGTTGTTTTTATAGCACCTCACCAGACTTAAAATGGGACTGTAAGACAAATATCCTAATGCGGCTCAGTATTACACACAGAACTGCTGGTGAATGTGGCGTTCACTTTCTGACAGCAGGTTCGGCCTGCCCCTAAAAGCCCGTCAGCATTCTCACACTTGAAAAATGGGTGGTGGGGGGGACCAGCACAGGTAATAGGGACGTCAGGTCTGCAGTAACAGCAGTGTCTGAGTGACAGTCGTACCACGGTGGAAAGGAGAGCGAGGGGATGGAGCTTAATGATACACAGCTGAGCTATAAAGAAATCTTCTCTCATACCAGTAGCTATGAAAGGAAATCCATGGATCTTGAAAGGTCAAGGGCCTCTCTTACTCACTGATTGCATGTGAGCGCAGGAGCGTGCTAGAGCCGAGAAACAACCGAGCTGAGGTATATAATGTGCAGAGGATTGAAACATGACGTCTCCGGAGAGAGAGATAGAGAAGGAATTAGGAGCAGATGGCATTATAGAAAGATGACGTAAAAAATAAGATAGAAAGCAAAAGAAAACATTCCTTTAAATCAAAAGTTGCCTAAGCTGATTAAGATGTGATGCATCATTTGGCTGTGAAGTCCCTCTACATGCTACATACTCATACCCATTCAACAGTTTACTAATGACAAACTAAAGAACCATCTGTGTACGTTGTAATGGATGGAGCTGAGCACAGATGGGAGAGGCCAGACCTGCCCACCACTTGCATTCTACTGTTACTAGAGAACACATCTTGTCATCACAGATAACTCCTTTGGATGCTGGTTTCATGTCCTTTGTGGTTGCATCAGGCCTATCAAATATCATGCATGAATGCTTCACTAGAAGCACACTCTGATTAGAGTGCAAGAGGAATGACTAGTTTTGACTTTATATTGGCAAGTATTACAATATGAAATAGAATCTGGTTTTAATATTGAAAGGGAGGAGTGATGTTGTCGACTTCTGAAACCCAAATCCTTCATCATGGCACCCGCAGGCCTCTCCTCTCCTCTCCTCTCCTCTCCTCTCCTTGGAGTAGAGCAAACTCTGTGATGAGACATCAAGAACAGGCTTGTGAGCCCAGTGAGGGATGAGGCAGACCTGGGATTGATGATGCCTCCTCTCTCCTCTCTCTCTGTAACCCAATTACCACCAGGCCCTAAGGAATGGGACCAACAGGAGTAGCGTGTCGGAGGACTATGCCAACATCAAAGATCGACAGATGGTCCTGAGGTTATACCACCCTAAACCAATTTCCTGCAGATATTATTTCACGATTAGCTGGTGCATTGCTCCTAGGAAGCCGGGATGAAAGATACATCAATCATAAAAAAGTGGAAAAGATTCAAACTGAACTTAAATTCAGTATCACCTCTTTCACACTGACAGCAACAATGTGTAAGAGTAGCTTCCATGAGCCACCGAGCTCCTAAATTGGCCGCAGCATAGAGAATTGTGCCCAGTCTGAGACCTCCCATAGGAGCATCCTCACCCGCATGCTCAAAATAGCACAGTGTTATCCAGACTCACCCGTCACTGTCACACCACTGTTGATTTCCACTTTCACATTTTAGCAGCTTACCTCTGTCTTGCATGACAGTGAACACGCTGTGACTTAGAGGCGAGACGCAGATTCCTCCCGTGACTGAGAGACTAGAAGACAGCAGCGACTGGGTGAATGTTTTTTTTCAAAAAGCTGATAAATGATAGAAAACCCTCTTTGGAAAGAACTTTGAAACTGACAATCAGGAAGATAGCGGCAGATGCTTTTCACCTGGTACAATCTGTTAGCTTTCTCCACACCGAGCTGTCACATCCCACGTCTCCTTCTCTGTTGTTTGATCATTACCCCACATGCAAATAGCCTTCCTTTGCTTTTCTTACCTAATTACAGACTAGTGGCTGTAGCGATTCTGAACCTTATTAGGATCTGAACCTTTACAGAGTCCCACAGGTACTATAAATGCAGCTGGTGTGAGAGATGTTTGCAGTGAAAATAGCCTCCCTGCATGTGAATTGCTGTTAGTAAATGATCTCTAAGGTGAATCTTGCAGAGGAGTGAACTGCAGGTAATGTGATTCTCTCTCTCCGGAGCAAATGACCTTTTGTGGCTTGTAGTAGCTGCGGTTCATTTTTGACATTTAATAAAAGCAGAAAAGTTATGTGTAAACCCAACACCAACTGGCCTATAAAAGCAGCCAGCTGAATGTGTGGCTACAGATGCCATTCATTTCAAACAGTGTCTCTTTCAAAGGTAGCTCCTGTATCTGCACAGGGCACTTTGTTTTAGAGTGGACTATCTATTCAGAGGGGCAGCAGACTCCTGTTTTCCCTGCACTCAAGCCCTTAGCAACCCGTAAAGTATCTAACAACAGACATTTACAAGAGGGAACATGATCTTTTTCTGTCCTCCTTGAGTCTCATCAACAGAAAGGTGACCTGATGAGTCACCATGGTTTGTGGTCTAGGCTTATACTCTCCTGAGTATGGCCATCTGCATAAAGTAGCATAAAGGGAGCTTATTAATTCTTAGTTTTTTTGTTTGAGTCAGAAAGCACTGACAACAAGATTATCCCCTCGTCCAAAGAGCTCGATCTGTAATTTTGTCAAGCTGGCTTCCTGCCCATGCTGGAGCCGAACTTGACAAACTTTTAATTGCTTAGCTCCTCTTGCCACTGTGTTGCCATGGAGATGGAGGATCTAAGCTGAGACACACACACACACGCACCCATCCCATTTCCCAAATCTTCACATCACACCCACGTCAGTTACCGTAAGGGATCCTCAACTGGCCCAAACAAGTGACAAACGTCCTCATCAACACTCTCTGTCCCAACACATGGGTCTGGTTGGTTCAAAGTGAGGCAAAGCACTACAGTTGGACCCTTCTAGACCTGGAGCGTGTTTCCCTGAGGCACATCGAGCTGGGTGGGCAATAAAGCAGCAGCTAATTGGACTGTTCGTACAGTCCCATACCTCTGGGCCTCTTTGTCAGGACAGGGTCTCTATTAAGTTGTGGCCACTTGAGCTAAAGAGGCTGCTAATACCTGGTATGTGATTAAATTATACATGAATCCACAGGGCAACACCTGACTTGAGGAAAGACTGTGACTGAAGAATGGGACTTAATTGCAGCGGCTTGTTCACAGGAATAGATTTTAATTGCTACAATGGATTGTTTACATGTTTTCTGACAGGAAACACAGATTGCTTCCTAATGCTCTTAACGAATTGCCCCATCGTTGAGAAAACCCAAAGAAACCATTTAGCAGAACAATACCAAGATGTGCTCTAGCATGCATTCAACCATCAGCAGGCTTTTCACAAAATGATTTAACCCAGAGAGCACAGATTTGAGTGAATAGGATGGCCTTTCTCCACATTCAGACAATTAACTGTAGTGCATTTACAATCCATTGCCACTAATGATTAAAGGGATTACATATGAAAGGTATTGGCAAAAGGGACAGTGACTTCACTGGAGTGTAAACGACATATTTTTGAGATGATGGATCTGATGGGAAAACAGTTGTTTATAGCAGAAAAGAAAAGCCTTTCCCTGCAGGGCCTTCCTGTGGAGATGGCAATTTGGAAAAGAAATGGATCAGTGAATATGTCTCTTTCAAAACCGTTAGGACATAGTTGATGCCTCACTGAAATGCAATATTAGACGTAGCAGGTGATTTGATGAGAATTGCCAAAAGCTTTCAAGCAACTGCTTATGTGTTCAACATGCACAGTGTTCATACTCACATGCTGTACACATGACTGTGGGCCATGACAATGGGTTTGTGTCAGTGTGTGCAAATGTGATTCATTCACACGTCTCCAAGTAGCAGTATAACTTTCCAACCATCACCACTTCGGTTGGCAGGGCTTTTCCAGTCTGCTGTGTTGTTCCTTGTGCGGCTGTCAGTGTCTCTCCCCGGTGTGTCAGATCCAGCAGAGAGGCTCTCACAGCTTCCTCATCATGACTTGGCATGCTAACAGAGTTGGATGGTGGTGGCAGTGGGGAGGAGAGATGGGAGAGTGAAGACCTCTCTCTCCAGCAGGCTTTATTCTCACCTCTTTCCCCAGGGCACCACACACCAGCTGGAACTCACTTAATTATGCACCCAATATGGCCCAGAGGTCATGCAATGGCACTCAAAAAAGTAATGTGTGACAGGTTGTGTACTATAGAGAAGTCACTTCATAATATACATAACCCAACAAGTTATAGGCCAGGTCAGAATGTGTGTAATGAATATAAATGTAATTATTTAGTGTTTTGCAGTCATTACATTTTAAAATAGTGCTCATTGTGAACTTTAGTGCACAGTGTGAAGTGGCTTCAAGAAATAAACATAATACAATATATTAGTGTTAATGTAGCTTGTGTCCTTTTATAAATGGGGTTGAAAGTGATGAGGAGAATTAGAGAGAAATTTTAATTAGGCCTTGATGCGATTATGTTAGCAATGACAAGGACTTCATCAAGTACAAATAACAGCTGGGGTTTTTTTGTCTGTTGAAGAGTTACAGAACGGTGTTTCAAAGTCAAATGGTGTGCCCTTTTAATGATTGTTTAAAGGAAGAATTATATTAATGAAATCGGTGAGTATTTACACTCTATTTTCCTCACTTCATTCATGTGAGACCAGCTGAAGATGGGAATGCACAGTTTCAGCAAAGAAGACAAAAATGTGTAGTTCTTTTTAGAAAAATAAAATGTCACTGTGTAAAAAAACCTATTTTCTAACAATTTTAACAAATCAATTCCAATTTGCTGTCTTTTAGAATACATTTGCAAAAACACAAATGCTTTTAAAATATCAAAAAATATTGTGAACAAGAAGTACACATGAGACTAAAGGGAAGGCTACAGGCCAAGTGCCAAGGGAGGTCACTGTGCTAGTGGTGTCCTACTAGCCCACAATTGTCTGGAAACATAAGTACTGCAAAAGACAGTGCTTATGACAACACACACTCGGGTGGAAGCGCACACTGGGAAGGCTACTGTTCTATGAGCCAGCTGGGGCTCAGTACAGCCACAGTCTCTCGCTGTGAAGGAACTGTCAGTTTAAGCCTCCAGCACCCTGCAGCAGTGAGTAAAATCAATCAAACAACATACCAAAAGAACGTGTGCAATTTAGTAGTGCTTTAAGGCAAGGGATTTAATAAACGTATATAAAGCAGTTGATATGATAGAGGGCAAAACAAAACCGTTCATCTAGGCCTAAGCTAATTGACACAACAACTGACCTAAGGCAAACAGACATACTGTGAGGCACAGTACAGTAGCAGCTTCAGGTCTATTAAAGAAAAAATCCAAATTCTGTGGTTTCTCCTAGCCAAAAACACATGAACACAAAAGTCCAGGATTTGGAGCACAAATTCTAGAGCGCTGCCTCCAGCCAGACTTACAGTCAGCTGCTTGAGGAGAGGCTTCTTCACAAGTCTCTCTGAATGCACATCTGGTGTCTGAGAGGTGTTAGTCTTAAGTGTTTCCACACTATGCACAACGTGGATGTTGAAGCAAATTTAAGACATTATTATTTTAACTCATTATAACTCAGAGGATACATCCACGGTCAGTGTGGAGACTAATGTGGTCTTGGCTTTAGATGTTGGAGTGAAGGAGCTGCAGCCGAGAGAACTACAGTAAAGGATTCTATGTGAAGTAGGAACTCCTGGTGCAGGACTGCAGACTTTCAACTATGATTATATACTCTATCTGTGCTGAGGTCAGATGATGAATAATCATTTACTACATTGTTTCCATTTATTGTTGAAGGTTACTAAGACTTATTCATTGTTCATCAGACTCTAGAGGATTAGAGCCCTGGTACGGTATTGATTATTTTAACTCGAAAATATTTGAAATATCACTCGGGTATCTGAGACTTATTTAAAATCATCTCTTAATAATCGGGGCTATTATTTTCTCTCCAGATTAAAACAAACAGAAGAAGAAGAAGGGAGCACAGGCCTCCTTCTGTCTAGGAACATTATGTCATGCTGCTGCTGTATTTCCACTGAGCAGTCAAATCCATCCAGCTTCTCTCATTTCTCTTATAACATTATGCATAATATAATACAATCCTAATGAAGCCTTATACATTTAAAATATGGTTGTGTTGTTGTTATGTTATATTCTTTGATTACGGAGTAGGATTTTCACACTGAGATTATTATAAAGTAGCATAAATGCAGGTTTTTCTGCTGTAATGACAAGCTAATATATGGCTTTTGAGTACATTTAAAACACAAATGAATCCTGGGACGTATTTACACACTAGAAGAAGCAAAAGCTGCTTTATGTGTTTGAGAATGACTTGGCAAGCTTGAAAACTTTTCAAAGCCTCATAACTATTTCATCTTCATCCACCTCTTAGCGACACGTCACTATTATCTCCAGGCCAGAAATGTATGTTTTTGCCCATCACCTGGGCGTCCGTCGTTTTCCTCACAGACCCGAATGTCTTTCAACAATGACAAGTGTGCCTGAGCCCGCTGATGTCTGCTGAATCTTTCATGGCACTATTACCGCCTGATACATCTTTTAGTAGAAGCTGTCTCATTTCTGAAGACTGGGCCAGTTTTTAATAGCTTCATCTCTGGCCATTTTTGGAAAAAGGGCACAGTGTTTCAATTAATAGGAGAAGTGAATCTTTCCATACTTACAGACTGCCTATCATCGCGTTTACACAGTAATTTATGTCACTGACACTCTCATTTAAACAGTTTTATTTTACTTCATTAAGTCCTAATTACAAAACCATGTTACAGGAAGTAGTGACATCTTGTTTTAGATATTAGAGCGTACAGGCCCGTGAGTAAATGTTTTTTATTAACGGATGGCCTTAAGTTGTTACTATTGTCATACTTCACCTCTGGCTGCTCCCTTACATACAGAGGCCATACACGGTGCTAGTGCTGCCGTCAGAGCCATAAAAGATAAGATGGACAAATGACAACACACACACACACACACACACACCTACACACAAACAAACACACAGCCATGTATTGGTACAATTTTGCACACGTGTGCAGCAAATGCAAACATATGGTGGCAAGATACACAAGTGTTCTCCTGATAATCATTTATAGAGCTCGGTGGCGAGGGGCAAAGTGCTGTTATCGCATGCTAGCAGCAAATTTCAGCTCTCAAAAGCTCTCCGCACCAAGCTGCAAACACCATTAGCTTGTACATCCAGAAGATATGATGTGCACTTTCTGTAGCTGTGCCAAGTACTTCTTGTCTGCTGTCATCCTATAGGGAGATAATGAGTCCTTTTTTATACACTACTAGACCCAGTCCAAGGTCCATTATTATATGAGAACAAAAGGACTTAATCCTTTCCATGTTGCTGTGTCTCAGGGGATTTGGGGAGTCCTTTAGAAATGGATCGAACAGAGCTGATTTCAAAGCTTTTTTGCCTGTTGTTTTGTGTGGAAGGTTTTTGTCTTCAAAGGGAAGATTTATGATGTTTCAGTGCTAATCTGTTGTGCCCCTGATTGCGCTCATAAAACTGTTTATGCTCACATGTAGGCGAAAGCAGGGATAAAATACCAAAGGCCCGTACACAACGGAGGGCAGCTCTCTCTCTCTTTCTCCCCTGTCCCCTCCTGTGAGAGATTGATCAACAAGAGTTAAGGCAGTAATTTGCCATAATAGTGGATGTTCAATAATTCATGCCAAGACAATCTCTCAAGCTTATGGTGAGAGATTGGTAATTGTCTTGCCACTCAGCGCTCTCTCCCCCCGCTCTGCATTATGTGTGTTATTAAATCCATATACATCTGGGTGTTTTGTTGTAGATTTATGGTGGAAGTTTATGAATCATCCATTTAATGCTTTGCCAGGGAGGATGATTACCTTTGATTATAATGGAGGTTGAGTAAATGTGCTATAGCATCCTGTAATCTCTGCTTGTTGTTCTTACTTTGCCCTGCTTTCCAAAAGAATTTGTAGCTTTTTGGTTGACAATCAAAATGTTGCAGAATTAAAGTGCAATGGGTTGAGGATATATTATATACATGAGGTAAAACAAACATTTGAAACACAGGCTTGGAAACCTGAACACTGATTGGATGGCCAAAATAATTTCCAAATCCAGAATGCTGCATCTATTGGCCTATTAAAACCTGAGAATTTTGTAAATGTAAATGGATATATATACATGTGTGTTACCAAGTACACATCAATGCACAAATCAAATAACAGACAAATATTTGAGTGATCAAGTGTAAACACCAGCAAAATTCTACAGCCAGCTAGCGGCTCTGTGAGGCTATACTTAGGCACAGCTCTTTTTTCAGCTTGATGCTAATGTCAGCATGCTAACATGCTCATGGTGACAATGCTGACATGCTGGTGTTTTGTATGTATAATGTTTATCCTCTCAGTTTAGTGTTTTAGCATGCTAACATTTGCTAAGTACCACTTAACACAAAGTGGAGCTGAACCTGATGGGAATGTCATTACTTTAGCAGTTATTTGGTCATAAACCGAAGTGCAGACCATGTCCTGAGGGGGACATGAATTTCTGTATCAATTGTAATGGCTAACCATCCAATTGCGATATTTCGAGATTCCCATTCATACAGCCTAGCTTTAAAAACTGAAAACAAGTACAATGTCATAAGCATACAGTACATAACTTTATTAAATTTTTTAGTGCCTGTCTGCCCGCAGTCCCAAGTCTGGATAAATGCAGAGGGTTGTGTCAGGAAGGGCATCCGAAGTAAAACACATGCCAAACTAAAAATGCGAATCATGACAATGACTTCCATACCGGATCGGTCGGGGCCCGGGTTAACATCGACCGCGACCGGTGCTGTTGACCTACAGGGTACCGGTGGAAATTGGACTACTGTTGGTCGAAGACAAAGAAGGAGAGGAGGAAGGTGTGTTCGTAGGCAGAGAGAGAAGAGGAAAGCTAAGAATGTAGGACTGACAGTTGGGACTTTGAATGTTGGGACTATGACCGGGAAGGCTAGAGAGTTGATTGACATGATGCAGAGAAGGAAGGTGGACATACTGTGTGTCCAGGAGACCAGGTGGAAGGGTAGCAAGGCTAGAAGCTTAGGAGCAGGGTTCAAGTTGTTCTACAATGGGTCGGATAGGAAGAGAAACGGAGTAGGAGTTATCC
>CM022480.1:17065061-17178867 GCA_011952105.1 Coreoperca whiteheadi | reverse complement strand
AGGATGCAGAGGACAGGGTTAGATGGAGGCGATTGATTCGCTGTGGCGACCCCTGAAAGGGACCAGCCGAAAGGAAAAGAGAGTGCCTGTCTGCCCGCCATAGTGGTGGAAGTTCACACACAGAAATGCTGTGTTAAATGATGAATGAACAGTGGAAGAAGGAGGAAAGAGGGAAGAGGGAGAGAGGGTCCAAAAGTATGCTCGAATGGCCCCAAGAGTGACACCGTGATGCTGAGTCGGTGACTTGAAGTCAACTGTGAATGTGATGGGATAAGGAGGCAGCACGCTATAGCCTATTTTAGATGAGGGAAAACATAAAAGGCTCCTTTAAAATCTGCGTGTGTAGAACGAGTTGGACCATAAATTCACCTAATCAGCTTTGTCATACTGTAGCAGTGTGTGTGCTTGTGTGCATATGCATGTGAGTGTATATGTGCGCGGGGATCTGAGTGTGCTTACTTACTAGACAGATGCTTATAGGGAGTCATAAAGAATTAAATAGCCAGCGCAGCGACCTTAGCAGCTACTGTATTGCATATTGGTTGCTCATAATACAGCTAAGTGTGCAAAATCAAGATCTTTTTGATGTAGATTGATTTCTTTTGAGAATCAGATCAATACAGGACATGACCTGACTACTTATGCTCCTTAATAACTTGGTCAGGGACTTGTTCAGACACCGATTTTAAAAAATAAATTACATGTGTCTGCATGTTTGTGTGTAGGACTCTGCGTATGGATTTCTGTATGTTCATGCGTGTGTCTATGCTTGACTGGATGTTCACTTGTTTACTGTGCTCTCCCCTGTGTAGTGGCTGAGTGGCGAGCTGTGCTGTGCTGGGCCTAATTTTAGGCTGCTGATGTGTGATGTGTTTGGGGCTCTGGCTGTGTCCGAGGTGTGATGTTTATCTTTTCCTCTGGGGAATAGCTGTGACATCCTTTTTCAATTGGCCAAGCCCTCACCAAAGCCCTTGTTACAGCTAAATAAATCACCCCAAAGTACAGCTACAGTATATTACCATGCTATTCAATCTATTGAGCCTTCGACCCAAGCCCATTCTATCTTTAAGGTGTGAGCTTTATAGAGTGCATTCCACAGGGAATCACTTTATATCACTATCAAAATCAGATATGTTTAAATTCAACTGTTGGGCTTCAACACTGATCTTCACCAGTGTGGCTTTGGATTGGCCTCAGGACAATTTCCAGCATCGCTAGTCTAGTGTTTCCACTGGGTATTACGTTATTTCCAAACCCTTAAAGTTACTATCTGTAGGATTTTGTGTGTGGCAGAACACACACACACAATTTTGTTTATCAAACAGATGCTGTAACAGACAATGCAAATAAGATAAGTGGGCTTAAAGCAACGTATATAGAATTTTCTCTTGCTTTGTCTCATTTTTCCAAATAGAAATAATGAATAGTGAAAGTCCCACATCAGTGACTTTAACTAAACCTAACCTCAATGTGATCAATGTTTTTATGTTAACAATGGATCAGATCACTAGGTGTAATGTAAAAGTGCTCACTCAGAGTAACAAACCAACAGATATTATCACCTGACATCACCCCTCAGCTCTATGGCGCATTTCAGCATCTCTAAGCACATTGTTTTGGTTTTACAGCAACAATAAACCCGCCTTTTAGTGCCTGACCAGCACCAGATGGACAAAGCTACCAACTTTTTGGTGAAAATAGTGGTGCATTTAGCCACTTAGGAGCCAGATATTTCCCTCAGGTGTTGGTAGAGACCAAAAACAGAGCTAAAAGGAGAGTGAATATTTGACTTAAATTTGCTGGGTGGCCAGAAACACGAGTCCAAATGAATGCTACTGTTTCTTCATGTCTGCTGGATGTGTATATAGGCAACTGTTTGCTAACATGTTTGTCATAGCAACTTTATTAAGTGATAAGATGCAATATCAGTTGATGCAGCGTCAACTCAATCCTGAATCTAATTTTTTACTTTAAATAGCCCCTGTAATCATTAGTCAGTGTCCTTACATTGGATGTATTTCTTTTCCATCATTGTGATGAATTTTATGTCCAGAAAAAAGAACAAAAAACACATATGCGCAATAATCCCAGTTATGTTGTTAGAACCATTTCAAACGGCTGCTGTAGAAAATATGTGATTTTTTATTTGAACCTTTAATACAATCTTTCTCTGGCCTCCCCACAGATTGAAGACATTGTTACACGAATACAAGATGAGAAAGCAGGAGGTGTGGCCATCCGGACTGTCAAAAGCTTCCTCTCCAAGATCCCCAGTGTAGTATCAGGTTAGTATTTTTGTGTGCGTAGGTGTGTGTGTACATGCCTGTTTACTGTACATGGCTGTGCGTGATATGTCCTTTTGCCTTGCTTCCTTAAGGTCCTTGATCTGCTGATAATTGTGTGTGTGTGTGTGTGTTGTCTGACCCAGCGAGGGGACTTAGAGATTGCGTACAAGTCAGAATCAATAAAGCAAATATGACCTTTTGGGCTCATTTAAATTTCTGCTACTACATTTGGAGGCAGATGATGTCTTTGTCAATAAGCCACTGAGGAAACTGCCTGTGGTGTGACGCTGCCCTTGTCACACCGCAGAAAAGCTACTTTTCTCTTTCTCGTTTCTGTCTGTGTCCTTCTATGTGTATGCACTGTACTCCTTCATGTGTTTGTGTATGAAATGAGTCACCAGTATAGGACGAGGAGGTTGCTCCCGATCTCCTAGAGGTTGTTTTCTGAGTCACTCCTTCACATGGGTCCCCCAGGCCTGATGGCCTCACCATCTCTTTCAGCAGCCTCTGCCAAGCACAAAGACCGCGCCAAATATTCTGCTGTACAGGAGCACAGAGAGAGAAAGGAACAAACCTGTTAACTTTATGTTATATTTATAGACACCTACTCAGTATGACAGCTTCGACCCACAGAGACGAATCACAAAGACTTTACCAAAGCTCATTTGTGTCTGTGGATTGCCCCTTTTGTGGAAACTATTGCAGATGTGGAACTGTAACGCCACTTCTAACCAATGTCCTTCTCTGAATACCAGGGGCAGACATTGTTCAGTGGCTGATGAAAAACCTCTCCATCGAGGATCCAGGTATGCCCACTGAGCAATCTGTCATTACATGTAAGCACAACAGAGCTCATTTGAAGAGGAGGGCAGTTTGGAATCATGCCCCCCTCCTTCCTGTGTGCCTTCTCTCATGTCAACAGCTGAAGCCATCCACCTTGGGAGTCTGGTTGCTGCCCATGGTTACATCTTCCCCATCTCTGACCACGTCCTGACACTTAAAGATGACGGAACCCTTTATCGCTTTCAGGTACAGAAAGGTCCACCATGGCAGAGTCCTTGATATGTGTTAGGAGGCCTTGAATATAGAATAATAAGATGGTAGTTTATCAGAGGGGTATGTTTATTGCGTGATGCTAATGAGTGCAATCCTTGCTAAGCCTATTACTCATTCCACCAAGGTCGATACTGTATATCCCTGGTGGATGATGAGTTAGAGCGGGAGGTGGGACGTAGAACAGGGCCTACGGGCCAGCCGTGCAGCTTGTCAGAGGGGTGTTTTTTTCTTCGTTCCGTCTCATTCAGCATGAAGTTTGACACATCCCTCTGACGGCTCTGCAATGACTAATTTCTGTGACTGGGCCATTAGCATCTTAATCTAGCCAGCCAGTTAGGATACCCTATGGGAAGCACTGAGCTGACTGCACGCTGACTCTGCACTTTTCACTGTCACCAGCCTGCCCCTGCTCCTCCCCCTCAATATACCTCTGAATGCATTTATCTTCACCTCTATTGCTCAAGATTAAAAGCCATTATTCTGCCTGCGCAGGGAGGGCAGTGTGTGTCACATTGCTCATTCAGCGAGGGGCTAAAAATATTCCCTCTGATGTTGTTGTGATGCAACAGGCCCACGTCATCAGAGCATCTAAAACATCCACTGTGCATTTGAAATGTACTGGCCAGTCCCCATAGCTGTGCTGTAAGGATTAATGACAGGAAGATGTTTGTTTGCTGGTCTATAAATAGATACTATTCTGGTAGAAGACCCAGATTTAATGACAACTGTCTTCTGTTTGCCACAAATTGTCACAGATTTGTGCATGCAACGGTGAAGCCTTATATATCAACTTCTGAGGTGAAATGACAATTATAAAGTTGAATGAGAGCATGTTAACCTTTTTGTTCATTACCCTCAAACAAGCACATTCATCAGCATCAGCCTTTTGCTCTTAGGCTAATTACTGCTATGAGTAATAGTGGAAATGAAATATGTGGTTGAGTACCACCAACTTCTAATTCTGCCCCGTTATTAAGAATGCATGATAGACGTGAGCGATCCATTATTAATGGACTTGGGAATGAACTTTGAATGTGTAATATCTTTTGCAATAGACAATTAAATATGGATAGAGAGAATATAGCTACCATTTCTCCCCAGATAGTTATGTGCTGCACACAGATGTCAAGGATCATCATCAAACAAAGAGTCGTCTTTTGACTTTGTGTGGAAGTGCAGAGGGAGCGTGGGTGGTGGGAGAAATGAGATTCCAACATCCATATTGGAGACTACTATTGTTTATCTAGAAAAGAATGTAATGCTGATTATATGAGTAAATAAACAAAATCTGTTTCATCCCCTTCTGTTTTCATCAGTCTCCATACTTCTGGCCTTCAAACTGTTGGGAGCCTGAGAACACAGACTATGGTGAGTCACACTGTCTCTCAATTTTTGCATCTTTCTCCAAACCAGTAAGATCTCGCTAATGCCTTCGGCTGTCTCTCTTCTGCCAGAGCTGAAACACAACTCATACTGTCGATCTGTTTTTGACACTCACCGAGTATTGATGCACAGGGCCGTTCCCTGTAATGTATCTGGCCCAGAGGACCCCTCACCACAGACAGTCCTGTGGGAAAAGATTAGCACCAACAAAATAAAGGGACAGTCACTGATATGAGCACATCTCGGGCTCTCTGCGTGGCATTTACGCGATGCTTGTTATTTTAGAAGAAAACACATTGCCTGCCTGCTCCATTCATTAGTGTTGGTTCACACAGCTGAGACCTCAGTAAAAAAAGATCACCATCCATTGGAGATATTCCTTTTTTATTTTGTAGTTACAAAGCAGACAACCCGCCTGACAAATTCTGTTGCCCTCTGTTGTCTCACTCTGTTTCTCTTTTCTCCCTCCAGCCATTTACCTGTGCAAGCGCACCATGCAGAATAAGGCCAGGCTTGAGCTAGCTGACTATGAGGCTGTAAGTACACTGTCATTTTGGTTTAGCGATTGCCAGGAAGCTCTCAATCACTGTGCATGGACCATAATATGATGACACTCCTGTTTTCTTTCACAAAAGAGCTAAACAGTGTCCTCTGGGGCCTTGAAATGCCAAGATCCATTTTTCCCAGCAAAAAGCCATTATCAAATTACAGACTTTTGTACAAATCTGTCAATGGTCATTTTTCTTTTTCAGGGGCACCATTTGGCAGAATACAATGCACTCATTTACCGGCCCCAAAATATTTTCAAAAGTATGCATAGGCCTACTTGGCATCAGCAGATCAATACAGTCTTAAGAGGGGCATTACTGCAGTGCTGATTTCTTGCAATTATACAACAGCAATGCACTGCACTTTAATATTCTAAATTACTCTGCAACTATTGTCCAGTAGACTTCCTTTCTCTCCAATTCAGGTCACTTTATGCCTCCGGGCCTCATTGCTCTCACTGTTAACGACTGCTAGTTGGTACTCAAAATTTTGTCTCTCTATGTAATGAGGTCATGTTCTGTAAATTTGACAGATGCTTGTTTTGGGACACACATTAAGGACACACAATTTAACATGCAGCTTTGATATGTGTAAATTATGGAGCTTTAAAGAGCTTGTAAAGCTTTTTTCTTTTAACAAAGCAAAATGCATCACGCACTGTTGGACTCAATATGGTCATGGGTTTGTGGTATTTGCAAACCTTTGCTGATAATCACCCCCTCTGGCCTCAGATCAGAGATGATATGATGCAACTCTGGAATATTTTATTTATTTCTATATAATTTTTGATAACAGTAATAGTGAAATTGAAACATGTAGAATTTTAGCCATGTAAACTATTTAAAGTAATACATTGACATTTTGGAAATGCATTTGTTCGCCTTCTTGCTTCAGAGTTGTCTGTCATGCTAAGCTAAAAAGCTAACCGGCTACAGCCAGCAGTTGGTTAACTTAGCATGACAGACATGTCTAGCAGCCTAGCAGCCTAATTAACATGTTATAACATGTCAAGAATTTGGGAAGTTACTGGGCCTGCCCAATAAATCGTCTGGCACATAACCCCCCATGAAACCCCAATGTGTCATTTTTACACTTTGTTTTTTGTATGGATTCAAGAAATGAGATATAAAATGTTAATTATTTATTTAGAGGTGCTGGCAGGTGGATTTTGTTGCCTTTGGACACAGTCAGACTGCTGTTTCCCCCTATTTCCAGTCTTTATGCTAAGCTAAGCTAACTGGCTTTTTGCGGTAGCGTCATATTTACCATACAGATATGAAAGTGGTGTCAGTCTTCTCATTTAACTCTCCCAAAATGTCGAACTATTCCTTTGAGAATACAACAATTAGTTAGTTATTGCAATGATTAATTAAATAATAGTGTATACAAAAACAGTGGCTATGTGTGAAACTCGAAATACTGTGTGGTAGCAGCCTTTCAGTAACTTGTTCAGGGACACGTTGGTAATCTCAGCAACGGTAATCCAAAGTTATGGCTCCGCCATCACAGTGAATGAATAATGTAATCATCTAACGGCCTTGAATTCAAATAATCGTCTCCCCTAATGCCTGATTGGTTCCTCCAGGAGAACCTTGCCCGGCTGCAGAGGGCTTTCGCCAGGAAGTGGGAATTTATCTTCATGCAAGCTGAGGCTCAAGTCAAGTGAGTGCTTGCGTGTACACGTGAGTCAGAACATGTCACCTCGTGACGTCAGTGTCGTTCTAACGTGACACACTTACAGTAGGAGAGCTGTGGGGATAGAAGGATGTTGATGAAATCAGGTTTACTTTCATTCTAACCACTAACCTGTGGCTACATGCATGATGTGAGTGTTATTTCCCCAAGGAAGAGAAAATGCTTCAGCCTGCAGTGTCAGTTGGGCATTTGGCCAATGCTTTTCTCATTAACAATGCTCTGTTTTTACGCCCTGCTTTGTCAGGAGGATTACATGCATTAAATACAGCAAGTATTCCCTCATGGAATTAAACACACACAATTCTCCCTAACTTCGATCTCTTAGTAAGACCTCCATCTGGTGGCTTTCATGTGTAAGCACAACACTAACGTCTCACGTCATTTAGTGACTGTCTATAAACATCTCTAAAGTCATGCCATTGTTTGTTTTTCCACTGTTTTGCACAAATGGGGGTGATATGGAAAGTCTTCTTACATCTGGGGAGTAAACAATACCTAGCAAGGGCCTAGCAGTAAATGTCAGTTATGTAAGAGCTTGGCCCCACCAGCGGCAAAACCAGGCTTCGCTTAGTGAGGCGAGCAGCTTTTTGCTCTCCAGTCTGGCCTGTCAGTGGTATTAGCGTGTGTGGCTGTGTGTGTGTGTGTGTGTGTGTGTGTGTGAGAGTGTACGACTGATTTATCGTGTTTGACCTGATATTTCAGAGGTGTGTGCTCTATACACAACTGGCCCGTTTCCTCTGTTCACAGGATTGACAGGAAGAAGGACAAGGCAGAGAGGAAGATCCTGGACAGCCAGGAGAGGGCATTCTGGGACGTCCATCGGCCAGTGGTGAGTTAGGGCCAAATTCATGGTAAAAGGAAAAGGAAAGGAAAGGAAAGGAGGGTCAGATGCTGCAACAGTGTAAACATGGAAATGAACAAAGTAGAAGGAAAGAAAAGAAGGACTGTTATGTAGGCAGACAATTTTAGCACTTAAAGCCTGAAAACAGCAGATTCAGCTCCACACACTGTTCAGCTGAGAGCCCTGATTTGTTGTTGGTAGCAGAATCAGATTTGGTGCCAGTCACTTTGCATATGAGCCTTGTGAGCGTGGCATTGCTGAATAGAGAAAACAGCATTGTATTGTGTGAGGAGGACAGGCACAGACTATACATGCTGGAGAAAAACTGTTATCTGACCCAGAAACACACTCTGTCTCCTGCCGCCTCCCACAGCCAGGCTGTGTCAACACCACAGAGATGGACATCCGCAAGTGCCGAAGAGAGAAGAACCCACACAGGGTAAAAAAGGTGAGGGGAGGAGACAAAGCTGGGGTGACACATGACAGTTTAGTTTTCTAACCGTTAATATCGTCATCTCAACACTGGTTTCTAGCAAACTTATCAACCCACGACCGTCCCCCACAGGGCCGTAGCCATAAATCCGACCCCCTATAATATAGTTTTTATAAAATATGTAACTAAAAAATGAAAAATGACAATGTCTGTGTATACATTTCTGTTCAGTTATATGACTATTTTACAAAAGTATATATTTTATATGACATATATAATTTTTTACAGAACATATGAATACTAATTTTTATGAATTTATTGTGTAATTTGTGTGTTAAAGCAATCAAAGCTAAATATCTAAAGATATTTAGTCTGAAAAATTCAAACCCCACCATGTGTAATTTGTGTGTAATTGTAAAATGTAAACTCCTCTTCAGGTCATTAAAACCCCAAATTCCCAGAAGAAACCGTATCCTTGGTATCTTCAATTGGGACTACAGCCCTGGTCCCACAACTATTACCTGACATTCATCAAACTGCAATATTGGCCTGTGTTTATCAAAACCCAATGGCATCAAAGCAAAACAAGGTTGAACACGTTTCCCCTTTCATCTTCTCCAGTCGGTCTATGGCGTACCAGATGACGGCCAGAGCCAGCCGAGTCCCATCCACATCAGCTCCCAGCCGACCAGGAAGCCCACCAAAGAGGACGTTCAGAAGGAGGTAACTCACGGTGTGACAGTCTTCTCCATAGGTCATTACTACCAGCCCACCACTCTGCCTCACCCATCCATCATAACGACAGTGCGGGACACAGACTGATGGGCTGTTACTTTATTTAGCTTCCTCATTATTCTCTCTCCCTTGCCATCAGATTACCTTCTTGAACATCCAGCTGGACAGACACTGTATGAAGGTTTCCAAAGTGGCCGACAGTCTGATGAGCTACACAGAGCAGTTCATGGAATATGACCCCTTCGTGTCGGCCACAGAGCCCTCCAACCCCTGGATCAGTGACGACCCTTCCTTCTGGGACCTGGAGGCAAGGTGAGGCTGGAGGGGCCATGTTGGGATACGGGCTGAGAGTTCACCGGGGGCTGATAATGCTTTAAACCAACACGGAGGTCAGGTGGAGTGTAGAGGTCTCGGTGCTGACGAACTTTTGTTGTCCGGAATTAGGAGGGACCTGTCTGTTTGTATCTCATCTCAAATGAGAACTAATGCTGGCATTCCCAAAGGTTGACTGGGTTCTGGCACTCAGGGAAAATAACTTGTAAACAATAAACCACTCTTTTCTATTCTTTCATGTTTCATTCTATTCTTTTCTAATCGGTTCTATTCTGAGCAGTCGTGACCCCAGCCAGCAGCGTGTGAGGAAATGGGGCTTCTCTCTGGAGGAGGCGCTGAAAGATCCGGCAGGACGAGACCAGTTCCTGAAGTTCCTGGAGTCAGAGTTTAGCTCAGAGAACCTTCGGTGAGGCTGTCATTGTACCTCATGCCTTTCTTAAAGTGGCTATAATTCATATTTTTATATGAACAATGGAGCACATGATTGCTTGTATGTGACATGGGTCACTAGTACTGACAAACCCACAGAGAATTATTGACCGACTCTGCAGATCCCCCAGATTTACGAAGATGTTTAGTGTCTTTCAGCTGATTGTTTTGCTTTTTGGGCTCAAAACATTTCTGTTTTGATTCACTGTCATTGCTCATTTCCAGAGCCAGCTGTTCTTGGCAAGAAAGCTCTGAAAACCCACTGCACGCTACCTGCCCAGCATCATATGGCTGACCGACAAAGTTAGCTGCTAGATGGTGAACATAGAGCATTTAGCAGCTAAAGAGCCAGATATTTCCCTCAGGAGTTAGTAGAGAGCAAAACAGATGGAGCTAAAAGGAGAGTGGACTTAAATTCATCAGATGAACACGACTACAAATGAATGCTAATGTTGCTGGGCATCTGCTGAATGTGTAAATATGCAGCTGTTAGCTGTAGGTGAGAATATGTCTGTGTTCTGTTTCCAGCTTTCTGCAGCCCCAAGTGGACAAAAATTTAGGTCTTGAGGGTTTAAAAATGTTTCTGTCCCTCTACAGTACGACATGGTGTCTGAGATATTTTAGCATGATGATGCAGTTGCTTTGGATACAATAACTAAACAATAATACAAATAGAGTTGATGTTCTAATTAGAGTTTGGTGCATGTTTGTGCATAAATACTACATTTTTTATGATAACTACAACAACTCCTTAATACTTTAGAATACACTAATATTAATATCATGCGCAGTGGTAGAAAGTACATTTAACCAGGTACCGTTTTGAGGTACTTGTACTTTACTTGAGTGTTTCCATTTTATGCTACTTTATATTTTTACTCCACTAATTTCACAAGGAAATAATGTACTTTTACTACACAGTGATGTGACAACTATATAAAACCTATGCTCATCTAAGGCATTGTTATCACATTTTTACCAAACAGTATACACAAATTCACTACAAGTATGTTAACATATTGTAGAAATATTCATATTCAAATTAATTCATTAATCATATTACATGGCATTATCAGCATGTGTAATGAATTTAACAACATTTTTTGTACACTGTTTCTTATATTTTGGGGACGTTGTTGATTAGATATGATGCCGTTGTAGGTTCTGGTTAGCAGTGCAGGATCTGAAGCGGCGGCCGCTCCAGGAAGTGCCCCTCAGGGCGCAGGAGATCTGGCAGGAGTTTCTGGCCGAGGGAGCACCGAGCTCCATCAACCTGGACTCTCACAGCTACGAGCGCACCAGCCAGAACCTCCAAGACCCCGGACGATACAGCTATGAGGACGCTCAGGTGGACTGTGTTGTTTCTTCCTCATGGCTGGATTCACATGAATATACATGTTCACGCACGCATGAACACACACTCACACAAGTCTGAATTAACACCAGACATATACCGCACATACCAAAACACCTGCGTCTGTACACATCTATATAACCAATGTCTGTATAGTGCTACATAGAAAGTGATTTAGTGGTAAATAAAAGTTTCAGAAACTGTAGCCTTCATAGAAAAAACTGGGCCAAAATTATTCATGTATATTTTGTTTTCATCGAAACACCTTCTCCTTACCTCATTATAATTTAACAGTACTTTCCTTAAAAGCCTTAAAAGCATGTAGGCTCTATTTTGAAAAAAGGTCCTTTCACTGAGTTCAGATGGATTTGTCCTCCATTACATCCCTGTTTACAACACACACACTACAGCCATTTATTTCCTCTCCCATCCACTTGCCCACAGAAACACTGAACCCTTCCACCCCACTCAAGTTACACAAGCGATTGAATGAGAAGGCAGGGAGGAATAGAAAGAGAGAGGAGAGAAGAAGAATGACAGAGTGTGTTTGTGCCAGGGCCTAATGAGGCGAGGAATGCCATGAATAGGTTGTGCGGTCGGTTTACCGTGGATTCCTCTGGTTCAGAGTGGGTCGGTGATGTGTGACGTGGAACGTCATCACTGGCGGGACATTACTCAGCTCTGTCTCACAGGACTCTGCCGGTCATGGCAGCACGCCGGGTTTGCATCACCCCCTCCGAATCACACATGCATGTGTCGCGTTACCATAATCAGACCTCCTTTATTTCTTCTCTTTATTTTTCCTTCTCATTCCCTTTTCTTCCAGGCCAACACACACTCATCGTTTTTTCTTTCTGTTGCAGGAGCACATATTCAAGCTAATGAAAAGTGACAGCTATGCACGCTTTTTGCGATCCAACATCTACCAAGACCTCCTGTTAGCCAGAAAGAAGGTGAGCTGCACTCACTGAACCCTGTGTCACCTCTTCTTTTTACAAAAATGTGTCACTCTTACTGCATTTCTCATATCGGTTTGATTCTTTTTTTATGATTTAAACGATATTCCGGGTTCATATATACTGTTTGTATGTAATGAGTTGTTAGATATACTGTATATGGCCCTATATTTTAATTGTGCAAAAACAAGTGCTAAGATTCTAAGTCATGGCGCAATGGCATGGCACGTTATTTTTCCGATTTAAAAGCACCTATTGGCTGGCGAATGTTTAATTCAGTTATTTTATTTACGTTTTAAACATTATTCCATTATTGCTGCGCATTTGCTCCAAGCATTTAGTTTGTTCTTGCTGACAAAATCATCGGATTGGCAGCAGATTGACTTTGAAAGTCGAAGACCCGATTTCCACTGAAATACCAACAACTAGCTTTGCCTCATTTGAATAAACCTCCCTCCTGTTTGTTCCTCTCCTACCACCTGTGCACCGTGCACTGTGCACCGTGCGTGGGCACCAAAATACCACAGAGACGGGCAAAGAGAATTTCAAGGTCAGGAAAATACCAAACTGTCAGAGCGCTGCTTGCGCTGGTCGAAAACACAGCCCATAGCATCAGTATTACATACTGCAAAGTAGTTAGTGACAGTTGTGGAATGTAACTAAGTACATCTACTCAAGTACTGTACTTAAGTACAATTTTGAGGTACTGGCACTTTACATTTTATACTACTTCATACTTGTACATATATTGTACTTTTCACTCCACTGTCATTAATTTGACAGCTTTAGCCACTAGTTATTTTTCAGATTCAAAATGTAATCAACTACGGAAAACAGTGATGTATTATTATAGATTAAGCTACCTTACAGTATGTGTTAAAATCAGCCCCAACTGCAACATTAGTGATGCTTACACATTAATGCATTAATGATTATAATCCAATAATATAATATATTATTCTGAAATTGGCCATTCTGCATACAGAGTACTTTTAACTTTTAGTACTTAAAGCATATTTTGTTGCTGATACTTTTGTACTTTTAAAAAGCATGAAAAAGATTTGAAAGCATTTCTACGCTGCGGTTTTGCTGCTTTTACTTCTTCCACCACTAGTTAGTGATGTTTTTAGAATATACATGGGGAAAGCCAAGTAATTCAACTCAATGTTTAATACTTTCAGATGATCTAATTACACTTACAGGCTACAATGATGGATCATTTTAATGTCATTTGGCAGCATTTGTCAGCTCTTCACAAGGTCTGGAAAATCAGCTATTTGATACCGTCATGAGATACTAACAGAGTCCCATAAAGGCAAAACAGCTGTATTCAAGCTGCAGGTGAAAGGAAACTGCTAAATTATGTAAAATGTCAAGTGAACAGTCCTGAAAAACATGACATCAAATGCCAATAACAGGCAAACTGCCGTGTAAAAGAGGAACAACAGTCATGCTTTGGATAGAGATAACCAACATACAGTACATAGATATGACAGAAATATAAAGTATTTAAGTGGTTGACAGATGCAACCTAACATTTCACAATGTTGTAGCAGTGATAGTTTTGTTATTTTTTTGACCACCTATCGGTGTCATTTTTAAGACTTCTGCAGCTAAACAAACTGTCATTTAATTGTGTAATATGGAGCTTTCCAGCAAATCACAGCTGCCTGTGTTCATGCTAGCCTTTATGCCCTTTCCCATTTGGACACTGCTCCTTCTGCTGGCCTGTCACTGACCCCACAACATTTCCTAAAAATGCAACCCGCACCTTGTCCTCGGCCCTCATCTTTGCAATGCTTGGCCCCTTTTTTCCTCACTAACTACATCACCCCCATCCCCCGTCAACACCCGTTCCTGACCCAAACACTCACCCTGCTTCCCCCTCCCAAAACAGCAGCCAGCAGACACTGAACAGGGCCGCCGCACCTCCTTGGAGAAGTTCACCCGCAGTGTGGTAAGTCATTTGGAGCTGGGGCTGTTCATATCACAAACCACACTGGCTGGCTCACTATCAATGGCTTTTGCAATTATAACCATATTACACTCTATTATGGCTCTTCATACCTGTAATAGGATGTGTAAATGTGAATAAGATAACATGCTAGTCACACAAATGGTTGCAACCAAGCATATTAAATAAAAAAAAACCCCACCATGCTGGTGGAGAGTTTGTGTGATTTGTAAAGTACTTTCAGCATCTCATTCTAGTAATGTGTTTTCATTTCAATTGACCTTCTAGGGCAAGTCATTGACAGGAAAGCGCCTGACAGGCCTGATGCAGTCATCCTGACACAGCCTGTGCCTGAGGGGCAAAGCCACACCCTGTGGGAGGGGTGACCGCCACACAGGGGCCGGGGCACAGACAGTGGAGCTGGGCTGGACAGGGCTGCTGTGGAGGCTCTCAGACACTGCTCCGAGGACAGCTGCCATACTGGGAGTGCAGCACTGGGCCTGCTGGGGGTGAACGCCCCAAACAGAACCACTGAGGAAAAGACAATGCTGACAAGGGAAACCTCAGTCAACACATTACATGGCATGCAGCATACAGTATAAGCACATTCAGACTAGGGCTGCCCTCTTTTCATCACTTAGTCGGCAAACTGGTCGTTAGGTCTCTTTGTCTACTAAACTGATCAGTTTATATTGTTTTCATTTTGTTTTATATACGTGTTTATTGGATATTAAAGCACATATCTGATATTATAACAATATTCTTTTATTAAAAAAAAACAAAATTTAAAAGCTATTTGACATAATATTTGCAATGAATTGACTATTGGTTTAGTTGTCCTAAAACAGCTGGGGCCAGTCCTAACTCAGACATACTTGCTTAAATACAAGGCCAACACAGACACAAATCTACAATATTTTGCATCTGTCTCTGTATTCAAAAGGCAGTCAGCAATAAATAAAGTGTAAGACCACTTTTTTTTTCTTTTTTAGAAATATATCCAACCTCTTTTTATATCTTTGAAATTTCTATTATAGCTGATATGACGTCAGTTAAATAGTGAACATAGTTTTGGCAGTAGTCAAGAATACAAAGTTGGTTTTCCCCATAAGTTACACTGAATGACAATATTCCATGCTTCATTACATTCCAAAATCTGGCACAAGGGCTTAATGTAGCATTTACACTGCACCGTTGCATGTGTCATCCACGTCTTTATTGAGGATTAATGTTTGGTTTCAACAACAGTGCTTTGTAATGAGATGAATTTGATCCACTTGGCAAATTGGTTCATTGCTTTCACAACTTCCAGTCTTCAAGTTCCAAAATGTTCAGGCTGCACAGTCAAAGTAGTCAATTCCAAAAGTCTGTGTGAATAACTGAGAAGCTTCAATAGAAACATGGCCCATATGGTTGTGTGAATCACAGTGATTTGAGGTTTTTACTTTAGCCAGAGTTATAGTGTGCATATAGCTTCCACACGCCTTTGGAGTCCTACTATAGTGTAGTTTTAAAGTTTCCAGTGCCATGGGTCCATCTAGTGGTGGTTAAACCACAGGACCAGCAACAGAGTGTCACAAGATGGTACTAAACTGTGTTCGCATCATATCGAAAGACATCATGATGTCAAAACTAGTTGCTCTCCGATCATGGAGATATTTCAAGGCCTGCAGCCCATTACGGGAGTATTTATGTTTTGTTGTTATTTTTTACTGCATGAGTATATCATTTTATTTTTTTTTATTTTTTTTAAACAGTCAATCCTGCCCTCTTTTGTTTGGCACTATGTATGCCATGACTCCCCACCTTATAATATTCATGTGTTTTAATGACTATGGGGAAAATTGTG
Source organism: Coreoperca whiteheadi (assembly GCA_011952105.1). Taxonomy (NCBI): domain Eukaryota; kingdom Metazoa; phylum Chordata; class Actinopteri; order Centrarchiformes; family Sinipercidae; genus Coreoperca; species Coreoperca whiteheadi. The sequence goes on along the minus strand of CM022480.1, from coordinate 17,163,015 downwards.
CATGTTATTGGACTATAACAGAGTGTGAAATTCAGGGAAGATGGTTTGACTCTCCAAAGACAGCACACAGACGGGGAAAAGCCCTGACCTGGAGCAACACTCTTCAGTGAATGGACATCAAAGCCCTGAAATGCAACTGGGAGCAATATTTGACCCTTCACGGCTGCCGCACATTGAACATTAAGGCCTCTGTGCTCCACCGTGGCTTAAAAACTTCTTATACAGACTGAAAGTGCTCCCCCATGAGGCCAGTGACTGCTACAGTGACAGACTACTGCTGAACGAGTTAATCATCTATTTTTTTCTATTAGAGTCATTCCAATGCACTATATAGGTCATATTAATAATTATCATTATTATCATAAACCAATAACCTCTTGATTATAATGTAGAGAGAAATGCTTAACTCGAGTCAATGTACCAAATGTTTTCTCAGCACAAACAATGACACTATGTATAGGGTGCATTGTAGATGTAAATTGGCTAAATTTCATTATACAAAAGCACATTTTATTATGATATGGGCACATTACTATGCATGTAACATATTCAGGGCATTTTGTGCTTTTAGTTTCTCAATCAGCAAGATAACTACTGGCACACCAAAAGACTCAAGCACCTGTTATCTATTCATGGGTACCAAATAATAAAAAACCCTGGACCTGTCTGCTCTGTGCCACTCTTTTGTCGGAGTTTGCTGTTCTGCATCATGAAACAAAAGAGGTCCAACGTGTCTCCTCTGTCTGTTCCGGCTGAGATCTGATGACATGATCAGGTGCCGACACAAACTGTTGCTGACCTTTTCCAGGTGTATCACAATACAAGGCTGCAAGCATATTACGGTATGTTTTTATTCACACGTTTTCAGTGTTCACTGCCACAAGCTCATCATTTCTGTACTTGGTAGTATAGTAGCACTCACCAGTAGCAGCATTTATCTGCTTGCGTTAAACCTACTGAGCTTTAGCAGGTGGTCCGTGCTAGCAGTTCTGTGAGGCTGTATGTTTGAGTTAAATGCTAACGTGAGTATGCTAACATGTTCACAATGACAATGTTAACATGGTGACATTGAGCACTGCAGGTATAATGTTTATCGTGTTCACCATCTTATTTCAGTGTGTTAGCATGCTAACATTTGCTAATTAACATTAAACACATAGTGCAGCTGAGGCTGATGGGAATGTCATAATTTTTTGCAGGTTGCAAAGTTGAAGGATCACCAAAGTCATTAGAATTCATCTTGAAGGGGACTTGTTGTCAGTTTGGGCTTGGAGACTATACATTTATTACAGAAAGCCTGCCTTACAAACCGGCAGCATGGAGTTTATAAGATGTGGGCATTTACCGGGCAGGGAGGGTCTAATGAATTATGCTTTTCGAGTTGCATCATGGGAAATGTGGGATCCAGCTTTGTATGAGGAGATCTGACTCATACTGTGACTAAAAGTCAGGATATCTTGGCCTCTGCTTCTTCAGTTTTGATGCTTCCTTTTTTAAAATCTGTCCCTTGTATGTATCCCAACGTTATGGAAGTGCAATACTAAATCACTGGAGTGCCCCTTTAAATTCTCCAGAAAACATGTTCTTCCAGTAGCTATAGACCAATGAAATAAGACTATGTGAGGTGTAATAAACAAAATATAAAATTGTGACAGATTTCCATTTCGGCCTAAAATTATATCTTGCTTGCTAATGTATTTTAGGATTTAATTCCTATAGAAGTACTTGACAGCTAGTGTGATTATTAAGTCGTTACTTTATACGTGTCTCTATTCTAAGAAGTACACTTTCAGTCCAGTGAGTTTTGGCACTTGTTTAAATGCTATTATACTGCCACTCTGGAACAAAGTGATTTGACACATTTAATACAATCCATATGAAACCTGCTCTCATAACCTTCAATCATTTGTAAGACTCCAAACCCTTCTACTTTATACCTGCAGTTAACATTCAGAACCCATATACTGTTAATAGTAAACACCCGTCTCTGTAGACAGACTCTACAGCTCATATATGACTTCTACCGAATGACTTGTGAGTTCTCAGGCAGCACCTACGGATCAATAAAAGCTGTGCCCGGGCTGGAGTCCCTTTTTGTTGTCTTGTTCCTATTTAGAGTCCAGAGCCATCACTGCCCTCACAAACTCAAGTGTTACTTTTTTCCTCTTCCGTCTGCTCACGGAGTCTGAGGGTCACTCCAACTTATTGATCCAGTCTAGGATTCTTCTGCTGCCTTATCATAAAATGACCCGGACATCTGTCTCAGAAAAACAGCACCGAGCATTACCATTCATTCTTTATTTTTCAGAACAATAAAAATAGTTTAACAAAGACTTCTTCATTCTCTCCATTTCGACCTGTATTTACAGCTGAAGATGAAACAAAACGCCCAGTCATGTCCTTTGCATCTCCTCTTGGCTCCGTTCCCACCCCGATCCTCCCTCTCCAACCCCGGCAGGCTTGACAAGAGAGTACCAGGGCCTATTGCTGTGTCTTTGACGAGGTATACAGGCTATGTAATGATTGGTGACACATAATTCGAAGCAGACATCACTGACTTTTGCATTTAGGAGCTTCTCCTTTTGTTTCCACACTAGGCCTGTTCATATACGGTAGGTAACATTAAGCAGGTTATGACTGATGACACATGCTTTCACTTACTGGCATGACTTTGGAAGATAGAAGAGACAACGAGCCATTTTTACTGTGGAAACACCACATAACTGACACAAGAGAAGAAGACAAGATAATTGAGAAGTCTCAGATCCATTCTTTGTCCAGGGGAGATAAACTGCTGTGTGGAGGGTCCCTGAGGGAAGTGAAGAAATAGGGTTTGAATGCACAAGCACTTACGCAAGTCATACCAGACACATAGGATTAATGGTTAGCTTAAAAAACGGAGCGGCAGTTATTACATTGCAGCGATACTGAATAATCACACAGACCTCTTACAAAGTATGTGCAACCTATGGACCTAAAAGGCTTTTTTGAGAACAGAACTTCAAGCACCTTCTAAATGTCATAAAGCATTTAGGCCCTCTAAAGCACTCAACGGAAATATCACAGACAACTTGGATTTACAGTTTTCACTTCTCACTAAGTATGTGGATCTGAGCAGAGTTACATCTCACTAGCAACAACATTGTTTTCAAATGAATCGGAGATGATTCTCACTGTTGTCACCATCTACTCAGACTGTAGATTTCAAACAGAACGCGGAGAGGTTTTGCGTGGTGAGCGTGACACCAGGTAAAATCAGAGAGACCGGACAGAGTTGAAGCTTGTTATTGCAGTGTTTTCCAATAGCATGAGACTGCAGCATCCCAAATCCCTCCAGGGAGTTGATTATAACGGGATCCTTGTGTGGCATTATTGTCCCTCTTTGCCTACTGAATACAATCACATGAATCAGGGCTGAACAATCAACAGCAGAGGAAATGAAATATGCCTGAGTAGTTGTGGCTATTGTGCACCTGATCAGGACAGAGGTATCAATACAGTCTGAACAAACCCAAGAAGTCCTACTAATCAAACTTGAAAGAGTTCAAAACATAGAAATATTATACAACAGAGAAAAAAGATGCAAAAAAAAAAAAAAGACTAAATAACTGCAATGCATTTGCGTCAGAGAGGCCCAAGAAATAGAGAGCAAAAACAGACAGAGGGACAGAAGCAGAAAGATAAAACGTTTGCGTCCATGTCAGAGTATTAATACAGTAGTCCAGAGGTCTGCATGTAATAGTGGTGGATTTGAGCACCATCTCTATGGCTAGGGTTCAGGGGGTCACTGGTCCAATCAGGTTGGAGGGTCATGGCTGTAAAGAGCTGGTTTCCAGTGCAGAGCGGCAGGCTAGCACAGTGATGAGGATAATGACGTCTTAGTGTCACATCGGATCACACAGCAGACACAGTCACAGAGCAGGAGTGTGCAGGCTGGGCCACGAGGGGCCCCAAATGCTCCCGTTGGGCACAAACAGTCCAAAGGCTTGGCCTTTAGTGTTCCCATAGTTCAGTAGAGCTCCAGCAGTGCAGAAAGAATGAAATGAAGCTGGATCTGCTCACATTTCAAATGTTCAGAAGGGATCGATACACATCCTCAAGGGAGCAGTTGCGTCAATGAAGCCACATGGCCTGTAGAAACGGTGGGCTTCTATCATCCGTTTCAGTCCGTTGTTTTAGGCCCAAATCAGGAGGGACATGAAGGCTCATTAGTTTTTGAGAGTTAAATCCTCTTCTTCACTGGTCACCCCCACTGCTGGGCCACATGCCAATGTGCTGAGTGCTCCTACAGTATATAACAGACAACATGGGTTAGACACACACAATATCTCTGAACAAGTGTTAAGCCATAGCGGCTCTGCAAGGCTGTACTTAGAGGTGCTTTGAGCTAGACACTAATGTCAGCATGCTAACATGCTCACATTACAATGACAATGCCTACATGCTGAAGTACAGCTGAGGCTGAAGGGAATGTCATTAGTTTTGCAGCTATTTTGTCATAAACCTGGACAAACTGAAATGGCGACCTGCTGGTGGTGCTAGAGGAAAAGTCATGGAATCACCATAGTCATTACGATTCATCCTCTGGGGACCATGAATGTCTGTACAAACTTTTATCCACCTGTGCATCTCAGAAAGACGAGATTGGGGAATTTTCATTTGCAATGCCGAATTACACTGAACCTGACTGTCCATTAAAATACAACATTTTTTTTTGTATTTAGTCCTAATCAAATGTACGCTTTCGTCACTAAAACACTATTCCAACTAGTTTAGTAACCCAGTGTAACTCATTAGCAGTGAATGTTAAATTATTTGCTAATCAACCATCTGCAGCATTTCTTATTTCTTTATAAAAAAGAAAAAAAACAATGTTGCTTACCTTTCATTTATTTAGCCCCATACATCTGTAAAAACTATATTTATAGGTTTCTTCATCTCCAAACATGTCCAGTGGCCTGTGGCAGTCCTTTCATTGGTTCCTTCATTTTAATACGAGTTTAATCCAGAGTTAGAGCAGAAGAGACCTTATTGTCACGACTACTAATTCAGAAACGTCCAGTAGCTCAAGTATGGGTCTGCAATGACATTCAATCATCTCCAAAACACACTGTATCATTTATGCCTTTAAATTTTTCAATTGTTCAAATTTCTCCAGTGTTTTTTTGTTCATAACATGTATGCTCCTTCTGCTTCAGTGAGAGGGGGGAAAAAAAAATCACTCCCAAAACATCTTCTGTTTTGCATGGAGACCAAGTCACTTGTCAAGAAACACTGACAGTTGTTCCTTGCCTTCAGAGTTAATATATATATATATATATGTATATATATATATATATTTATATATAAAAAGGTGTTCATAAATTATTCAACAATGTTCAGTAGATAAAATACAACTTGCATTTCTGTCCTGAAATGATCACTTTGTGCTTTCTGCAAACAAAAAACATTGAAAAAGAAGCAGCAGATTTTTGCCAGAGGTTAATCCATATAAAAAAAAAAAAAAAAACCAACTTTAAACTAAAGGTTCTCTCTATCTGTGTCGGGTGGATAATCCATTGCTGTTTGTGGCGGGCTCTTCCAGCTCGTCGTCCTCAAAGCCGTGGAAGGTGGAAGTGTCGCTCTCCGAGGTGGTGCCGAACAGCTCTTCTGCTCCAGTAAAAGTCCCATCTTCCTTCTCTTCTCCGCAGTCAGCTGGCACAGACAGGAGAAGGAACGGAGTCATTGCACAGGTGATGGATAACAAGCGAGAGCACCATAGAGTTCCATCCACACACTTTGAAGCATCAGTTGTGTATTGTATGAATGTTGTACTTGGGTGTAAATGAACTCACTTTGGCATCGGCAAGCTGAGTAGGGAGACCCAGATTTAACCATTTTCTTGTTCGAGCCCTGGCATTTATTACAGTAGTTTTTGGGAATGCTGGTCCCACCTGGACCCCTTGAACCTACAAGGAAATACCCCCCCCCCAAAAAAACACAAAGTTGTAGGGACAGTTGATTTTACTCTGAGTAAGGATGGGCAGGTCAAACTTTTTCAATACAATACTTTTGCATTGCACCTGTTGTACCTTAGTCTGCTCAATATAAACTTTGTTGTTATCATTAAACAAAGAAACTCACTTGGTTTCTTAAGCCCATCAGCCATTCAAGATGAGGAAATAAAATGATGGGGGCATCTTGTGTCTGGTTGGCCTGGCTGGCTTTGTGAGTAAGACGTCGAGTTGGGCGATATGACGGTATATACCGTGCAATGATAAAAATGTGTCCACCGGTAGAGATTTGGCAATACCAGTTCCACCTGCGTGAGCTATCCCTAATGTGTCTCTGCTATATATTCGGGGCAGGCTATGTAGCAAATCAGGGCTGGATTCTAGCGTGGTCTCGCAAATCCAGCTGCCTCACAAGGTAGTGTGATTTGGGCAGCAGGACTGCGTACTACGTTCTCATGTGACGTGAGCGTGAAGGTTGGTGGCGGTAACGCACCTCTAAGCTGGTTTGCCAACCGCTGCCGAAGAAGAGAGCGATAAGAAAACATTCAGGAGGAGAGTGAAATAGTAAAAGCAGGAGGAGTTTTTTTTGTTTGTATGGAAGTTCCAAATAAAAGCAGAAAATCAAATGTGAAGTACAGTATGGTATGGTTATTTTAAACCATTTCTTAATTGAATGTACAATTACTGTATCGTGATATATACTATTACTGTGATATAAAATTAAATATACTGTGATAGAAGATTTATCTACGCATACCATATACAGTCACTGCACAGATATTTTTAGGCAGTGACTTGAACTATATTTAGAATTAATTAAATTTCCTTTATTTGACTTTTAATGTTGAATTGAAGCATTATTTGTGTAGATATCGGTTTGTAGCTTGTGGATTCTGCCTCTATTTTGATTCTTTCTAGTTTGACTGTGTGTGGACATGTTTTTGGTGTCAGGCCTACCAGGGATTGGCCTCAAGTTGATGACTTTGATTTGTAACTGTACCTGTCCGAGTTCGTATAACTGCCACTGAGTCAGGTGACCGTTGTATTTTATCCTGACAAAGGCAGTTTGCGAAAACATCTTTTAAAATTAAAATAGACTCATTGGGGTTACAGGTGTGCAGCTTTTGCATCCTCATCTATACTGTGATCTACCTATTAAAGGCTAGATGGCAACAAAAAAATTAATCTTTAAAAAATAAAAGTATGATTTAAAACAAACAACAAAATCTAATCAAAGAATAAGTCAGACTATTCAGTAGTAATGGTAATTGGTTTGTTGGAGGAAACTGAACATTATGATACATTAAGTGTGTAGCATTTGGACTTCTTACGTTTGTGTCTGTCAGTCTGTTGTGCAGAGGGGGATCTGGACGCCACAGAGCTTCTCTCCCCGGCTCTTTTCTCCTCTGCCAGGTGGGAATGAGTGTAGTGGTAGCTTAGTCCTGTACGGTTCCTGTAGCGCTTCGCACAGACTGCAACAGAGGGCAGATGCTCATTCCCGCTACAATGTCTGGTTGCATTTCAGTATCTAAAAATAATGTTGGCAACACACCATTTCTAAATACAAGATTTTTTCCCCCTTTTTCTGACAACTTGTGTTTAGAATATAGGCCTCAATATACTGTGATTGTTATGAGACCTTCATAAAGCAAAGAGTCAAACACCCACTCAGCGTCTGGTGAGCATGTAATGCCCGTAAGTAATAAAGCAACCTTAACTAAAATATGTACAGGCAGATTTTGATTGAGTGTAGAATGAAAATCTCATCAGAGAATAACTAACTATTCTACTTCTGATTTCAAAAAAGGGAAAAAGTTAGTACTTTACGATCTGATTACAAAAGTAAGTAATAAAGCAAAAAACACAGACAACAAAATAACCATGTGTTCGCTTCACAGCACAGAGGGCACTTTTCAGCTTGAGAAAAGTAAGATAAAATAGTGGCTAAATCAATAATCACAGCACTTGCGACACTACCGCTCAATACTCTATCAAAACACATATCCTGAAAAACTACTGCCAAAGAGAATCAACAGATCAAGGTACCTGAGGTCGAAGATTTTGAATTCTGCTTTTGTTTGTATCTGTCTGAAACAGAGACAACACAAAGCAAAGAGGACGGAAAGAGAAAACAGAGTGAGTTTGTCTTTCAAGAAGAGTCACAACAGAGTAAAGAGTCAAATCCAATACCCCCTACCTGTACTTTCCACATGCAACTTGCATGTACAGGAATACTAGAGGCTACTGTGACACTAGTTCACCTTGTTTCATCCTGTAGCTGCATCTCAACAACACTGTGTTGTGATTGAGTTACAGTGGGTTAACTTTCTGACAACAGAAGCCCTGATTTCTGCAATAACTTCCTCATCTGTGGATATTCTAAACATATGCAGTATTAAGCAAATCAGACTAAGGGCATAATTTATAACAAGTTCTTGAGCAAACATGCTTAAATACCTATCTTGTACTTTTCATTTATTTTTAGTATATGGAAACATCCTATTAGATCCAATTAAAATAACTGAATTTAGTGAGAGTGGAGAAGGACATAAATACAAGGAATTAATAAATTAGGTCTGAGATACATACAGGAAATTAGATCTACAGAATGGATGTACAGTAATGGATAATAGTTTATATAATATAATATATATATATAGTGATATTTTGACAAGGTAAATTGTACAAAATTAAGAGTACATTTTTTAAAGACTCCTATAATAAAAAAGGCTCAATAGCCCGAGAAATCAGCAGATTATACAGAAACTACCATATTGCAAACTCCAATTAAAAGGATGTGACACTAAAACAGCCTGATGTTTCTGAATTCATCTCTACTTACTGTCACAGACGTATGGCTTGTCATCATCCACATCTGTCCTCCTGCGGCCTGAACCCCGGCCCTGAGGAAAACCATTCAGATACTGCAATCAAATCTGTGCCCACAGCCTTCCAACATGCACATATAAGATGCAGCACGTATAATACAGCCACCACCTATGCAAAACAAATCACAGAGTTTAATGAGATCAAGCTAATGTTTACTCTACATTTCATTAAGAAACAAAACTGATAAAGAAACTGGACAATAAAGCAATTCTTCATAAACTTGTAGCGTAGCCCCGACTGCTGTGCGACTTACAATAAACATGACAACCGGTGTCCATGTTGTCACTTACTCTTCCTTTGCCCCGATGTCTCCTCTTAGGAGTGTCCACCTCGTAGTCGTCATCATCATTGAAAGCGTCTTCTGCTGCGTCTGCCTCCAAAACCCTCTGAGCGAGACAGAAAGAGAGAGAGGAAAGACCGTGTCAATACTCAGCTTTGATTTAAGTGAAAAAACACCGAGCAGCAACAGAGAGGAAAGAAAAATCTATTTTTCAACTCTCAACACAACCTGGGTGTTTTTGACAGATGTAGTGTGTGTTCTGTTTTTGTATAAATGTCTATTTGTTTTTAAACGCTTACAGATCCTACAGGTACTTAAAAGGACCAGAGACACTTTCTTTATTGCAGTGATTTGTTTAGAACCAGGAGCATGAATCTAGGGACGAGCCATTATTCTCCAAGGCCTCTCGTCCCGTATGTCCTTCGTTACATGTGTCCATACGTATATTTGGTGGAATGTGTGATGTTGCGATATGACTGCTTTTGACTTTCAATTTGAGACAACAGAGGTCAGCAATGTTTTGCACTAACGGAGCTACTGAATTAAAATGTTTCATATTTTTAATCATATAATTCTGTGGACATTACTTATTATCATTACCGCCTGTTAGGGCTGCACAATATGGTAAAAAAATAATAATAATAGTAATAATGTTGCGATTATGTTGACAGATATTATGATAACAACATGATTCAAAATTAGTGCTAATGGTCACTTTTGCATCACAATTTTCATTTTCACTGAAAAAACTGTTAAAATCATGACGATGGGACATTTGTTGGGGTCTGTACCAAACAAACATGTTTTCTTACATCTGGAGAACGAGATTTGTGGGCAGCACTTCATTATGACGCTCTTAAGTCACACATTTTACCCTTATCAAAACATTGCAGCTTCTGCTATTTGGATATTGCACTTGGCCATATAGCGATTTCGATAACATTCCGATTAATTCTGCAGAGCCAGAAGAAGTCCTCTTGTCCAAAATGCCTCTCATTGAGACACACAGTCAGCTAACAAGCCCTGCAGGTCAGCTAGAAAAACTTGGCAATTTGCCTAGACAACCAATTGGGGTGCAACACTTCACTCTCAGTGCCAGGGCCCTGAATCATTTGAGTGATATCGCTGAACATTTAGATTTTAAACGTCTGGCTGATGCTCTTAACCAGAGCCCCCCCCCCACACACACACACAGTGAGTGTTTCAGACAACCTTTCTTACTGAACTCACCTGGATCTCCAGCAGGCTCTCCTCGTCATTCTTAGAGTTGTTCCTCTTGTCCAGACCCTCTCCTCGTAGCAGAGCCTCCAGCGTGGTGCTCTGGGTGGGCAAGGTGTCCTTGGACATGAGGCTGCCGCCTGCAGAAAAGACAAAAACAGGCAACACGTGATGAATCATCTAAATACCAGCTCGGTGTTTATACTTTAAAGGGCATGCAAACACATGTCTATTTTTCACTTTAGGTAAACAAAAAAGTTACAGGTATAATCGAAGCAATGGAACCTGTATATCTCTAACGAATGCGCTGGAGTATGTTGCGGCCCTTTAGCACGTGCTGTTTTTCCCCCTTCATCACCATCAAGAACTGTAATTGTGACGAGACCCATCAGTGCTACAATCTCTGACCTCTTTGAGCAGCTTTCTATCAGCACATGTCCATTATGTCTCTTCTCTTCCACTCACACTAGACCTAATAAAAGCATGTGGCAAATTGCTGGAGCATTTGTTCGTTATAGCGGCTGGCTGTCATCTTTTTTTGCAACAGAATGTGTCATCACAACTATTTTCAAAGCATTATATTACTCAAAAAAAATTTAAGTTTTCATTCTGAAAGAGAACGCATTTTCATTGGTGAGTTCTCAACAATGCAGACATTAGGCTGCCTTTGTCCACAGGAATCTCTGAGGTACAATGTAGTTAAGTGTCTTATCACGTTAACCTGAAGACATCATGCAGATATCTCCTCCTACAGTGAGCTGAAGATCGAAGCAAACATTGTAGGAGGCAAGCAGGTTGCACGGACAAAGGAGAACAAACAAAAGCTTTGACAGTCAGTCGGATCTGCAAATCTTATTTACACAATCTCTTCTACACAGCTTCATGGTCATCCAGTTGCTTTGTTGATATTTGAAAAGAGGATGCACTTCAAAGCCCCCTGACTCCAGCTTTCTATGAGCCCTTCATCTACCACTGCGCCCAGACTTTTGCAGAATATTAAACATGAAGTGCTGAAGCAACAGAAGACTGCATAGGTAAGAGTCAGATACAGGAGGTAGGCGTGGGAAGCAGATACAACACAATCCTCCAAAATGGGCCCCTCCACCATGCAGCGGCAGCCCCTCACCATTGTGTCTGCACACGTTGACTTTCAACTCTCCGCGACGAGACAGAACCCCCCCCCCGTCCCTTCCTCCCAACCCATGGGAGCTGGGGGGCTAAAAATAGAGCCGGCAGCAGCCTGCAGCAGGAAGCTGATTCTGCATGCAGCCCCAGTGTCTAGCACACCATCAGTTAGACAACCTGCCGAGGCAGCGAGACAGACTCTGGCTGCTGCCCTGTGCTGGCCACCTCTGGCCAGCTGCACAATGTGCTCCGTATAAGAGACGCCAGGTTAAATCAGGGTATGTTTCCCCTCCACTGGGCACTCGCAGACAGCACATACAATCCACTGTTGCTGGAGAAGGGAAGGGGCAGCAGGGTGGTGGTGGCGGGGTCTTAGCGAGAGCGAGCTCAGTGGAAAACAATAGGCTACAATGGGATGTGTTTGGGAAACAAAGCCTTGGTTCATGTGCTATCACTCCATCATGCTTTCTCTTTCCAGGCCCTCTCCCTCTTTCTTACTTTCTCAACTTCCCAAACATTTGTTGTTCCACCATGCAATGCAGAAATTCAATTAGAAATAAAGCATCAGGATCATGCAGATTTCAATCAGAACATAATGGATTTCTCACAGCCTCTTACAGAAACTACTAGAAAGTGAAAGATGTAACAATGTTTCTGTGTGAAAATCTCTCTTTTGTCATGATAATTCCTGAGGGTAGCGTAATATCCCTGTGGGTATGCAAGCCTAGGGCACAGAATGGACCAGTTACTTGAGCTCAGGAAGACTGGCTACAACACACACAAAGACTGCATGGCAGACTATGGGGAGAGATGGAGAGATGAAAGCGTTGCCACAGAGAAAGACAAAACCAATCAGCAAGGGAGGTGGTAAGGAGAAAATAAGACAGAGGGAGAATATAGAGGAGAGAGTAAATGTGTTGAGTGAGCTGTTTCAAGTGGCAGCCAGATAAGGCCAAACTCCATTCCATAACATTTATTAAATACTGTCAGTGGCCGAAGTCTGTCTCGCTGCTCCCAGCAGCAGTAAATCTAATTACATGTTCTACTTCTCACAAAACAAGTTTACCAGCTGGGTTGAACACAACCACATTTCATCCTGTGAAAAATGACTGACAGTCGGTTCAGCTCAGTGCGCTGAGACAGAGTGATGTGCTTTTAGATAGATTTTTCCAGATCATCACCAGTAATCATATGAGCAGGAGGGGGTGGTGGATGTGGGTGGGCTACGAGTGGGGTGGGGGTGGGGTGTGGGGGAGTGACGGGCAGGTGGTTCGTGGAGAAGAGGATCTTACCGAGCTGGAGACCGTAGATGCCCAGGCGAGGATCTGTAGCGTTGTGCAGCCGTCTCTTCTTTCTCCAGCAACGGGCGGGGTATGTGTACATCTGCCCGGCTGCCACCCCTGTACATATAACAGTTGTAACCATGCCAACAAGACAGTTTCAGCGGAAACACACTGATAATAAAAAGTTATAGGACCTTTTCAAAGCAGAAACACCTGATTACATTAGAAAAACGAAAATCTGATCTGGTACAAGAAGATCTTCACATCTTCGAGCTAATTTGTTACACTGATTATATAGATTTTTTTGTTTTATTTTGTTAACGATTTATGTATTGAGACTTACACAAGTCTCCGTGTTCACCATCTCAGTTTAGCATGTTAGTGAGCTAACATTTGCTAATTAGCACTAAACACAAAGCACAGCTGAAAGTCATTACTTTTGCAGGTATTTGGTTTTTGACCTGATGATGGCGAAAGATAAAAAAGTTAAGGGATCACCAGAGTTATACAAAAGTATTTTAAGGGGAACACGAACACATGTACATAATTTCATGGCAAACGATAAATTAGTTGTAAAGATATTTTAGTCTGGACCATAGCGTTGGACCGGCTGACCAACTGACTGACTATCGAGCCGACATTGCCATCCCTTCAGCCACGTGGCTAAAAATGCTTGCTGGTTCCAGCTTCTCGCTGCTTTTCTTTGTTTAATATAATTTAAAACTGAATATATTTTAGGTTTGAATTGTTGGATGAACAAAATAAGCAGTTTGAAGATGTCATCTTAGACTGTCTTAAAATTGTGAGAGGCATTTTTAACTATTTTCTGACATTGTATTAACTAAGTGATTGATCGATTAAGCAAAACAAGCAATTAACAGTTTTGCTGTCTGATTACATCCATAGTTAATAGCTCTAGATAATGTAGATGCAGACATCATTATTACATGCATGTGTGTGTGTCTGTGTCTGTGTGTGTGTGTGTGTGTGTGTGTGTGTTTGCCCACCGGGGCTGCGGTGGTGTCGTTCCATCCAGATGTAGCAGTTGTTCTGGGCCACGCCGGTTTGCGAGTCCAGGAATGGCAGGCGGACACTGCGTTCAGCACACAGGCGGGCATTGTAGCTCCGGCACTGCTCTATGGCATCCTTATAGAACTGGTCGCCCAACCTGCAGGGAGTAACGTCAGCAGCAGAGGTCAGTGACACTGGATGATGTTGTTGACACAACCGAGTCGCTGATGTGGCAGCTGGTTTGAAGAATAACCACAATGTGATCATATTTGCAGAATCTCTGATATGGAGATTGGGCTTTTTATGATGTATGAATGCCTTGATAATAGCCTGTTGCTTTGCTGGCTTCAGATCATTAAATCAGTAAGCTGAAGCAGCAACAAGATTTGTATGCACGTCGCTTAGAAACTCTCCTCAGCCCACATAACGCTGATGATGTCTGCTCAAACTTCTAAACAGCCCTGTTCAATGTAAGTCTCAAACTGACAGCTGAGCTTCTCTCTCCTCTTCCAGCTTGCCATCGGGAAGAATTCGCGGAAATAAAAAAACAACAAAACAATGCAACCCAGTTACAACACTGCCACGACTGCTGCTCCCACTCCTGAAGTTAAACATATTATTACCTCTGTGGGCTCTTTGTCTGATCTGACTCTAGATAGGCTGTGAGCTACAGTGGCGGTGACTCAGTTAGATTATCACAACAACATCGAATCTAGGGTCTGATATGAAGTCAGTCCTCCGACAGCAAGCAACTAAGACTCTCACACTTTAGTTCCACTTTTCTTAGTGCCAGTGAGATTTTGGCAGTCCCTCAGGGTTTCAGTGTTAATATTCAGAGTGAAATGGGGGAGGATATTTCACATTCAAGCCCTCAATTGCTGCCACACGCCTGGTATGGTAATTACCCTACTTAATTAATCTCAGCAGAGTGCCTAGCACAAGGGCAGGTTCTAATTTGACTATATCAAAGATGGAGGTAAATGCTGCAACTCTGAAATCATGGCAAGGTACTTTGTACGGGATTTCCACAGTCTGCTGTTATATCACAGGTTCAACAGGGCAAATAATAGTTACTGGTTCTTCTAGTATGAATGTTTCCACATCCGAATAATGAAGTTCCTCCACGTGTTCTCAATTACAACATTAGGAAGACGGCCATTTTGAAGTGAAACTAATGAGCTGCAGGCTGCGAGTCGAGCCTGGAATCTTAAACTAGAGGCGGAGGAGGTGGGAGCCTGATTTGTCAGCGTCTTCCAGATCCTGCTCTCCCTCCTTCTCTCCGAATGTGCCCCTACCCCTTGATGAGACAACGTCCAGCAGATGAACAGCCGTGTTAGGAATGCTGTACCGCACAAAGCCCACTTCAGACAAAGCCACAGTGTGTGTGAGGCTTCTGGGAAAGAGAGACTTCGTGTCAATGTGACTGAGAAGAGTAAACAGTCACAGGTACAGAGTGAGCTGGGGGGGGGGGGGTTGAGAAAGAGAAAGATGGGAGGATAAAAATAAAAATAACAAGACGGGGTTCAAAAAGGCATGATAGTGCGAGAGAAGGTTAAAAGCTAACAAGCAGATCAGGATTAATAACTATGGGGCTTTCATTCCTGGTGTTAGATTCATAAAAAGATAGTGGTTTCATTGTAGTTAATAATCATATCACTACTACTCTCTGCCTTGTAAAGATGGCATACAGTGTTCCTTAGTGCATACAAAGCCAAGAAAACACCAACTTCTGACATGTATTGGCACTTTCTCACCCTTTAAGATGCAGGAATCACACAGGGACATACTCCAAACAGATCAGCCACAAAGCTGAACACACAAGATCAGAGGTGTGACATCTTCATCAGTAGCTTGCTGAAGAATTTCTTTTAAAGATAAACAGTTGGCTCATAAAAAACAACAACACACACCCCTATGTAATATCATGCATAAATTGCATTTCTCAGATCTATACCATATGTGGGCCCAGTGTATAGTTTCCAACAGTAATTCCCCGCCAAACTAGTGTGTTTGCTTTGCGGCCGTTCCTTGATATCATCACACAGCTCTGATGGGACGCAGTGTGACATATCAGTTTACTAAAATCAAGCCAGCTGTAAATGCTCGCTGAAGTCATCTACGAGTGACTGCTCAAAGGGTACGCAGCGTGGAGTGCCAAGAAACTCCTGAGATTACTCGAGTTGAACAAACCAAGAGAGGATGCTGCTCTGTCTCAGGTGCAGTGTGGAGGGAGTGTGAGAGAACAAATAAGTGGTGAAAGTCTTCTGGTGGGTGCTGGCAATCTGTGCAAAGACATGCACTCCATCAGGGCCCCGCCGCCCCGAGCAGCAGGTGCACTGGCTTAGGTGAGAGATCGTTCTGACACTTGTAATGAGTGACAAGACCCACACCACCAACAACATAGGAGGGAAGGGAGAGAGAGCCACACTGACTGACTGACTGACTGACACACACACCACCCCTATGTGAGCACTCACAACTTTTCCCCTCTTGTCTGGTTTGAGACACGTTTCCGTTTTTCCACTGTCCTTTTGAGACTCGGAGACACTGAAGCGGTTTGAGAATAATTCAAGTTTATTACAACTTGGGTCGTATTTTTACAGTTTTGGCCAAAATTCGTATCAGTTATGATAACTTTGTACTCACCAAATTAATCGCTGCGATTTGGGAATTGAGCAACAATACTAAAAAGGAGTCAGGCGGGGAGAAAAAGACATGCGGAATCTAATTATGATACCGATTTTAAACCTTAAAGAGTAAAATTATTACTCAGACTGTCTGTTGTAAACATCTGTCACAGTTTACAGACCAGCTTCCTGGTTCACACTGACCTACCGTACTTGCGCACACACAGTTTCCTGTACAATGAGGGATTATTACCAACATTTCAAGCGCACTCAATTTCAGTTTTACATCCAAATAAAGTGGTTTAGGTCAGTGGCTCCCAACGTTTTTGGCTTGAGACCCCTTAAAAGAAAACAACATCTACTGTCAAACCACCATCACCAGTTGCAAACGTAGGCTATAATTTTACATAAAGTAAAATTACCCTATTTAGAAGAAGAAAAAAAAATCAAACATTTGAGGGAAGTCAGAAAAAAAACCCAGTTGATATACATTTTTCTCCTTTCCTCTGACCTTAATAATCTCGGGACCCCTCAAATTTATCTTGCAACTCCTTGAGGGGTTGGGAAACACCGGTTTTGATAATCTGGCTAAACTGTGGGCTTGTGTACAAACCGTCTGAATGCTTGACGGCACATTTCTAACACCACCTGACTATAGTTTTAGTAATTTCCCCGTGTTCCCGGATCTCAGCAAACACTTTTGTGAATCAATTTCAACCAAAACTGAAACAAAGTAGTTTCACTGAAAAATCCAACTACAAAAATAAGACCCACATTGTACTAAGTCAACATCTAGCTTTGCCTAAAAGTAGCAAAATTGTGTGGAATCAAACTGACCTAGAAACACTTGTGCATTACAGTGTTTAAAAAAGGTGCCTCAGAGGTATGTGCAACACATCCTCAATATCTTCCAGTTGAGTAGAGAAGGTGAGTATGTGCATGAGGGCGAGGAACAAAAGCAAATCTTGTGGCCAGTTGGGCCTCCGCTATCAGTATGTTCCTGTCAACGGTTCGCCGCATCACATGGCTGCGTCCGTAATGTGAGAATGTGTCAACACTCAATTTTGAATATCTGACAAACTATAGTTTGCAGGAGAGCAGCTCACAGAGGCAAAGTGGTCTGTAGTCATCACAAAACTCCAGCATCTACTCCAAAATGGTCCAGCACTCAAGAGATCTGACTTACGTGAAAAATAAATGAGAGTAAAAAAATCTTATCTAAACACAACTTCAGTCTCTTCAGCTCCGTTCAGGAGGTTTCTTAAATGTGCAGGTGCACTGTTCCTTCACAGGAAGCTAGAGCTACCACATAACAAGAGAGGGGGAGGAGGAGGAGGGCCTACACAGTGACTGCATCCTGACAACAACCTCTGATTACACCAATCAGAACAACACAGTCAGGGTGAGGGCAGGAGTAAAACCAGACCATACACCTCCACACAGCAGTGCCAATAAACAGCAGGCCTGACTCACTCAGAGTCTACCCAACACCAACGACAAGGTAGCTGACGAACGGGGAAGGATCTCGCCGATGTAATGTCAGGAGAGCTGTCGCTGGAAGAGGGGCCCGACCCAACTCCAGCTGTGGCTAAAAATTTAATGAGCAGCTTTATGAGCTTCTTTATTAATCAAATATTCCAGACCCCATTTTAATCAGCAGATTCTGGAGATTACTGTCCTCCCATGCTCATAGGAGGGACAGATCTCACACAGACGTGCACAGGCCTGCACGCTGCTGCTTCATCCGTCACATCTCTACAACAAAGTCAAACCAGCGTTTCATTTCCCTAAAGTGAATCATCTTAATACACAAAAAAAGGTCAAACTGGTCCACGGGAGCGACATCCAATTAGTGTCAAGTGTGACTAATTATAATCTGACAAACGTGTGAAATGAAGTCAGAAACCCAAGACAGAGGATAATTATAGCACATTGAAACACTTCATTAAGCACAGTTTATAGCAAGGAGACATTCCACATCTGAATGCTAAAACTTCTCCGAGATGAAACAGCAGCTTGACAGCAGACACACACTGAAGCTTGTTGGGACACAAGAGAGGGAAACAGTCCAACAAAGGTAATAATGAAATGTACTTTCCAATAATCCTCCTGCCCTTGTGAAAAAACACAGATACATGATGAGAGAATGGAAGGAGCTACAAGGAAGTATTGTTCATTCAACATTTACATTGAGCACTTTAACATCAAGTGCTTCACTGAGCTGTTCAGGTGGTGGATCGCATTGGGCAACCCCCTGTGAGACTCAGGGCACTGCATGGAAAGTGCAAGCACGCTCAGTCGACTGCTGTAGTATAAATACAGATTCAACAGAAATCTTGCTTTTTGCCAACATTCAGAGCATCATGCAATGAGCGTGCAGGGCGGGGGTTGGCCACTAAAGGCCACTTTGACGGGAGCCACGACTTCTGAATCCGATCCCATTAAACTGTTTAATTAGGCTATTATAACTAGTCTCCAAACTGGACACGTCAATGTCTAATGAAATATAAATAAACAGTTTGAAGTGGACTTTCAGGTGTCAAAAACATCATTCTGCATCCTTTCCTAGGCTAGTAACAATGCCACCATAACAGCAGCAACAGTGTGGGTGATGCGCGAGGCGTTGTGTGGTCCACCCCTTGCGCTGACAGTCCACGGAGGTGCCAGGGTACCTCCACGGAGGAGCAGATGGTTCTCCTGCTTGTGCCCAACACTTCCTCTCTGTCGGAGCATCTCTCTGACAGATGGGCCCAGGATCCTGGACCAAGCTAATCTCCAGCACTCCTCCACTTAAAGGCACAGTGGAGAGCCTGCTCCACCGCCACAGTCCCAAAGAGCCATGATGGTTACAACTCATCAATACAGGCTGGACGCTTCTGTCACGTCCGACTGAACGTGCGCGTCGAGGAAAGCCAAATTATTATCTTGTTTAAATATAAGAATGACAAGAAGCCCGAGGCTAATTGTGTCTAACTCACAGTGACATGTTAACCAGTGGAATTGGTGAAACAATACAGAAGAACAAAGGAAAAAGGTGGAGCATTACTTTGAAGTTGAGGGACAAAAATGACCGTGGCACAGGCTATTTAAGCAGAGCGACAGTCTATTTCCAACGGCGGACTCACATTGCTGTCACTTTTGTCGATTTCGGCAGCAGGCATGCAAATACAAAATGCCTCCTCCCTTGCTTTACCGGGTCCTGACCACGTCTGCGCTCGGAGGAGCCAAAGTTGACATGTCGACAATTCACAGCAACTATAATCGACTTTCGGAATGTCAGATCATATTCCGATGCTGTGCCCAACCGAGCACGAAGAAAATCGGCTTTCAATTATTCGGAGCGGCGCAAAGGCACGTTGTCGACAGTTTTCAAATAAATGTATAGCCCAGGAAAGACGACACTCTCCTGTGGTGAATGCATGACCGTGTGGAGAGGCTCTTCTAGTGCAGTCAAAATGTCACGCAGCCGTCCGCACATGTTTAAGACTAAATGTTAGAACCTTGTGGAATAAAAGAACTATACGAGCCAGGCTACTTTGCCATGCAAGAAGTACACAAAATGAATTTGGACAGCTTAACCTGCCATATGCACACGGCTGGGAATCACATGCATGAACGGCCAGTTTCAGCGTATAAGTTGGCAACAAAGTAATTATTCACAATTTCCTAAATGTCTAAATTACTTACGCTTTTAGTGGATTCTGAATGACAGCCGCCATTTTGCTACAATGTAACGCAATATCGGCGTCTTGCAGTTCTGAGGGAAACCTATGGGAATTGACCAATCAGAGCACGGGGTGAATTCGTGGACCAATACATCAGCAGCATACGAGGATGAGGCGTGGCTTCATGGGGTAAACTGTCAAAATTATTTTAAAGGGTTTTCCCTTCTATTTATGTTGTACACATCTGAATAACAGCACTTTTAAAGAGACCCTTACTGGAGCTTGGATACATATCAAGTGCACTTCTCTCCTGGCGTACTAAGACCATGCAGTGCAAGTGGCACAGAATCTCAACATGGAAGCTTGGGTTTCATTATTTATTAAAATAATTATAAATCATTCATCATCATCAATAAGCACCAAGCAAATAATTTCCCCTCACTTTATCTGAAGCTGCAGTGTTTGAGAGGAATGGAAGCAAGGCTCATAATACACAGGCTCGCGCACGATCTACTCCTCCCACATACAGTACAGTAAGTGGCTTGACATGGGGAGATTTAAACACACAAAAACACACACACACACACACACACACACACACACACAGACACACACTAAAGACATGGAGGCGATTCAAGATTATGTTTTTGACAGACGGGAGCTGATGCAACTTTAATCTTATGCAAATCTTCCACCATTTTTTCCACATATCATCACTTCAAGTTAGTTTTCCAACAGTTGTAAATGTATCAATCATTCCTGCTGGGGTTGTAGTGTGTAGGTGAGAAGTCTTGATGATAGTACCCAACCTAATCGAAAAAACTGGACATCAAAAAATGCATCTGTCAAACACCACGAAGGATATCTGAAGCAACGGAATGGACTGATTTGCATGGGAATGAACTCCAGTACAATTAATCAGTCATGATGTGTTTCCTATTCTATACTGTGCAATATTAGCATCTCAGAGGAGGGTGTGTGTGTGTGTGTGTGTGTGTGTGTGTGTGTGATGCAACATTCAGACAGATAAATCTATTTTGAGACAAGGCAGACACAGCATCTTCTCATCAGAACCAAACGTTAGGAGCAAAGGGACAATTAACTTTATATACAAAGCTTACAATTGACAAAGACCCTTTTTCTCTCTCACTTTTAACAACAAAATACAAACGTATGTGTTAAAGGCATTACCTTGTGCTTTATATGACATCCAGATGTAACGGTCTCATTACTCTATAACTCAAAACTAGTAATGATGCAAAACAAGTTAAAGCTCTCAGTCACTAAATATGGTTCAATATCTCACCATTGCCACATTTGAGCATCAATGTGTTATGTGTAATGCTGAACGACAAAACAAAACAAAAAAAGACAAACATATGATGAGAAAAGGTGGTTCACATACAGACAGTACAAGGAATATAAATATGCATACAGTAACTAATGTCTAACGAAAACCAGAAAAAGAAAACATACAATTTCTTTCACTAACGGACGTAAAATAATGGAAAAAGAAGCTGTGAAGAGCTAAAACAGAACAAAAATGCGCTGACCTTTGGCAGGAGTCCTTATATGGTCACACCATAAATTCAGATATGCTTCAGTTCTGCAAAAACAATATCCATACAACCAAGCAGGCAGCAACTGTAAATATTTAAAAAACAATTAAAAATCAAGGTGTCAAGTAAAGAAATTTGAACACGAATACATACATTTTATAACATGTGTACGCTAAAATGCCTCTTGGTAAAAGAGATAGTGAGGTTATTTCAGAGAACATTCTCTGAACAAGTAAAAGGCCATGGATTTCTCAGACTGTCATGCATGCTTGAGTGCTAATAAGTACTTTTTTTTTTTTTAATCTTCAATACATAAATAATTTTAAACATTTCAAATGTACACTCCTCTAACATAGTTCTATGTCTTCATACAACCACAAATTCCATGATAAAATATAAACATTATACCAGCACAGACACAGTGACCTGAATGATTTTGGGCACACCAGATATCCACAATCTAGGGACAGACCACTTGATCATCTGGATATCTGGATTTTGGCCATGGTAAGCAACAGCCTATAACAGCTGAAAAAGGCTTAGTGCAAAAACTAAAATGTTGCAATACAGCATGCAATGGAACCTGCAGCAATAACTGCATGGATATAAAATATCTCCTTGCCATTACACGTACGACATCAGAGAAACAATGCTCAATAATAAGAATTGCTGGACACTAATCACACCAACCCCACAGGGTTCTCTGTCAACTAATATCCTTTAAATTACATATTTTTTTTATATTTTCTGATAGTAGAAAAATAGCTCAACAGCCTTATTTAACGTAAAATTAGGGATTTGTGTCAACGAGAATCAAAATATTCACTCTGTGAATAATCAGAGTGGAAATGCAGGTTTCACACCCAGTCAAGTAACTCACATATTCTGGCTGTTCTACAAAGGCCACAGGAACTCTAAAATCCCAAATCTACTAAATGTCATATATACTGTATATACCTAAAAACTTCCTTTCCACAGATACAAGACAGAACCAGAGTAACAGAGGTAAAGCAGTGACAGACTGCGAGCTGAGTGAGTGGTTCTCTCCGGTGCTCCGAGGAAGGAAGGCCGTCCCTTGTTAAAGTTCTCCAGGTTTCTGGTTGCAGCTGGTGCACACGCGCACAGGGTGGTCCCAGCCCCGCGATGGCACCGGCCGACGCTCCGGGGAGCAGTCGTCACACACTCCTTGGCCACAGGCGCGGCAGTGGTGCTTGGACAGCTTGGCAGTGAACTCGCGCTGGCAGTTGTGGCAGGACAGGATGTCCTGGTCAGGCACCCAGTAGGCAGGACGGGCTGCATCTTTCACTAGGCCTACAGGGATCACATAACATAAACACACAGAGCAAGTCTTTTGCATTGTACTACACACATGGTAGTCAGTTTAAACATTACAGTGCAGACATTTAAATGAACTGTTAGACATTTTGGGAAACACACTTATCCCCTTTCTTGCCGAGAAGATTGAGGACGCTCACATGTCTGTTAGGTTAGCTTAGCGTAAAAACTGGAAACAAAGAGAAGCTGCTAGCCTGGCTCTGTCCAAAGGGGACTGTAGACCTACAATATATTTACTGGTAAAGGGCAAAGATGAATATGTTTTCAATAACCTGATACCCTGCTGAAAACAGGATCCGTCCCTGTCCAAAGGGTACAAATTCTGCCTACTTCGAAGCACCTTCAAAGCTCACTAATTAGCATGTAAAATCTTCTTTGTTTAATCTGTACAAACACTGAAGTGTAAAAATGGCAAGTTGTAGTTTCATGGGGGTTATGGCCGTCTTGGCACGGCACAATGACTTCCCAGAGTGCCCGCTGGTTGCCGGGCAACTGCTTCCAGTCAAGATATAGTCCAGCACATAACCCCCTCCTAAAATGTGTATTTTTCAAAATGTCGAGCTATTGCTTTAATTCAGCTATATGAGCCACTTCCATTATACCTCCCATCCCTGCTGATTAACTACTGTTTTACGCTGCAGTAGCTACATTTATTTGCATTCACTTACTTTCTTTGACATACTAGACTTCCATCAGTAACTTCTACCTCGACTGTTGAGATCAACACACTTTCAATTCTCAGTTACCATTGCTTTACTTTAGCTTTATTCATGCTTATTTGTCCTGACTACTGTTTAAAGTGCACCGTAACGTCAAGTAAAATTAAGTGCTTAGTCTTGGTTGGGGTATCCATGGAAACAAGATTTAGATTTGGAAATAAATAGGCTAATTTTGTTGTGATTGAAGCAGGCCGGGCTCTGAGGTATTGTTGGAGTGGTGATGGAAATGGGGAAGTTTTCAGCAGGTTATCAGGTTATCAAAAACATATTTATCTCTGCCCTTTACCTGTGAATATAGCTCTACAGTAGACTTATGTAGATGCATAATACATATTAATAATCATACTACTTAAACATTGGATTAAACAAATACAAGTACAGCATTTATTAATTGACACTTTGCAAGCACTTCCCATGCAGCAGAGCCAGTTTACTCAATCTAAACCACCTTTTGGATTATCGTGACAGAAAGGTGTCATTCTGGCTGTTCTTATGTTGTTCGCATAACACACTGGACCAAAGTGCATTCTCGACGTTAATGCAGAGAGTGTGGAAGTGACTCACCCAGAATACTGCTCAGTCTACGAAAAACCTTTATGCATGTCATGTCAAGCAACCTCAAAACATTTATACCACTACCACTTGAACACATATACAGCAAAGATGAGTTTACAGCAGGAAGTCCCATCAATGAGTAAACAGGGACACTGGTCCTCTATCTCACCTTTGCACTGCAATTAAACAACATATACAAGAACTGAAAGTCTATGTTAAACAATAGGGAGCAGAGTACTTCTACATGGAAGCACTCAGATTGTCAAAGGTAGTTTTAGGTTCTCTAGTGAGTGTATGTCGGTGTGTTTGTGTGTAGGAGGATTTTTATTTTGTAGTCTATTAACATGTTTTTGTTGTCAAGAGTAACAAGTTACAGACAAATGAAAATGTGTCTGAGGATCTGCTTAACTGTTTTGTTTCAGACACTCCCCTCTGCCAAGACCGACGCCACACGCCACAGAAACAGTTTCTTTCCACCCCCCCTTTTTAGTACAGTAATTCCGTAAAGTTTTGCACATTCACCTGTAAATATGTTGCACATTGCACATACCGGAAAATATAAATTCCATGTTGTCATATTGTACATACTCCATTCTATGATTACTATTGTCTCATAACATTTTGCTTTAACATTATTTAAATTGTCAATTTTATAGTTACGATCCTTCACCTGCAGTACTTACTTATGTTTCTTTATAATCCTACTATGTTTATTGTTTGCACTAAAAACACCAAAGCAAATTCCTCGTATGTGTAAATCTACTTGGCAATAAAGCTGTTTCTGATTCTGATCATTTCAATCACACATCTTGCTATAATTCATAATGTTGAAGCAGTAGAACACACTAAGCAGTTTGGGAATCAATCGTCGTTTCCTTGATCTGTGACATTTGCAAGATCTACTGTGAGTAAGCAGAGACCTGTGAGCTTTTGGTAATTGTACAGGCTCTATTACAACTAGGCCATTAGGGCATCCCATATTTGTTATAAGGGTGGGTCAGACATGCATGACATCTTTAAGAGTTCAAACTACAGACAAGGCCACACTAATTTTGTTTCTTACTGTAAATAAGCACATTACACCTCTGCCACCAGAGGGCATTGTATCCATCCATTCACATTTACTGGGTCATTTATTCCTGTTACATAAAAATCCTCTTTAGATTTTGTTTCAGGCAACACTCACCAAGCGGGATGTCAATAGCAGTGACCACAACCCCTATGGTGTTGGTCACGGCCTCTCCAACCTTCCTGGCGAGGGTTCCACCTTCTTCCTCCTCGAGCTCTGCCTCAAGCAGCTCTGCATAAAGAAAATGTCTTCGCTTAAGCCAAGCTCACTTAAATGTTAAATGGCCGCATAACACACAAACAGGAAAAACAGGGAACATTTGACATTATTAGAAGTGTGTGTACCTGCGTATGAGGCTCTCTGCTCAAAGCAGACGTCACAGACTCTGACAGGGGCAAGACCCCAGCCTCTCTCGGGGACGGGCGCCGCTTTGGAAGAGCAGCCGTCGCAGAAGCCCTCCCCGCAGGCACGGCAGTGATGTTTGGTGTCATTGTCCTGGAAGACTGTGTGACACTTATGGCAAACCTTGTATAAGAGAAAAACAACAGAAGTTGAGCTAGAGGGGAGAGGACGCAAGCAAGTTTTATCTTGTGACCTGCAAACAGATTGTGTAATAGGCACAGAACACCACAGACAGTAAACATCCCTCTGGACACGAAAGTGTTGACTTGGCTGTTGGTGGCGGGTGGGGCTGTGTGTGTCACTCACCAAGATGAGGGAGTTGGGTTTCCAGTAGGCTGGGGCGATCTGATCTGTCAGCCAAGAGGTGACGGCCTTTGCAGGCTTGACACTGAGCTCTGACACAGACTGGGCCACTAGGTTGACTCCATCCAGGAGACGCTGCGCTGCATTGCTATTGTCCTTTAAAAAGCCATCCGACTGCAAAAACAGACAGATTCTTACAACATAAGTAGATAAATGGTTACCTCTAGACATAATTCTAGCCCTGCATGATTACAGATAATTATGGAAAGACAATCTACATCAGATAAATTAATTAAAAGGCTTGTTACTCTTACCCCTGGCCATACATGCTGGATCTCAGTGCGGACAACCGTATCCACAGGGTCCTGGTTCCCATACCAGTATTGACGGCTCCGGTAGATCACTCCACAGTTGGGACATTCGATAACGTACCTGAACATACAGCAGATACATAAATGTACAACTCAGAGGTATACAAATGTATTTGTAGTGAAGCATTATTTGTAACTTGTAAGTTAACGTAAATAACAAAATGTGATTTTAGGCCAGATTGTTGAACACTAGTGCTAAAACTAGGCTCTGTAAAAACACAAGCCTTGTTACACACGAGCCTGCAGGCCATTCAGTTGCAACTCACCCAGACCAGGCGTATTTGGCGAGGCCCAGCCATGGAGAGTCTGAGGAAGCTGAGGTCTTAGGGACAACTATCACTTCCTTTCCCCCTTCATAGCAAGCCTGAAGTGATGCACCACACAATGGCTAACTTTAGACTCATCAGTCATGGAACAAGAGTAATTACAAAGTCAGTGGTATAAAGAGAAAGATCAGTTCTATCTAAGCGATTCAGGTGAGCTACCGTGCTTACCTTACAGGTGTAAATGCGATTATCATACTGAGCAGAATAACGACAACGATGCTTTGCCTCATGGCACATTCCTTCTCCTAAGTGGTTCATGCTGTTCTTGCAGCCAGATCTGGGATAAAAGTAATACCTCAGAATGTTGAACAATTGGAAAAAAGTGACTGCAGGAGAGATTATAATGGTTTTTTGTTTTTTTTTCTTTTTAAGGCAGGAGGGTACTGACCCACAACAGAGGCACAGGCTGGAGCAGGTGAAGTACTCATCAGGAAAGAAGCTGCTGTGGGCTACAAGCTCACCCACAATTTCTCCATTAAAGCGCTCACTCAATGCCTGTAGGAAAATCAAGGACGAGTGGGAATTAGCTAGACCAGAGGTTTTCAAATTGGGAGGCGTTCCTCCCCAGGGGTTATAAAAAGGAGATTTTATAGAATAAACTAAATGTGTGTGATTTAGTTAGAGATATTTCAGAGATACAGCAGTTTTGTGAAACGTTACTGTTTTTCTCACTTTCCCAAACTAATGGGTGCCTTAGGAGAGCCCCTTTTTATGTTGTAGTCTGAAGTTATGTAGTCTGAAGCTAGACAAAACAAAGTGTTGCACCTCCTCTTCATACAGTGATATTATCTATACAGAAATAGAATACGTGCATTTTTTTAAAAACAGTAACATGAAACTTTTAAGCTTAAAACTTGAGCTGTGCTGGTTTAAATAACATCAGCTTTATGTGAATCCAGGGACCAGTTTATCAGCAAATCGTGTATCAGTTCAGTTCAATGTTGGCAACAAACAGGCTGGTCTGAAGCAGGGCGGAACCAGGCTGACTTTATACAGCCCTACCTGCAGGGCTTTGAAGATGACCATAGGGGTACGTGGGGAACGGGTGGCGTTGTTATCCAGGAGCTGCTCCAGTTTATTCTGCAGGCCACGGAAGTCGGTAGGGGGGCAGCGAGTCTGCGTGCCCCAGTACTGGACAGCGCTGAAGGCCTCTGGGAAACGAGAAAGCTTCTTGAAGCGCTCCGACAGCAGCCGATCTACTGACTCAGATGACTTATCTAAAAAAAAACACAGGTGAAGAGGTTTGCTATAGAGTGTAATCAGAATATACTGTAGATATTACATTAGCTTTTGTCTATCAGTGCATCAGATACAACACAATCCTTAAAATATTGTGCTTCATTGTATGTAAGTGTAAAGGATGTTGCAGCATCAGTCCAAAAAACCCACACTTAATAAAGCTATGAGCAACCACATGTAGCTCATTCATTTTCATTGCATTTGGTGTCCTATGTCTTGAAGGCTCATACCAGTTTTCCTTCATGTTTTAGCACATTTCCCACAAATCATGTGAACTTAACTAACAAGGCCTACCACATTTTGAATGTGCTTTCTTCCTCATAAGCAGGGATTACTTTTCATACATTTCTATATAATGTGAAAAACAACTTTTGGAGACTTGCAACTTACTTGAGTGATGTAATGCACCACAGTTAATATCAGGTCTTTCATTTCCTTCAGTTATTTTATTGCTGCATGGCAATGGAGCACAGGCTTAATAAAGAAACCCGCATTTACAACGGCTGCGATAACGGAAATCTGACAACGGTAAAAGCAGGCATGATGCTCACTATGGGGGCTTACGTAACAAAAGCAAATTGCAAGTGGATTTTCATACAGCAGTAAATAGAATAGAAACTAGTAGCTGTCTGGAGGTTACGGAAAACACAATTAAATGGTAGTGAATTGCACGCATCGGAAAATGGTTGACAATAATGTAAAGTATGAATTGCAGCAACTGGACTAAAACATGCAAAAACTTGCCTTTCAAGTGTGACTACGGCTGTAAATATGTGGCATTTTTGAGTTCCCTACACAGTATTCCCAGTTTTCCTTTTAGTCCAAAAGGTAGCGTTTACACATTTCACAAAAGGTTGGTATGCAGATTTCTAGCTCTCGTGATGTAGAATAAAGAAAGAGAAACACTCTAGGCTAATAGTTGCTAAACCTGTAATTTTCTGTGGTACTTAACCCTCAGTTTACTTTAAAGGCACTGCCTCTCGCAGACCTACATTGATGGTGATACAGTCACAATGTACTGTTCTAATGGACGTTTTTAAATAAAATTCTATTTAAAACTTTGACTTGAATAATAAAGGTGTAACAGGTGAAGTAATTACACTCCAACCATTACTAGTGGGACTTGGGAGTAACAGAAGTGTCGAGATGTTTTACCTGAACCAAGCAACTTAGTGTGGACTGTTTCATGGAAGATGACCACCGCAGGGCCCAAGGTGGACAGTGGGACATCCAGGCCACAGCGGGCCGTTGTGGCCTTCAGTTCCTTGGTGAAATGCTTCAAGTAGGCATCCGAGGCGTCCCCGAGGAACTTGAAGAGGTCATCATGGAGACGGTCAGCGTGGGTGCGGTAAATGATGAGGTCGGAGATGGCGAGAACCTTGAGCAAGAGGCGGGTTCTCTGGCCCTGTTTGGAACTGTTCCCAAGCAGCCCCTCTGTATCGATGACCACTACTTTACGGATTGGGTCAAACGCCGCCCACACACCCACCGTACAGGACTCTTGTGTGGGAGAAGTCTTGAACACTTCTTTGCCCATGAGGAATGTGTGGTTCAGGGTGTGAGATTTGCCCTCTCCTGTGTTGCCAAAGATGGACACCACCTTCAGCAGCTGGTCAGGCTCGCAGTTCAGGCTCTTCACAAATGAAGTTTCATCTTTTACCTTGGGAGAGACAAAGCGTTTGGAGGTTTAATATATTATTTTAACAGCAAACATTTACGGCCCAGGCAAATAATTCAGATTGTGAAGTGTCACTTTTGGACAACACACCTGCATTTCCTCATTCTCATCAACCATGAGAAAACTGGAAACCTTCTCCATAAGTTTTGCTCTCTGAGATTTTATCTCATCGGCTATTTGGACAGCAGACGGGACGGCTGTCTGGACAGAGGTGACCTCTGCAGGTTTAGGTGGTGGAGGATAAGATGTGAGCTGGTGTTTCTTCTTGTTTCCTCCACTGTGGGTGCGTTTCTGACAGTCTTGGCACAAGTTAACTTTGCAGTTCTGGCAGCGGACCACAGATCTATAGCGTTTGCCATTGTCTCCATTACCGCCTTTGCAATTGTCACAGTAAGGGACATGCCCAGGACCAATCTGAACACGCTCATGGTTCTTCAGACGCTCTTGATTGTGGAGCTCGAGCTCACAACGCACACACTGCAAGCTTTTGCATTCATTACACTCAAATGCAGCCTCCTCAGAGCCACCACAGGCATAACTCTCTTGACATATTAGGCTAGTGTTGACTCCCTTTTCTGAAGATGAGCCATGCCCACTCATCGTTCCTTACAAGGTAAACTGAATACAGAGCAGTGCTTAGGGGAACACCTTTGACAACAGCGCCAGCAATTTCCAATAGCAGTTAATGAAAAACAGGCAGTAATAATGACAACTGAAATGACCAAACACAATGACAAAATCAACTTAAAACAGCTGCATGGTAACAGGGCTGGTGATTCACTGACTGTAAATAAGTCTCAGCAATAATACAACCTATCAAATTAGTTTTCGCACCATGAATTTCAAACACATAAAACGGTTTTAATTATGTAACTTTGTGCAACTAAGAGTGAGGCAATGAAGCAGAAACAGCCGTCTCCTTGACACCTGATATCTTTTTACCAGTTAGCTTGTTCGTGTATTGAAGTTAGCAGCAGTATTACATAAAATATATCTCATATTCGCTAAGAAAACTAAAATAATACAGAAACATATGCAGGTAGCTTGTACCAACCGAGACAATGAACTCTCCCTGAATATATGAATGTGCAAATATTGATGCTAACAACAGGCTAGCTAGCAAACTGACCTTAAAGAGCTCGCTGGCAAACTCGGTAAATAATTTGGCAACAAAGCAGCAATGCGTAGCTTACAGCTAGCTTAACGTTAGCTGGTTTCGACGGACAGTTTCAATTTTTTTTTCCAGAAAAACACTGTAATTAGAGGGCCAGCGAGTCCTAACAGTTCTTAGCCCGTCCTAACAAGTAGCTAGCCTCCAGTCTGTCAACTGAGCTCTAACATATCAACAAAAACAACAACCAGTCGATGTCAAAAGCTCGCATATGGGCGGGCTCTTTTACTTTAAAACGGAAGGGAAATCCACGCGATTCCGTTTAAAAAGTCTTTTGAAAGTGTTACTGTATTTGGATCCTTCCGAGCGGTGTCATTGTTTTGTTCTTCAGCACCCCTCCCTTGGAGATTTCTCTAGCTACGTTATTTTGTTGCCAGGTCAGATCAGCTGATCAGATTATTTTCAGTCACAGGGTCAGAGGAGGAGAAAAGTGCGGTTGCTTGATGGGAAACGTAGTTCTATAACACAGACGGCAATTTCTGTGCAGCTTCCAAAATGTTTTCATCTGCACACAAAATCCAGCGTTTTTGCTGTGTAAATCAAAGAATGTAACCTTTACACGACCTTTAAAATCAAATTGTATAGCCTCACTGAGCTCAAGAGTTTGGGGTGTGTTGCGTGTAAATAATTGTCGAAGGAGGGAAGTGGTACATTTTTCACACCCTCTGGACTCCCTCTGGGGATCTGTAAAATTATCTTAAAATAATAATCTAAAGATCTTGGTCTGAGTTGGTATAAAACAAATTGCTCCAATTGTTGCAATAGATTTGAATGAATATAATCTTTTGTAATAGTTTCTTTAGCCTTTCACAATAGCAAACCGTAGTTTCTGCAATTAAAAATACATCTTTGGTCATTATTTTACCACAGAAAATGTCACGTGGGTGGGTGCTTTAAAAGTAATTGTTGGAAACATGCCTCAGAATAAGCTTTCAAACAGGAAGGATTTAAATGGCTTTTGTCTTTTAAAGTAGCACTTCAAAGCATCAGCAGGTGACCATTTGTTCCTAATGGCACTTTGTGTTTTCCCTCCATTTCTTTACTGACTGTACCTTCCACTGTAGGCTCTAAGGACTAAGGATATTTTAATTAAAGCAATTCTTACACCACTCAAAGAAAACACAACAACCGGCAATTAAATGTGTTACACTGTAGTGAATTTATTACAAAACTTTAACACACACACACATAAATTTCAACTACAAATAAAAAATCAAAACTAGGAAGGGCAAAATAAAAAGCAGAAAATGAGGTTTTCTTACCATGAATTAAGATAACTAATTCATAATTAAGATCATCTTTCTTACTGGACGAAGGTCGATGCATGGTTTTCAATTATCTTAAATCATGTTGTTTTCATGCACAATCCACTTTCTGCAGGGAATTGTTTTGATAAAAATGCAGAATTGGTCCTAAAAATCCCCAAACAGACTGTGTCCCCCAGGCTGAGTCCATTCAATCCACTCTTTGGTTCCATTTCAGATAAATCTGAAGATTTTGCTCCATCCACAATGATAGAAAGTCTTTAAACGTTTAAGCGGGCTGGGCTTTTTAGATTTTGTGCCAGTGTGCTTGTGCTTGATGGCAGCGAACACAGCACAGTCAAACACATCTTTGAGGTTGTGTTGTGTTAGGGCTGAACACTCCATGTAGTCATGAGCTCTGATCCTGTGTGCCAGCCTTCTGGCCCGGCTCAAGTGCACTGGTTTGGTGCTCTGCTGGTCCAGATGAATAAGGATCTCTGCATTGTGGCAAAGGTCTGACTGAGTTCCAACCAGAACGATGGGAGAAGTTGGGTTTCCAGCACGAATCTGTGGGATCCATTTGGAGGTGATGTTGTCAAAGGAGACAGGGTTGACCAGGCTGAAGCAGAGGATGAAGACGTCCACATGGGCATAGCACATTGAGCGGAGATGGCCAAACTCCTCCTGTCAGAGCAAATATAATGATAGGTGACGAGGGAAGGACTAACAAACTAAAGAAATCATAATGTGTAGTGGAATCTCTACCTGTCCAGCAGTATCTATCAGTTTGATACGAGTTGGAATTCCATTCACATGAACCAAACCTGGAAGTCAAGTAGAGATAAACATTTTAATGTCGAGTCATGCAGCCATTATCCTTTAAAGAATAATTTTCACTCACCCGTGAAAACATCAAAAGCTGTTTGTCTGTACTCGCTGTTGTATCCATTGAAGATGTAACTGATAACCATGCTCGTCTTCCCCACAGCTCCATCACCAACCAGCATGCAGCTCAGTTCTTCCCTCATTCTGTTGGGTTTGTCATGTCTCTGACAGGCCTGTGCCATCTTTCCTCAGATTATTACTCCATTATCCCAGCAGCTTGAAAGTCCATGCAGGAGGGCAGCATTACTGTAAAAGACTTCATCTCCCCCAGGGGCCCGTTGGTGCCAATAAAGGCAGGAGGACACCTCGATTTGAAAGAACAAAGGCGCCCAATCAGATGAGTGATGCCCCAACACTTTGTCTGTTTTCCGTTTGATGCAGATTAACATAGTCACTCCCACCAAGACCGGCCTGACCAGTGGTAAAGATCAGCTGATTTGGCCTGAATGCGTCATGAGAAAGACTTGCAGTAGCCTGACAAGGAATACATTCGAATTAATTACTGCATCACCACGAGAAAGTACGATAATTAACGTAGTCAGGCAACAGGAGATTGAAATATTGCAAAGAAAAATAGTCTTTAAAAGCGTATCTTGTGTAGTATCTCAGTAATAAAATAGCTTTGTCTTTTTAGGGGGGTTGCAAACGTTTTTTTCAGGCTACTGTGTCATGTTAGAAAATGTTCTACATTTGCGTCTGCGCTTCTCTGTCGTTGACTAAAAGAATTTACTCAATAATTGGGTGTAATACCATTTTTGGTACATAGAGGAAGGTGTTGCTCCAGCATCGGCTTGGCGCCCAGCTTTGCGCTTCATCCAGATGCTGCGTTCAATTTCTCCTTGTACGTTTCGACTTCCAAGCTGGTGTTAGGTGATTTGCCGAGTACTCACGGTTAGTCCGACACATGATGAACTTTTATATTTATTATGTGCAGTGGCTTCTGTATTTTCGGTGTTCAAGTGGGACATTTATTGTCAGCACAGCTTTCAGGATCTATGCTCTCTAAACATCATATCGCAGTAACTTTGGTATCACAGACATTTTTAATTTTCCCAGACTGGGTTGCGACCTTTCCTTATTGTTTATTTGTTTTCAACCTATAAATTCAAGGCACTCAAAGGCAGCTTTATTCTCCCATGTAAAAGGGCAAAGGGCACAGCTGAGGGGGCATTGTTAGACTGTCACCAGCTGTAGTTTATAGTAGAAACTCCATGTGCCATGTTTCATCCTGTCTTTTTCAGGGTGACTGGGTTCATAAATACACACAAATAATATGCTTTATTTACTGAAAATACAATCCTCACAATGCCCCTATGATAAACATTCACTTACAGATTACACAGAAAAACTACTGCTACTACTACCACTACTAATGATAATAATAATACCTAATACTAGTCATTGCACCGGTGCAATGACTAGTGCAGCACACTATGCACAGAACGGCTTGTTAGACTGGGGTTTAAGTGTGGATTAATTGTTCTTTCTCAGCCACTCACACGTAAATACAGTCTAAAAGAAGTTGTAAACGTCATATACAGGTATTAACCCTGTTAATCTTTAGCTCAGTACAGACTGCTTTACTGGCGTTCTTGCTGTAATCACATTGAAACTTGTTCTGAATTTGCTCCAAATTTCCATCATGCATTTGATTTGTGTTTGCACATGAAATCACTATCTACTTAATAATGTTGTGCTGAAGAAAAAACAGATCCTTGGACGCCTATTCTCAAACATCAAAAGTCACTCTTTTGACCAAAATACTAACACCTTGCCTTGTGATGCCTCTTTTGCATTGGAAGTGCTTTTGGTGCACAGCTGTAGGATTTCTGATTGGTTTTATGAAGATAAGAAAGAAGCTCTAACCTTCAGATCATCATCACACAGCAATTCTTGTGTCCGGCCCCTGACCTTATGAAGTAGGCCTACATTGGCATAATGATAATAATAGCAATGGTTATAATAATAATTAAAAACTGTCTTACTGTGTTTTGCTTTTATTAAACTCACTACTGCAGTATAGTTTTGAGGTGTCAAGGCTGAGAGTTTCACTTTTTTTTTCAAATTCAAGTTGTGATTTAAAAAATCGGGAAACGTTTGGAGGTGAAAATACAGCTCTAACCAGAGTGTTGTTCCTTATCTGTCTGAGCCTGCAGGAAGCTCTGCGAGCATTGTGTTGTAAGGTCTCTGCTTCCTGTTTGCCGTTGTTTCTCACTGTTTCTCTTCTCCCTTTCTCTCCCCCTTTTTTTCCCCCACCACCTGGGGTGTGAGTGATAGAGTTTATTCCCCATGGTAGGAGGACAACATCTGCCAGTTCGGCTCCCATGCTACACCTCTGGCAGCTGTGAGTCACAATGCTGTTCCTTAATTCAAGGTAAATGTCAAACACAGGAAACGGTCTTTAAATATCTCTACATCCAAAGATTGTTTTTCCTGTAACAGCTACTTTTGTCATCATAGATCAACCAGTAAGCTGTTCTTCAACGCTACAAATGCAAATATAGCTACCATGCAACTACATGCAAAAGTGTTTGCGTGTACCTGAACTTGTGCAGCAGATGTCAGCAGTACGCTGATGACCGTAACTGTGGCTCACTGCCTAGATATAGTCAATTGGGATGCATATCTGATAGCCTACTGTAAACATGTTTTGTGTCTGCATTCTCACGCTCTCTCTTTGCATGACTAGACATGCAGAAATGTATCCTGACATAGATTTATAGAGTAATCTGCTTAGTAAGGGTCTCTCTATGTGTGCAGCTTAGGGAGAGCCACCAATATATGCACAGCACACTTCAAAATTCATTCCACTCGTGTTAACTGCCTGATTCCTGAATTTATGCAAATGTTTACTATAAGATAAACTCAAATACCCCTCATGTCTCCCTGAACTATTCTGGTTTCAGAAAAGTAAACACAGTAAGTGACTCAAGTTCCATGTTGCATATCAAATCTGACAACAATAGAGAAATCTGCCAGATAGGTGTTAAAAGATTATGCTCCTCCCTAAGCCAGAGATCAGCATGGGATACTGTAGACAGGGCACAAAACAAGTGGCTGACACACAGATAAAGTGATAAACACGCCATTTGCATAACATTTCCTACATAATGTCTCTTTAAGTAGATATTGCCTAGGCTCTTAAGTGGTGAGGATTAGAGCAGGATGGGTGCTTCTATCACACCGAGACCTCACATAATGACAACCCTTTCCCTCTCCTTCTTTGGTTCCTAGGTGTGACTTTAAGGTCACGCCTGGGACACACTGTCACATGCTTTACATATATTAAACATAATCTCTGTGATTCCATTTGCAGCCCAATGTCAAAGGTCCTGACTTCCTCATGCTTGAATTTGAGGCATAAAGTGGAGTTTTTACTGAGGCACCACACAGCCACATTTTTGCATGTTCTGCCACTAAATATTACTCCACATCAAACGGGCAACTAACCTGAGTAAGTTTCACACTTTAGACACATGTAGAACAATTGCGCAGCATGCTATCAGAGCAAAAACAACCTGAGAGTCTACAGCCACAGCTCTGTGAGGCTGTAGTAAATGCTAACGTTAGCATGCAAATATGCTCACAATAACAGAGCTAACATGCTAATGTTTAGCAGGTATAATGTTTACCACGTTCACCATCTTAGTTTAGTGTCTTAGCATACTAATATTTGCTAATTAGCATTAAACACAAAGTATGGCTGAACCTGACTGGAGTGCCATAGTTTTGCAGGTATTTAGTTATAAACCAAAGTACATGGAACACATTTAAGTTTGAATGAATGAATATGTATAACATTTCATGCCATCCGGTCGTTGTTGAGCCATTTCAGTCTGGGGCTAAATATGCATAACTTTGTCATTTTGCCTAGAGAACAGAGGTTTCTGCTCCATGAGAGTCATACCATGTATCTCTCCAGTTTATTAGCAACGGGATACAGCCCCCTTCTCAGGTTAACTCGAATTCTAGCACCTTACGGTCACTGCACCAAGTGAGTACATTGTAATCGTGTGAATCAGGATATATACATGCCTCGCCTTTTTTGTTGGATCTGTGCATTTGCAGTTAATCTGAAATTAATATTATAACCAGCATAGTATATTTTGTATCAGAACCAGCTTAGGGTAAGTCAGCATGTCCCAATTTTTAAGTAAAGCCTAAGTGTTTTGGGGCTTTTGTTGGCCAGCAAGCATCCCTGTCAATTTAGTTACTCCTGCTCCATTAAACCCTGGCAGGGTTCCAGGAGCAGCGAACTAATCCCACTTTACCCTCCAGAGAGCATCACAGGGGGGTCTGCCCTCTGTGCCTCGTGGGATTTACGGTAGCCCTGCTCCAAAACACTCAAACAAGTATCCTTCAATTGATTTGTTTGGTGACTGTGATCATGGGAACATGCATTTAAATTAACAAATGGATTGATTTAACTCACATTTAAAGGCAGTGAAAATGTATTTTCTCAATCATCTTCTCACTACATGCAATGAGGTACTTTAGGACACAATTTCTTAGCAATTTTGGTTATTTGCAACAGTCAGAATTTAGCAATATTTAAATCAAAGTGTGATGACAAAATGTGTTATGGGTTTGTTTGCATATGTTCCCAGGACAGGGTCAATCAAATCTGAACAAACTGTAGAAATGGGTTTGCAGTCCTATTGGATGTTATTAAACACATTGATATAAGGTGCTAATTAGTGAGCTTTAGAGGTGTCAGGCTAGCTGTTTCCCCATTTCTACTCTCTGTGCTAAGCTAAGCTAATCATATTTCTCAAAATGCCAAAGCTTTCCTTTAACAAAAGTTGAATAATAATATTTCATTTTAACAAAACTGTCATGAACAGCTGATTAGCAGTAGAATGCAGATCAATATAAAACATTTGAAAAGGAAACATTTTAGTTGTCTTAAAAAGCTGTAATTTCTCCAAAAAATAAAATATAAGTTAACTGTATTTCTCTCTAACAGGTGTGTTTTTCACCGAGCTGCGGAACCACATTTTTCCACATAATGATATAGGTGTGTCACCTGGTTTCGGTCCTGCCCTTATCTGTCTGTGCCTATCGGTAATCGTTTTCACAATATGTTTTTTTTTGTCTGTGCAGCTCTCTGTAACCTATTTCCGTAAGTATGACATCATGAACTCAAATACCTCATTCCCTTTTTCCATTTTCACGTGTAGCTCATGACTGTGCATGTCTGGAATGTTGACTGCTGTGCTGTCATTAAACACCTAAATGTAGGTCAAGTGAAAATCTGACTTTTGTTGTTTCCAAGTGGGTCAGGTGTGATGACACAGATTTTCTTTTTTCATTTGATTTACTGGCCATTCTGTTACAATCACTGAGAATGGTTATAGTTTAAATGAAAGGCTAGCTGCATGAAAAATACGAGACGTTACAAGAACTAAAGACATTTCCTTTAGAAGCTTTTCAAGTTCTGATTATTTCATATACAAATCCAAATCCATATCAGTCTCTTAACGTCCAACTGTTTGATCCAATGCATTACAGGGACCTGATAACAATATCACCAGGGGTCTCACCCTTTGGCCTTTGAAGCATCTGTGTTTTCTTCTTATTTTAGTTTTAATTGGCTCCACATCAGTCCACACAGCAGCATATGTTCTTGCAGAGTCCGATTAGAATCTATTTAAACAGGAAGCTCTGCCGCAATTGGCTGATTAACATGAGAACAGGATCTTTTCAAAGGGATAAAACTTTCCAAACAAACACAAAGCATCATTACTTGCCATTACACACTTAGGAAACTTTTGACTCAGACTGAAAATGAAACATTCGAAAAAGTGTTGCGTGGAGCTTGTTTATGTTGGTAAACACTTTAGAGAGCAAGAGCGTCTTCATGGTTATCTTAGTGAAGCTAATTAAGAGATTCCAAAATTGGCTTGGCACTATTCCCTCTAAAAAATACAAACCAGCATCATTAGTTTAGTGTGATATTGCAGCACAAAGCCTCTGAGACTCCCACAATGACTCTGCAGCTGCTTGATTGTGTGCTGTAGTCGTCACACTGTAAAATGGCATTGATATTGAACCTCTGTGAGTGTGTGGGAAACAGAGCTGCCTTTCCTGAACTTTGAGAGAACCACTCCTTAGAAAAATGGCAGGAAACCTCCAGGGCCTTTTGATTCAGGCTAAGAAAGTGAGTCAGAGTACCCGAGAGCTGACTGAGAGTCCTCATAATGTCACGTCCAATGTCAAAGTCCAAAGCAGTAGGTAAGAA
Source organism: Coreoperca whiteheadi (assembly GCA_011952105.1). Classification (NCBI taxonomy): domain Eukaryota; kingdom Metazoa; phylum Chordata; class Actinopteri; order Centrarchiformes; family Sinipercidae; genus Coreoperca; species Coreoperca whiteheadi. The sequence continues at coordinate 17,123,827 of CM022480.1, read as the reverse complement.
AGTCCAAGTTGGACTTTGTCGTTACTATTTGAAAGTCCATGCAGACTTGGATACACCACACCGAGTTGTTTTATTTAAAGTAAAGAGAATATTGACATACCAAATATCATACATCATGATGCCAGTCATATATACCTTCTGGTCTGCCCAAGTGTCATGTTTTATTACATAGTGTAATTTTGGTTGCAGATATCAAACTTTAATTTGTAAATTGTGCTTGTTTTTAAAATACAGCTTATGTCTGCCAACAGGGGGTGCAGGAGTCTCATCCCCCACGTATTACTACCACTAAAGGCCTTACCCCACCCAGACACAGATCCATTTCCATTTTTCCCTTTTTCCACAAAGATTACAGTAATCTGCAAGTGAAATTAACAGTTTTAGATAATCTATCAAATGTCAGGCAAATATTGAGGCATGTAGGACATTTCCACCTTTAAATGAATCTTCAATTAAATCACCAAAGTTAAGGAAAGAAAGCTTTAGACCACACTTCTTAATATTCCCACAGAGTTTCATGACATCATAGGTTGTTCCCTTCCTTTCGCTACTAACCGTAAGCTGCCTACGTCTCAAACTAGTTCTAGTGTCTTGTAGCCTACCCCTTAGCTGGAAACGTTGTGCAATCATTTTATTTTTGGCATGTGTTGACATCCAGAGGGGAACATAACATCATTCACAAAATAAGAAGAGCATATGTTGAAGACATCTTTGTTGAGCTGCCCAATCATTCTGTGGCACAGGCTGCTTTGCAAACACTGTGTTTTTTAAAATTATTTTTAATCAAAACAAGCACCTGTGATTATTACACATCACTCCTGAGAAAAATGGCAGGAAACCTCCAGGGCCTTTTGATTCAGGCTAAGAAAGAGAGTAAGAGTACCTGAGAGCTGACTGAGAGTCCTCATAATGTCACGTCCAATGTCAAAGTCCAAAGCAGTAGGTAAGAAAGTCCAAGTTGGACTTTGTCGTTACTATTTGAAAGTCCATGCAGACTTGGATACACCACACCGAGTGAAGAATAAACAAATATAATTTCAAAATGGTGGAGGGAAAACAACAGGCCACATCCTTATTTGTGAGTGGTTGTTTGCCAAATGTCACTGTGGCACTGCACTCGACACTGGATGCCACTGATAAAAGCCCCATCTGCTTCACCCGATTGTTCTGCCTTCACAAAGTTAACACCACAAGAGGTTAATTTGGCTTCACAACGTGTGATAACTACAGCCGTCTCTGATAAGCATGCTGCCAAAGCGAAGCAGGGCTGTACTGAACAACACAGTCAGACCTCTGCACCTGTAGATGCTCACGCTGAGTCACCTGCAGAAGTGAAAGAGGTTTGCATTGCTGGAGTTGGACTCAGATGTTTCCTGGCATTCTGGCAAAGCAGACCAGGAAGCATACACACACCCTGCTACCTCTCCTCCCTTAATACTATTGTCAGCTGACTGTCACAACAGGTGTGACAAAGCCTGGATTTTATAAATTGAATTGATGAATTGTCACACACTGGCTGAGGAAGCTGCCACTAATTTGTGCACCACAGCATCCCAGAAAGCCAAATCAAATAAACAGTTGGGACATACGCAAATCCTTACTTGAGTAGTTACTGCTGTAGGCTAAATGAAGATACAGCCAGCAGCCACTGGGATGGATTGTTTATTGCTAATTAGCATGCTAACACAACTAAGAACATGAAGACGGCAAAACAATAAACATAGTAGAAATATAAAGCAAGTACTACAGGTCAAGAATCATGAATATTAAAATATAAAATTACCAATAAGATGAATATGAAAAAATATTATAAGAAAACAATAAATAATATGTACAATTTGACTGTTATTTAAATTACAGTTTGTGCAGGGATGTGCAATATGTAAAATATTTATATGGGAATGTGCAAAAGTTTACAGTATGAGTGCACTGTACTACAAAGTTAAAAAGGCCAAAACATTTTTTCCACCATTTTGCGAAAACAGTGGCACATTGTTGTAACACCTTTGAGGAGCATCACTGAGAATGCGGATCATTTACCAAACACACAAACAAAAGACAGCATCCAGATCAAATGAAACTGAATTCATTTCATAGAATGTGTTCAATTTCAAAATACTTGTGTTTCAAGTTAAAACAGAGGAAAAGGTCACTGAGCCATTTTCCCCTCAGGGCCTGACACCCCTCAGCCAGGCGCAGGCATCTGTGGTGGGTTTGAGTATAAAAGAGATTAGGGAAATTAAATTAAGAGCAGTGAAAGTGCCATTCCTCAGGGATAGAGCAGGCTAATGAAGCAGGAGGCAGATCTCTGGCTGGGGCTTTAATTTTGTCAAGCCTGGTTCAGTCCCCAGTCCTGCTCCAAACAGATTGGATTAAAAGATCCAGTGGGCGTCAGTTATGTTCTGATTGGATGAGAAGAAACAATTTTTACATCAAACGCTGGCGATGATGAATGGATTAAAGAATAGTGTTTATCATTGCACAATGATGGATGAGTCTGAACTGTGTTCTCTCTCCTCATGCGTCATGAAACAAGATGAGCAGCAGCTCACGCACAAGCCAAAAACCAGATTTAGTCTTTTGATCTAAGCATTCAGAAAGCTTCTCTTTTAGTAAAGTAGGGAAGTGGCCTCCATGACCACACAGCACTCATGTCCACCGGAAGGAGCCCTGAGAGGGGTGAGGTGACCCGGACAGAGCTGACCTCCCAGTACAAGAGGGCTAGGGTTCTAAAGTGGATGGACTCCATTAGTGGCCCAATCACTTTCTGTTTAACACACTTCCAGGGTGACCTTCAGCCCTGCACTGACCAAGCCAAGGTCAAGGGTCAGGGTTCGAACTAGGTACACTTTAGCATGGAGGCGGAGGCTGCAAAATGCATCAGTAGGAATCATGTTTTTGGGGATGTGTGACCACTGTTCTGGGTAGTGATAGGCCATATGCACATCCTTAGGACATGACCTCTATCTCCACTTTGCGTTCCTTCTGTTCAGAAGATAATGACTGACATGTTTTCCTGGAGAGCATGGGACCTCAGGAAGGGTAATGATATTGATTAGGGGCTCAAAGTGCATCGGGAGCTCAGTGTATCTATATATATGCATTGTGAATTTTAATTGTATGTCAATAGATAAGGTTTGATAGTATATTCACTGTGAATACACAAAGAATACACAAAGTCAGACATATGGACATGCTTTGCACCTCTCTTGAGTGAGTAAGTATCATCTAACGGGGTGACCCAAGGGTTTTGTATTCCCTCTGAACCTCTCCAAGGAGCCCTGACAATGTGGTAAGGGGCATTTATTGATTGACTTATCTTTATTGTTATATCTCTAATGAGAGGTGCCAGAGTGAGTTGTCATTGCAAAAAGATAAATAAATGCTTGTTTCAGACTTTATAAACACATTCTAACAGCCTTTATAGAGTGGCAGATTTTTTAATACAGTGGGAGCTGCTGAGTTTTCACACTGAATATAGTTGAATATGTGTCTTTGTACCTCATTGTTTTGTACCAAGATGTATGGGTGAATAGGATGAGCTTCGGTATTGTTGGTATGAAGAATAGGGAATACCCTTACTGGTGATTCAGTAACATAAAAACAACAAATGAATGGAGAGAACAAATTAATTGTAGGGTTGGACTGGGGAGCAAAGAGTACAACAATTCCCCCGAGTCATTAGATATTTTTGTTGTGCACAACAAGTGCCTAAACTTGTTGTGAGTACCACATTTGTGTTGTTGACTCATCGGTGTCTGTCAGCCTGTCTGGATGTTCTCACTCGTTTAATTGAAAACAAAACACTGTGTCTCAGACAGCAGTGGGAACACAGTGTACTTTCGTCTGAGTAGTAAACTGTTTTCATTTAGCAACAGCAGGAGCCACAAACAGTTCTTCCATATATCAGTTGTATCAGTCTTTTCTGTAAAAGGACAACCACTGGTCAAATGGCTTTAGTTACGTAATGACAGGAGACTTTCTGTCCATGTCTTTCTAGATTACATGTCCTGGACGTGTGAGCTCTGTATGTTCCTGTGTCTCACAGCTCAAACCTTTGACCTAGTTCTGGGGCTGATTTCTAGGGAAGTAGAACAGTGTTCTACAGAAATGTGGGCTTGTTTATCCGTGGATGAAACTCCTTGGGTTTTTTTATTTAAGTCTGACATGTGGTGTGTGCACATTATGGTAACATGAGCAAAGCTCAGACAGGAAAAGAAACCCTCTCTGCACCCCCACGTCCCAGCTAAGCCCCTATACGCTCTGTCTGTACTGCAAGAGCAGGCCGTCTTCCATGGTGTGTGGTTTCCTCTATAGCTGACTGTGTGCACTCTAATACACAGAGTTCTACCAACACCAGCTCCCTGGACATCACAATGGACAAGGGGTACGTGATTTATGCTTTATATCTCCCTCAAATGTTCCCTGAGGTTTCTTTAAACCAAGTGAAATATTTAAATATGTGAATGGATGGCTTTAAACCATAACATGTAATGAAATATTCTAGATGTTTGTGCATCACTTTATATGCATTTCCATGTAATTCACCCTGACATACTTGTTTTCTTTGGGAATACTGGGAGCTAAACTAGATTTTACAAGTTTTATGTGTTTGCTTGGCTGCGCAACAGGAATTCTAAAAGATGGACCCACCACTGTGCTCGGCAGAGTTTAAGAGGGTGAAAATGCTGGCATCATGAAAGAAAATGTTTTTAAATCCTGCTGGTTGCGACATACATTATTTCCATTCTCAAGTCTCAGTCTCAAGAGTTGCAAAGAGCAGCTCTGGGGTCCACAAAACATCCAGAATGAACATTTATTTAGAGTACATGCATGTAATTGCACAAACGACGTCTAAAGGAGGAAAAGTCAGCCTTCCCTCCAAGCCAGAGGCTACAGCTGTACATTCTTCGGGCCACTTCCTCGGATCATGCATACACGTATGACACTTGTGCAGACACACAGCACGTGAGCGCCAGGGAAGACAACAAAACACATCTTAAACACCATTTACTTCATAGAGATTTGAGTGTTTTTATTAAAATAAATTTTTCAAATAAACAGAGTGTACAATTTGTGACAGCCCTCCCACTGTCTTGGAGGCTCTCCTGGCAACGTCAGCCGACCACTGGCTAACAAGGGAGCGTTGTCAGCTGATTAAGCTCGACTGGGCCCTTGGGATATAAAAGCTGGCCCATGTGTTCACTCTGTCTCTTCCTTCCTATAGCAGCATCCACCTGGTTTCATTGTCTTTTGTGTTGTCTTATGATTTGTGATAACTTTAGTTTAATAAATTACTCTTGTTTTAACTGAGTTTCTTGCATGTACTCCCTACTTGTTACATTCCCTTAGCCGGTTTGTAACAAATTGCTTCTGAGACCCCTTTTACAACAAAGGTGTGAGACATTATGTATTCAAGAAGAGAAGTCATCTCATTAATTTTTATAAGCACAACATGCATCTGGAATTTGTATATAGTATGCAGTAAAGCGCGTATAACCTACATATTTTAAATTCTCTGTCTTCACAGTCAGAAAAGGTCAGGTGAGAAGGTCAAAAGCAGAGTGCTGAGGAACATGAGACAACTCTGTGAGGTTATGTTGCAACCCAAAAATAGTGTCACCACTATTTTCCTTGACACCAAATCAGGTATTCCTCTATCAAGCACCAAATACCTTAAACACGTGTTAAAAGATTTCCCTTTTACCCAGCATAAAAACATTAACATTGTTATCCTTTATGTAGCTCCCACCAGTAGGGTTTTTTGGTCTAGAGGTTTGAACCCTCCACAGTCATGGAAAGTGTTCAGAACAGCCGCCTCGATAGAGAAGAGGTGCTCATCCTCTACCTCGGGACAGTAGTGCCTCATGAACTCTGCCAGACGGATCAGGTATTCAATATTGTGGCCCGTGCTGCCCCTGCAGATGGCAATCTGGGCGGCAATCTCCTTGTTTGAGGCCGGGCCGAGGTAGATGGGATTGTCTGGAGTAGCGATGTAGACGAGGGCCAATACGGGAGCCTGGCCCTTCTCCTTAGGGATGAATTCCACCATCTCTGTTATGTAACCCCCCAACACAACCTCTCTCATGTTTAGGTACTGAAGGGACTCTTCGATCTGGGAGTCAGTCACCTCATAGGCCACTCCCCATGTGAAAGCCTTCAGGAAAATCAAGCAGAGGGGAGATACAGTAGTTAGCACAGTTTGATTGAATGTTAATGATAGAACAAATACAGTGTGTGGGCCATTCCACAGAATAGGTGCCATTTCTGTCCCCAGGACATTATATAAATATGCATGAATATTAACTACCTACAACACAAAAAACATCATTTATTACCTGTCCACACTCTCTATAACTACACTTTACCATGAAATATAACGATTAAAATCAACCAAATGTCAAATTTTTCTACATTGTTGTGTGACTTCATATCCCATCTGTGCTTTAAATAATTATTTCTAATAAGAAATTCATAATATTTGAGTTAAAATACAGATTTTAGTCGTGTCCCCAGGTTTCCGTTCAGTCCTATTACCCTAAAACATTCCAAAAGTCTCATGTTCAACAGGAAGTTGCATCATCTGGATCTTCTGAAGGCCATGGGAAGACCAAAACTAAGTTCTCTCCTTTTCTTTTCTGTGTTTCTGATGATATTGTAACTATGACTGAGAAGGTCAAGGCTCCTGTTACCAAGACACATTTTTGGTAAATCACTAGAATGTGCTCAGTGTCCTCATGCTATTAGCATGGATGCTATGTGGCTATAGTTCATGTATTTTCTAATTCTATGCTGAAAACTCAGTCCTGTTACTCATATAAAGAATAACAGGACCAGGAGTGAGTAGCGTCCTCTGATTTATTGATTTATTTGTGTGAATATTAGTCGATATATAATAATAATTCACCAGATTTTTAAGTTTTACAGTTGAAATTTGTGAAGTTGTTTTACAATGTGAATACCACGCTTACAGGGAACCAATCCACCGCTAAGTGCTGCAGAAACCCCCCAGCTCCATTCACTATGAGGATGCATCAGGCAGTGACCCTAGCCCACTGACAACTGACATACAGGGACGTCAGCTGCTTGTGAACAATGGCACAAAATCTGAACTGTGAGTGCTTTAATGCAAAGTGTTTCACGGCATCAACAGACCGCTCCCACAACTCCCACAGCCAAAGACGGCAAATGGTGTGTGCTGAAGTATGAAGGTGACCTGTATCCTGGCGTTATCACAGATACAAGTGAAACACATATTGAGGTCTGACGTATGCAGAAGATTGGGGTAAACAGGTTTTTCTGGCCAGCCCGCGAAGACATCCTTTGGTAACTGTGTGACGACATTGTGTGTGTGCAGTGCAGAGATCTGAGGACTTGGGTAATTATCTTCAGCTTTTTGTCTCTGTTGCCTTTCTTACTGTGTGTAGAAGAAGCTGGAGAGAACCCATAGTGTGCAGGAGCCAGAAACACCCACCCATGGCATGCTGCAGGGGAAAGCACGAGACACACCCTCCACCCTCTCTATCTCCCTTCTCTCTGTCTGTCTCTTCCTCCCTTTCCCTCTCACCCCCTCTTTCTCTCTCCACCTCCTTCGCTGTGAAGAAGTACAAGCACATAGGACCTGAGTTTTGAGTATTCTGCCAACACCTGAGGCGAGTTTCTTAATTAAGTGAACATTCACACTTGGAAAAAAGAAAAATGAGACAGTGACAGTCTCACGGATGAATTTATTGAGACTGACCCTATTGCGTCTTAGTTCTACTAGCTTTTTAACTTGATATAAATGTTTCATGACCTACAGCATCACTGGATGTAATCCTTTGGACAAACATTGTTTAAGACTTAGAGGTAGGGTGTTTAGCTTTTGTAAAGTGGCACATTTGAAAACTGGCTCTGTAATCTAATATTTCCCGCTTAGAATGGTAATGGTAGGAGTATAGAAAGCCAGTTCACTACTGCACGCTGTGTACAGTATCAACATAAACTGGGAGCTTCCAAAACAAGGACACTTACCTCATGATCCTCCACTAGTGTGACCACTCTGCCTGGCTGTGGGGAGCAAGGACACACACAGTGAGGACATGACCACTCAGCACATCATACAACAACAAGCTTTATACTTCAAAATAATACAAATTATTCAGAAATACTAACAAATAAACAACTAAACTCATAAAGCTCCGTCAGGATATAATTTGAACCACTTGGAGAGAAATACAATATAACAGGAAATGAATGTGTTAGAGGTGTTACAAATCTCACCTTTTCCTTGTTCCCTCGATAAAAATCATCTCCATGCCAGAAGCGCCTTTTGTATCCCTTGATGCAGCCGACCTTGCACCTCTTGTAAGCGAAATCAGGTTTCCACACTAGGGAGCCATACCCAAATATCCACAAGCTGCTCTTTTCTTTGATAAAGTCCTGAGGTTTCATTGTAACCTGTGTTTTAAAAACGAGACAAGGTGGTTTTCGTCTCTTATTCTAACCAATGGCATCAAAAATATCGCGGACACTGTCCGTTTTTCTTCTGTAGCTTTGATGCACAAACACGTGTACTTGTTGTTCAGAGCGACCTCTCGACCATTTAAATCGCAGCAGGGGCGGGCTTAGCTAACGCATAAACCAATCACGGTCATTTCGGTGGACGCACTTCACACCGGCGTTAACCAGTGGACGTTGGGAAAACACACAATTCTCCTGACTTACAAGAAAATAAAAGAGTAGGGTCCAGTTTGAACTGATATAGTGAATGTGCGTTTACAAAATTGGTCTGGTAACAAAAATATAGCCTACATAATCGTTATTTATTTCTGTCTTTCTTTCTTTCACAACCCTGTTTTCAATTTAATTTGTGATATCACTGCTGTGCAATATCCTCCGTCCCATTATATATTCTTATTAAGCTACACGTAACTTGACAGTTCATGCACTACTTTATACTGTAATGTTATCCTCAACCGGTAAACCCACTTTGTACGTAACACTTATTTAAAATTTGATTTTATACTTATACCCACCCGCGACCCCGAACGGGAACAAGCGGTAGAAAATGACTGACTGACTGACTGACTGACTTATACCCACTTGGTACTTAACCTGTATTATAGTGTATTGTACTTTTTGCTTAGTACGTCCTTTCTTGTGCGCACTGACGTGACAGTGAGCTGCTGTTACAAAGAGTTTCCCCTCGGGGATTCATAAAGTATTTCTGATTCTGATTCGGGAAAACTCTCAAGCTTTTTCTTTTCCAAACATTTTCGACTTTTCACATCATGGTCAAAGGCATGTCAACCTGGCATTTTACTACCATTTTGTTCCTTTTTTAAAAATGAGGGCGCACCTCTTGTACCGTTGAGTGCCAAACAGTCAGTGACAGTCCGGCAGGTAATAACATTGCGTAGGCTATATAAATAGCTGGGACTGTTATATCTGTGCTCTCTTAAGCTCATTAAGTGTCTGTCTTCTGCTGAGGTCTGTCTAGCACGCAGGCCGATCACGTATGAATGCTTGAGATCATTTTGTCCTCTGCCCGTCACTTCACTGTGCGCGACATTTGATGTGCCGGCATGTGAAATGTGGAAGAAACTCTTTTTCCTCCCAACCTCGCACAAAGCTTACTGCCACCAAGTGGTCGTAAAAGACATTGCTCCGTGTTTGAGACCGAGGCTTCACCATTAGCTGCAGGAGTTCAGGTGAATAAAACGCAGGTTGTTCGGTGTAACTTGCTGGTGTCTGCTGGGTTGTTATGGTCCCCTGCCTCATGGGCCCTGTCGGCTCTGCTCACACTCCAGTTGTGAAAGGCCATATGCAGATTTTCTCGTTGACACATGCACAAGCATATGTCAAGTTCATGCCTCACAGGTCACTCCATCCCCTCCCCCTTTCAGATTACAGAGCCATAGGAGATAACCTATCATCAGAGACCATATAGTCTCTAGTGCGTTGTTCCTTAGAGCCTCAGTTACTCAGCGATCTAAAATCTAAAGATACAGCAGCAGTTCAGAGAAGCAGTTCGGTACTGTAGAAAGACCACAAGGATTCTTTATTTTCACATACAGGTGTTTTTTTTAAATATATATCTTGTCATTTGAGTAATTCCTACATTGCTGCCAATAACAACACTGCCCACTGAATGATTGCTAGCACATTGATTTCACATCACACTGACACAGATGTCATGGACATAGACATGGAATCATTAGAAATGCTACCAGGCCAAATATATGACTGTATCTATAGACAATGGAGCCACTTCCACACTAGCTGACACATAGAAAAATTCTAGATGATTCCAACATTTAAATTAGGATCCCTATTTGACCACATGTACACAAAACCATTGAAGACCAACAAACAAACAGTGTACCAGGTATGTATTCATTGTTTCTTTTTTTATAACAAAAAATTATAAAATAAAACACCAATGACACTTTAAAAATAAATTCAACTTTTCTGGGTGTCAACTTAAAAACAGATGTACAAATCATACTTCTAATCTCAACATATAAATATACACTATATACAAAATAATCTTATAAAACATAGAAAGAGAAAGATCATTGCTTCATATTCTTAAATTACTAATGAAATACTAATCTTACAAAATAACATTATTGGTTCAGTAATTTCTTTTGAAGGCTCCCTTGGTACGATAGTTACTTCATGTATTTCTTTGTCTATATTTATCTTGCATAAGGTAAAAAAAAAGGCCTTATCAGGAGTTTCCCTGCATGGAGCTACAGCATATTGTATCTTTTGATCGTTTTATGTTAACTCAATCCAAGATAAGGCGGGGCACAATGTTTTTCTTAAACACGCATATAAGGCTTTGTGATCTTGGCTGCATACATTCTTTAAAAAGGATTCGATTTACAAAACTGATAACACTAAACATCCTTCAAAAATGAACCGTTTTCAGTAGTTTTTGTCCCTTTTTGATTTAGCACAATGCTGAGTTTTGTTTGCATAGTGCATTGCAGGCCACAAAAAATGGAAGAGGCTGGTTCCTTCCACCGGCTTGGTAGCAGTAAGTTGATTAGTTGATTGCTGATTACTGCTATAAGGTGGAGAGGAGTACAAGAAGACAGTCCTCTTCTTCTAATCAACACGCAGGCATAAACATCTTGGCCTGAAGCCCTCGGATGAATTTGGACAAAGCAGACAAGGGTTTTGAGACGAAAACATCGAAGCCGCATCCACAAGTCAGATTTGCTCATTGTTTTCCTGCAGTCTTTTCAGTCTTTACATTCTCTCAAAGATTAGTAGCTTCAGTTCTATTGAATTCAAAGAGCACACCGGCTCCATCCAGTTATCAAATTTTTTGAAGAGCAGCAACTTGCATTTAAATAAATCCCAGTCTCTCCACACTTGTAAACAGTCCACAAGAAAGGTTGACAGTGAATAATATCTTCTATTTATTATACCTGAGAAAGAGAGATAAAAAAAAAAAAGCTCAATGACTACTTCAGCAGTAAATATAACATCTGAAATAACAAAATAAAATGCTATTTCTGGTTAATGATAAAGGTTGTGCATTAAAGAAACAAGAAAATCGATTAATCATGAAAAAAAGCTTACCTCAGTTGCAATGATGCATTCGTTTTTCTCCTCTGCCATTACAAAGACAGACTGGTACATTGAATCTCTGGAAGAACATATTGTTGATATTCTACACTCTGGCCTTTCACTGTGGAGTGAAGATATTTCACATCAGTTATTAGGCACAAAAACAAAATCGTCACTGACCTGATGCTCTGATCAACATATTCAAATCTTTCTGGTAAAAAATGATGACAAGATATTCCTCCCATAATGCCCATGGACATCATGCTACTTGTATTTTCAGTGTATTTGTTTTAATATCAATATCTTTACATGTATATATATATATTTAATTATTATGATTTTTTTAAACATAAAAAATGATGACAACACCTGCAGTGCTACAGTCACAAAAACATAACCATAACACAACAGCTTACCTGTACATTCTACTCAAATGCTTTTTTTCTTTCATTGTCTTTTCACAGTTTTCATCTTTGTCCAAAAGGGACAGTTCATCCTTGTACCCCGTGGAGGAATTATTGTCCAGGTGGTAGTGGTTGATGTGTTTGTGATTAGACTTTTCCCTGGGACAGTCCACCTCCAAATCCATCTTTTTATTGTTGTTCTTGAGCTCTAGAGTAGAGATGAGGTTCTCTTTCTGAAAGTCAGCCTTGGAGAGGTTGTTCATGGTCTCTGAGTCCTGCTGCTTGTTTCTCTGCTTCTTGACGTGATGGACTACCACCACTACCATGCAGAAGAGCACCAGAACAGCCACCAGGCCTACACCCAAGCTGATGGCTGCCAAGCTCAACTTGTCATTGGACTCCCGGCCTATTTTGGGGCTGGGGGTGTTGGGTGAAGGCACGTCGTTGGACTGGCACTGGGGGCCGCTGTAATGGGCAGGGCAGACGCAGGTAGGCTGGCCTTTTGCTCCAGCGGTGCAGGTGCCACCGTTCAGGCAGGGTTGAGAGGCGCAGCGGTCTGTTGGCTTGTCACAGTGGCGGCCTGTGTACCCTGGGGGGCAGGTGCAGGTGTAGTCGTTGATGCGGTCTATGCAGGTGGAGCCGTTTGCGCACGGGTTCCTGGCACACTCGTTGATGTTGATGTCACAGCGCAGACCTGTGAAGCCTGAGCGACAGCTGCACAGTCGGAGGTTACCGTGGATCACACAATGTCCACCTGTGCAAAACAAAACAGCATTATAGATCCTCGTGTTTCAGATTATTTCTAACACAGATATACAGAAAGGGAAGAATTATTTTTGATGTAGAGAGAATGACGTGTTACCATTGGCGCATTGCAGTGAGGTACATTTATCCACTTTCCTCTCACAGTTAAGTCCAGTGTAGCCTGCTGGACACTCGCATATGTAACTATGCCCATTGTCCCTCTCTCTGCACTTGCCACCATGAAAGCAGGGTGTATCCGCACAGGTCAGCATCCTGTGTTCACAGTGTGTCCCTTCAAACCCCTGTTGGCACACACACCTATAGCCACTTTCAGAGTCCTGCAGGGGAAAAAAAGATTTGGTTTTTATCAAAAAGCTCCCCGTCAGATATTTTTTTTAATCATATCCTGTTCACGACTGCCCCAACGAACCCCATTATCCTTAGTCTGAATTCTATTTACAGTCCACACTCTGTGAACTGGGTCATCTACTGACTTGACAATCGATAGCATCCTCCTGGACTAGCAGATAGACTGAGGCAAAAACAAAAACAGGAAAGCCTGTGTTGTGGGAAAGGAGAGAGCGGGGCTTCCGGACTCACCAGGCAGTGGCCTCCGTTGCGACAGGGCTGGCTGTCACACTCCCTGACCTCCAAGTCACAGTTAACCCCGGTGAAGCCCGGCAGGCAGGTGCAGGTGTAGCTGCCCTGGCCTGTGTTCATACACGTGGCCCCGTTGCTGCAGGGTTTGTGGTGGGTGCAGTAGTTCAGATCTGTAAACAAATGGGTGGAAGCATTCTTTTACCTGCAGTACTAACATTTCATTCAGTTTCCATATCTTTGCTTTTGTCCTTGCATTTTAGAGACAGAGGTAGTTACGCACCTTGGTCACAAAAGATGCCTCCCCAGCCTTCCTTGCAGGTGCACTGCCACGAATCTTTGCAGGTACCATGTTTACAGGATGGATGGAGTTTACACACGTCACAGAAGAGTCCCTGCCAGCCCTCTCTGCATCTGTTGTCACATAAAACAGTGTTGCTGACACATAAATTAACACTCATGTTCTGCCCTCTGAAATTGCCTCTTTAGCACACTCATGACAGAGAGAAAACCTAATGAACAAAATACATTATTTATACACTAGGCTATATTCTTTTTTATCCACTGTGTCATTTCTTTAATACTACTAAAGATGATTTAAAACAGAAAGACAAAGAAATACATACTGAAATCAAATTCAGTTTTACTTTTTTGTTACATAATTAGATACTAATAGATTTCTTAATAGTTTATCTGCTCTTCATGAAGGTGTTATTTCTGTATGTAAATGTTTATCTTTGCATTTCAGCAGTTTGTGGATCCCCTGATGCCAATGAACAGAAATGAACATTTAATTCGAGAATTATGAATTGACAGTAAACACAGGGGTAAGTGAACACTCACTTGCACTCTCCAGGTAGTGTGCAGTTTCCATTCCTTTCATTGCATCCTTCAAGACAGATTGCTGTAAAAAAAAAAAAAAAACGACAAAAAAAACAAGACAGGGATGTTTAAAGCTCAAGGTTTTTAATTTGGCATTTATACCAAGCTGCTAAGGCTTTTATCACTTTCAAATGTTTTCTTCGCACAATAAAACCCGTTAGCTCACCATTTCAATGGAAAACATAATTTTCGCCTTCTCCGCGCTGCATGTGACATTGATTTCGCATGGTTTTATAGTGTTAAACGGCTGGTTAGAGCGGAGCAGATGCTTGTTCTAAAAAAAAAAACAAAAACAGGACAGCTGCCCCATTGTTATCCGTGGGCAGTTCGAGCCCCGTTTGCAGCTGCTGCCCTACGCCGCTTCAACAATAGAGCCCGCAATTTAGTGGCGCGTGGCGGGCGATAATGCCGCGATTAACCCGGGCGCGCGCTGCTCGGCGACCATCGCCCTGGATTAAAACCGCACGCGCCCAGAGAGAAAGTGCAGCAAATGGGCTCTCGCGCGCTCCGTCTTCAAATTTCACCTTAATAACAGCACCTCTCTGCGATTGTGTTTGGCTTCCGCATATTCCCGAAAACACACACCTGGGATCATGCAACTGGTAATTTAGACAGTAAAGCTCTAAACATAACTCGTAATTTATTCCGAAATGTAGGCTACAATATGTCACTTTGCAGTTTATTTAGCGCAACATTTAAGAACATTGCTTCGCGGAAGAATAAAAGGGTAACCAACAATTGTACAACTCTCCCCTTTGTTCCTTGGCTTAAAGCAACAACGTCTAGCTTTATTGTATGTTCTGAATCTGTGGACGTCGAGGCCAACTCCCTTCTGGAGCAATGTGTAGGTTACCCTCGCCATAAATCTGCAATGTGACCTTTTAACACAAACAAAGGAAAGTGTCCATATGGTGTCTTTACTCGTGCTTACGTTCTTGGCAGTATTCTCCCTTCCATCCCGGCAGACAGGCTATTTGCCCGTCAGGCTTGCAGGTGTAGTGGCCAAAATGGTCGTCTCTCGGAGCGCATATTTTGGAACAAGTGTCCCCGTAGTAATTGTCATTGCAGATGAACCGGTATGAGTACCTTAGCTCCGTCTGCGTCCCGCTCTGCACATCCTGGGACCACTCATGCCCTATTCCCAACTGTCTTTGGATGGCAAAATAACTAATCAAGAATTCAGGGTTGGTGGTGTCTGTGAAGAACAGAACATATAAAGATAAGTTTATAGCAGAAACATGAAGTATCAGTTCATGAATCTAACAATTGTTCCTTTAGTGATTTGTGTGACAATACACAATCTGTATACTGAAATTTCCTCTTCCTTTCACGACCATTGTCCCCCTGTTATGAAGGACCTTACAAAAAAGGTGTAAAATCCAGGAAAGGGCTGTCATGGGATTTTTGGCAAGGCTTCGTGTTCTCACTTAAGCCTCTGTACACTTTTCCCATGCATGCCAAAAATAAAACAAGGGAAGTGCAATTGTGCTGGCGAGATCTGATTGGAAAGAATTGTCCTGTGACTCATAAGGCACCCTAACAAACACGGATCCATGACGCTGACAATGCCAGATGCATTTGCTAGCACGTTAAGTGAGGGTTATTATTGAAATGTGTGACAGGTAATAAATAAGTCATCTGGGCTACACATGGCATGTCTCCCTCTAGTGGTGGACAGGCAGTGCAGGTCTCCTCACCTCCAGGTAGGTCCGCTGCAGGAGAATGCCAGGCTTCAATAACTAATGAGAAAGCACCCTGTGGGGACAAATTAGGAAATAAATGTCAGCAAAAACCTGAAAAAAAAGCCATATTTACTTAGCTGCTGTATTTAGCTTTGTTTCACTTGCTGCTCACATGCCGATGTAGTGGTCCTGGAAAGGTTTCCAACGTTATAAACTAGTTACATTTAAATTGAATTCGCTAGAAATGATCCCCAGATGAAAATATATGAGAATGAATGCTTTCATAGTTGCACTCTATTCTTTGTTTACGCAAAGTGTGGACAACACAGGGATGCAGTAAACCACTTAACAACTGATCTACAGTGTTTGGCTTTAATGGCATACATATGACATAAAAAAAAACACATTTCAGTGGCATTTAAAATTCACTGCAGGGAGGAAACCTGTTTTTTTTATCTCTTCAATTCATGACTTAATCACGCGAAAATCAAATTAAATTTGGTGTGTGCATATTTGGTTGGTTTCAGCATGAACGTTTTGAGCCATTAGTCCGCACGGCAGGACAGTTGCTCTTACCGGCCAGGTGCAGTTGAGCGGCAGACGCAGCCGGGCGTCCTGCTGGATGCTGAAGGAGTCGGTGCCCAGAACAGGTGTGGTGACTTTGCCAAATATACAGTTTCCAGGGGACACCACCGTCTGGAAGTTCTTCAAACAAACCCTGAAATAAGTCCTGCAGCCAGTCATGCTGCAACCAAGTCCATTTGCCAACAAACCTTTAGTATTCTGAAAGTGATGGAGATCTATCTCGAATACACCTGATCCCAGAACCTAAAATGATATAAAAAGTGAGCACAACAATATAATGCAACATTTCTTTTCACATAGAATTATGTCCTAATTGGCAAAGATTGAAAAACACATGCTACCTGAGTAAATAATGTTATAACTATTGCGAGGATAGAGGTGAACCAAACGGCCATTCTTTAGAGTTTGATGTGCGTATCCTTAAAAAATCAGTTTGTCCTCCAATAAAACGCTCCTATTCCAAGTGGTGATGGCGAAAACGGAATGATGACAAATAAAGTAATCAGAATAAATATATTCCTTATTTCAAATCCGTAGGACAAGATCCAGCTCCACAACCAGTATCCAGAAGACGAAGAAGTTGGAAAAGACCGACTTATCCAGGTTAGACAAATATCAGTAACGTCAATATCCACAAGTGAGTCTGTCTCCGGTCTTTATGTTGCCCATCCATCGTGCCGGTCAGAAGTTGTTTGAGTTTGCTGTGCTGATGCGAGGCTTGTGTTGATAACAGCGACGCGAGCATGTGGCGGAGCATCAGCGCATAGTGACTGCCAGTGAAGGATGTTTGACGTCCCTCCCAGTTTATATACCGCAGTGTAGTGCCATTACAGACACAGTCAGTCACTTAACACCGCCCACTCGCCTCTCCACCTTCTTTTTGCGTGGTACATCATCATCATCATTCATTATAATTTTGGAGGAGATTGTCTTTGCCTCATCCGATCCAGACAAGAAAATGCACTTTTCTGCGCTTTGCATGCAGATTGTTTGCCTTAAACCTGAATAGGGTGTAGCCTATTGCAAAACCAAATTAAATAATAATAATTTATTGTACTGACAAAGTCAGTAATGTCATGGATGGCTACCAGAGACTCAGTGACAACAGTAAGTAATAAGAAAGCCAGTCATTTTTCTTCAGGGATCACTGACTGTTTGTGCGTCTTTACGCGCAGGGTGCCTTTTACGCGTGTGACCTCGCAGCCTTCTCTCTTGTTTCTTGTGTTTATTTTAGATAGAGAGGACGGAGCGGGAGATAACGCCACAGCTGTATTATAATGGAATTCTTATTGCAAACACATTGTCTCACTCATAAATCAGCTGAGGACCCTCCATTTAACATAAATCTGGAGCATAAATGAGTCAAGATAGGCCCCCCAAGACTTACAGTACAGGTTTGAAATGAATTGTAATGACATTGTGAGTCCTGGGAAATATTTACATATCTGTTCTTCCTGCCCTGAAACGACTTTATTGTTTTGTTTTTTATAACTGGATAGTTATCATTTGGAAAGCTTATTTGAGAATAGCGAAGGACACACACACACACACAGACACATGCGTTTGTACATGCATGCTGTGTTGGATATAGAAGGAAAGGAAGAGAGACTATATATTTTACTTTAATTTATTGTTTATTATGCTTAATAAAAAAGACCATAGCAAGTGCAAGTACCCAGCTGCTCGGGCACTTTATTTAACATCATAATTCATAATGCCTTCAATTGAAAGCACATTTGTTTAAATTAAAGTCAAGATTGTATCCTGCATGTAGCGTAACAATGTTTGTTGAACTAACATCCACTAGAGCCAGTTGAAAAAGCTTTCTGCTGCTTTCAAGTGTTTGTATAATTGTTCCAAGACAAAAAAGAAAAATGAACCCAAAACAGTATATAAAGGTTGTTAAACAAATAATTTCAAATGTCATATGCATTTTATCTCATGCAAACTCATGCTGGGCACAGGCATTGTTACCTTTATCAACACTGCAGCAGGCCAACTTGTCTGGGAGGATTTACAGTGAGGGAACAGGATTTAGGAACTGTTCCCTGGCCATGAAGGTGTCTGTCAGAACAGCTCTCCTGCAGAGATGACTTCATCTCTAAGCCCCCACCTTTGACTTATAGGTTTGAGGTTCTACTTCAGGGCAGAGACAATGGACTATTGAGTCTGGAGCAGTGTGACTAAGAGGCCCGGACATCTCACAGCTCTACTGTATTGAAGCATTTGGCGTTCCCACCATTGACTGAATCATACAGATCCTGTGGAGGATCAATGCAGCCCTGTACAGTGCTTTAATCCTGCGGTCCTGTTCTGCTTTGTGTAGAAAAATGACTTTAATTCACTTGTCTATGAGGCATCTCGCTAGTTTATATGGCTGCCATGGACTCTAGAGCCCAATCAATCTCTTTTGTAGAGATAAGTATATAGTGTAATGGTGCTCCTGCCCTCCCTTCATACAGGTCAAAACACCCATTCACTTCAATATTTGATGGACCATGGTTAAGGTTTCCCAACTGTAGCTCAGGTTACAATTCCTTGTAAAGCTTTGGACTGTGCTAAACAAGCAGTGATGCTTGAGTGGGAATTTCGTGGTGCAGCATGAAGGAAAACATGGGCTTGGATCAGATATGGAGAAGCGCCTTTGTGGTGATGCACCCCCCAGGCTTTCTTAATATTTACCTGAAAATCTCCTGATTTTATCTTTTTTGTGTGTGTATATCAATAGATAGAAAGCCTGGTCTGGAATATTGGTGCATGTTAGCTGTATTGGTTATTTACTCTTGGCCAATGCAAACAATAATCTAGCAGGCACTTTTCTGCTGTGTTGCTCTAGAATAAACACAGTCTTGGAAACAGACATCGGCCCACCACAGTTCCATCTCAGCTGTGTATAGGACATCATTTTTCTTTGTGACAGTGTTTTATAAAGCCGACCTCTGATTGTTCCATGGCTTTTCAGCTGGCATCCAAACCCTAAAAATAACATTTTGATTGGGGAAAGAAGAGGTATGAAAGTGTCTCTGGACTCGGACTTATTAGGCAAGTTGCTATTTATGAGAAACTGCCTGATAAAATTGTTTGGTTCTTTGGCAGACTAATGTTTGTTTCCAGGCACGCTCGCCTTCTCAACATTGTTCATAAGTTATAGATTTTAACAAGATGTTTGAAATGTCATTACACAAAATACTAATAATTGAATCTAATCAGGGATGTGCTATGTGGGCTCTTTTCAATCCTGAACTTTGAGCTTTTCCAATGTAAGCGACTGACTCACAACACATTTACTCAACACACAGTCACACCAACATACTGTTGATACTTATTTATTTCCAAAACATATGAAGATTATTGTGTCCCTCATTGATATAGCAGGGATGAAAGACCTTCTTGAATTCCATTGTACTCGTGGCATTTGTGCTAAATGTCAGTAGGCTATATGTTTACTGTTAATTTGCACTGGACAGTGATTAAAACAGTGAACCTGATTGTATATATATATATATATATATATATATAGTACTGGGAAGACCACTTTCTCCTCTTTATCTGCTCTTTAGCTTCACTGGGCTGCATGGTCCAACAGTGTCAACAATCTGGGCAAGTGCAATAGGAAATTAGCTACTGTGCTAACAGATGGCTCCTTTTAGTCCAGAAATCCACACTGTTTAATGCTCAGCAGTTTAACACTTCTTTACAGCACATTTGATCTCTACACCCCAATCTGTCCAGCCAATCAGTGGGGCTTTTGATGTGCGCTGAGAGTGGTTCTGAAGCATCTAAGCATGTCGCCCTCTCAGGAGAATCACCTCTCACAGCACCATGCTGCCCTGTATTAACTTAATACTGCCTTCAGATACACAAATACTGTTTCTCTATATTTTTTGAGGGGATATTTGTTTCAGCCCAAATTGCTGAAATATTAGTGTGGGCATTTAGGGTGCAAAGAGAATTTCTAGAAAAACGTTCTTGCTTCAGCCAAAGATTAAATGTTGAATTTCTCCCTGTTAAGGAGAAAACATGACTTTAAGTCTGGTGTCAGCTGCAGTAAATTGCTTTGACATAGTCAGTTGATTAGAAGCACAAGGATTGTGTTCTGAATTCAGCCATATGGGGCATATAATATTAAATTGATATTAATAAATGTGTCACTTACGGACCTAAAAGTGATTTCTGATTTCTGAAAATCTGTTTTTGCAAGCTTTTAAACACAGCATAAATTAGGCCCACCGGGTGTAAAAACTCTTATGGATGTCTGTTTCCTCTCAGTTTAAACCGTCAAACCTTTAGCTGACATTAGGCTGAATTGAGAGGCCCTGACATTAACTTTAATAAGAGCCCTGCTCTGTTGTGGAACCTTCCAGCAGCACTCTTGCTATCCTGTTGACAAAACACAGCCATGTCAGCACTCTACCCTTACAATGCAACCAGCAACACTCTTTGGTAACTGACACCATGTGGTGATGCGTGCAGGTGTCACTAGATCTGAGTAATGCTATCCCTACTGTAAAATCCAGCTAGAGCCAGCTTCAAACCTTAGCAGGTCATTTACTGGTCTTGCTGATTTTACTGGTGGCACAGCTTGCTCAAGCTGGTTTGACTGGTGAAGAAGAAGAAGTACTTATAAGTGCATTTTTTGGGTTGTTGTTTATGGGTTTAATTTGTCTCATATCCGGCGCACGAAATAAAACAGGCGCGTGCACGCGAACAGCTAAAAACCGTCCTCGCGACGGAGCATTTCGGGTCCGCGTGCACCAATGCGGTCCCGCGAGCCCGGGGCTGTGACGAGCGCTCGCTCAACATCTTCGGGCTCGGCAAGTTTACTTTTGAGACTCAATTCAAACATTCTTTTGATTGGCTGGCAGGGCCGCTTGTCTCGCCAATCGTGACGTCGGCATTCAAGGATTACATCCGGTCATCTCGTTGCACATATCCCGCTGTTGGTCGGTTTCCTCCTCTACAAGTGAGAAAGACTCTGTGTTTATGTAAATATATAGCTTGAGAGACATATATAGTGATTTCCCAGTATTGCCCAGGAGGTAGCACTGCCAGATGTACATAGACGGAATTTCCACTGGGGATGTAGGGGACATGTCCCCACAAATTTTTGAAGTGACCAATTTTGTCCCCATCACTTTTTAAAAGCATATTTTGTTAAAAATGTTGCTTGGCGCTTTCCTCAAAATACAATCATTTTTAAAAGCCTCTGGTGCAATAGTTTAACATTTCCTATCTGGCAACAATGATACTACTATTCTTGATCGATACTCCTATCAGTTCTTTTTAATTTCTAATTCCTTGCATCTGCTGGACGGCAGCATCATGAGATCATTTATGCCTGTGGCATAATTTACGGCTCAACAATGCACTTTTTTAAAGGCTTCTGCTCAGGTTGAAGTGGCTAAATAAGGTCGGTGTGATCTGAGGCCATGTGTGTAATAGCTGTCTGTGTGCCAGCGTGCCAAGAGACAGCAGAACATACCTCCCTCCCACCAGGCAGGGACAGTGATTACCCCAACAACCCCTTCAATACTTGATATTGATCCAGACCAGCTCCACCTTTGACACATTGAGTGTCAGCAGGGACAGGCATTACCACATCTGTTACTCTAAGCGAATGATATCACATCCTGCTACATTTTAGCAGAAGCATTTCAGTTGTATAGTCTCGGTCATTGTCCCCCTGTTGCTGATGTTTTTGCTGCACCTGAACAGAAAGTAAATATGTGAAGGACACTCGCAGGCACACAGCAGATGAAAGCCAAACATGTTTTTGTGTCCAAGCAGTTCTTGAGTGATTACCAGTGCAAGACTAATTGTGTGTGTGTGTGTGTGTGTGTGTGTCTGTGTGTGTGTGTATGTGAGTGGAAGAAGCTACTGTAGCCTTGAGGAAATCCTCCCTTGCCAGAGTCAAAGCATCATTGCTTTACGCAAGACCAAACCTCACAGCAGGAAAAGGAAAGAGATAAATGGAGGAGAGGGAAGAGCGTGCTGGTGTGAAGAGGGCTGTTGAAACCGCACCAATCAGGAAGACCAGCCAGAGACTATGAACCCTCAGTTCCTCGCTGCCCTGCAGTTCACTCACTAATCTACATGTATGAGGTGTGAACAGGTGCATTACCTTCATGTGCTGCACTGTGGGGTCTCTGTATCCTCAGGTGGTCTTGGCAGCACAGATGTGCCACTGGCAGACTTTTAAAGAGCTCCCATTAATTGTCTTTTACTGAAGTTGCCTGGCTTTGTGAATCAGGGGAAATTTTCATCAAAGTAATAGCCAATATTAATCTTCAAAGTTGCAAGGACTTTGGCCTCAATGTCACCATAGGGGAAATTCAGCATAATCACTGAACACCATCAGCGTGATTAGCATCTAGTAATTTCACCTCGGCATGCCACGCTGTTAGATGCTGTGATTTGGTGCGATAAGAGCCTGTGATTCTGGTTTAATTATCCAGAGACTTAATGATCTCTAATCTGCTTCTCTTCCTCCACTTCCTGACCAGGGGCCCATGACCTCTACAGTACACTGCACTATATTATTGTTTATTTATATAGACGGATCTAGAAGTATTTTTGGAGGGCACGATGTTTGTTCCTTTGACGACTTGAAATTCCTATCTGTCCTTTTCCCATTTCGTCTATGCACGAGAAGTTTCCTACCTTTGCTTCCGATTTCATGAACAGAGATTCTTGGGAATTTGTTCTGCCAGCGTTGTTCGTGGAGTGTTATGTTTTAGGGTAATGCATGCGGATGTGTGTCTTCGAAGGTGAGAGGCGAAGAGAGTGGGAGGGCTCGCAAGAAACCCACTTTTGTCATTTTCTGCGCCCGTGCGAGGTCTTTTCTTTGTCCTACCAAGAGTCATCAGGAGCTTCCGTGAGAGTGAAATGTGACCTTTTGTTTGGATTCCATTTAGCTAACTGAACTGTAGTTGACTTTATAACTGCTAACCGTGTACATACACAAACCCATCTCCACTCTACAGGACAAACAACAGATGCAAATCCTTCTGTGCAGAGTGATTGTTATTCAAGTCATCCTAAGTCCTGGGATGATATTAACAGCAGTGTACCGCACAGATGGAAGATGTATACGTTTCCACGGCCAGTTTGTGTTCCTGTGGCCAACGAGCGAGTGGGCTTCACGCCATGTTTGACATCATTCAGACCTCTGTCCATGCTTACCCAGCCTTGACCTGAGACAACAGGAGCTGACTGGATGTTGTTTGATTAATTCTCTCAGTGGGAGCCTCGTGGTGAGGAGTCTGGGTGCAGTCTGTTTGTCTAGTAAAGGCCCATTGAGGTTGGATCTTCACTGATGAGATTGCGTAGAAGGGCTTCATGTTTACAGCGATTAATATGTTCTGGAGCGGTCATGCGTTCGGCCTAATTTCTGAAGCCGGCCCTGTAGCCCAGGAGGAGCTCCCTCGCTGCCAGGCCTAATGGCCGTGGAGTGTTGTTCCAGCTTGACCTCGTGAGTCCCAAGCTGCCCCAGTTCTTACCCCTCTGACTTGGCTCTCATAGGCAGTTTTAATTTCTCTGTCCAATATTTGACATCTCTCAAGAACTCTGTGCTCTCCAGACCATACTCATAGGATAGATGTCATACTTTTAATATCCCCTCATTTCAAAAATGCATCATGCTGCCCAATGCTCACATTTTTAAACAGCCCGTTTCTTCCTTATGAGGAAAAAAAACGTGGAAAATGAATGTGTAAGAGGAGTGATTCCTCATCGCCGTCTAATGGCGTAGTGACATAACGATGCCCGTTATGCTTCTCCTAGATGGACACATATGGATTTTTGATGTTTTCTCTCAAAGCTGGAGCCCTTCCAATGGATTTAGGAATAGTTAACTGTACCATGCAAATTAATCTTTCTGTTCAGAGTTTGTGTTCTCATACACTCCATGATGATTTATTAGCCAGGGTGATGAATGACACTGATATAATAAGTGCAGACTTTGCACATTTTAGCAGGGGAAATTTGTTTATCTTGCAGCCCTATGCTGTAGGGCCAGAGCAAAAAATCAGTGCAGTGCAATACTGTGATGCACACCATATTACATTGTTGCATGTTTTTAAGTGTACACATGGAGGGTACCAATACATCAATTCAAAGTAATGTTTTACAATAAAGAAAATAAATGTTTCACCTGCAGTGAAAAATGGTTAATAACTGAGTAATAAGTGGAGATGTATCAGTCTCAGAAGTGGCTTCCAAGGTGATGCTACTCTAATGACCAGTGTTGACCATCAGAAATGAATTCATTTAAGCCTCTTCTCCCTTATAACATTTTACCAGCAGATATGTAACTCACATACATTTGAAATAAAGATTAATTTTATGCCATAAAATGCTCATAAACTGTATAATATGTTGGCGCTGATGTGTGTGTACCCTCTCATGGTAATTACACATACTGCCAGAAGGTTCAAGTGTTTTGTTGCCCAGTATACTTTTAGAAGTCTGGACCTCTAAATGTATCAAGTATTTCCGTTTTTTTTGGCAACCTTTCAGGTCATAGGGCACACTAACATGATATGCGGGCATCACGTCGAAGTAAAGTAGTATGTATGATTATCCTGTCAAAATATTAAGCCTTAGGCTACAAACAGATGATGACATGAAATCATGAAGTGTTTTACTTTATTTTCTGTGACGTTGATGCTATGTGTGTATGATGTTTGCAGTAAATAAATAAAAGTCTGCCAACTCCTATGTATGTTGCTGGAGACAATAAGTATTTCAATCAATATGCAAAACAATTATACACACTAACAGTCACTAAAAGTTGTCTAACTATCAACCAAACTGCAGCAGCACGTCTCGACAAAGTCTGCCGGCAGCAGGAAAAGTTGCTCGAATGAGTTTGTAACACTATTTAAGGTTGTATATGCTAACATTTATATGACTGGCAGTTAGTTTGGCAACATATAAAAGCCGAGTAGGCTGAAGGCCAGAGCTTTTGTCATATCAGAATTTAGAGTGCGGGCATATGGCTATTTTTCTGGAGGCAGTATGTTAAAGTGCAGATGAAAATAAATAGAAAATAATTGTTGTTTTCATTTTTGGTATAATTTTGGTAGCAGTTACTGAGCCTTTCCGTAAAGATTGAGAAGCTATAGAATTTGATACTGCAGTGTGTGTGATGGACCATGAAGAGTTTGTTATATGAGGACATCAGTATTGATGGCTACTTTCAAGGTTTGCATTGAAAGTATATAGGTTTTAAGATTTTTATTTGCTTTTGTTGACATGACATGATTTGGAGCTGGTACTTTACTTTCCCTGGCCGTGGTAGTGACAAGTGTCCAAGTGGTCACTATGTGTCAAGCTAACAGCCGTTACCCTCCGCCCTCCACCTCCCACCCTCTCACCCTCACCCCATCCTTGGCCTTACCCCGAGCCTGGGAGCGGAATTCTGGGAACATTTTTTCCATGTGAAATGCCGAGGTCCAGTCGAGGGGTGTGACGCCAGTGCATTGTTCCAGCGGCAAAAAAAGGAACTGCTTGTGATGAGGCCAATTCCTGTTGGTCCCAAAAAAACAGGCACTTTCTCACACCGACTTCCTTCCTCATTGGACAGCACAAAACAATCCCAGACCAACCAGCAAAGCGAAAAAGAAAGAAACAGAGGGAAAAAGAGCAGTAGGAGAGGTGAGATTGGATTTGAAGAGGTGTTCTCAGTCTGCGCAGGTTGTGTATCTGTAGCTGGAAACACACAGATTGTCTCTGCAATCTCCTGTATTCCCCTGACTGTCCCTTTCAAAGGTAAAGGTGCTTTATCTGCAGACACAGATCCCTGCAAAACATGCTCACCATTATACCCTGTCTGCTGTCCTAGTGACAAACAGCAAGCTGGTCTTATCTTTACTGCCTATATGATCATCATTACTTTGGTGAATCATAGTGCCTTTTACTGTCTCCGAATGTTTGCTTTTGGCTCTAGCGTGAAGAAGACAGGCAGTGATTTTGGGTTGATCTTAAACCTTGCTATCATGCTATGAATTATACTTTGAGGAAAACCTTTTGTGGCAGATTGAGAAAACAGAAGAAGAATTAGGAAAGCAAGTGAGGAGGGCAGCGGGGCTCAACTCATTGAGAGAGCAGGACTCAGGAAGCACCTGCCTGTGCGGAGGGCTGAGCATTTATCTGAGCCCGCTCACATCAGGTGGTTTCCTTGTTTACGTTATCTCCCTGTGGCCCCGTCACCATTGGCTGCCCTGGGCCACTCCTTTTTCCACCACATTCACTGATCTTAAGAGGACTTGCCACTTCCCTGTTTCTCCTTTCCCACCAGAATGACTGTATAGAGGAGAAACTTACCCTTCACCACCCTGGAGCTTACTTGCAAACAGAGGGATCGGTTTAATAAGCTAAAAACTCAAAGCTCTGCTCGACCTCTCACCTCTGTCCTCACAACACAAACATGGCAGCCTTGAAGACTGCTTCCCTTTTCCTCCTCATGTCTATACTTGGGCTCAGTGAAAACAAGAAGGCTCATCAATTCGCCTGACTGATAACCTTGATCCTGCTGTCCTCCATGTCACCTGTATTGCTCAACCCTAACCCAGCTGGCAAGATTTAAACACTGATCTGCCTGGGGGATCAGGGATTTTAAATGTTTTCATGCAGGGGTTTCTGGTAGTTCATTATTCCAGGAATCCTACTGAGACAGTGCTTTTCCTCTCATGCTGAAAACGCAGCAGCATTTTTAATAGTAAAGTTATTGAGTTGTACTGCTGCTGAATGTTTCCTTTTTCCCCTGTTGATATAATTATGGTTAAATTGCTGCTTGGCATGCGTGGTAATGACTGCAGGTGGGCCAGGCACAGGTGCTGTCTGTAATTATAGTACACATGAGATCCAGAAATGATTATCTGGGCTAAATACATATAATCAACCTCTGCAGATGAACATCTAAACTGTTTTATCAAATGTTTATTTTCACCAGGAGGCAGCGCTGAGCATTGTGTGTGTGTGCGTGGGAGAGAGAGACAAAAAGTGTGTATATATGCACCCGTTTGGCTGTGGCTCCCTGCTTGGTTGCAGGGGTCATACCCTAGCTACCCCATCATGTTGGTGGAGATCTATTTGTCTTAGCAAGGCTTTAGCCGGTCTGACATCACAGACTCTAATGGACAGCCAAGTGAGTCATTGAAGCAAAGACAATATCCATAATTTCATGTCTCAATCAGCTGAGTTATGACTCAGTAAAGCAGTATGTTCCACCAAAGACTAACAGGCTATAACATCCTTTTTACAGAACATTCTAATAAACAAAAGATACATGCAGAACAGATTGAGGACACGTTTACAATATTTTCAAGTGTTGCTCAGTTTAAGTGGTCAGCCTAAAGCAAAACCCTCTCTATGAACATCTTCCTCCATAGTCAGTCTTCTCTCCTTCTCTCTGCAGTCCTCTATATGGCCTTTCAGTGGCCCTGCTTTCCTTACTATGTTGTTATCTCAGCAAGTGTTTCCTGCAAGAACCCCACTCTTCTCTGGAACATGTGGTAGAGCTTGCACCGTGTTACGTCTACGGGGTATTGTTCTCCCACAGTTTTACCATCATAAATTAGCTGGAAATGATTTGTCAGACATGAGAAGGGGGGGGGGGGACAACAACAAAATCGGCCCATGATGAGAGCCCAGCATTGAATCATACACTGAACAGATATGTTATTGGTCTCTCTAATTGCTACAATTAAGTCTATTTAAAAAAAAACATATGATCTATCGGCTAACTGGAATAAATGTTCTAATTTTACGCTTTACTCAGAAGGCTTGATGCTATTTCAGTTCCACGGCATTTCGATATTTATCACTTTATGTGATAAGCTGCAATAAGAGGTTGTTACAGGATATGCAGTGTTGGGCAGTAGCGGCACTACAAGTAGCGGAGTTACTAGTTTAACTAAATTTCTCAGTAGCGTGGTTGTAGCGTTGGGTTTTCTGATAGCTTTTCAGTAGTTAGCCCTTTTATTGTATCATGTAGTGCCACACAAGTTAACGTTACATTTATTCTAGCATTTCGAGGAAACTTGAGCATTTCTGAAGCAAAAACGCAGCTGAGCTATTTGCTACGGTCTGAAATAAAATTGTTAAGGATGAGTAAGTAATGCCACCGACTACAAGGACGTAGCATAGACCGTAGACTGTCTATGTATGTGTAGCCGACAGAAGCACTTCCATATGACGGTGACATCACGTATCAATACTTGGCCTACGACATCTTTGCTGTGGCAAAAAGCCGACACATTTACTTAAAGCAAATGTACAAATTGGTATTTTGCCCTGCAATGCAAAGAGAACTACGCACGTGTTTGGTACAAAGGAAATGCTACGTTTAAGAAATGTTCATATTTGTGACAACCACTTCCATGTTGACTCAATGAAATGTTGTCGATGTTTATTTGAAATTGCTGGAGGAACCACCCCTGTTTATTCTGCAAGCTGATTCCCATTGACCATCAACATGACCCTCTTTAATGAGGGAATTCCTGAACATCAGAGGATGTCTCACGCACATCCTGGCCCTTAATCAGCCTTCATGCTCTCACCTATTTCATCAAGCTCCTGCAGCAATGACCTATTCCAGGGAGAGGTGAGACATCCTTCTACTCCCTAGGTCTCCCGGAAGGAGCGCGTGGCCTGTCCTTACAAGGAGTTGAAGGCCAAATGCCACCCCATAACCTCAAACTTCACTTTTTTTGCAGCAGAGAATTTTTTAACTACAAAACTATGCCTTTCTGGCCTCGCCATGAATTTCTGTTAAGATCTACGCTGTACAGTCCCCTCCGGGAATCCTGCTCTCACAACCAATGTTCCCATGGATAGGAATGACCTCCGGGGATGCAGAGATTGACAGTGAGCAGAGTGGGACCAGGAATTGAAGGTCTCTGAAGAGTTAAGAGGCTTGTCAGAGGAGCAAGAATAAAAACATGTTGTAAAGTATGCCTACAACATCAGCATGCCCTTAGCTGTGACATGGGAACACCCCCCACCCCGACAGCGGGGGCAGGTCACACATGAGGCCCTGTTTGCAGCTGGGTTTGTTGTTCCCTGCTACCTCATGCCAGGCTGAACTATGCTGAGAACCAACTAAGTTAATCATACAACCTTGAGATACACACAGAACCTAGCACAGCTTTTGATATAAAGCCAAATAAGTAACCATTTTACAAATTTGCTTTGATAAGGAAATGTTGCAAGGCGAGGGAAAAGGGACCCTGGCAGTCATCAGGAGTGTGAAAAATGACTGCGATTCAGCACTAAAAAAACTTCCCCCACTGTAAAATAACAATATTCCTGCAAGTGTAGGGGAAATCAGAAGGAACTTCCTCCCTTATAAGAGAGTGGATTGTTCTCCAGCTTTGATTGTTTATGCAAAGCTAAGCATGTTTGCTTTAAATTATGTCACAGTGTATCACAGGACTGCTTCCAGTTTAATACAGGAACAAATACTGCATGCCCCATTTGAAATGACTGTGCATTTGTTTAGCTCTGCATCTATGGATTTCCTTATCAGCAAAAACGAACCCTTAGGGACATGAAAAGCACTACAAATTGAAGCTCATCACCAGAACAGTTCGTTCTACACATAATGTATTTTGGAGTCAGCGCTCTTTTCTAATCTACATTAGCTTTTTGATGTTTTTTTTCTTGGCAGCATTTTATTTGTAACCACTCTAATTTTGATTAAATCTTGTAGAGGCTTGTCCTGTTTGGCTAGCAATCAACACATATCATTTAACCTCAATGTCCTCAGTTGGAGTCTCTCTCCCATGATCCCTCTCCCTCTCTTCTGTCTGTCATGTAAAAGCAAAACATGCCATAAAAAAATAACCTAAAAATTGTGATCTTGGTCTGCAAGTTGGCTAAGTCCCTTGTATTTATTCTTAAACAGGGGGATACGGGGATAGTCCAGACAAACCCAACTCTTACTATTAAAGGTTGAATGTCTCTTGTTGGTCTTGATGGCAGAGGATGGTCACCTCTGCTCCCTCCTGCCAGGCTTATTTTGTCCCATCATCAATCTCCTTAAAAAACTGTTACCATGGCACCCAGTATTCAGCAGGGGAAGATGGCAGGATGACAACATTAAAGCTGGTGATGTTTTGTG
This sequence comes from Coreoperca whiteheadi, assembly GCA_011952105.1. Lineage (NCBI taxonomy): Eukaryota > Metazoa > Chordata > Actinopteri > Centrarchiformes > Sinipercidae > Coreoperca > Coreoperca whiteheadi. Next base: position 17,093,243 of record CM022480.1, on the reverse strand, counting down.
TGATGCTGGATAACACTGGAAACCTTTGTTGGATCTCTTTTCCTCTTTTACTGCAGGTGTGTCTGTTGGAAAGACTCAAATGGAACAGGACTGCTAGTTCGGCTCAGAGCTCTTTGTGAGTGAGGTGGATGTTTTGTAAGCCTCGGCTCTAGCCAGATATCAGAATCACTGAAGATGCAAAATCTAGATATAGAACATAATGCAAGGATGTTAAAGGCAGAATAAATAGGATTTTCCTAGGCTCATAAAAAGAATCCCTCTCAATCATTATGATCCACTAGAAGTGTGTGGTGTATTTTCTTAGTGGTTTGCTGTGTCAGGGATGTTCCTGGGTGTCAACCTTTGGGCAGTAGTGTGTAGCCCCCAGCCAATAACAGCGCGCAGACTGTGAGGTCGGGACTCTATAAAAACGTAGTGAGCAGGTTACATCGCTGTCTCTGTCTCCCTCCTCTGCTTTCTGTCTGTGTCATCCATGTATCTCGTGCTAAAACGAAGTGTGGAGATACATCGGGTCGGAGATACACACACATGCAGAACAGCGACAGGACGAAGCTGGCTCCTTCCCGCAGGATTGTGCGGAGGTGTGGCCGATTTTATTTGTGCTTTAGAACGTAACCACGGCGAAACAATCAGAAACTATTTTTTTCACCGATTCACTGCTTTGTTCTCGCTAACACCGCTCCCTCTCTTCATTCGTTCTCTTGCTCTCTTTCTCGCTCTGAACTAGGGAGGAGGGGCCAACTTTGAATCATGTGTTTACAAACAGCAAGTGACAAATCCTATTGATTCCGCCTTTAATGAATGATATCAACAGTTATCAAGAGTTTGAGTTTGTGGTCATCGTGCAATTTTGACACGTCTTCTACATTTGATTGTTCTAAATTTAAAAGAACAGCTTGACATTTGGGGAAATACGCTTATACGTACTTATATATATTCTGGAAACGGGTAAACAGCTAGCCTGGCTCTGTAATCTTTGTACGGTTTAAACAAGTGAGACATTTAACATCTTAAATAGTTATCTGAGAGTTACCTTTGAAAAGAGCCATGCTAGGTGTTTCCCACTGTTTCCAGTCTTTTCAAGCTACTCTTTTTTTTATCTTGCTGTACAGAATCTGAATTAAAGAGTCTGACTAAAAGGACTCTCAAAACAGAATTAGTGGCATTTAATTTTCCAAGCACAGACAGTAGTCGTGGGAGAAACAGATAAGCATCTGGGCCACATTCAGGCAGGTTCCTGTTTATCCTATGGGAGAGAGTGACTCCTTATTCCATGCTGCTGCTGGTAAACCTATCAGGGCACAAAGGAGAATGGGACCCTCTGTAGACAACGTGGCTCCTCCTCAGACAATAAGGCTCTCCTCTGGACAGGGGACAATGTGGGGATCCTGCTGGAGGACCCACCTTGCATGCTGAGTATGCTGAGTTTACGTTTCTACGTAGGTTGTTCAATACAAACCTTTGGTAAGTGTATAATTAATTTGATGCGATCATTATCTTAACAACGGAACATCTTTGACGTACATCTATCTTTATTGTTTAGCGTGAAAACACCAAAAAAAGACCTGAGAAAAGAAAACAGCACTTTGGTAACAACAAATGCAATGATGTCATGTTGCCATTAAAACCAGCTGACACAAAACTTACTGAAACTCAAGACCCCTGCTGTCGTTTTGTCTGTTACACAATTAAAGTTGGATATTGTGTCATTTCCCTTCCTAATCTACACCCACTTCCCCCCATGTGGGTGTCATCCCCCGGTGTAACTCATAGAATTGCAGGGGTTTGTCACTGTCAGACATCACAATGCTCATTGTTCTATTGGCTGCCTCTGGTTGACAACCTGAGAATAATGCATGAAAGACTGATGTAAGACTGATAATCTTAATAGTGAAATATATTCAGTGAGTCCAAAATACTGTAAATGTGTGCTCATGCATGTGTGTGTGATTCCTGTGTGTATGTGCAGGGAAGAGCTTTTTTATGTCATGTCACTGTGACCCACTAGTACAGTGTGCTGGTTTCCCACAGCTCTGTCTCTCTCCACAGTTGACAGAGCTACCTGCAACCGAGCCCCCGCCTCCTCTCACCCCTCCCTCTTCAGATTAAAGTAAAACCTGGAAACCATTTTGCTTCTCTTTTTCCTCTGGAGCCCTCATAATGACGGGAAAGTGCTCTGGCCCTGCTGCCACAGAGAGCAAAGGCACAGGCTTGATGGGAAGCTGTAAGCCTCTGCAAAAATGTCTCCTTTTAGGGCTCTGTTACACCCACACTGTGCAACCATAAATTTCAAAAGATGAAATAGCATGTGGCTCTTATCTTTATTTACACAATATAAAGGAGGTTTTTTTCTACGTAAGGGAGAATAAAAAAAGTGACCTCTAGAGTCTAGAAAGCCCTAACTTCACATGGAGAAAGTCAACTTGAACTAGTTCTATAATTTAATTTAAAAAAAGAGCAAAGTTTCACCGTCCTTCTAAATGTTGTCCCGTGGTCTTACACCAACGTCACAGGTGGCTGTTTTCGCACAGTGACAAATGATACATTTATACATTGTCACATTTCAATGGAGGTGAAAGTTGTTGCAGGTTCATCGTGTGCAGACACACTATAAGTATTTGTAGAGTCATTAAAGTTAGTAAAATAATTTCAAGATTTATTATGCTGTTTAAAATGTTATTTTGATTTGTTGTCATACAAAGTCAGTGTCTCCCATGACTCCACACGTGTTAGAATATTCAACAAGCTCAGTTAGATGGCCCCTATTGTTTAGAAATGAGCTGTTTATGCGTTGCACCCACTCCGCAAGGTCAATCACTACCATTCTGTTGGATTCTGCCTGGGCATTGGTACAGCAATCACTGCAACATTGTTGTTGATGAAGGGAGTATATACTGTTTATCCAAGGATATAACCCACACTGTAATCAACCAATAGTCAATCATGTCCTGGAAGCAAAATCCAGCTCGTTATCAGAGATAATTACAGAGCCATTACAGTGGAATGATGTAATGCTTCACAGATTGAAAAACAAAATAAAGCTTTTCTGGACAACACATTCAAATGATCTATGACTGGCAGGGATCTTTGGCAAAGTAAAATGGTGGCTTATTTGAAAGCATGTTTGTTCATTGTGTGTCTTAAGTATTTAAGACGCTCGACGGAAAATGGGAAAGGAACACCAACACACTATTTCCTCCATAAATTACCAAGACACTTATCAGACAAACATGGCTGCCGAGAAGATCCTCACCAGCGGCCTGTAGGTTTTACAGCTTGTGTTACTGGTATTGTGTTGGACTAACAGGTTCTCAGGGTCAGCGAGGGGCTGAGCAGCAGATAAGGGCTGTAGCACACCTGCCTGAACAAATAAACTATACACCCAGTCACCTTATGGTTTTACTACCTTGTGATGGATTAAAATGCAGTAGACTGCTCACTGTAGTGATAAGATACTACTTTCGGTTTTAGTGTGCTTAACAAGAACATCTGCCCTCGCACATGTGGTTCAAATACCTTACATCAAATTTTCAACATTGAGATGCACAATTTGGGGAAATTTGAAAATACTACACAATGACGCCAATTGTATCGTATCATGGTGGAAATAAAATATAGGCTCGTCTGGCAACGATAATAATAATAATTAGCTGCCATACCAGCAGCACCAAAACTCTGTGCTCTCATTAGGGCCAAGCCATTGTCCATCAGCAGTTAGCAACCATTTTGCCTTCCCCATTACAACACAAAGAAAGGGGAGGTAAAACAGTTTACCCACAAATCTCCCACTGTGTGCCCACTGGTTCACTTCACTTATTCAGGCAGGGAAGTAAAGACCATCTGCTCATTTTATAGAACTGCAGTCTCAAAACACACTAATACACATTCACACGTTCTATTGCCATTGCCAGCAGATTATTTGACCAAACACCCACCAAAACTCTCTCCAAATCACATCAAGCCACGGCTGTGGAAGGTGGCCATTGCTTTGAATGTGAATGTGTGAGTCTTTGCTGCTCGTCTCCTACTGGCGTGAGATGAATAGCATCAACCAAAGGAGAAGTTGGACTGAGGCATTACAGCCACAGGAGTAGCCACTGGCAGAAAAGTTGGCCAGCTGCTCTCCGGTCCTCCCACAGTCAGACATGAAAGGGCCAAAATATAAACACAGTTAATAAACCAGCATGCCACAGCAGCTAAAATCTATTTTTGAATCGTATAGGTGGTATACAACTCATTAAGGTTAACCATGAGCCATGTTTTTTTATGGGACTCACCCCACATTGCTCCCCTCTACCCTGTCCCTCACTCTCAGACAGAGATTCAAGGATTGTGGGAGTTTTCCATTCACGCTGCAGTAGACGTAGTGCTTTTACACCGATGACTTCTTTGGCCTGTTCGACAGCCCACCATGTGGCCAAACAAGCACACATTAATCTGCACTTTGTATGAATATTCACATACAGCTGTCTGTGACACGGAGATAGCAGCTGGTGTGCTTGGGCCCCACAGATATTCCGGTGCCATGTCTGGACAGAAGCTGCTGCATCTGGGCCAAGACAGGCCCAGCCGGCAATGGCAGGGCCAGAATCTCCCCAAATCCCACCAGTGACACCCTTTACACAAGGGTGGTCAAGACTCAATAAACACCTTTAGCAAGCTGCAGCAGATACACCATGACACTTTCAGTATGTCACTACAGTGGTAATGAAATAGCTGGATATAAGGCACTAAAAATGGCTACTTATTATCTCTGTTGTCACAAGCATGCTGCCTTAGATTCAAGATCATTATACAGTACACAGTAAAATGTGGCAAATGTTGAGTACAGTAATTATGTTAAATTATGTTTCACATGAATTTTCAGTGATTGAAAAGGCATTAAAATATGTCCCCCGTCATATCAGGCTTGGAGTTCTGTAAATCCATGGAATGTATATTGTTGACAAGGCAGGTGTTATTACGGTGTTATAACACAAGTCGGTGTTAAAACAGATCGCATTGCTTGTGTATCACATTTTATTGAACATTTAGGAGCACTCTTGACAAAGCAGTTTAAATAAAATGGAATTTTACTGAAGTGAATCATACAGACATGGTCTTTACTTCAGCCAATCAAGTGACAAGGCACACTCAGCACAGTGAACGTGACACCTGACTGTTTTGGAACCAAACGCCGCTTAAAAAAACCCATAATGGTCACATTTTTCATTATGGCTAAATGTCATAACAGGCCTCAGGATGACATTTACATTTTCCCTGATGACATCAATGTTATTTGCCCTTTTTAATTACCCATCTTAATCTCATACTAATCCAATGATATTGCTATAACAAGTATCGCAAGCTGGTTGGAAGACAAAGCCTGCTATGGTGAAAGAGTTTGTGTTTGGTGGGCCCGGCGTTACTGCCTCCCTAACTGTCTGCTGGTTGGCCCTGACAACACAGTGCCACAGTGCCAGGCTGTCAGCGTGCCAGGCTCAGAGAGCAGCTGCCAGGCCAAACCAGCGGGCACTCATTCAGCCAGCTACAGGGATCCCCCTCCACCTCTTCATTTTACAGGCCCTCCCTGTGGCTACAACTACCCCCTCATCTGTGCGTGCACACACACACACACACACACACACCTTACACAATGCAAGCCTTAATTATGACAAACTTGCCAAAAGCTAATCTCCCATCTTTTTTTATCGAAGACATTTGTAGCTGAGGAGGTTGCCAATATTATAATAACTAATGACCGGAATTTCTGATGAATAAATGCCTTTTTCTTTGACCAACAGTAGCCTTTCTCAATCAAGCAAAGCCTGAAAATCTCTCAAAGCAAACTATGCAAGAAAATGTGGAGGACAGTTTTTGCTTGATGCTGTTGCATTAAATTAAGAACAGCTATGGACACTTTTTGTCCAAAGTTATCATATTCACAACAATTTTAATATAAAAAAAAGCATTATTTCTGAACATTACAACCTTGATGCGGGGCTTGCATCATTCATTTGCATAGTTGCCACTGACACATGTCCATGTTCGTTGCACAAATCGTTAACATCCCGCTTGTATTGTCATTATCTCCCGTGAATGTGAATGCAGTCACTGAGCCCCGGGGACTGTGGCCAGGCCACTTACTCTGTGGTTGGTTAAGTGATAGCCAATATGCTCAGAAGCGTTCAGCTGCTCTTCTGATGTGACGAAGACTCTCTGTGGTTAAATCCTGCTGTGCATCGGGGCTCTGCCCCTGAGCTAAGCTTATGGTTGAAAAGAAACTTTTTCGAATTAGAATTGGACCTTTCTTGCATGCCATTCAAATATCTCTCACCCTCCTTCCAAGTCTTTTCTAGTCTAGTCTTATTGTACACATTATACAAAAAAGCAGAAGAGGGAATGGACTATCATATTACAAAGTTTCAGAATAAGTTTCACATAGACTTTCTGCTCTCATGCTTGTGCCTATCCAGACCAGGTTTGAAGGACATCTCTCACTGTTACACTCTCTATATTTAAAGATGTAAAATATCTATACTACATTTTTTTTTTCTGCCCTTTCTCAGACATGCACTTATTAACAAGAATAAGAGTTTACAGCCATGCTAGCGGCTGTGAGGCAAAATGCTGACCTTAGTATGCTAACATGCACACACTGACAATGCTAACATCCTGACATTTAGCAGGCAATATCTACCCAGTTCAATAGCTTATTTTAGTGTGTTAGCATGCTAACATTTGCTAATTAGCACTAAACACAAAGTACAGCTGAGGCTGAAGGGAATGTCGCAGTTTTGCAGTTATCTTGTCAAAAACCAAATTATTGGGCAAATGATGGCTCAAGAGGAAAGTCAGGGGATCACCAAAGTCATTAGGGTTGATCCTCTGGGGAACATGAATGTCTGTATAAAATTTCATAGCAACTGATCAAACATTTGTTGAGATATTTCAGTCTGGAACAAAGTGGTGGGCCAACCGACCAACCAACATTGCCATCCATAGAGCTAAGCTGCTAGCATGGCTAAAAAACAACCAAGTGTTCATTAGTGTACTTATGCATGCAGTCAGACCAGCTGAGGACTGACATTCCTAAGGCCCACTCTCTGCAATCGAACACATTCTCATCTGCACCCTCTTCTGTCACTCATCCTCTATCTGAGCTCTTCTGTCCCAGCTGAAGGTCACAATATGGCTGGTTCCTTTGGAGAGGCTCTTAAGGTCCCAATGCTCCATGCTGCCTGAGTAAACATGGCGCAGCAGTTCATAAAGATGCATATTGTGTGCCTGCATCTGTCTATGCGGATGTTTGAATGAACGTGTGTAAATTGAAGGGTCTTTCTGAGTTGGGGTTCCTGACAGCAGGAATACATACATGCCGTTATTAAGGCTGGCTGAAATATTGATGCTGTGTTTTGTTCTCATTTTTGCTGTACTTGAGAGGCCATCTGGACAGGTCAGCGTTTCTCACATTAAATATTCATTCTCCCGTTGAATATGACCAGGGGAGAGTAGAAGAGGGTCATTTTGTAATGTGAGAGAAAGAAAGAGGGAGAGGTGGTGGTGAAGGAGGGGGATGGAGCAGGGTTCAACAATAGGTTTTTCCTAACAGATGGAAGATTGGCTGCAGGGATATAGTTCAGTGTCATAGTGGAACCTGATATCTGATTATACTCCCTTAGTCCATGAATACAAAGGGATTACATGTGGTTACATGAATAATGAAATTGAGATTATTTTGTTGACATGTCTAATTTGTTGTGCCACAGTTGTGAACTGCTGAATACTGCTAGTCAATCTGTCTCTCTGTCCCACATTACACAGGTAAGACCAAAAGATCAAGTTCTTTCAACAAGCCAATCAAATAAGTTGCTTCAGGCCAAGTCTGCTACCTAAGGCTAAACACCCAGATGATACGAGGCTAGTAATCAGCTGAGAAATGTCTATGTGGCAGGTGTCAAACATGAGTACAAATTAAAAAAGCTCACAACCATCTGATTATTGACAGTCCAGTGGTTCAAACTGTGTTCAGCATTAACAGAGAAATGCACCGTGATCTGAATGTGCACTTAAGTCAGCAAACTGAACGATTAATTTTAATGATGTGCTTAGGAGTGCAAACCAGCTAACAATATGGCAGTTCTAATAAGGAACCATTTAAAGGGAGCGGTTTTGGTAAATTATCCCTCCATTCTTAATAATTAACAAAAACCTATTAATTATGAACTAATCTGTAGCCGAACACTAATGAAGAGGAGGGATGGTTGCCTAGGAGCATTGACTTGTTCTAAATACCTTGTCACTTTGGTGTTGTTGGTTACTGGAGCCAGGGAATATTGAGAGTAATATGGTAGTAAATTAGGGGGTGGGTACCTTTGTTTTGGGTGCTGTCAGAAGAGTGCAACAAGCCTAGGTGATCAATAATGCAGGCTGGCACTTGTCCGGGTGGCCTTGTTGCCTATTGATACTTTGTGGTTGAATAATGGTACAGACAGAACACCTTTGATTAAGCAAAATAACTGTAGTTTTGTAGGTAGTTAAAAACGGTCCATAGAAAAACATATGCAATATTATAAAGTGATAATCATTGTTTATCGGTCACCTATTTAAATTACACCTTGAGCAAACAGCAGGCCTCATGAGTCCCACTGCTCAGTCAAAACAATAATTGGCCTTACACAGTTTCATTTTTGGATGCTAAACCAACACAGCTGGACATCCTAAAGTTTGTGTTTATGTCTGTGCGCTACCTTTCCGACATTAGTCTAAATATAGCTCGGCAGCATCCTGCTGTGATGCTGAAGGTGCAGTCATCTTTCCCCTCAGAAGGACACAACACTATCTGAAGTTTGGGAGCGGGGGGAGGGAGGGAGGAAGCGCTGACTACCGTGTGACAAGCGCCCTGTTCCTTCCTCCCAGGCCTGAGAAACAGGAAGCGCTGCACATAAGGCATTATTGTGACGGCGAGGAAATGCAAGGTCCTCTAAAATAAGAGCCCCAATCTGGTTGTCAATGACAGGAGCCTGTCCTCCACAGCCCCACAGAGACCTGTACTCCACACACACACACACACACACACACACACAATCCCCCCTCCACAACTTCACTGTTGAGTGACGCAGATACACAAAACCAGCTCCCATTCTGTAGCCATACAGGACATCTACTGTATGTGCAATGAGTCCTAAAAATAAATATATACAAAGCAAGGCAATGCAGTTTAGTCTACATTTAAAGTTGTGACACAGGAAATTCACTTGTGGAAGTGCATTTGAGTGCAGCAGCTCAAAGATAACGTCAAGTGAATCAGTTTTAAGATGATGTGGTAAACCTTTTGTTCCCTGCTGAACCCACACACATACAGATAAAGCAACAACCGCATTTCAAAGGGTTAAAGGAGGCATACGGGTTGAATCCACCCTGCTTGTGTTTAGCAGAAGCTGAGGCGGAGCTGGTTGCTAAGAGAGATGCAAGGGTTTGTGCCGGGCTGCCTCCCAGTTAATTAAAATCCTACTTTATCTGTTTCATGCTTTCAATTAGAAAGCTCTGGAAAGGGCCCAAGCCCCTGCAAGTAGATAACCATAGCAATAAGATGTGATTAATACGGGGGGCCCATTTGCACCGCAGGCTGCAGCAATGTCCTGCTGTTGTGTCCATGCCTTGTTTTGATCCCAGGCACCAACCTCTGATGATCCAGGCAAAAAAGGCTGTGCAGTGCCTCTCTGCAAAGTCTGCATGGCACCTCAAGCAGCAAATTAGATGGATAAGATCTGCTTTTGTAGAACATAGCAGGTGTTGGCCACCTGTGATCATGTACCTCTGAATTGCACCAATGACTGGAGACTGCAGAGTCCCTATCACTGTTCAGCCTGTGTTGTTTTTTTAGTCATCAGTAATCAAAAGAAGCGACAGTGAGCAATGTTTTTGCTCAATTAACAGCAGATCCATCAATGCCCGTCTGTGCTTTTCACAATTAATTAACTCCAATGCAGAAGCCAAGCTGTACCAGCAATCAATCACTCAAAGATCAGCACATTATGGTTTAATGGGCATGTAGCGTGGTTTGTGTTCCAACAGCCAAGGCTAGTATTTCCTGGCACATTGAGGTTAAAGAACTTACAACCAGAACACAATCTGCATGACAAAAATCAACCGAACGAAATATAAATACACTTGAATTTTTGAATGTCATGCAGATGATCTAGAGGTTACCGAACAGAGTGCAATCAATTACCACTCAAACCAAAATTGAGAAAGATCTAGAGACAAAACACTTATGAAATACAAAACAAATTAAGGAACAAACTGACATACGTTTTGTCACAAAGAATAGAAATATATTTAAATAAACTGGCATACAACGTCCAAACACATTTTTGTTCTCTTATTTTTCCCCAAACATAAGACTTTTAAAACACCTGGTATCAAAGAAATCTTTGCACAAAACAGAATATTTACTGCCATCTACTGGTCAAACTAGGAAATCACAAACAATGGAACAGCAACCTTTGATAAGACATGTCCTTGTATGGTTTTGTAACACTTCCTTTAATATCTGAAAGACCTGAATGACTGCCTGAGGGAAGATGAGAGGGACTGGGGTGTTGGTGTAAAATGGTCTCCTTTCAAGCCAGAAGTGTCCTTTGGCAGGTCATTAGCACTGGGGCAAGGCTGGGGCATCACTTCCTGTGTTAGTGTATGGTTGGGGAATGTTGAAGCCATCCCCATCCTACCAGGAGTTTTCATGTCCCCAGTGCTCTCTCTAGGGATCTGAGCTTGTGATATCTGGAGTAGAAAGCCTCTTCCAATAGCGGGTACGACCGGGATGGTTGACTGCTCTTTCCCAAAGGGCCTTCCTCTACCTATTGTGTCCATCAGTACCTCTGTGCTCCCTCTGCCTACACCAAGAGACGGGGGACTGTTAACGGACATTTGTTTCATGAAGTCTGACGCAGTGGCTGGCACTGGAGCCTGGGCTGCTGGGTCAGTGGGGGCATCTAAACACAAAACACTGGTGACTCTTGGAGGGCTCACGGGTGGGTTGTGAAAGAGAAGGTCCACTTGTGTTGAGGAAGGTGATTCCACAGTTGCAGGTTCAAAGAAAGTCTGGCTATGCTCCTGTGCTGCAGGTGAGGTCTTGGATGGAGCCTGAGTACGGGGGTTGAAGCGAGCCAGCAGACCTTGCTCTGTGACAGGGTAGTGCTCGGCAGCCCACTCCTGCCGCTCACGACACATTTTCTCCAGCTGCCTGAGTTCTTTTGGCAACTCCAACACGCTCTGCTGAAGGTATAAAACAGGTGGACTGTTTACCTGTATGCCCCCCAACTACGGTGGATTATTAAACAGATTGCTTTGGTCCTCATTTTTACACAGATTGAGGACTGTATGAGGATATTGTCCCCCATCACTTACAATGGAATCATATTAGGAAGCGATCTCCTGACAGCCAGTATGGACAGGAGGAACAATTACAGTGACAAAAAACTGTTTCAATGTACATACTGGGATGTGAGTCTTGTAAGATAAACTTGAAAAGTGTGACCCTTTCGTTTAAATGAGTTCAGCAAGATTTTTTTATGAAAGCAATAAACAAACTGAAGCTGTTTAAAATCAAACTGAATGATCTCAGAGTGAAAAAAGGCAGCACCTACACATCTGTACCAAAATTTAGTTATCCTGCTGAAATTACCAGCAAAAATATTTTTTACCTTTTCATACGATGTCCTACCAGCTTTTAATGCCACTTTGCATGGATAGTCTGGTTCTGTATGAAATATTCATTAAAACGATACGCACATAGATCTTTGTTTTCATTATTTGTTGCCACATGAAACTAATTATAGTATAATAAGTGCTAACTAATGTTAGACTAGTTAACTATCCAGGGAGAATGAAAAAACAAGTTTAGAAGTCAACTCTTTGATTAGACCAGTGTAACAGGCAGCCAATCAGAAGCCTGTTAGATACAGACATAGTGTTTTGCTTTTACTTGATTGGTCATAGAGTATACATGGTGGCTAGCAAGTAAACATTTTCCAAATGGAAAAAGACTACAGACTTCAAATAAGCAATACCTATTAAACAAATTGTGCCAGATTTTGCAATCTATGACGGTTGACTCTACACCCTGGACATGCATTTGTGTCATTATGACAGACTTGTACGTGGAGCAAAAAAATTGATAAAAAAAAAAAAAGACAAAAAAACCCCTGCTCATTTGTGAATTACCCACCATGCTGACGTTCTCTAATTCATCCGGTTCGTAGTGGCTGCTGTTGAGGTATGAGTCCACCAGGGCCATGTAGTCTGTCATGAGAGTATCCAGCAGCACCAGTCTGAGAGGCTGAAGGTGGATCACTGAGAGAGCCATCACCTTCAGCAGCGGTACAGGACAGGGCCGCTTGTGCCACATCTCCCTTTCTTCCTGTAAAAACACACACAGATATCCAACTATACAGCCCAACTATCTTGGATGAGACTCTGTGCTGTACCTTGGTGAGCTGTGACTTCATCTGAAGGGATGAGAGCTGGGAGGAGGGCACCTTCAGATGGAGACCCACTACCTCCTGCAGAGTACTGACTCTGTCAGGAAGGAGACCTCCTGTCTCTGAGTAGAAGCACATGACATCGGCCACCTTAACACATGCAGAAGGAAAAGCAGGAAATATGTAAGCTCAACTAAATATACAGGAGAGAAACATGAAAGCCACAAGCGATGCACAAAACACTGAGTGATCTAAAGTAGGCCTCTGTACTGTACATGTACCTGTGTGTCAAAGACGTTGGTTAGCTTTACTCCAAACTGAGCAATCAAACATCCAGCAATGGCTCTGCAGTCATGAATGACCTGTGCCGAATGTACAAAGAACTTAGATGTTATGGTCATAATCATCACTGCGACTGCACAGTAGTATTTCTAGTCTGTTTACACTGCTCACCTTCAGTATGTGCTTACTTTCCAGGATCATGGAGAGACCATTCTTAAACGCACGGGCTCCGAGGAACAGGATATCAAATAGGTACACCTTGTTTTTAGTGGCAATCTAGATGAATAAAAAAAAAAACTGTTTTAGTCATGTTCTTTTCTTTCTACATTCTTGTGACGAAAGTAAAAAGGAAGCAGAATTGCGCGAAGGCTAGAAGAAGACACGCAAAAAGCAGGGATTCAGAACTTCTCACCTGCAGCCAACACAGCCTCCCATGCTTAAATACGTCGACTCCATCAGCTCCCACACCAATCACACGCTGCTTCTTGATGTGCATCACCTGAAGGATGGGAACTCAAGATGTTAACAACAGGTCTCAGTAAAGGCACGTCTCCAGCATTTTATACGGTCCACATATGTTTGCATACAAACATACATGTCCAGAGCATATAAAGGTACTTAAAATCAACTTACAGCAGGTCCAAACTTCTCATAAAACTCATCAATAACTACAAAGTTGATATACTCAACTTCATCTTCATCATCATCACCTGCAAAAAAATATTTCCATTTGAAAGACATGAATTTTGAGTAAGAATATAGCTTTAGAGAAAAAATTAGAAGTCTCCAAAGAATGTCCCATGCCTTTATTATACTTACCCTGTGTGATTGTATTCCTGTATGGCTGAAACTGTTTCACATTCAAATGCTCTTCAAGTCTGTGGTCATGAATATTTCTGTGCAGCACATTGCGCGTTACAGTTAAAGGCCCAGTCAGAGACACCATCAGCGACACATGTCATGTTTGCTGATTGCTTACCCGCTGTTAGTGTTCGCTTCCTTGGTAAATTCCACTGTTAATTAAATCATACAAAAACCTCATGTCAGATATCAAAACGTCTCTGTAAAAAATAAAAGTATTGTAAATATTCAGCACAGGTTTTAGTTTTTCAGATATCACTTGTCATGAGTGAACTCACCGTTCAGAATCTCATGTCCGAAGAACATCTTTGAGCCAGGAAGGTCGCAGCCATTACTGCCACTAACCACTGAAACACAAATTACACTGAAGTTAACATGGGGTTTCTTTAGCCACGAACAGTGTAATGTTTTTGGCCTACAGGCAACAGATGGCCTTTTGAGACACAATTATTAAGTAAACTCCTAAGCAATATTATGTACAAAAAAAAAGACTAACTATACAAAATACACGATGAACACTTTTCTAACCGTCCGCCAAAATCAACGTTTTGTTGGAGTTGATACGTTGGACGACGCCAAGGTAAGATGAACTCTTGAGCGTCACTTTGATGCGTTTTCCCTTGAGGATATTGAGGAACTGGACGTCGTCCACAACCATTTTGAAATCATGTATGAGTTGTTTCAAACAATTAAACACAGTGACGCTGCTATAGCTTATAACTTTTAGGTCATCAACGCTTTTCCGTTAGCCACGGAAATGACTAACGTTAGCTAGGCTACTTGTCACAACGCTACCGTTGACGTCTACGAAGTTAATGTTAGCTCCTCCTTAATTTCAACTACTTCCGGTCCCTAGCCAACAGATAAAAATGATCCAAATTAAAATATTAAATTAATCTGAAATGCAATATATAATAGAACCCTACGTAGCTTTATTACTAGCTATATCCTTTCCTCTACAAAAACTGCACATCAACAATTGTTTTGTGTAAAGCTAAGATATGTGAATATTAATTTCCGACTTTGGTGCCCCCCAGTGGAATAAGAAAAGGGACTGTGGCAGGATCTAAATAAATGAAAAGTTGCGATTTTCTACACGATAGGGCTAGGAACTATTCTCTCATTCCTGCTGCACCCAATGGTAACATTACCGCCGCAAAGTTCCTTGACTATTACGCAGGAATGAGAGAATAGTTCCTAGCCTATATTGGTGTAGAAAATTGCAGCTTTTCATTTTCAGTTGGTCTTAGCACAGGATGTAACTACAGAAGAGTCAAGTTTTAAAAAGGAAAAATATTGAAAGTGTCTTTGGTCATGTTTGAACGAGATGCTAACGGTCTAATCCGATTCAATGACGTGTGCTAAGCAATGCTACAAGTGCTACCGCCAGACACAAAGATCGGCTGAATGGATTCAAAAACTGTAAAACTCAACTATTTAATCCTAGGGGACTTGGAAAATGGGCCTATTTTCAGTAAAGTGGAGTGTTCCTTTAATAATCATCTATAACTATTATTAGGTTTTCAATATGGAGTGATATGGGTTGAATATCAGGTACGGTTTGTGTGTTTCAAACTGTATTCAGGGTTGTGTTAAGGGAGGCCATTTCAACAAACATAGCTATGTGTTAGCTCGTTAAAATCAGGGGCACATCCAGCTAAAATAAAAATGTTGTCAAATAAGTAAAAAAATACAACAGAAGGTTTACAGACTGATTCCAACACTGTAGGCTACTGAAGGGTCCGGCAGTTCTACTCCTACTTTCCACATTCTGCTCAGAGAGGAGTCTGTAGTGGTGGTGCAACAACAGCAGCAGGCAGAGCTGTAAGTTACTGTATACATGTAAATGCAACACTTTAACACCTCTGTGAATCGTGATCTATTTCTTCTTATATATGCTGCAGTAGCTAATTCTCAATACAAGGGCCAGTATGCTCCCAGGTGGTCAGCAACTCAAAGTATCCACCAGGGGGTGGTCACAGCCCAGGTATTGAGCTAATTGCTGTTAGTCCCAGGTCTTTCACTCTTTTGACCTGAGTTTATTAGAAATCTGACAAATATCCATCTATCAATGACATAAAAGCAGCCATACATTTTCATCCACATTACAAAGTGTGTGCATGTGACCATCTTTCATTTGTCTGTGTACAGTGTGTCAGTGCCCTGTGTTGGCCTACAGAACATCCTTAGCGAGGTAAAATATGAATATTCTCTAATTAGATCTTGATCATTTATCAAGAAATCCTTCACTGCCCTTCACTTACACCCTAAAGACATAAATCATCACGCTGTCGGCTGCAGCAGCTGACTACTAATTGGCCATGCTGCATATTTTGCATCTGACCAAAGGGGCGATGCCTGAACTCATCATCTTTTAATGATCGGTATCCAGGTATGCAGAAGAAACACATGTTTACCTTTTAAAATACAAAATGCAAATAAAGATAACAATAAGATTAGATTGTGACATACATGAAAACATAGGTGATTTCTTCCATGAAACCCAAAACTATTCTTTCTTTTAACCATTTGACACTTTTTTTGCCATTAGTCACTTGATTTAAACTTCCTAAGGAAACATTTACATTTCTAACCTTGTATGAGGTCATTCAGAGTACATGATCATAAGGAGATTTAGAAATATGATCCACCCAAATGTATCATATAATGTGTCAGAAGCAGTGCTGCAGTGACGTGAGTTTACAAGGATTGGAATAAGGTGAATCAAGACACTCCTGTGGTAGAACGTAGACTTTTACCTTCCAATGTTCCTTATCAGCATGTGTTTGTTATTGGTTTAAGGTTGGGTGGAGACACACAAGGGGGCAATGGTCACTAGTAACATAAACCCCAAACGGTAATGTATTCTGCTTCACTAATTCCTTGAAAAGTCATACAAAATGTGGCAATAGTTATTTCTGTTTATTTAAGTAGGGCATTTCTGTCAGCAGTACATGGCTCAATGTCGTGACAAAGAAAAAAATTAAATCAGATTTCGATGTGCCTTTTGGCCACACAGGGGCAGCCTTAAGGCATCACTGGCTGGTCTGATAACAGCAGTGACACAGAAAGAGGTGCAGACAAGCTATCTTATCAGAAGTAGCCAGCTGCTAATACACAGGTTCTCAGGACTTCACTCTGTCTGTGGAAACACATGAACTCCAACTACTGTTCATCTGTGGACGGCACACAGGGAGACACCTAATCAAAGGGAGAGCGCTCTGGGGTGCAGGAGGCACAGAGCTGTCTCAGATTTAATCACCAACTGTATGCACCTTTTATTATTTGTGCTATGGTGTGCATTGCTACTCCTGAGGTTATACTCCATTAAAGTCAAGTGAAAAAAGGCAAACGCAAAGCTCCAGAGCTAATTGATCAACATTCCTTTTTTTGCTTAAATTGAATGTTTTATGGTCATAGAAAAGCTGTGATTGATTCCATTTCCTGTTAGGCTATGTCATATGTAAGGGTTTTCACATGATCTATTACAGCATACTGTATAATTATGCAGGTTCTCACTTGCATATGCATACTGAGAAGTTGCTCTTTGGTAGAGCTAAATCTGGTGTGGCTGAGGAAACATGCGTAATACACCAGATGAAGTTTTTTTTTCTTGGTAATATTCAAAGGTTCTGAATAATTACATGTTGAAATCCCTTGAATCACTCTTTTTATGGCTCTTAGCAGTCAAGTGTTTACTAATTGACTGCTGTTATCCATTGGCATAATGCCTACATGAATCCCTTATCACAGGGCTCTGTTCTCCAGCCGGATACATGTGGACTCGCAAAACTTCTTAAAGCAGTTGAAAGGCTTCAGGAAACATCCTCTCTGGACCACCTACAGTATGGTACAATAACTCCATCCCCCAAATAAGCCATAATGGAACCTGCAACCGCTGTTATCTTTAGAGGAAGGTCCACCCTTTTCCTGTTCTGCAGACTGAGCAAACAAAAAAAGTTTTAGTAAACTACAAGAGGGATCACCTCCTACAGATTTCCTTAAATGTATTCATTCAACCCCCCCCCCCCCTTTTTGTTTAAATCTAATGAGAATTTTTTTTTTTTTTAGCTGAATATGATTTGATATGAAATCTATGATCAAATTGGTGATCCACATTACAGTTTCAAATGAGTGAGATGACAGGAAAAATCCAACCCCCCCACTACCAACACCACCACCACCACCACCAAGAGAGACGTCACCGACCAAACTCTTTGATTAAAGTTGTAAAGTAAAAACCTGTGAGGGCTCGTCGCGAGTAGTAACGACTGAGTACCAACGGAGCACGGAGCCCACCCTGCGTGAGCGACAAGCCCGGCACCACGGCCGCCCACTCGCAGACAAGCTGGGTGACTCTTAATTGTGTAATGTTCATTGACGAGTCAGCACAATACTGCTGAGACCGCGGAGGCGCACTTAGCCGAGCAGGGCGATGAAATGCTCCCATCGAGGAGAACACAGATGGACAGCCTAGTTCAGCCGCTCGTCGCCCAGTACCTCGCCATGGGATGTCAATCAAAAGAAAACAACCAAAACGAAAGTATAACGTCGGACGAAAAGGGAAAGGAAGATGCGTAAGTCAGCCAATGTTTTCATGGTTATACTGAAGAGTGTCTGGTGTGGTTTTGGCGAAAACGCGCGTACTTATTCAACAGTTGATTGTCTCACTTATCAGAGTTGTGTTACTGGCTGTTCTTAGTGGGAATTAAACAGACGTGTCTTGAAAGGTGCGTAAAATTGACACGATGCTACCCAACTATTTTGCGCACAAACGCGCAATAGGTTAACGTGTTCTTCAGTCTGAAGTGTTGCCACCTTCTGACGTGCTCCACTTAAACTGCTTAATGTTACGGACCAAGTCCTTCTTGTTTACTGGTCACTCAACAGTTTAGACTGGATGTCCGCAATCAACCGGAATTTCCCCAAGTTAAAGGGAGGAAATGAGAACAATGAATAGCTAAATCCCAGGGGGTTTCTTAAAGTTTAAACAATGGCTCCGATGTTTTGTGACAATTACACAAGTCGTGTCATGTGTAATAGCCTGTGGTCTTATAAGATGATGGTTTGAAACGCATGTACATGCACATACAGTAGCAACCCTACATCCTCATATGCAAATAGAGAAACGCACACTTTCATTACAACAAGCCCTGCTGACCCTCCTCCCCCTCACTCTACTTGTGTTGGTGTTTCTCAAGGAGAGTGACTCCAGGATGCAGCTCCAGGTCTAGAGTTTCTCCTCCAGGCCGTCCTCACAGGTTCCACAAGGCCAGCCCGGGCCAAACCGTCCCCGGTAAATCCATGATGCCCCTGGGACACCTCACCAAGGGGGCAAGTTGGGAGGAGCTCATCCAGGCCTGCCTGCAGTCCTTTGGTAAGTCCCTGCTGGCCTGCCTTGGCACCAGTGTTGAGTCTGACCAAGTGTAGCAGATGTTTCTGGTCCATGTTTGTGTAACACTGATATCTTTCAATTCTTTGTATATTTTATTCACGTTTGGTGCTTTTGTGCAGTTCTTCTCTCTGTTATTGAGAAACAATAAGATGGTAAGCTCAAAAACAGGAAAAACGGAACCTTAGTTTAATTGCGATCACATACTGTTGTAATTTCCCAGAAGTCTCTGTTGTTCCTGGCATTTTGCTGCAAATCACCAACATGTTTGGGCAGGCCTTTAAACAAAAGGAGTGTGAAGCTTTGCATCTGAAAATGAAGTGGCTCTTAACACAGCTGCATTTGTTTATCTTTAATGTAGGATTTTGTGTTTTCAAGATGAAATCACTTCTAGTCATGCTTGAGAGTCTGATTTTGCTCAGTTT
Organism: Coreoperca whiteheadi; assembly: GCA_011952105.1. Lineage (NCBI taxonomy): Eukaryota > Metazoa > Chordata > Actinopteri > Centrarchiformes > Sinipercidae > Coreoperca > Coreoperca whiteheadi. The sequence goes on along the minus strand of CM022480.1, from coordinate 17,073,819 downwards.
CGTTTGCCAAAAATACGATTTGATTATTGCTTGTCTTATAATGTCTTATGTTTTTGCAATCATAAGCTGCACCGCATTTGCCAATTTAATATTTTATTGTATGCAAGATATATAGAGCGTTTCTTAAATGGAAAAAAGAACCGCAGTGATTGAGTAGGCTGTAGTTTAATCAATCAAGCAAAGATCATTGGCATCATCAAGTTGTCTGGAGTGCTCTCAGAGTTATGGTGATTGCGTCTCTGAAGAGACAAGCTTTCAAATTGCCGTTGCCTGGTTACACAAATGGAGCAAGAGCGATGGAGAGGTGTTACAATAGGCTGCACATAAAATGACATCCCATGACTACATTTGTCTGTGGAGAGGAAGAACCAGGCAGTAATGACAGCCTGCTGCTCATGTCAGATTCTCGAAGGAAAGGAAAGAATCAGAAGAAGAGTAAAGGAACCCCGTAGTCAGGTATCATGCAGAGCTCTGACCACTTGCTCAAAAAAGTCATTTCAGTGTCACTATGCAAAAGAGGTCCATATGCACGTGCTCAAGATGGTATCTCACCGAGTACAGTGTGTTATGACTGGGGCTTTCCTTGAACCGCTTCTGATAAAATGGAGCACAGTCCTGCTCCTCCCGGCCCACATCACAAGCGAACCCATAAGGTCCACGAATCCTGCCACCTTTTCAAATGTGAGAGTGCACGTAAGGGCTATTTGAAGGATTACCTGATGGCAGCTTCAAGCCTGGCTGAGTCGAAAGGTCAGCTCCCCTAACAGTAGTTCTCAGATGCTGACCAGCCTTTGAAACGCAGAGCACTATGAGGTGCGGATCAATGGCTCTTGACATCATCACTCTCTCTAGACCACACTGCACTGGGCTGCGCCGCATGCACTGAACATGCCCAGTGTCTCATTCAGATATATTTAGTTATTCTTGAATACAGGTTACAATAAATTTGCATTTATAGAGCTTTACATGTTTTATTAGATACCATTTATAAAATATGTAAGACATCAAACAATGCGATTCTTACGTTGAGAACTTTAATTTTCTATTTGCTATGAAGAAAGCCCTCAACCTCTAAAGCAGAGGCTCCCACCTTCTTTGTCAGATGAGCTCAAGTTTCGACACCACCCATCATGTTCCACGTGTTCATTGGAACTGGCTTTAAATAGGATATTATTTAACTACTAATGTTACGAAAGTGGCTATAATAGTGGACGTTTCAATATTTTATTTATACAAATGGAATATCTGTTGAACTTAATGTTTGCATTCATGCTACTACCACTTGAGTGGTTAGAAGCTGGACATTTGAACAACTTAATCATTACTTATAGCTAACAATTTCAACAATTTATCCGTTACTTTAAACCAACTATTTCATCTATTACTTTTAGCAGTTTTATTCATCTATTACTTTTAACTATTTTAACCACGTATCCATTACTCCTAACTGTTTATGCATCACTTTTAGCTATCTATTTTAATAATGTATCCATCGATTTTTACCATTTATCCACTGCTTTTATCCAACTGTTTCAACTTCTTTGCTTTGCTTGGTAACTAGTTTTCACGCACTCTTACTCATGTGGTTTCCAGGTGTTATATGGATTTTTAATCAAATGGTGAACTTCTATTTTAAAATTAGTCAAGCTACTTCACAACCTTTCGATGTACACCCTGGCAACTGCAGAGGCACTTCCTGGGGTACCCCTGATTGGGAATTACTGGTCTAAAGTATAAATTCAAACATAGTCCATAAAGTAACAGTGTGTCCTGATTGTTGTGGAGATGTTTGTTTAGTGTACAGAGTGAGACATGGATTCCTCTAAAACAAAGAGACCGTTCAGTCTGACAGGCTCTGTCAAAACAAGGAAAAGCAACACGCAGGTTTGGAGCAGCTGATGAATATCTAAGATAACCTTAAAAGTGGGCTAGGCACTGGACATCACCATACAGTATCATAGAGTTCCAGTGTAGCGGGCGGCAGCTTTCCTTATTTTCCAGTCAGGAACAGACAGTTCAGAGGGGATTTCCACTTGCAGTAAACCCTGCACAGGGACGGTTAGTGGTTGGAAAGTTGTGAAAAAAAGGATTGAGCAATTGTTTACCTGATGGAGAGTCATGACGTCCTATTGTGCATTTGCCATAGGTCTGACTTTGGCTAAGTCACACCCGACTGTTACCAGAATGTGAACTAAAACATGAGTGCAAATTTCAAATTTGAATTAAAACAGGCTGGGTTTAGCACAAGCGTCAAAAAGCTGAAGTGGGCATTGCTTTATTTCTAAATGTCTCATCTGCATCAAAGCGTTGCTGCTTTACCAGCCGTGTCATTTTTAATATTAGGCGTTGTTTCACTTTGTCTCTTTTACTCTCTTATTGACTGGTGAGGTCATTGACATTCGCTGGGTTTAGCTGGTAGCGGCTGCGTGTTACAAACAGAAACACACCCCATGCAGGATATGAGGGCTGGATTAGTCAGCTGCGGCTGGAGTGGTGAGTTGCTTACAGATAACAAAGATTAGAAAACATGTTGCCATGGCGTCTGAGGTATTTCCAAGGTGATATGGTTTAAAAATGGGTCCACAGACGCCTGATGCCCTTGAAAGTGTCAAGATACTGGTAAAGCATAAAGGGAAATAATACTGAGCTTGAGAATTCACAGATTGTTGTTCTTCAAAATCGCTACAGATTGTAACATGAAGATGTAAACAGCCTAAAATGATATATGAATAATATTTTCAAATACGCAATTAAATGCGCTTCCTCTTTAAGTCACCCACTTATTCACTGCATGTAGCAGGGGTTTTAAGTTTCACAGAAGATAAGTGGCGTGTTGCTTCGCTTAAGTGGGCAGGAAAAGGCGTTTTCTGCAATTATAGGTCAGATCTGGCATTGTGGCGTTATGTAATATTTTGTACACATGTAGTCTCATTTTTTTAAGTGGTGCATAAGACATTTTCTTACTCTGTGGGTCTCAAGATGTCAGTTGTAGTGTCGCGTCAGACAAACAAGATAAGGAAAGGTGGTCTGGTCACAAAGAGAGGAAGTGAGATATATATGCAAGGAAAAAGGAAGCGAAAAAGGTGGTGAGACAAGCAAGTCACAGAGGTTCACACAATTCGAGGAAAAGCCAAATCTTCTGAAATGTGGTCTGTGGATAGTATGACGAAATGTATTACAGTGTATGCCTAACCCTCTGTTGTCCATTAATGGACATACTGTTTCTATTGTATGGTTTTCACAGATAATTTGAAGTTATTCAGTGTTGAGCAGCCTGTGCTCAGTGCACAGAGCCTTCTGTGCAGAATTTAATAATAAAAGAAAATCTATTTTGTAATCAAAAGGAATAATCTAGAATAATCTATGAACCGCAACATCCATTGGTTTATTTGCAAAGTGTGGTCCGCCCATCGTCACAAATCACCCCAAAAATAGTAATTAGAAGGATAATATTCTATATTTTTATTATTATCAAGTTTCATGAGAAGACCAAAACCACCGATGAATTGAGCCACTAACAAATACTGCCATTGTAGCCAAAACCTGATAAACCTCTGTGCCATAGAACTACATTGCTGTCCAGAAACTATTACAAACACATCAGTGAGCCACCACACACTGGGTGACATGGCCCTTCACTGTGATGAGCATTGGCTCTGTAGTTTCTTTTGAGTCTGTCCTGAAAATACTCACTAGAGCAGAAAATGTGGATTAATCCAAATCTAATTACTGCTGTTTGAGTATCGTTTTCCTAAAAACTACAGTGCCAAGTTGTTTTAGTAATACTTTTTTGAAAATCAAACTGGGACCTATTTTTAAAGAATTACAAACCAAGGGGCTTGGGGCTGGAGGAGACAAAATAGGCAAGTCAGAAAATATTTACTGATGGAGTAATACATTGGTTTTGTTCTTTTCATGAGAATTGTTGACAATAAGAAATATATAGAATGCCACCAGCCTTATCCTTTTAATAGCTTAATCCAAATTATGCCTACTGTAATATGGACACTTTTTTTTACTCCACATGCAGTGGCTCTTCAATCCCATTTTAACCATTTCCCATTGTGAAAGCATAGCAATGAGGCACTGATTCTTTTTTTGTTGTTAAACTTAGCAGATAGCACCTAAATGAGGAAAACCTTGTGTCACTGATGCAACCTTTATTTTAAGGGTATGACGGGAAACATGTCATCCCCTTTACAGATCCATGTGTTGCAATGAGGGTCAAGTCAAGTGTGTGCATATTATCTTGCAGACTCGGATGGTTGTGTATGTGGTAGCAGCCACCTGTTGAACATCAGCCTGACCATGCACCGTCTCCTCATCTCCTCCAGTGATCTGCTGGACAAACTCATCACTCTATATCCTTCAACCGTTCAACATACAGCAATAAGCGCTGTCACAACACAGCCCGATGATTCAAACAGTGGATTGGCCAATTTTGAGAACCAACATGGGGTCAGATCAAAGGCTCTGCTGTGCTGTGTGCTGCTTTCCTGTGGTTGTCAACAGCAACAGGCAATCAAGCTTGTACTTGGCTTACAATGCAGCCTGTAGCTGTCAGTGTAAAAATGTGATAGGCAAGTAGCAGCTCGTGTTTTCCCCTACTGTCAATTGCTGTAGCCGTTTTACATCTATGTCTGTGTAAATTTCCTTCACTCTGGGGCCCGTATCCCATGCATTTTGATAACCGGGAGTCTATTACCATTGTGCATTTGGTCTCCTTCATTTTCCCCACTTCACACCTAGAAAAAAGCTTGTTTTTCTTGTAGTGTCTCTTGCCTTGAGTGGACAGCCTGTAATCTAGGCTTCCATTAAGAAACCGGCAGTGGCGTCACAAAGCTTTACAGAGGAGCCTACTGGCCTGGCGAGCAGCCTTGGGGTTTCAGGTGTTAATTACCTCTGCCTCTTTCACATACAAGTCCTCTTCAACTATAAACAGAGACCCTCTATTGCTTAAAGAGGCCCCCTCTTGCATGTACCCACGTCAGAGCACGCAACGCCGAATGCCCCTCTGCTATTTTTAACCCTCATTCTGAGCCGAAGACCCAAAAGGATACATCAAATAAATTCAGTGTGTGGGTTAGCATCAGGGAAGAGACACAGGGGCCATTAACAGTCTTCATCACAGTCTGGCCTTGGGATTGCGTGGGCAGTTCTTCTGCTCCCATGACGCAATTAGCCTTTTTATGTGCCAATTGAGATCCATAGTGTCTGCTTCTTATAATATGGAAATGCTTTTGAGTGTACTGTATAGTGTTTTTGTGGTCAACATGTGCAAAATGGAGTGCAAGCGCGACCATAGTAATGAATAATTACAAGACAATGATTAAAACATCTTTAGCATTCTACCAGTAAACAATGCACTTTACTCAACAGTTGTTATACAGTATGTGAGGCATTGATTGTGTGTTATCTTTGTACATTTTGTTATTCACTAACTTCTGTATGCCAGAATGATTCAGTAATGCTCATCAGAGTTTATGCTTCATGCAGTCGCCTCCTCCCACATTACCAAATGCCACTTCTGTTCGGATTTTGGTTAAGTTGCTGTAGTTCTTTATTAATGAGTTGTTTGTACAAAAGCAGCTCTGCAGTCGGATCAACCATATGTTCATTATTTACTCAAAACACACCTGTCCTGCAAAAATTTGGAAGATTAGCAGATTTAATGATAAGCTGTTTTCACCTAAACAGAAGTGTTGTTAAGCCTGAGACACTGCTGAATCCTGATGTAAATCACATCTTGAACTGTCAGACAATAAAACCACACTTTATTCAAGTTAGTAATCCCAATAAGTCAACATTAGCTCCTTAACCAAAGCCCTTACATTTAAACTAGCACTGGACAATGAGCAGCCGACAGAGTGCCAGAGGATATGCTACTTCATCAGGTCAGTTTAACACACTAAGACATTTTAAGAGTCGAACTTTAATCGTATATTCTGTATCAGTCCCATGGTATCATCTCTGACCTCCAGGCATTGGATCCAGGAATTCTGGATGATGTTCCGGTTGCACCACAGCTTGTCAGACAGCCTGGACCAGTTCCGGGAGCTCATCAGAGAGCAGGGACAGGAGCATCTTTGCTCTCTCCTAGAGACCAAATGGATGTAAGTGTTAATCTCTGACCAGCTGGCAACTGAGACAGTAGGCCTACGCGAGTTGTTTGTTCAGTCATGGAAGATACTGAACTCAGTCACGATCAAGAATAGACTTTGAACTGTGAACGTAACTTTGAGGCTGCTGATGTAGCTTCAAATTTAAATTAAATGTTTGTTTGTTTTCACACGTTTTGACATCATATATAAACTACGTTTGCGTCTTCTTGTTCCAGTGTATTATTTAAGTTACAATATGTCACACTTGACCAAGTGAAATATTTAAATCTGGGGCTTATTCTTATTCTCAATTAATATATTGATCATTTGGTCTATAAAATGTCACATTTGAAACAATTATCAAAATTATTGCCAATTCAATTTCTGTGAATCCCTATTCAAATCCAAACTGAACAATTTATGGCTGCAACAATATATCAAAAAGATTTTTGATCATTTTATATAAACGCGAATTTTACATGTAATTCGGAGCGTGGAAGTGCTTGCATCTCGACTAGAATTGAAAATAATGAGCATAGTCTGTACTGAATGACACAACAATGTCTAAAGCGGTCAATTTCCAGGTCAATGAAAGTCAATGCTATCACTTAACCTTTGCCGATTGTAAATGTGGTCATGTTGTGTGTCATGTTGTGTCCTAGAAATGAACGGGACTGGTCGTGGAAGGCCAGCCAGAAGATCAAAGCTAACAGCAGTAAAAAGAGGAAGGTCTCCCTTCTTTTTGATCACCTGGAGCCCATTGAGCTGGCTGAGCATCTCACCTACCTGGAATTCAAGTCATTCTGCAGGATATCAGTGAGCATTTACACAAAAGGCTATTCAAGTGTATATAGGTTATCTATGGCACATTCATGATTTGTCATTCATCTCTGTGAACTAAAAACCATTAGGTGTTTCCTCCCTGGGGGAAATGCCTTGCAGTTTCCGTGCAGCACTTTTATGCTCGTCTCTCTGCTCTCTCTGCCAGTTTGTAGACTATCAGAATTACATTCGCAACTGCTGCATGAAGGACATCCCTGTGATGGAGCGTTCCATCGCCCTGTGTAATGGTATCTCCCAGTGGGTTCAGCTGATGGTGCTGAGCAGGCCGACGGCTCAGCTGAGAGCTGAGGTTTTCACCAAGTTTATCCACGTGGCCCAGGTAGTGGTTTAATCAACCCCTCACGGCCACTCTCACAGTTTCTGTTCCTGGTTTAGCAAAAATGGAAAATGGAACTCTGTTTGACACATTTCCTCTTTGCTTGCATCTACATGCTATTGTTCACACACCTTATCTAACTAATGACAGTCTATTGTCACTACTCTGAACAACACTGTGGATGCCACATAATTGGCAGTTGCATAATGCATATTCACAGAGAGCTGGTAATGATTCTCAAGAGGCCTGCTGCAGGCTTTTAGTGTATCCAAAGATTTTACCAATAGAAACATATTAACTGAATGCAAGCTAATGGAGCCATCAAGAGGAACACTAGACACTGAGGAGTTTGTGGAAGTGGAAAAGAGAGAAATGACTCGTGAGTGTAGTTGCTGATCAGACCTTGCTTATTAAAACCACCTCCAATGTGAAGCCGCGTGCAGCCTGCTGAGAAGTGATGTGCTCGCTTCAGGGAACCGTTAGGCAGCCTTGTATTCTGGAGGACCTCTTGCACTGTAACACTAATGCACCAGTCTGCTGCTGCTCAATGCTGTCAACCTCAGAACCCACGGGTGTGGAAACGAATTTCACACTGTAATGCTCTAGTGACAGCACGAATTCGAGAACTGAAAAGAGAGGGAAAAGGCACTTCCAAAAAAGAGTGAGCTATCAGAGCACAGTAAGAAAAAGGGGCTTATGTAACTGCAGCGTTGTGGATTATATAACCTGGACTACCTGGAACAAGTGTAACTGTGCGTGTTTATATGTGTGTGGATGGACTCATATTTGGGTTTTTTTCTTGTGTGCATCCACCAGAGTCTACATCTTATGCACAATTACAACACACTAATGGCAGTGGTGGGAGGGTTGTGTCACAGCTCGATCTCCAGACTGAAGGATACCACCTCACATGTACCCAGTGAGGTCACCAAGGTAAATGACATAATAAAATCCAGCTGATAATAGAGCCAAAACATCCTCAGATTAATCATTACAAAAACATTCTATTCACTCCCCAGGTACTGAACGAGATGACAGACCTGCTGTCGTCCTGCAGAAACTATGACAACTATAGACAAGCTTACAACAGGTGTACAGGTTTTAAAATCCCTATCCTGGGCGTCCACCTCAAAGACCTGATTTCGGTCAATGAGGCCATGTCAGACTATGTGGAGGACAACAAGGTGAATGTCCAGAAGCTCCAGGCACTCTACAGCCACATTAATGACCTGATCCAGCTCCAGCAGATTCCTCCCAGGCTGGACGCTAACAAGGACCTGGTCCATCTGTTGACGGTAGTGCACCCTTTACTGCAACTTTGCATTTAGATTTTTTATTTTTTTTTAATCACGTTTTCAAATAGGTAAACAACATAATGCTACACGAGACAACATATTACAGTAAATGAATGAAGAACAAGTAACAAAACAAATCTGGGCACGCATAGTAGTTAACCTTAGTAAAATAAGCCAGAACAATAGAATAAGGAGGAGAGGGG
>CM022480.1:16963130-17065036 GCA_011952105.1 Coreoperca whiteheadi | reverse complement strand
GTTAGGTTGAGGTGTGCACAAAGTAAAAATAAACAATGATGAAGTAGCACAGTTTCATTAAAATAATCTAGGAATATTTTAATTTCATTACGTTTCTTTCTTTATATACATTTAAAATTGTGACCAGACTTCATAAAACTTCCCTTGGTAACTATTAGTCATTGGATTAAAGATCCTAAAGAGACAATGTCTGTCATTCATTTGACCCATTTATTAAAAACAGCCTTTGTCTGACTTTTATCCTAAAAGCGCCAGTAAGCCCTCCCAATGATAGTCCACATTTCTGGTTGGATATACCAGGTGGTAGGAGAGACCTGCCTCCTACGGGGGAGATTCTGGTTTATGCAACCACTCTCCTATACTTTTGACTACTAGTTTCCGGAAAGGAGAAACAAAAGAAAACTCCCAAAGGAATCCTCCAATTCCTCCAACAGTAATTGCTATCCATGACTCCCATTCTTTGAAGGTTAACTGGTGTATAATAATAATACATGTGTCTAGGTTTGTGGTGTGTAAGTGTGCCCACTGCATCTCTGACTTGACCACCCGGCATGAGCCGCTATATGTTTCCACGTATCCTCTTCTATATTTGTTCAAATTAACATCTGTCATTTAGATTCTTTTGAAATTGTTACGTAGCTTCGTGTGATTCACTAGATTGTAGTGAACACAAGCACAGATGCAAATGAGCATGTAGATCGTCCACGCTTGTGTGGGTGTGATGAGCGTCTATGATCTACGAGTGTGTGGGTGACGAACTGAGTGTGAATGAGAGTGAGTTCAGATTGCTGTATTGTTGTGCTATCTGTGTGAGGTGCTTTAAATCCTACTTGAACAGCAGAGTGTCCATGAAGAGATAATAGTTACCCTGTGACCTATTTTTGCCCTCATCAAAACATGTTTCAAGAAGAAAAACAGATATACAGAGAGCTCTTTCTCTTTACCTCCCATGTGCTCACGTGTTCTCGCCTTCCCTCCAGCTGTCCTTGGACCTTTACTACTCCGAGGATGAGATCTATGAACTGTCTTATGCCAGGGAACCCAGGAACTGTAAAGCACCTGTGAGTGATAGAAGCAGAGACACTTTAAGATAACAATTGTTTAACAGATGGCTTTATAGCAATAGTTCGACATTTTGGGAAATGGGCTCATTTGCTTTCTTGCCGAGAGTTAGAGAAGATTGATACCATTCTTATATGTGTATGCTAAATATGAAGCTAAAGCCAGCAGCTGGTTAACTCAGCTTATGATATACACACACACACACACACACACACACACACACACACACATATATTTTTAGTGAAATACTATTGCACAGATAATATTTTAGTGTTTCATGCCCATGCTTGTTTTTAATGACCGATTCATTTTCTATCAGCCAGCCACCCCCTCTAGACCTCCAGTGGTTGTGGACTGGGCATCAGGAGTCTCTCCTAAACCCGACCCCCGAACCATCAGCAAACATGTGCAGCGAATGGTGGACGTAGGTGCTTCCTTTTTCAAGTGTATCCTCCGCATAGCTACTCAGCAAGATGCTTTTATATAACCATAATAATTTATTTTAACTATTCTTCTGGATTCTGCCATTTTGACAGCCTGCTCATGCAGCTATTGTTCACTAATAGTCAAGCAACAATGGTGTTTGCCTCTTGTCTTTCACAGTCCGTGTTTAAGAACTACGATCACGACGAGAACGGCTTCATTTCTCAAGGGGAATTTGAGAAAATTGCTGCTAGCTTTCCTTTTTCCTTCTGTGTCATGGACAAAGAGAAGTGAGTGTTTGACAGGTCACGCACTCGCTCTGAGCTCATTTTGTGACTTCAGAAGAGAGGAAGAAAAAGTGGTATTTCTAGTGATGAGTGTGGCAGCAGGAAGTATAAAATAGCTGCAAAACTAAACATAACCCCCACCACTACATTCACTGTTTTTATTTCTCATGCACTTCCAGTGGTACATGATACTCACAGCCCTCAGAGGTAAATGTGATTTCTCATTTAAATATGTGTTCACAACACTGTTTTCACATTACACAATGGCAAAGTAGCACAATGTATTGTAACACATGGGGCAGATGAGTGGGAGCAGTCCTAAATAAAGCAGGCCAGACATTAAAAGTATGAAGTTAAGATCTATAAAATGTCTGTCAAAATGTTTATTGCCTGTGTTAAATGATGCTGTGTATGTGTTGTGGTTGTCCAGGGAAGGCCAGATCAGCAGAGATGAGATCACAGCCTATTTCATGCGGGCCAGTGTCATTTGCTCCAAACTAGGTCTTGGTTTTGTCCACAACTTCCAGGAGACCACTTACATGAAACCCACGTTCTGTGACAACTGCTCCGGATTTGTAAGTCACTAGACAAACTCAAGCATGAAGGTGTATGATGAAAAATAGAAACTGCTTTACTGCCACGGTCTACAAATTCTCCAACAATATAGGCTTTTGCTGGTTGATATTCAGTAATGGTTTTTTTTCTCCATACTCTTCGTCACAGTTGTGGGGTGTCATCAAGCAAGGCTACAGATGCAAAGGTAATTATTGCACTCTATCTTGTGCAACTTTGGCCTGTCTATCTTTGGCCAAATGTAAGTATCATGCTTAAAACTGAGGAGAGGTACACGCCGCGTCTTGTGGCGAGCAGGTAAAGTGAAGCTATCTTAGGAAGGTGTTGTGTGGTTTTCTGTGTTGCAAACAGCTAGCTGAACCTTGCAGCACATGAAAAAAAAACATAGAGTCTGCAGCCAGAACCACAGTTTTTCCCCCTCCCCCGTCCCTCAAAAGATCAGAGAGCTATTTGTTTGCCTGACAGTAAGCATGCAAAGCTCGGAGAGTTGCATTTGCAGAACAGATAGCGTTCAAAGAAAAGTCAGTAGAAGTCAGTTTGTCGACTAGATGCTAGTTCCTGTTCTGACACGTTGTACATTCTTTTGGCTTGCTCAGACTGCGGGATGAACTGCCACAAGCTGTGCAAGGACCAGGTGGCGTTTGAGTGCAAGAAGAACACCAAAATGGCCAACGCCATCGACAGTCCGACGCCGAGCTCCACACCTGTCACCATGGGCACCTCAGAGGGTGGGTTTGGGTGATGGGGCTCATTACCAGCATAAACAGTCGCATAGATACACACGCATACACAGTATTATTCCTCACATTCACAACAAATACATCTCTCTTACATAAGTTCCCACAGATGCACACTCTCACCTGAAGTAGTAGACAATAACATGCATGTAACCTGGCAGCAATCAATACATCCCCATGACATATGCCCTCTGGTGGTTGAGACTTTTTGAGGCATGTGTGGTTACCAACTAAGCAATGCTATTTCCTGTAATCACTGCCTGCCACACTGTACAGAAAACAATAAAAGTCAGAATTTACATGATTTAACTTTAGTTTGCTGCAGCTTAAAGAAAACAACTCTAGAGTGCAGGCTCTATTGTCAGGGTGATTTCCCTCCAGCTATCATTAGGAACTGTTTCACTTACAGTAATACTGAAGCTACCCACCTGCTGTGAGAAAGCTACTATATTCAGAACAGCAGAACTTTTGACAAGACACTTCTTAAAAAACACGGGGGCTATATTAACACATCCCCTCTTCAAATGAGTCTTTATGACGTGCTATTTTGTTGTATGGTTTATTTGCCTTGTGTTTCATTGCATACTGAATTGAGTAATTTTGTTCTGTGGTCGTTAGATCTTGTGACCTTATTCTCCTTTAAGACATGGTTGCGATAAAAGGCTGAAAAGTCTCAAGTTATGTCCACAATGATTAACAATCTGCATTTTCCAATTGTCTCATTTTAAATAATTAGTAGTAATGCCCCGCTCTCCAGGTTCAGAAGAGTGCCCTTTCCCCTACCCGCCGGATGACAGCAAAGACTGGAGCCCAGACTCCCCGGTCACCCCCCATTCAAGGCGTCAGAAGGTCCATAGTGGCACCCAGACAGAGGGACCCCAGCTTTCCTCTGCAGCCCCTGAGGCCAGCCGCCCTCAGCCTTCTCTGATGGTCCCAACAGCACCCACCATCAACTCGTGTCCCAGCCCGGTGCCCCAGAGAAAACAGCGATACTGTGCCAAGTGGGAAAACAGGGCGTCTGTTGTGCTTAAGGAGCCACAGGGAGAGAGCAAACCGGCCTATGAATCTCTGGAATCAGTGAGTGGCAGGACCACTTTTGCTCCTAATACACAGTACTTAAATGCACCACAGTTACTGTACATCATACAAATCTTCTGTCTTTCTCAGGACAACCTGAGGCTCCAGAAAGTCAACGAGACACTACGTAGGAAGCTGAAGGAGGCAGAGCGGGAGATAGAGATACTAAAGACACTGCTGAGGAGGCACGCTCTCCACCCTGTGGAGGAGGACTCCTCCTCCTAGACACATCCAGGGAGACTGGTGCTGCCCCTGTATGGCAGCATGTACAAATGTGGTTTCAAAGTTTAACTTATTGGTCATGAACAATGCAAGTTATTTATCAGTATATTGAGACCTAGGCAATTAGGCATCAGATGGTATAAAGTGGGATACACTGCACATAGCCGGTGTTTTAATGCTAATGGTACACAGTCAATCAAAAAAAAGCCAATCAGTATGTCACCAATAATGAGGCTATGGCATTTTTTGAGGTGTGTATGGATTTTTTTGAAAGCAGCTACAGTGTATAGTACAGTAAAAAGGCTGTAGTGGCATATTTTATAGAAGTTGTAAATGAGCAGAAGGAGCCCCTTTACTGTATTTGTACTGTTCACAGAAGAATGGAAGTCGTCGCAACGAGCATTACTCACGTTATGTGGTGAGCGATTAAAAGTAGATGGAATGGAGTTTCCTCTGTTAAAACAAAAAGGTATATAAAACAGATTACTGAATGAAGGAGTGCAGTATTTTAGAGTGAAAATAGAGCAGAATGTGTTTGATCAATTCCTGATCAATAAAGAGACTAGATATTTATGTTAAACATAAAATGGAAATCAGAGGCTGCAGTAAAATCTATGCGGCAAAACAGTTTTCGAAAACAAAAAAAGGTTCATGTATTTGACCGGTGCATTATTATTAATGACGAGGGCCCTCTGATTATAGCAGCAGAACCAACGTTGGAGGCCTCAGATGTACAGAACTGTTGTTGCTCTTCATCATGGTCCCTGTTCATGTTAAGATCAGTGCTTCTGTTAATATTTATTGTCTCAAAACACTACACGGTTCATATAGAGAGTGACTTAAATGGACATTTTGTACAGTATACTGGTACTTTCAGTGAATTATTTATGCTTGTGTGCGTGTTGGCATCATATTGATACATTTTATCTTTATTGTGCAGCATTGTCAGTGTGTGGTCCATTGCAGCAGTGTTGTGCTGTGAATGGGAGTCAAGATACATGTTTTTGTAACGTGTGTAATGTGCTGTAAATACAAAGTATACACAGTGCCATCTTAAGCCCAGGTTCATCCTTTCTCTCAGTATTGTTCTCCTATCATAATAAAAACTGTACATTCTATTTAAAATCATTACTTGTGTTTCACTCGGTTTGACCACCGGGGGTCACTAAAGCCTCATAATATTTCTTCAGCTTCTAGCTGATGACTATTGACATTCAGTTTTCAGAATCTCGGGGATTTCTACTTTAAATAGCTTTAATTAGCTATCTGTGTGTTTAACTCAGACTATCTCTGTCTAATTAAAGCATAAGAAAACAACGGTAAGATAATAGTCTCTAATAGGTTGTGGTTAACTTAAATACGTTTTAAAAACATTTTAAATATCTTTTAAGTTTAAAGATGAGGAAAGCAGAGCTTCATATGAAATAACATCACAGACCTATCAGTATATATATATAGATATATATATATCTATATATATCCTAGTGGAATGGTGGATTTGTGAGACAAACCTTTAAAGACAGGCTGTGTCACCCTGTTGTGTGAAGACTATGCTAATCTGCCCTGTCCCTTGGGCTTTGCTGCTAGTAATGAGTCCAGCTCCACAGTTAATGTTTGCCTGTAGATAATGAGAGGGCAACTGTTTGCTGTTGGAGAAGCAGAGATTTGAACCACATACTGAATCCTTCAGCTTTCTTTAAGCAACACTGCAAACAGCATGTGGTTCTACACTGCCATATCCTTGGTGCTGACATTCAGTGTGTGCATTTCTGTAGTGGTAATTCATCCTCAGATTATGAAGGCCATTTGACTGAAATTATTTTGTCTTCATTTCTTGCAGTTTTAATGAATTGTTACCTTGCATTGACTTGGCAGTGAGCAGAGACCCAGTGAAAAGGGATAGTCTCTGAGGCATAGCAGCAGCACCCAAGCCCAGCCTTGGTGACAGCTAATTTACTTCTATTTGAATGTGACACCCAGCTGCAAGGGAGTAACACCCCAAGTCTACCATGCACACTAATGCTGAATAATTTCCAATATCATGGCTGGCTGAGAGAAAGTGACAGAGAGAACATGTGTTAAAACTCAAAGGACGATGCCCCCAGCAGAGGCTGCTTTTCTCCATCAAGGCTATAGCACAAGCTTGAAAGTAGAACTGCATGGACCCTGACATGTTAAAGTAGTCATCATAAAGATATCGGTCTAAAATATAAAATCCATTTAGAAATCCAACAGTGAATGTAAACATAATTAATTGTGGTGCATTTAAGCCTGTAGGAGACTGTAAGGCATATGTAGGCTAACTGATACAGTGCATAGGTCTCCATACATTAAGAGCAAAATATGACACTTCAAAAGTCTACGTAATTACAGCAGGCAGACAGAAATGATTTATCACCCAGACATCAATGTACTTGGGGGAATTGGGCCATTGTGAGATACCCATAAGTTAACTAAATCTGCCAAGTCTAATGAACACACTCCGAAACTAATTAGGGAAAGATGTGGAACATCCCATTATGTCCCCCTGATAGCAGAGTGTGGGACACAGAGAACACAATGAGAACACAACGCATTTAACACACGGGCGACGCTCATTTCAAAACACGAGGAAGAGCCACCGCCACAATGCCTGTAGGATATTGCAACGCCACTGCTGAACTCGACTCTGATTCCCTTGATTATTAAACGGAGTTCATTAAGTTCTAATGATGGCCAAAGGACTCTTTTGGAAGAGCAGAGAGAGAGAAAGAGAGAGAGAAACTGCAGTGCACGAGGAGGAAAAAGAGAAAAAGACACATTTTGTGGAGATTTTCTGGAGGTGGTGAAGATTGTGTGAAGCCATGGTGAAATTTTTAATTAACCTTGATGATGGCGGAGGAGTGTAACAGGAAAAGGGTAGTTTGCCAAGAGAAACATCATTGCTCAGCTGTGTTGCTTTTTGGACTTTAACAATCATAGCTTCGTAATGCAGACTAAATCCACTTATCAGGTCCTAGTAAATGCAGAATAGAGAGACAAGAGGGAAAACCTGGAGCTGATACAAGGGTAATGAATTTCTGGGAAACGCTGTTGACTGAAAGTACCCACAAAGAAAAATCAGTTTACATTTTTGGCTCTGAATAAGGCTGTGTACACACAAAGCAATCTATGGGTCCAGAATCCTATATCCAATGAAGTGGCTTCACAGTATTTCTCTTGCTGGCATACCAGACAATGCAACTTTTCTCTTCCTGTAGTAATGACTCCCCATTGGGTTTGGCACGGGCACATGCAATATTTTGGCTGGATACAAAGCAGCAAACATAACGACACTCACAGGATGATGCATCTAGAAAGGCCAAAAACAAAACATTGGTTATTTAGGTTGTTTTGTGCACGTTATCATAGGAAGACTGCTTGTTCCTGTGACTTTTTAGACACAGTAAACAACATGAGAAAATAAAAACAGGACACAGCTTCGAGTTACATGTTGTTTAGGTAATGTGAGATTGATGTTAATATTCACCAATGCAGCAGTCAATAATTAATTATGATTGATTTTCATTCCCTGTTAATGCTCCTCGAGATGCACTCTGGTGGAAAGTGGTGGCGGAGGAAACAGAAAACCAGTTCTAAATATTGCAATTGCACTGAAATAAATGCATTTGACATGAATTGCAGAGCAGATTGTAAGAACACCCATGTCTTGTTTTACGTAAGCCAAGAAGTTGCACATAATGAAGCTGCCAAATTACATCATGGCATTTGATGTAAAGCACTCACTCATGCCAAGAATTGAAGGCTATACAGTATACAACAGGATAAACACAGCAAAGACAGACTTCAGAGGAAGAAGATGTATTGATGAAAAAAAGGAAGCAGGCTTGTGAGAAAAAAAAAAGGAAGAAAAATGGAGAGAGAGGGAAGAGCAGATGCTGTGCAGTGCTGGAGCAACCAGAGCGCCCTCGACAATAAGCAGAACCTTCTGAAACAACACATTGCCAAGATCAAGGAAAGTGAAGCAAAGCATTGCAGCAAAGGATCAGATATAGAGCGAGGAGGGGAGGAAGTAGGAGTTGGAGAGTGAGTTTCACCCAGTGAGAATTCCTTATGAAGGTGAGTAACACAGAGCAAATAACAAGCACTCGTCTGAGAAGGTCTATATCTGAACCATCCAAACTCAGCATGTCCTTCTGTTTCCACCGAGCAGTGGGACCCAGTTGGGCTCCCCCATCGGCCTAATAGGAACCACGGTCTGCTGCTTACACTTCCACAAACATAGAATGTGCAGTATAGATCACTGAAATCAAAAATGCCATTGGCGTTGTGGTGGAAAGCTTGTTTTCCAACACTCGTGCCTGTTTTGCAGGTCCCTAAATAAAACAATTATATACAATAAAACTTTATTTATTAAATTAAAACCAATGGTGCTCAAAAGCTACAAAACAGTTAAAGTTAAAGAGTGAACTAAAAGAGCCCATTACAACTAAACAGCCTGCACAACTAAACAATGACCTGAAACTCTCTATAAAGCCGAGGGGAGCTGCAGGTTCAGGTGATAATTCTCTATAGGTTCATCACTATGAGCAACACCGTTCAAGATTGTCATTTGACACTTTATTGTAAAAAATATCGATGATAATAATAATAATAATAATAATAATAATAATAAACTTTATTTATATAGCGCTTTTCTTAACAACGTTACTAAGTGCTTTACAAAAGAATGGAATATTAACCATACATGGGGGGCAAATTCAGAATACAGCTGTTTTAAACAAGATGTCTACAGCCACACTAGCACTAGTGCTTTGAGCTAAATGCTAATGTCAGCATGCTAAACATGTTAATGCTTACATGCTGATGTTCAGCAGGTATAATGTGTATTTGGTTCACCATCTTAGCTTAGCATGTTATTTTGTAGACAGTTTGTCAAAAACCCAAATATTGGACAAATTAAATTTTTGACCTGATGATGGTGCTAGATGAAAAGTGAGGAGATCGCCAAAGTCAGTAGGGTTTACCTTCTGGGGAGCATAAATACCTGCAAAAAAAAAAGTCAAAGCAATCCATCCAATAGTTGTTGAGATATTTCAGTCTGGACTGACCGACCGACATCGCCATCCCTATAGAGCCACTCTGCTAGCCAGAAACGCGTTCATGACGATGGGTCTTTGTTAACTTTGCATTACGATAAGATCATGTACAAGCTTGTAGATTTTCTATTTCACTTAGTGCCTAGTCACACAAGGTACAATAAAACAGAACGTTAACTTTAAATTAATTTCTCTTCTCATAGCCTTCTTGTGCTGGCAGGACGTTGTTTTCCTTGAGGCGAGACCTCTACAGCTGCTGCACCTCATTTGCATACACCAGCCTGTAGACAGTATATTTGCACAGTGTGTCTCCAAACAATCATAGTTTGCTCCAATATGTGCATTCCAGCAGGAGCAGATTCACTGCGGATTTCATAGAAGTAGACAGAAAAGAAAAACTGTCAGGACAAATTTAATAACCGGAGCAATAATGTTTTTTACGTTAATACATCGTGCACAGAGTGATAGCATACATAATGGATCATCTGCAATAACTGCTAAATGTCCACCGAATGTCCTTACAAAAAGTGAAAATACAAATGAAATGTAACACTACGAGTAGAGAAAGGATACACACTGACAGCGAGCTGCGTATCATGTTCTGTTATGCCTCCCTGATGGATTAACTCTGTAATTAGGCCCTAGTTTGGAGTGGGCCAATATTTCCAGGCTTTTGATTTAACATTTGGACCCAGGAACCTCACTCAGCTTGTGATATTCTCTTCAGCACATGGTGCGTTAATGCTACAATTGCTACAAACTGAATCGTGCTCAAATTTCAGGGCTTCTGAAACACAATCACTGTGCTAGAATTGAGATAATTCGGTAAATGGAGCTTCAGTTCGCCTCGGCAGTGCATCTATGTATAATGATAAGCTGTTCGTCGCAGCCATAACACACAGAGAGAGGGTGAGACTGTCCATTAGTCCCACGCCTCTCCATGGCTGGCTGAAATAGCTACCGGACTTTAATGAAGGCCAGCAGGCTAGTTGCGGTTGGTCCTCTCTGTTGATTTCTCCACTATAGGGACATGTCGCCGACGTGTACAGCACCGTCTACCTAAACCATTGATATCACTTACTGCTCGGTGGCGATACATCACTTAAAAAAAAAAAAGGTCAGAAGCAGAGATGGTTCTATCTGTTCTTCCCTACATCTACTCGATATTCTCTTTGAAGGTCAGATCTCCAGGAGAAAAATTGGACAAGAGAAGCTGTATAGTCACTGCATGATGAAAAAACCAAAAAAAAAACAGATTATAATTGGGCATGCTCTCGGTTAAAAAACCAGCTGCTGTTATTTTACTGCGTGGCCTTGGAACAGCGGATAAGGCAAACAGAGGAACACTTGTCTAGAGATTTCAGAGAACTATGACGTGTTCAGTGGGTGCTGATTTGTACTGACAGTGTATTCAATTCTCCCAATGAGCGAAACACTCCTCCATGTTACGGTCAAACTCAGTGTGTGGAGCTACTTACTGTTCAGGAGATCACAGGAGAGGAGACTTCTATCAATAAGCTAAAAAGGAATAGTTCGACATTTTGGGAATTATTCCCATTCGCTCTCTTGACAAGATGAGAAGATGGATACCACTCTCATGCTGGTACCGTAAACGTGATGCTACGGTGAGGAGGTGGTTTGCTTAGCTTAGCATAAAGACTGGACACAACTAGCCTGGGTCGGTCCAAAGGCAATAATAAAAAAAAAACAACGAACAGCACCTCTATGGCCTTGTCCACACATGTAAGGATATTTTGCAAAACAATCATCACCTCTTATCCACACGCAAACAGCGTTTTAGCTCACCAAAATGGCAATTTTGTAGAACGCCTTCTGAAGTGCAGACTGTATATCCGTGTGGACATGTAAAACGGAGTGTTTGGGGTTAACGGTGACGTCGGCACCTCAATTGCCCATTGTTGCTTTGTGTAATGAGCATGCACCTGAAACAATAACAACAACGGCGGATGCTTCTTTGAGCTAATCGTTTTTGCATTCTCGTGTGCATGGCGATATTCTATAAAAAGAAGGTCGTCTGGACAAGATTTTTATTTTATATATAAATAGAAGGGGAAAATGTATGTATAGACAAGGCCTAAGAATCACAAATTAACATGTTATGCCTTGCTTAAGTGTGAAGGTGAAGATGTGGTTTTACAGGCGGTTTTGTGCCAATTCACTGCGTCCGTCAAACTCTTGCACATAATCCCATGTAAAACCACAACTTTTTTTTTTTACACTTCGGTAAACTAGCCTGCTCTAGCCTCGCTATTACCTTTGGAAAGAAGGCGGCTAGGTGGTTCCCCGTTTTCAGTCTTTATGCTAAGCGAAGCCAGCCGTCTCCTGTCTGTCGTTTGTAGAGACATGAGTGTGGTGTCAAAATCCTCATCTAACTCTTGGCAAGAAATAAAATAGGTACTTGCCAAAATGTCAAATGATTTCTTTATTCAGGATGGATGCATCATCTGGATATAACAGTTTAAAAAAAAAAATGTGTCGTGACTGCTTTGAATCAACAGCATGACTCCTGTTTTATTTGTAGACTTACGTCCAACCATTATTTCTCACTATACTCATCAAGGATCACCTTGCTGATCCCTGGAGTCAGTAGTGTGATGGGCGTAAATTAATTTGGGTCAACTTGAGAAAAGTTAAACACATCACACACACACACACACACACAACTCTCCACCATCTGTGATCAGCCAACCCACAGGGAGCGGCCAACTGTTCATATTAATGTGATTTGATGCTTTCCTCCCTGCAGGCGTCCCTGGAGAGTGACCATTACCATTGTAGCCACTTCCTTCAGAACAGGATAATGGGAAGTGAAAGATGGTCCTCCTTTGTTTCTTGATTTTTCAAATTGGAGTAGATTTGATCAACAAACAACACAGATACATACCTCTACAGATCATCAGTCATTTGTGCGGGATTGCTGCAACGGGGTAATGACCACACGAGTCAGGGAGCCGCTCACAAGGTCTAATCTTTCAATCGACCAACAAGGTCCAGAGACACGAGCGACTCCTGACCTTCCCCGTGCCTCGCCAACTGCATGAGAGGAGGAAGCCCACAGATAATGTGAGTAGACAGCTCAGACCTGTGCAGCCACAGCTCTTCATTTATACATCACATCGCCTGTGGGAACCTCTCTCCTGGCATGTCAGAAAACCTCAAACGTCCCAGTGGAATCAGCGAATGGTGCAATATGCTGCACAGACCCAGGGACCGACCAGGTCGACCCCTGAAGTGGTGGGTATTTGGATGAGTAAAGACATGTGAATTATACACGGCAAAGAGCACAATTCTCACCCACTTGTATGTACATTCCCATCCGTAGTACTTTGGGTTGTTTCCCGGTGAAATTTTACTAGCATGCTACACAAAACTATATTTCCAATGTGTTATCTTAGACTGGACTGGCATTGGGAGAAGTTTTGCAATTACTTGCAAGACTTCCTTACATATAAAATTTGAGTGGGAAGTGGACAGGGAGAGAAGAAACAACAAAAATAATGAGCAAAAGCAAGGTCACAATGCAGCCCCCACAGTTCAGAGCGTGAAGAATTCTGAATGCAATACTTTCAAACTACATGAAGTACATGATTTGCTAGCTCTCATATGTAAATGTATATATATTTAATACTCTTTCCAATCAGTTATGAACCTAAATTAATACACTTTTAATATCAGGATTTGTTTTCAATTTCCTTTATACCCTTTGATATGTCTAAACTGTAACTAGATAATACACTTATTATCATATTGTTGGTCAGAGAGCTGGTGTTTGATTAGTGGTGCAAACACATATGGAATATACTATTTGTGAACATCCAGAGAAATATCACAATCGGTCATATCTACTGTGGTAAGAGCATGTACTTCTCTACTTGCAAATTCATTGGATTTTTTTGCACAATTTTTTACATTAAACCAAAGCAATGACAAATAAATAAATCAAGCACTTCCTTCGAAAATGTGTCTCTTCCCGCCGCTGTCTCTGTGATTTCCTGTTTCTCACAATTTTGCTTGCCAACGTGACTTGGGGAGCAAGCCGGAAGTTACAGGAACCTTTGCATGGAACAGAGCCATTTAGAAGCTTTAAATTTTATTATGAGCAGTTTCTGCTGTGACAATCTGCACAGGTTTAGCGCTTTAAATCTGGACGTACGCACACGCACAGACACCACAAACTAAATGAAAATGCCCAGGCATAACACTGGGCGCACCTCTTGTGAATTAGCTGTACTAACCCAAATTTTCCTCTACAGGTTCACCCTCCCACCCCCCTTTTCCTCTACCTCATATTTGGTAACCATGGTTGCCTTAGGCGTCACATTGTCAACCTATTTTAGGAACCTGATCTCTTATATAGATTACCACACACACACCTTGTAGGAGGAAGCCCTATTTATCATGCTGATACTTTCAGTTATTATGTAATGTTTAACTCGTGCTAATCTCTTTATAGCACATGCAGTGTAAATACAGCACAAGGCCATGTTATGGTGGCTGTACAAGTCACTCACTAAGGTAGACATGATATACAGAGATGAAGTGAAGGTTTACACAAACTCATTTTACTTGCCTCTATATGTTTTTAGCCACGCTAGCGGTGGACAACTTTGGACTGACATCTAGTTATTTGGCATTTAGCTCGAATAACTATAGTTTAAGAACAGCCTCACAGAGAGCTGTAGACTCTTGATCTTGTAATCAGAAAGCGGTCATATTATTATAGGTATATATTATTTTCAGGTTCATCATTTGATTTTGGGGTTGTACCAGAATAAGTTAACATGGTTAAGTAAAAAACATAAGAATAAACACACCATATTTTGTCATACTGCACATTGCTGCAGCACCTCTTTTCACCCTGGGTCTTGAACGCTCCGTTTTAGCTACCGAGCGAGAAATCTCACTTCTGTTCGAGCTTCGTTGGGAGTTGCACATGCGCAGTACCGAGGTATAGACTACTAGGCAATCAGATGCAGAGTAGGGCGGGTCCTGACGAGCACGGCTGTGTGAACCAAAACAAAGCCGGTTTATTCGGTAACGAGACATATCGAGTAATTCAAACAACTTTCAAGTCACATGAAAAGACTCAGTATCTGCAACGCTTACATTGTTATCCCCAGTGAAATCACACAATGTTAGGTAATGGTGGGCCTACAGCTGATTGGCATCAGCTGATACCTACAGTGGTTTGGTGCCCTCACATACAGTTGATGTTAGACAGTACTTCTTCTTTTCCTTTCGGCTGTTCCCTTTCAGGGGTCGACACAGCGAATCATGTGCTCCATCTAACCCTGATGTTAGACAGTATGTTGGCTACAAAGTTAGCAGAGGCCTAACTACATCTGACTGCGGCAGAAACATAGCAGTCGTATAAGTTAGCGTTACTCTTACATCCACAGTCCCCACAACAGCATTGACCCAGATCTTGAAATACACAACCCATCGCTACATTTCAACAAAATATGAGGTACAAATGGGCCTACTGGTGATTAGCTAGACCATTTGAAGGTTAGCAAACTAGTTTTAACACCTGGTACAATGGTTACGTTACAGCTGTAACGTTAGCTGGGTCAACACTAGGCAAAGTTACGTTGCCTTGATTATTTTAAATAGAATCCGCAACTAATAAAACATACTCACAGGTTGTGATTCTGCATCTCCATTTTGGCCAATCAGTCGGAACTACACCGTCTTTCAGGAGTAGAGTTAAGGGCATTGCAAAACCTGCATTGAACTGTTGCCGGTTCGTGAAGCAGCCCTCGGTAAAGGTTTGGTGCTGTAGTCCTGCGGAACTGTGTGAAAAAAAAAGTTTAACCACGGACATGTCCAAAAAAGATACTTAACACAATAAAGACAAGGGAAAAAGCCCAAAAAGCACAATATCACCTCTTTAAATAATATACCATAAAACAGATTATGTAAGATATATGCGAACACAGGATCTAATCAAACAGGCAGCTACAGTTTACCCATTTGCACTCATTTAGCAAATGAAAGAATAACGTGATCTGACTCCGAGAACTTTTAATTCTAAATCCTGGCAGTCTTTCGTGTTGAAATGAAGGAGGTAGTCCTTGGGCTATCCAGCTATCAATAAAAATATCTGTGTCTCACTATTCTTTTTTTTTTAGTTCTAGCTTGAATAGTGGAAATCTACATGGAACTTTCTTACTGACAGTTTTCTGCACCACAGTAAAATAGCATGTCCACCTCTGAGTCAAAGTGAGAAATAGGTCATTATGAAATTAATGAGAGATTTAAAGGAGCTGATTAAATCTCCATCCAAACCATCACTCAACATAATGAGCACTTCAATAAAATATGTATACTTCCAGCAGTCCCCAGTGTTAAACTGACTTAACTTCAGAGTCCACCATCTCTACAGTCACAGTTAGTTTGTCATGAATCTTATAAATCTGTTTAGTGGGTGCTAGGCCAATATTGTGTGCATGTATTCCTTCACATGCATGACTGTTTATAATTCAGACAAAGACGGGAAAAAAAACACAAGCAACACCTCCTCTGTGGTCTAGTGTGCTCTGATTGCTCCAACTGTGGTTTTGATGTTCTCATTACGTCCTGCAGATAGCCGCCGTTTCTCTCTTGGTGACGAGAATAAACAATTGACACAGTGACAGTGGCTGTGACAACTCCAGCCTTGAACTCAGAAAAAAAGAAAATCCACAAATACTGCATTTCAGATGAATTATGCAAAGCGAGGCATCTATTATTCAGCCTAACAAGGGAAAGCTATGTCAATTATAATGCAGACATGTTGTCAAGTATCATCCATGGTCAGATCAGCTCAATGCTTTCACTATCAGTCTCACACACTTTCACACATGGTGTTGTTTTTCAGCAACTGTGTCAATGTCATGTTGCTCTTTCTGCCTGTTTCATGGCTTTACATTAAGTTACTCATTATTCTCCTAATTCATGAGAACATTCACTGTAATGAAAAAAGAGAACATCAAGACCATGTTAGGATGAAAAATATGAGCTACAACCTATCCTGCTGCATTGCTTTTCAGAGGATTACTCTATTGCAGCAGACAGCTGTCCGGGGATAAATGACCAAACTAATATGGCAGAGTGGACTGGTCATTTAAAGAGCCTTGGACCAAAGTGCTCGAGTGGATGAGCAGTTATAGAAATTCATCTTTCTTCATCTTAGATCCTGATGATTACTCCTCTTCCAGGGGTTGCACATGTGAGCAGCGATTTTTCTGTCAACACACATCCTGTGGAGCAGTTGTGAGCTGCCATTGACACAAAACGATCGTGTGGCAGAGGATCATAGCTTTCTGGCCGGCTGTAATTATGTCCTTCACCATGAAAGACTCGCATCTCCTGTGGGCCCATTAGAGGCTTTTGAAAATGGGAGGCAGGATGGCACACACCAACAAGTAGTCCTTCCTGACCTTTTGACATCCACAGGAATCCCAGGGTCTCTTGTATTGTTTATTAGTCACAACATCGGCCACAGTGACAGTGTGCACTAAAAATAGCTTTTTAAATAAGGGCGCAAACGGCAGACTGCCAAGGCTCGGATAATAAACCCACATGAAATTACAGCTCAGAGGATAACATTAAAGAGGAACATTAGGGAACGTGTGGCTATTGATTCAAATCAGAGAGGGAGGCATACAAGGTGTTTTACTTCATCCAGGCTTCATGAAATGAAATAATTAGTTTTACAGTTTTTGTTTCTGGCTGAGTGTGGTTTTCAAACATATTACACCTCTGAAGATTACATAATCTATTGTTCACAAAGTAAGAAATGATTTTGTGCACGACAAAAGCGGTAATACACTGGTGAAGAATTTCTGGACTAGCTGCTGAACGCACAAAGGCACAATAAACCATTATCTGGGCTCTCTAAATTTGGGTGAAGGCTCTCCACATGCAGAGAATGTACAAAGGGGTGCAGCTAAGGCAAAACTCTGTAGCCTACTGTAGCCTGCAATGCAATAGGGCTGGGCAGCTACGCTAACTAAAGCTACAGTTAAGACAAAGCAATCTTAGCTTCAGCAGAAAATGTTTCCACTGTGTTTAAACTTTTCTAACAACTTTTCTAACCTGCAGTAACGTTCGGCTACTTGGAGGCAGTAGAAACAAGCTGTGAACCCAACACTGACATGAGGTTTTTGTGGTTATTATGTTAGCAACCACCTGCCTTTTTTTACACATGCTGCTGACATGAAGCAGCATAGGCCTGTCACATTTATTTTGAGTCAGGTTTGTGTCCACCTGAAGAATGTGAGTGCAGTATTTCTAGCTTCTTTGCTGAAAACAGCCGTGTGCTCTCTGGCGCTGAGGGGAACTGCAGAGCCAGTCATTCTCTGTGTTATAATTCTCACATTACATGTAGTCATTTCACTCATTGTAATTTTAAAGGCATTGATTATCGCCAATTTAATAAATTGGGAAAAATAAGTAGAGTACAGTGATGCACCCTCCAGCAGGCTCTTGTTTATGCGTGCGAGTCAGTGATTTGGAGGTGGTGGTAGGGGGTGCAGTGACAGGTGCAGACACCAGGTAACTGACATGATGCAACGAGACAGGGCGATGAGTCACCCTGGCCCTCCGCGAGCTCCTCTGCTGAACCTGCAGCGGCTCCTATACGATCGCCTATTTATGGCCCTTCCACAGCAGTCCCACAACCACAGACAGATGGGGAAATCTGGCTTCGTCTGAGCTCTGTTTTGCTCAGAAGCATATTGAAGACATAAAGCTAAATCCTCTGCTGTTTAATAGATGGTTTAATAGGTTTAATGGAAAATCCTAAAGCAGAGAGCTCTAACATTATGCAGGCTGGTCCTGTGACACATCAGGGACAGCAGCTCTGGCATGGTTGGGTCACAGTAAATTGTTAATACTTCTTATGGTACTGATGAGATAGACTGTGAATAAAACCATATCCCTACAAGTCATACAACAGACTGTCATGCCTGGCTGACTCATCACCTGGTATACCTGCCAACACTCTCCACAGGATTAACGTGTTGTTCATTAGCACTACTGATGCTTCAAATGGTAATCCTCTGAGGTATTATTTCTTTAAAAATCTTTAATCCCCTTAAAGAGGGACACCGCGTGAGTATCAAATCACAACTGTTTTAAGTCTACAAATCTATAATGCAAACAACACAGCTATTATATTATATATTTTTTTACAACTAGGACTTCTGGCACAGCATCACTACATTAGAGGGAATCCATCATATTAATGATCCCGAGGCCACTTCATTATTCACAGAGAAGCAGCTCGGCTGTCCAAATAAATTATCATTGGTGTTCCATTAATGGAAGTTTTCAAATCTCACCACGGAGGATGCCATTAATCTGCACACAGCGTCTCTCTAGAGTGGAACGGTCGGCTACTGTCCCACTGCCAGCGATCTGTGAAGATGAGAAACTCACTCTCCTCGCTCACTTTCGTTCTGTGGGAGGAAGTCCAATTATGATTGACGTTAACTGCTGCGGCTCCAGACCGGATCCCTCCCAAGTTGCACACTTTGCATTTTTTATGCACTGCTAAAGGGACACGTGCCTACAGGTGAAGGGTAGAGCTACAAAGTGGTACTTCTGTCGGAAATAGGGGATGACAAACTCCGACCTCACCCCTCCTGATGGAGCGCTTTCAGCTAATTTGACACATATTGCATTTGTGTGTTAGAAAATTGCAAAGCCAAAAGCCTCTGCCGGTCCCACGGGACACCCCGCACATCCGTTCCCCCTGCACCGGCACGCAGACGTGGGCCAACTTCCAGACACACACTGTTAATAATCTGATTGAACATTTGTAGAAGGACCTTGAAAAGTCACACACTGTGCAACTTTCTAGCACTTTAATGAAATTGCTTCTCATAATGTTGGCATTCACTGACTATTATGTTTTTCATTATGACAACCTACTGCAGGAGTCAAACTCATTTTCATTTTCTCTGGATGTAAGAGGGCAATAAATCCATTTGCGTTAATGCCTTGCAGACCGCCTGGCTTTACTATTAGACCTTAACAAATAACTAAAGTGAAGTTCTGTAATATGGCTCTCTGAAATTAATTCTGTGCGAGCCTGATAGCAGTGTGTTATGGTAAACAAACTGAGCTTTAAAAAAGAGCTTTTATTGTGCTTGTCTGCTCTTAAGCTCAATTTGCTCCTTTGGAAGAAATATCCACCGCCTGGAGGCGTTCAGCTGTATGTGTTATTTATTCCCCCACCTACCTACTATCTCATTCATCACCAATTCTAATTTACATACTCTCTCTCTCTCTGCCCATAACAGGATGTGACGCTGTCATCCCCTTCCTGGCCAGCTCATTGTGCCCTGAGTCAGGTGGTGAATATAAGGCAGTATTTATCTGTGGCTTTCTGTTCCACTGTGGGTTTTCAGTTGGAGGCTTGCTGCATGCCTGCAGGTCTGGAAGGAGCTGCAGCCTCTGTTCCTGCCAAAACCTTCCCATATGCCGAACCTCCTCCTGCTCTTGCACCTGAACCTGACGCTGCAGGGATTGAAGTCCCACTGTTTTCTGCAAACTGACCTCTTTGGCCAAATGGATGAGGTCCTCACACAGCACCTCATGTCAGCATGAAACAACAGCAGCAGCAAATAGTTTATTTTATGAAAATAACCACAAATTTAAGAATTGCTTGACTCCTTTTAAAAAAAAAAGAGAGAGAAAGAGAGAAAGAGAGAGAAAGGAGAAACAGATACAATATTTGTTCTGTAAACAAATATGTCAAAATTATGCTGCAAATGTGAACCACAAAGTAACCACACATCTAATTGTGTATATATGCTCTTTTTCATCAGTCCGTTGGGCTGGTTCAGGGGTCAGAGGTGCTCTATTGGTATACGCGTTGTTAAAGTGTTTAATCAAACAGGAAATAATGCACAGAACGTCCATGTGGGAAAAGCTGCTTAAATTCCCCCCCCTTTTTTTTCTTCGCAAAAGCCGACTAGGCCAGATCAAATTAAGTGGTTTGATACTTTCTCTGCCAATCGGATTAGGCTGATTAATTCCCCAAAGTGTTTAAATGATTAAAGCTGGTTAATGGGCCTTAGCAAAGTTCATGGTGTCAAGAGTTGGCTGCAGTATAAAACAGGGGTGGGGAAGAGAGTCAATAATAGGTAACTGTAAGAACATTTCTGCTTTAGTGGTGCTCTGCATCAATCAACAGCCCATGAATACCTGCACATTCATCTCCCATAACCTTTTTGTTTCTTGAAATTGCAAGACTCTGAGGAAAAAAATGCTTGACAAATAGTGCATCTGCTATGTAGTGACACAGTACCTAAATATAGAGTGGAAAATGGAGCAGAAGAAAGGGGCACAGTGAGGACCATAAATATTCACAGTCCATCTACTGAACAAGCTGGCAAAAGCCCGATCCACCGAGAGATCTTCTCTTCTAATAAACTATGCTTAATGTGGCACCGCTGAGCTATACTGGTTTTGCCTTCATGGTGCCACATTGTAGATTTGAATGTGTTGGACTGTGGATGTTCCTGTGCTGTTTTGACACAGATCTTAATTAGGAAATTAAAACTGAGCCATTCTGTGAAGGCTGACGGAGAGACAGAGGAAGAAAGAGGAATAATGGTGCAGGTTCTGGTCCCCTCCACACCCCCTCTTCTAATATACTCGTCTCCTGAGGGAGGGGTATCCATCACAGTGACGACGGGGCTGTTATGCCACGTCGCCTCGTGCATGTGAACACAAGGTGACTCTGAGAGACGCAGCTCATGTGTGCCCAGTCTTATAAATGCAGCCCCATGTTTCCCCCATAAAGTGTCCATCAGCACCTTAATGCGTTTCCCAGTGAAAGTGACAGAGCCTGGGCTTGCACATTATTAACTCCAGACATTTTTATGAGCCTGTGGAACAGAGTGCTCCTTCTGAATAAGATATGTGTCCAGTGTTCAGTGGCTGTATATCAGTCTTTTAGTTCTTGGCATAACATTACATCCTCTGATACACTGTTTTTAGCATGTTTTTACATGAGTCTAAACAGACGGTGTTCCTGTAAATACTGTAGTTATGTCATTATTATTCTCCAGTGGGATCAAAATAAATTAGGCTTAGTTTTGTTGTGTGGAATCTATTATGTTGCCCATTAGCATGCATGGGAAATACATCTATATTAATGTTATGTAAACAGTGTTTACAATGATAAATTGTGGCATGGAATCATAAGCAGCTTAGCAGGGTGGGGTTAAAGGCACAACCAAATTGGCAGGCTCATGATAAATGCATGGGATTTGTCTGAAATATTAATCAAATATAAATGTGCAATGAATTTAATAGTGGCTTATTCTGGAGCTATATTTGGAACCAATTCAGAGCCATGCACATTGCCGGGACAGGGGACAAGGAAATTAAGGTAAATTTGACATATTTTCTGAAACAAAGAATAAAAACTGAAATCATGTGAAGAGGGGGAATCCTAAAATTCATGAAGGCGAGCTTTATAAATATGATCTGTGAAGTTTTTGTGTTGTGTGTTTTCTACATTTAGTGGGCGTTCTCAGTGGGGGAGAATAACACTTTAACAAATCTTATGAGTCTGCAAAGTGGGGATGCTGGCTCATGTGATTTAAAACAGTGGCTCTCTCAGGAGGCACTCAGCCTGTTTCCAAAGGACTGTCTGCTTGTGCAACGAGGCAAAATAGCACCTCTTGGGGGGTGCAAAACCCCAGCCAACACACGAGACACTAGGCTGGAGTAAGACGCCCAGGCAAGGCAAGTAGAGATTGGTACTGTGAAATCCGTGGTATTAAAGTTTACAGCGCGCCTCACACAGCCAATCAGTTGGCTGGAGTCAGCTCAGCCTCCGCCGGAGTTGTTTTGGAGCCTGAGCTCAGTGTGATACTGTCTGCGTAAAATCTACCTGTCAGACGCAGCAGCGGTGCCATGGCGGGCAGAGCTCAGCGAGCGAAGTCCATTATTACACACCCGGAATAACTTCCTTTTTAACGGATGCCATATGTTGTGCGACGATGGCAGTTTCCCAAAACTGATAATGTGAAGTAGAAAGGTGCGTCCCGCCGTCTCCATCGCTTCATTTGCGCCAAGGAACGATGCTGCACAAAGCTGCGGGAGGAATTTCCACCACAGGTAGGAAGATTTTCGGAGATGTTTAGTTACGAGTATCCAAAAAAATGCTCAGTCTATTATTAGATAGTATATACTATAGTCAATATGAGATCTCTATTATACAAAAGAGCAAAACAGTGAAAAAATATGAAGATTTCCTTTATGATCAGCTACACAAAATTTGTAAATGAAGTAGGCTATTTGCAATTTAATGTGAGGTAAAAAAAAAAAAGGTGTGATGTCATCAAAATAATGAAAATGTGTTTTTGTGTGTGAACCTTTGTGTATATGTGTTTGTGTGTGTGTGTGTGTGTGTGAGAGAGAGAGAGAGAGAGAGAGAGCGAGAGAGGGAGGGAGGGAGAGAGTGACATATATGAATAAACTGTAGTAAATAGACAAAGGCAGAAACAGAACATAGGGAGAGTATGTTCTCATGATCATTAATAATTGGGGAGTCTAAGCTCACACACGTGCTAAGTGCACATCTTCTCTGTCAGATCAATTATTTGTGGATGTGGGATGTGGTTTTTGTTGTCTAATGTAGTGTGTAATGGAATTCCCTGTTATCTGGAGAGTGGCTCAGCCTCGAGAAGCATGTGAGAATGGAGACAGTAGGACACAGTTTTGAAAATACTGAGCCCAAGTCTTGGGTGTGCGGGCTCAGATTCAGCCACCAGCCCACAATATTCATGCTGCTCCACGCCGAAAACAGCTCTGAAACCTAAAGTGACTGCATGAGCTTTTGTTCTCTAGGGGGAACAGAGGCCAAAGGTCTGCTGTAGAGCTACATGTCTTCTCTGTGGGCCATATAATCATTGCATATGTAGGCAATATAATGCAAATAAATACAATACTCACGCGGCAATAAGCTCTGAGAGGGTTTCTATTTGGTAGTTTTTGTTGAGACTGCGTCAGAGGCATCGATACAAGTCTTGAGCCCATATATTGTAATGTTGCAAATTATGGCATTTCATTCTTAGGTGTTTATGTAATTTTCCCCAGCCCCTGTATGTTTGTGTCCGGGTCTGTGCAGCTCAGTCCCCCCTAACCCCCCCCCCCAGACCTCGTAAAGCAAGCTCTGCCATACTTGTGTACCATACTGTGTGGAAAATCTCTAAATTGTCTTGTATATTTCCACCCTATGGCTAATTTCTCACTACAGCACAGTCAACTAAAAAGCATGAAAGTATCTGATTTGCTCTTCTCTACTAATTCCAAAATATGATGCAGCTGCCTAAGTGGCTCTTATCTGATCATAAAACAATGTATGGAAGATTCATTTGATGGATGACATCTTTATCAAACGGGACTGATCATTGATGCTGGATTTGCAAAACAAAGCTGTGTATTTGCTTACTCAAAGCTGGACATGCTCAGATCCCTCTCATTGGCGGACTTGTTGCCTTAGTGATGGCCTCTCCTGACAGCGTTATCGTGTTTGTTTGTTTTTTTACATAAACCACTAATTTTTTAACTGATCTTCACTCTTCAGCTGCATTTGAAACATTCGGGAGGAGTCATGGAGGCCAGTCAAAATAATCAGTATGCAGTGCAAAATACAGCAGCACCTGCCACACTGTCCCTGCTTTTCAATATCGACAGCCGTGACATGTGGAAGATATTTCTTCCCTACATGTTTATATGGATCTGGGGGTTGTGAGATGCAACAGTTGAACATACAGCAGATGGTGATTTTATGGCTTAGACTGGTGAAAGCTTGTGAGAGGAATGCTGATTGCCAAACAAGATGAAATATTTCCTGCACTGAATTCATGTCCTTGATTACCACATTACTAGGGTCTGACTGGACAGCTATACTGCACCTATAGATGAAGTGTACTTTCCCAAGACTGTGCCATGATTGAATTGAACTGACTGTTATTTCTTTCCTTTTATTAATCAAATTAGGTTTTAACTGTACTTAACATGTACCATGTTCCAGCTACCAGATTGCCAAATCTTCTTTGCACTTCATCCTCTGATCCACGAGACGTTTGAACCTACCGTCATGGAGAGCCTCAGTGAGCTCCAGAACCCCCTGCTAGACAAAACCAGCAGACACGTGGTGCACAACGATTACCAGGGTTACCAGTGTGACTACCCGAGCCAGCCTTACCAGGACAACCTCATTGGCTATTACTACACTGAGGCTAATGGCAAGCATAAGACTCAACAGTACCTGGATGCCACCTCCCTGCATCTAGCTGTGGAGGCCTTCTACAGGCCCAACTTTATCCTGTACAAGGACGACGTGAGTCTTCACAGCAAGGACTCCAAGAGCGAGAGCTTTGAGACCACTTTCACAGAGAGTAAGGACACTGTGTTGGATGGAGTTTCCACAGAAAACCCTCTGGACAGCATAGAGGGCGAGCAGGATGTGAAGATCCAGACGGTGTCATACGAGGTGGAGGAGGAGCAGGATCCTGAGTATGAGGTCAGAGGTCACACCAAAGAAAAAAATGTCTTCTGTGTAAATTGTGATTTGCAGTGCTTTAGTGGCATTTTATTTGGAGAAGTAGGTGCCTGATATAATGGGTCTCTACAACCAGTATATTTTTCAATTTTAGCCTGATACATGATGTAAATGTAGAAACAGTTATACTTTTCTCTCCTTCTACAAACTATATGGGAATAATTACTGTAACTGCACACGTTAAAGAGCAAATTGAGAGCCTTTTGGCGGTGTTTGTCAGAGTAATCAGAATATTGAGTTGCTATACGAAATTAAAGGCATTTCAACACTTACTCCTAACTGTCAGGGCCATCTTTCAGCAGAACATGAGTCACAGCGTGTACAGTGATGCATATTATTTCATAATTTCATCTTAATAGACTGCCAGTGTGATTCATGCTCATTTCTCAATCTGTTCTCTAAATGGTC
Organism: Coreoperca whiteheadi; assembly: GCA_011952105.1. Lineage (NCBI taxonomy): Eukaryota > Metazoa > Chordata > Actinopteri > Centrarchiformes > Sinipercidae > Coreoperca > Coreoperca whiteheadi. The sequence goes on along the minus strand of CM022480.1, from coordinate 17,039,574 downwards.
AATTTACTGGAGTCTTTCAAATCTAGTGCAGGGTAATTTATAGGCTTTTGTTGTATAATTACATTCTAAGAAAATGACACATCTGAGATTATCTATCCGGGCCATTGTTGTTTTAGGACTGCAGCTTTCCTCTCCAAAAGAAAACCGTGACAGCGAAAGAGCAAAGTCTTTTCAGATGTGGTAAAAATCTAATTTCATCCAGGGACGCTTGTGAAATACCCAGGGCTCTGAGCTGGCAGAGGAAGAAGTATTGCAACCTAACTGGGCTGATGATCGCACCAGCTCTTGTCACTCGGAGGGCTGGCAGGTAGATAGAGCAGCCATAGAGACATGGCAGTGACTTCCATTAATGCTATAAGTAATGCCGTGCTGTGAGGGTATTAAGCGGGACTCTGCTGATGCATGGCTGTTGGAGCAGGTGAACCTGGAGCTAAAGTTATTCCATGTCAATTCAAAAGAGCAAATGAATCTGCTGAACAGTTTTCAGATAGAAGCTGGGTTTCCATCTGGACTATGAGACTTTTTGCTCAGCACCTGCGTTTCTTTACTTTCCCTTCATGTGTGTATGTGTGCCTTGGTGTTCTAATTCACATATTTTGTGAGTCATAAATACATACACAAACAGAGCCAGATGTGTGTTGACGCATAGAAGTTAAAACAAGCAATTTGAGGACTTTCACCGCTATGCAAGCTAAAAAAAAAGAGGGAGAGAGCAGAGCTGGGGATGGTTTCATACACATCCTAATAATTCGGTGGAGGTTTCCCAACGTAACACAACCGTTTTTTGTCAGCAGATGTGTTTTTTTTAATATTCCTTACTACAACCCATATCATCACTGTACATTTCTATCCACTGTTTAGACCCAGCAACAGAAAAAAAACAAGGTAGTAAACAAAGTCACTTTAAAATAGTAATCCCACAGCTAGTTTTTTTTTCAGCAGATGTTTGATATCTGTGTGACAGAGAAAAAATAAATTGCAGGTAACAAAGTAACACGAGCGTGTGGATGATGCCACTGCCCTGAGTTGGCTGTCCCCTCCAGAATCTAACGAGGCCTCAGAGATAGCTATGACAGGGTTGTTAAAGGCACTGCGCCTCTGTGGAGCGCCATCAGTTATACTGGCATCAGACCAGAATGGGAGTGTGTCCCCAGCCGGCCGGACTCGGTGTCAGGCAGGCTGACAATAGGACTGAATGCACCAGTCACTCAGAACTGTTATCAGGTCTTGCTGCAAAGATAGGAGATTACTGCTGTTTGTTCCCACCGGTTTCTTCGTGTGATGTCAGATTATGTGGTTATGACCAGCTGCTGTGTTGATGGATCACACCCGGCTGTCCAGGTGGACTGTGTTCATTAAGCAGATAACAGGGAGCTTCATAATCTTTTCTTGGCGGTAGCTGTTTGGAAACTGTTTGGCTAGTACAGCGCTTCTGTCCTCCCCTTCCCCCTAACATCTAAATAAGGTTTCTACACAGAGAAAGTCCCAAAATACTACAAGATAATTACATTAGATTCTGTGGTTTGGTAAATGTAGATGAGATTATAAGCTAAAAGATAAAATTGTGCACAACGTGCTTCAAAATGTGGTCTTCAGTGCACAAGTATGTTTCCTTTCTTCTTTCTTCTCCCTGACTGTTCTTTAATTACCTCTAAAATGGTTGGTTCAGTTCCTGCCTTACATATTGATTTCTATTTTGTGCCTTCCTTTTCCCCACTTTGATTGATCCCTGCAGGCAGCAAGACTAACAAATGAAACCTGCTCCTTATTTATTTAGACAAACATCCACTCCGTCTCTGGGACAGCTGAGAGAAGTAAGGCAATGTCCTCGTAAAGGTCACCCATGCAGTCACATCGCCATCCTCGCTGCAGGCACGATGTGCCAATGTAGTCTGAGAGCCATTCAAAGCTATCATACATTAGAACATTCAGCCCTTGTGGCCCTGTGTTTGAGCATTGAGGCACAGTATTGGGAGCTTGTTGTACACTCACTGCCTCATAAGATGCTGGGTGTATTGAGGAGAGATGGTGGAGGTCTCTAACGCTGTAGAAGCAATTTAGCACATAAATGACACTGTCTTCTTGCTGTTTCCCCTGTCACTGCGCAATGATGGAACAATCCGTTAATCCTGTGTTATCTGTCAGGCCGCTCATGGGTGTTGACAGAGGCACCAAATCCTTTCTGGCTGGCTGAGCTCATCCTGTCCTGTGTGGGTGGTGGTGGAACAAGGGCAGATACACTGGTCGGGGGGGGGCACCAGTTGTCAAGCTACAGCACTGTGAAGATGTCCAAAGTACACCTGACTATCTACACATGTCAACCGTTCTCTATTGCCATTTAGGTGTCAATCTCAAGATCACTGCGCTCACTTTAAATACATTTTGTGGATGTGTAGATTGTCTCACAAATTGTAATTATTAGTCTTGCAAAAAGTGTATCATCCTTTCTGACATTTAATTATTCTTCATCAACCTGCTGTCTTCCAGAGTGACAGCTCCAGTGACAGTGAGAGTGAGGACAACTTCATCGTGCTGCCCCCTCGGGACTACCTGGGCCTAGCCATCTTCTCCATGCTCTGCTGCTTCTGGCCCTTGGGCATCGTTGCCTTTTACTACTCTCACAAGGTAAAGGCCCAGAGACCTCAAGCCTGTCATTAACTCTGATTACACTGCATTCTATTTAAGGTCAGTGAGCACAAGCACTCAGACAACTGCAACCGCAGCCCATTTTCCACACCGTGACCCTCCTTGCAGTTGTTTCAGATGATTGATACGTAAATTCACAAGGTTCGGCCCACTTGACAGCCATTAACATTGAGGATTTGGTCCGCAGTATTTTCTGTGTGAGCAGAGCGCTGCAATGACATTATTTTAAGTTGTTGCATAGCTGAGACCTCATGTGTAATAATAGCAACACCTTAAGTTCATCCAATGTCAGTATCTTCTGGGCCGAAAAGATTTGGCTCACGCCCTGCTACCTCAAACGAAGCACAGCACATCTTAGTGGTTTGCAACATCTTCCACAGTAATTGCTGAGACAATTATACCGGAGCAGAAAATAATGTGTCAGAAGAATAAATAAAGGCCAGGCTCATTTTTTGATAGGAAACCAAAACACCCAAACAACACATTTGTCATTGTCAGAAGGATAATGACCTAATTGCCATGGTAACTAATGGCTCCCCAAGAGCATTTCTTGTTTTCTCTCTTTTAACTGTGGCTTAACACCTACTCATACACTCGGTCCTGATGAGTAACACACCGGCTCATTTCACTCTCTGCTTTCTTTTGTCAGACTGGCAAGGCCATCGCTAAGGGAGACTTCTCCAGAGCAGGAATGAGCTCCAGAAGAGCTCTATTCCTGGCTGCACTTTCCATCACCATTGGAACAGGGATGTATGTGGGGGTGGTTGTGGCCCTCATAGCCTACCTGTCCAAGCCTGGACACGTATAGCACTGGGCCCAGTGTGCTTGGGGAGAAATAGAGAGAGAGAGAGAGAGGAGGCAAGTTGGGAGGAAGTGAAAAGACTAGGTTGGACAGATCTCTTCACCTCTCCTGAAGGCGTGTGCCTGTGTTGCTGCCTGGCTGTCTGCGAAAGCTATATGAAGAGAAAAGACTAAACCAGAAAGAGAGGGGAAAAAAAGAAAAAACAAGATGTGTGGATGGAGTATTACTTGGACTGAATATTGATCTGGACTGAATCTTTATTTCTGGGATGCAACACTCCCACCAAGGTATTCCACCACCACCACAAGCAGAAGAAAAGACAGTGCTGAGAGAGAGATGACTACTCTTCGACAAAGACTGTTCATAGCAGACGGTCATAGCAGTAAATCACTACCTACCTTTTACCACATTAGTCGTTGACAGCAGTTTTATTTTACCTTTATAGTAGATGTATTCTCTGTCAATACTATTGCAGATTGTGTATTGTCCACTTTGTAAATGAATTTCTTGGAAAAGCAGTCAACAGCCAGTGGGTTTTATGTGAATGTTTAGTCAAGGAATACACTGGAATTTGGTCCATCTGTAAACAGACACATGTGGACCTTTAATTGAAATAGAACAATGATGATTGTCACAGTGTACACAAGGTTGCTGAGAAGTGGTAAAGAGGGTTATTTGTGTTTATTGTGTAGGCCTACTGTAAATTTAGTCAATAAATACATTTGGCATGAATAATGAAATATCCTTTGCAATGGCTCTTATCCACTGTCTCTTTGAGAGGAATGTCTTAATGCAGTGATTCCCAACTTGGGGTACTTTTGCAGTTGCAACAAAAAAAATAGAAATTAATAAGAAGAACATTTGGAACTAGGGTTGATGAAGGGGTATGCAACGTGTTCAGTTGGGCTGTCAGGGTAAATCAGACAACGAAGGTTGAGAACCACTGAACAAGACATGGATTGTGTGGTTAGAGAAGCCTGTCAGAGCGTATTGTTGATAACAGAGTGTTATATTGACTATTTGCTATTGCAGGCACAAGCCTCTGCTGTAACTGGCATGGCTCTTTACCATCTTTTGGCATCACTCACTGTCTAGCCTCGAGGTCACTTTAGCTGCCAGAGTACTCTGAGTGTCAGGAACAATGCCTGCTTTCTAAAGTCAGGATGTCAGAACAAAATGAGAGCAGCACTTTATTCCCCTCCAGGACTTGGAAGGACCATCATGCACGTCCCGTTCTCTTGCCCCACCTGCCATCTAATCAGAACATTAGCCTCCAGAGCCATAGTATCCTAAACCACTCAGTGCCCTTCAGTTTCAACTTGCAGATAGCACTGGTCACATACTGAGCTCAAGAAGCAGAGGAGAAAAAACTCACTAAGCTACACCTATACTTATTCTCTGCGCCGGGATAAATGGAGCAGTAAGCAAGGTAAGCAAGTCTTACAGGAAAGCTTGCAAAGCCTGACCTATCCTATATTTGTCCATATTCTCTTTTGCAGGTTCTCTAATGCATCAAATGTGGCTCTATGGGGGAGATGGGGGCGAAAAGTGCCGCTCTCATCAATGGTAGCTGTATGGGGTGCTGAAGTGGGCTCACTCTGTGAGTGAGTGCAGTGCTGCATGTGTTTTTTCTCCCTCAATAGATAGGAAGCTTCACCCACGCCTGCTCGCTCGCTCACAGCATCCATAGCTAGCTCAGACCACCAGAAGCAAACTGATTTTATTAGTCATCCACCCCTACATGAATAAAAACTTTCCAAGCAGCAGCAGGTCTAATCTAAACTTCTTCAAATATTTCATTACATATGTTAGTACTGTTTTAGTGTGGGTGTTACTCTATGCATCACAGGTCTTTGTTTTAAAAAGGAGTATTAGTCCTACATGTTTCTAAATATAATCCTTGCATCTAAAATGAACCAAACATCTGTTTTTGTAAAGTTTGAAAAAGTCATACCCTGACCGGTCACATCTAGCAAATGACAAAAGAAGAAAATGAATGCGTCTTGCACACAGAAATAAAGTGAGAAACTCATTTGCAGAGGAAAAACGTGACGAATGGGCTGAAACAACATGGATAAGAAACTGAAAGGGACTGGAAAGACAAAAAGACATTAGAGCTGAGTGTAACATTAATAAGGAGCATGATGCTCTTGACTGTTCATGCGACTGAAAGGCATTTTCAGATTCTTGTCATGGCTTTGATGAAATACCTGTCACCAATCTCTGCTCACGGACAAAAGATGCATAAACAGTATCTTCAGTTTGTGCCATGCCTCTGCAAAAGAGGATTTATTTGAAGTGGTTGCAAAAATTACAGTAAAAAAAAAAAAACCCAAAAAACCCCTGTGACTGTAGATATCCTTACGTTTTACTAACATTTTGTAGGGGGAAAAAATCCTGTAAAACTATCAAGGAATGTTTTCTGTGTGAAGTGTAAAAATAAGATACAACAGACACATTTTCAACTCACCACCCAAAAGCACAATGGGAGGATGCGAAGGAGGAGTATGTGCCCTGAAACATCAAGCTTCTGGGGAAATAGTGGTTATCTTATAAAAGTGGAAAAACCTCTTGGCTCTGCATTGTGTGACAGATATTAAATCAGAAACACATAGTTCATTTGGTAGATTACAGACACTTCCATGCTGTTTGAAGTTCATCCAGAGATCATTTTCAATGCAGGCAGAAAAAAAAAAATTATGTATATTTGATTATTCCAGGGACACTTTCTAGGTCAACAGCAGCACCAATCACATCTCTGGCAATGGATGGAACTAAACTCATGTCTGGTGCCCTTTGAGATTTCAACAGTTTACATGCAGATATGAATAGTAATGAGCATATAATAAAACTAACTCAGACTTTCAGACAATGGTAACATATTCAGAACCAAATCCAGATGTTTTTCACTGCAGTGTGTTGATTTTTGTTAATATGAATATTAATTTAATGAACCGGTAACGCATCAAGGGTGCACCCCACCTTCCACCCAGTGTATGCTGGGATAGGCTCCAGCCCCCCCAACCCTCCATACAGAAAATGTATGGATTTATTTCACAAGTTGTTAATGGGTGGGCTAATAGCATGCAACAGCTGAACATTGTATTTTTTTTTCTTTTACTAACACTGAAGGAAAATAATTATGCCTTTAAATTTATGGTGGAATCTAAAACCTCCCAGAAGATTCTTGTCTCAAGACAATATGTAGACATGTCTTTTGTGAAGTGTATAATTCTTCATATCAGAGTAATATGTAAAGAGTTTTTGTTTTTTAGGGTCCCATGAGTCTGCCAGGGTCCTTTTATATTTGAGATACATTTTGGCACCTAAGTCTAAGTGCAGTGGTTAAAAAGGTGAACAGAGGGATGAATAGTCACTGTAGATCTAATAAAAAGCAACATCCTCACCAAGAATCCCGTAATGATTCTGTTCATTTGATGTCCTAAAATGAAAAGAACATTAACCAAATAATAATGTCAAGTATTATTATTTTACATCCCTTAAATAGTAATCTTGAAGGATTCAGTCTAATAACTATGAAGTGGTAGAAAGTCAAGTAATGTACTAAAGTGAAAATTGAATGTACTTGTACTTTATTTAAGTACATCCATTTTATGCTACTTTATACTTATATTTCAAAATGTACTACATTTATTTGACATTCCTCAACTGTTTTGGCTTGTGGCCCTTTAGCCCTTATGTCTACTTTTTAGTGTCTTTTGTATTTTCAGTGAGCAAGTTACAGCAGTCTGCTGTAAAGGTTTGTCATAGTACTCACACGTACATGTATTTTCACAAATATAGTGACTGGAAATTCAGTATATATACACACACAATTAATCACAAGTACATACTGTTTTTTTTGCATGAACACAACACATGCTGTATACAGTGAAAGAAGATAACAGAAATAGGCTTGTTACTGTGAACTACTGTAAATGGTATTATACAGTATTACAATACACATAACAGTACTGTGAGTTCAGTAGCATGATGTAGTGGATAGGTGTACTTACCGCATGGTCATCCAAAGTGGCCCGGGTCTCATCCATAATAGTTGCTCTTACTCCTTATCCACGACCATGTCCCCTCTCTCCAACATTGGCCTCCATTGTTGTCCAAACTATGACTTCCAATCTGTGGCTCACCTGGGATTTCTAAGTGAACAAATTAGCCATAAGTGTTTTCACCTGCGAGGACTGGGTTTGGGTCGTCAGTCACTGTGTGTGCCATTTCAATGGCAGTTTCTTCCAAAAAAAACACAGGGGTTTAAGTTTTGAATGATGTGTCTAATGTAGACAGAGTTTAGTGTAAAGCAAAGAATGTGCTTATTGTTTAGCATACCAGGTCAATAGATAAATTAGTTAGTGGCTTCAGTAATTGTGCCACAAGTACCAGTATTTGTGTCTTTGTTATGTCATTTATGATAAAAGTCAGAGAGGCCATGCAGAAAGGGTACTTTTACTTCTGATACTTAAATCTGGCTGATTAATATACTGTCACTTAAGTAGGTTTTTGAATGGAGAACAAATCTGTATTCCCAGCAGGTTTAATGAAGCTATCCCTATAGCAACTCTTAGCACAACAGATGCCAGCATCCATTTCTGTAAACCCATCTCTTTCTTCTTTCTCTCTCTCTCTTCCTTTCAAACCCCACTTTAATATCAGAGTTAAGCTCATTTTTGAAGCATTTCACACACATGCTTATCTGCTCTCCCACCTTTGTCGCACAGCAACATGCCTCTCTCTGTGGTGCAGGCATTTGCCAGGACACACTCTGGACTGATAAGGGCCTCACAGCCTCATCTTCTGGCTTCACTTATCACTCTCGAGCAGCAAGGCAGCGCTGTCTATCTGTTCATGTTTCTCTTCTCTTGATAAGTATAGACTGGACACGTTTTCCCCTTTATTTTGCTCTAAGCATTCCTCAAAACTGCCATCTTGTGCCAGCAGAAGCATCTAATGGAGATGTGATGGATTTTAATTGCAACGCAAGTACCTGACACTTTGAAAGGGAGGGATGGTGTCGACATGAAATGAAACTGAAGCAGGAAGAAATTAAGGCTGGTAACATAATATTAAAGTAAATGGGCACACAGTTTATGTCGGCCACAGATGACTGGAGCTGGCATGCGGAACTGCCCACAGATGGCCTACTGAAAATACCGAGCAGTGAAGGCTGGAGGGGGGCTGCAGTGGACAGCTGCTGGTGTTGTGCCACACATCATAAATCTTTCTGAGACCAGCAGTCAAGTCCAACTTCAAGAGATAACCGATGTCCATTACTAGACAAGGTGGCAGTGACAAAGAGAGGTCTTGGTCTATAAAGCTGAGCTGAGACAGTGAAGGTTATCCAGGGACATAGAACTCCCATCATCCTACTGCAATTGGTCTAAATAACGTTATTTTCCTGATGCGTAAAGAGCTTGCAGATTCAACATCTTTTAGAAAAAGAAAATGCATATTTATTTAGGGATTGGCTTGAACATTTCAGACATTCAATATCAAGACAAATGATGGTTAATTTCACTGTTTGAGTTTACAGCTGTAATGATAAAGGAAATGCCACCAGCTAAGCAGGTGGAATAAAATGCAGTTTACTTTCCATTATGTAATTTCCTTGTTTCTTCTCCTGCTGTAGTCCAACTTTAATCTATCATCATGAAAGCATATAGCAGTACTCAACAGGCCAGCAGACATCAACAGCAGACTTCAATCAGCAGCTTACTCAAAAGGCTTTTGGAGATAAATTAGCATTGTTATTACACAAATAAAGCGATAATATCCTGCACAAACTCTGAATACTAATGCCAGCAAGTTTAAAGTACCGAGATGATGATTCTTATCCAGTGGAGGGAAAACGAGACCTGGTTGGCTCTGTGTGATCAACCAAAGATGGTTTTGGAAAAAAATGAACCTTGGAGATGAAATCAGCCCCCCAGCCAGGACAGATCATTTAGCCGCAGTATCAATCCCATCTCCATTAACCCATAGCAGACAGCCTCATCACTGAGAGCACCAGAGGAGTGATGAGAGATGACAAATATTGATCAAGTTTCAGATCATGTCTGCTCAAAAGCTTGTAATATCACCCTTTTTTTCCCCAGCCTGACAGATATGAGTCAAGATGTACATGATGTTTCAGCACCTGGAATTTCAAATATTGACTGTATTATAGAAAAAGGAATGATTGTGGACTTGTAATTGAATTCACACTTACACAAATGTACAAAGGGTTCTGATTTTGAATGAAGCTCAAGACTGCCACCGTGTGGGAAAAATGCTGCACTACACTCAAGCAGGAAGATGAAGCACTGCTCAAAAGACATTGAAAGAAATGAAGACAAACAAGCTCAAAATGTTCTATCAGAATTAATACTCAATTTACATGTATGCTCAAGTTTGAAGTTGACTTTTGACCAATGGATTACAAAAGCAACATGTTTAAGCATCTTGAATGTAAGATAAAGGCACAGATTAGTAAACAAAAATTAAGGTATATTAAGGACTAATAAGGACTTTTTCCAGAGCTTTCAACCATAATATGATACAGACTTCGTCTGCTGTTTCCAAGGTCAAGAGTTAACAGTCAGGCTCAAAAAAATGTGTTTGAGTATATTGACCAAATGTAAAACACTGTTAATTTAACATTACAGCATTTTTAAAGTAGATTGCATTTTATTTTTACCATTAGCCAGCTCGGTTGTTTAAATCAATTTGAACTTCTTTAAAACTGAGTTGTTACTCCATATGGTTCAGTCTGTGCACACAGTCACACACACTAATGCACAGCCTTCACTCACTGAATCTGAAGACATTTGTGAAAACATAAATGTGAATTTTTCCACAAATAATCACGTTTTATCTGATTTGGCGCAGACACATGATGAGAAGTGGATTGATAATTTAAAACAAAGTGCGTAGTAAAGTAGTGGTGATTGTAGTAAAGTGCACAAATAAATGGGAAAAAAACAGTTATCATGACAACTGCGCAAACTCCATTTGCAAAGGGGGATCATGCGATACGGTCAAAAGCTCCAGAACAGCTATTAATGGATCTTGCTGTGAGATTGTTTTGTCAACTAGGTATAGTTTATTTTTCTCCCTTAAACCAGCCATGTGGCCGAACTGCCCATGAGCAATAGAAACAAGTTCTCCAAGAGACACACTGGAAGACATTATGCTTAAAGGGCCTGAAAATAACCTGATTTTAAGAGATAAAGTCATCCAGCATCTTAAATTCTTTAGAGTTAAAGCATTTGGGCTCAGTTCATTCACTCCTGGATGTAATTTGGTATTTGAGCAGATTAGATTAATTTATTATATTTATGTAGTCATTTCTAAAAATCTCAAAACAGTAAATATAGCAGAGACGTTACCATCAGGCTCTCTTCATCTAAAACTATATTAAGAATATTTCATTGAATATCTAGGATTCATATGAATATCAGCCTACTCTGAGATGTGCTTGGGCACCAGTTGTACTGATAACTCTATGCAGCAGAGGGCAGAACAACACCACGTTGCAATTCTTTTCAGTTTAACTGCATCTTGTGTTTCATCTCAACTCAGCACACAACCAGCGCCAGGAGCCTTCCCAAAATGATCTGCATGAACTTAATCTCACCAATGAAATCATATTGCTCTTACCCCTATCAAAAAGAAATTGAATGTTAATATTGCATTAGTCGAAATCTTTCTATAAACCTCCCTCTGATCTCACTTTGCATGGATTGAGATGATCTTATGATGGTCTTCCACAAGCAGACTGTCCATCACAAGGGATACTGTGAATTACCTCCTCATATCCAATGTAAACAGCTTGATTTTCAGCAAATCTGATCTATCATAACCGTCTATTCCACTCTCAGAGGATTAAATAGCTTTGCACTTTAGAGGAATAATCCTCACTCTGTCTATGTCTTGGCCTCAATATCTGAATTGGGTTGAGGGTCTGCGGAGGTGAGGGCTCGGTCTATTGCAAATCATTTCATTCAGACAGCCTTAAATGGTTATTGGGTTCCAAGAGAATTCCACCTTAAATGAGGATGTGCAAAATCAGATTTCCTCTGATGTTTGTTGTGAGTCCAATTCTCCTGAAATGTAAAAGACTAAAGCAAAATGTTCTACTTTTGGAAATAGGCTACTGTTGCCAGAAAATGCCTTTCAAATTATCGATGTTATGTTTTAATAAGGTTTTGGTGTAGTTGAGGAACAAAAAAACAGGTCCCAGGTCTTACCCAGGTCTAACATATGTGTCTAATCTGAGACATATTAACAGTAAACAAGACTAAAAGTCTACAGCCATGCTAGCTGCTCCATGAGGCTGTGCTTTGAAAATGCTAACGTCAGCATGCTTACAGTGACAACGCTAATGTGCTAATGTTTAGCAGGTATAATATTTGTCATGTTCACCATCTCAGTTTAGAGTTTTAGCATGCCTGCATTTGCAAATTTGCACACAAAGTACAGCTGAGACTGATGGGAATGTCATTAGCTTTGCAGGTGTTTGGTCACAAACCGAAGTTTTTGACAAACTGAAAATTTGACCAATATGAAACGTTAAGGAATCACCAAAGTTTGGAACTCGAGTGTTTTAAGGCAATCAATCCAACAGGCCTAGTTGTTGAGATACTTGAGACTCACTGAAGCTTAAGGCCAACATAGCCATCTCTAAAACCAATGTCGCTAGCACGCCTAAAATTTGAAAATCACTTTTGGATATCTGTATTATTTGGTGATTGGAAATTGCATGTAGATAAGCTGCAGGATGTTGAAACTAGAAAGCGATGAGATTAGCCTTTAACCAGTGAGGTCAGGTTCAAGGCAATGTGTGAGCAAGCACTCGCCGCTGAAGTGTCCCTGAACAAGATACTCAATCTTTGTCAGGTCAGGGAAACTGTTCTGTAGCTGCTTTTATGTTCTGATCTCAAAATAATGGATTTTTTTTAATGCATGATGATGCATGGTTTTCTGAAGTGTTTCAGTCTTTTCAGGTAATGTAAATCCAAACTTCCTTAACTTTCCACCACAAATTCACCCATCAAGTCTTAAGTATACGACTTCTTACACTATTTACGTGGTCAAGGATCGTCCTAAATATACACCAATCAATGTTATTCTCAGGTTCATTGTCTCAACATTTCTTATTACTCTGACACACTCCAGTCCATTTCCCAGCCATCATTAATTATTGTGTGCATCCTTATCTCTGTCAACAATATAATTAGCAACCTTTTCCCCATCCGGTGACATTATGGTTCCAATCTGAGAGCCATTCAGTGCGGAGACATGCAGCAGCATACTGATAATAGTCGTCCCTTGCCCTTTGAAACTGCTCTCAGTTTAATTGGAGTAGAACTCAATTGTTCAACTCATTAGGAAGCCCCATCCGCTAACCGAGGATGAAATGTAAAATGTGATATGGATTACGTCTAATGCAGACACATAGATGTGTTCCAAAGCTAAGTTCAAGTGGCTCAATACAAAAACAGCCTTGGGAAAATCAAGATTGGCAACAAATATAGCTGTTAGACTTTGACTCAGTATTTAGATAAAGAGGATGAAACAGCTTGAGAGTCGGCTGGTAATAGCATCTATTAAAGTGATTTGAAATCAGGCTGAGGTCATCCTACTTGGGGGGTGCTTTCACTCTTCCTCCTGTCCCAAAAGCACTGGTCCCCCAGTTTAATCTGAAATTGAAGGCTCTCAACTGTGACGGATTATAGGGACTAACCCAAGCATGCAGCTGTGGACTCTGTCCTAATGAGCCCAGCCAGCAGAGCATCAAGTGACAACAAGTAGCTACTCCAACAACGAGGGCAACTTCGTGCCCTTTAAGAGTTTGACAATGAAATCTTTTTCTTTTTTTCTTTTTTTTTTTACAGATTTACACCCTTTGTTTGAAAGGAAAGCAGAACGAATACACACCAAAAACCCCCACATTTAATAAAAGGTGATTTCTATTTTATGATTTGTATTTTGAGTTATACATATTTTGAAATGCAAACACAAACATTATAAAGACTACAAGAAAACATATTTCAAATTGTGCCTTAGTGAGAGAGATTAATATATCAATTATATACAGTGTGATATAGGACAACAACTACTTTCTTTCTCTTACAAGATTGGGATTATTCTGATTTCAAATTTCACCATTTAATAGCTGTACAAGCAACATTAAAATAATGAATGCCGAGTATGAAATGTAGCTCGTCAGACACTGGCTGCTCATTGGTCATTGGTAGTCCTAATTAATGTGTTATAACTGTTATACTGGATAAACCTTTACTCATCTGGCTCTATATATAATTGTGGGAAATATATACATCAATATTAACACTTTTACTCCCACTCAGTCAAATCTTCTCTACATGTGTGTAAGCAACAATAACTGTATGTTTTGGAAGTGAATCAGAAAAGGTGCATTTGCATCTTCTGTGCAGAACCAGTGATGGCTAGATGAGTTTTCTTCTTAAAGAAGTCCAGATGCAGGCCAGTTTAGAGCGGTCAGTGAGGGATGACAACCTGCAGGACAGTGAGTATTGTTGGGTAAGTCCCTACATGTGCTGAAAGCAGCGAGGCCACTGCATTCACTCACAAGGATAACAGTCCCCAGGAGCGGAATAGTCTCTACGGACTGTTCTCCTCCTCTGCTGGACTCAGGGGGTCACTGGCTTTCTCCTCCGTCGCCTGTCTCTCCTGTTTGCCCTCCAGCAGTCTGTCATGCGAAACCGTCCCCAGCACTTTGGCACTGTGCTCCTGCGCTTTGGCCCTGAGTGCAGCAATGCTGTTCTCTCTCAGTTCCTCTTTAGAAATGGGGGACTTGCCTTCTGGCCTCTTCTCCTCCACCTCAGCTTCCTCTGCCCTCCGAGAGCTCGGCTGCTGGGGCACATCGCACTTTCCTGTTGGCGGGGGAGCTGCTGCCTCCGTGGACTTTTTGTGCATCCCTGCAAAGAGTTGCGGGTATTCAGATTTAGAATAGCGTCTGTTGACTGGTAAGCCATCTTGGACTGAAAATAGCAAGCAAAAATAGTTCCAGTTTAGAATATAATGTTTGAATGGATGATGGCAATGCATGACCAGCGTGGAGGAAGAAAATATTTTATGTAATGCAAAGTCTTTTCCATATCCTCTATTTAGGCTGTTCTTTGCTTTAAAGGGTCATGCTTAGCAAATTAGAGCATCTATCATAGTTGTGTAAAGAAGGCATCAGTGCCTGCATACAGTATCAGTCTGTCACTATTGCAGTGAAACACTTTAATGTTGGTATGATTATGCACGACTAATAAACAAACAACCACTCATAAAATACTCTACACCGATACTATGAGACAGTGATACAATGATACAGTAAGACATTAGCCTCACCCAGCAGCCAGGGGGCGCAGGACTCCATGATGCCATCCTTTGCAGACTTGAGGATGGACTCTGGCAGGGGGATTGAATGCCTCACCATGGCTCCATACAGCCCGTACTCAGCCATCACAGTGCTACGGCCCCAGCATTTCTCCCTCTTCCTCCATTTGGCTCTGCGGTTCTGAAACCATACCTGTGACAGAAGGACAAAACACCCACTTATTAGTTACCATCACCTCCAAATAAGATAAATCAGTCCGTATCTCCTCTGCCTATAGAAGGAAGTATTGTAGTTTTTGCCAGTGAGGAAAATATAGTTTGGCTACAAAACATGTATGCTCTTGAGCTGAAATTTGGTGCATTTTTTGGACTTATAATGATTATGCTGAACAGTTTGGAAAATGGCTGAGACAGAATAATAACTTTTAACTGCTATGGCACAGACTAGACAATGAGTGAACTCTCAGTCATTTGGGGATGGCAGAGATGAAACTACATTCTTTTAAGGGTTTGAAACGATCCAATGGCAGCTCGCAATTTGCACGTCCTTATGTGCGAGATTTTTTCATCATCATTTACTAATGCTTTATGCATCAGTTATCAGCGATCAACAAGACTAAATTTGGGGTCAGTAGGTTGTGAAAACCCACGGCTACAGTTTCTCCTTTTTATTTGGATTTTGGTCCATATCCTCTTAATTTTCCATTTTCTCTATATTTTCCAGAAGGTCCAATCGGTCCAACTTATATACTGCAGACTTGACATATTGCTGTAAAAACTATTTATTGATGACTTAATACCATTTATAACTGCAGACATGATGGCTTATTAATGCATTGCAAACACTGTTTATTAATGCATTACAAACACTTCTAACTACAAAGAATAAACACCATCAAAAGGAATTTCCCCCAACCTGGCAAACCAAAAGCTGTTTTAATGGCTTCTAACTGACCTATAAAGCTTCAGTAAATGATTTATTAACCATTAATAAAGCCATTATGACTTATAAACACTTTATAAAGGATGCCTTATCAGAAAGTGGTACTTTGCATGAAGTTATTGTAAAGATGACCCATCTCTGGTGTGATTCAAAGTAACTTAAGATAACAATCGCTCCGCTTGGATTCAGTCCATTGATTTCCCATAACCTGCTGCCTACAGGTGTGAAGGATCGCTGCCTCCTGTCAGAGCTGATCTCCAGCTACCTGTGGTGGCAGTATAGATGGTTTGACACATCAAGACACTTCACTTGGCCACAGCCAACAACTGCTTAGGGCCCCGCAGGCTATCTGTCAGCTCCAAGAGAGGCCAAATTGATTGTATAGCACAACACAGGATTGTTAAACACTCTACTTAGGGCACCTCTGATGGCTGTGAGGAGAGGAGGGGGCCGGAGAGCAGATTCAGGTGAGGGAACAGATATTAAATTGAAAACGATCAAACCGTTTTGAAGCTTTTTTTTTTCTCTCTCTCTCTCTCCAGGTAATTCTGACGATAACCCTTATTTCATACAATACTTTTTTTATTTTTTATTTATGAGAAATTGCTTCTCTGGCCCTCAAAGGAAGCCAGTGCGGAAGCTGCGAGGAGGAGTGACCCTGGGGCACGCCGAGGCTGATTGAAAAATAAGTTAATTTCAGGCCCAATCGATGGCGGGCAGGCGGGCAAATATCACGGGAAATTAAACTACCGGGACTCGGGGGAGCAGCGCTATTGACCCGTGCTAATAAATTCAATGTAGTTATTTCATTTGAACTCCCTGCGCCTCTCCGAAAGCAGCAGCCGGCCTCTCGAGCTCGTCTGATTTAACTAATTACACTCAATGAGAAAATTGGGTGTTAATTTTATTTAGGATAGGAGCAGGCCCGGGCTTATTTATTTATTTCCTTTTTATTTATCCGCGGCTGTACTGTTGCAGCCCGTAATGAGAATGAGATTAAAAGGTGCCCCGGCAGATGGATGGCCCAGGTCACGCTGCAATCTTCTTCCGCCTTGATAGCTTGATTAGGTCGTTAGTGGCTCCTTCTCCGAGAACAAATTGTTTCACATCCAACTGCGCCTGATGAGAGATTATCTGTCCTGGCGAGGATGCTGGAGGAGAGCGCTCTTTGTTCAGACAGGAGGGGGGCACCACTGATCGATTTACTGGGGCCCATCTCCCCTTAAACACGAGAGGCAGCTGGCGGCCTGAACTCCTGATACTGCAGGAGGTTATTAGCACTGAGGGAAGGGAAGACTACAGGTGCATATTCATAAGCCCAACAATTATAATATTCACACAAATCAATTAGGCTGATATTGTCGGAAATATGCTGTATGAACACTGTTTTAAAGACTACTATTTCTTATTCCAAGATTAGTCTGAAACGTATGATAGGATATATGCTTTGCAATGTGCAGTGACAGTGAAAAGAAATGAAACAAATCTAATAGTTTAAATACAATGAAATTAGCAATATAGGCCAAAGACACTAGCCAGACATCTCTATATATACATATGTCTGGCTAGTGTCTATATATATATATATATATCCAACATCTCACTGTTTATATATATATATATATATATAAAAAGTGTTCATACAGCATATATATATATATTTAATATCATGTTTTTACGGCCCTATTTGAGTGTTTTTGCTATTCGTAGCCTACTCAGCCAAATATTTGATTAAGACCGCCAGCATTTCTTTCAGATTGCATTTTTATAGAGAAAATGGACTAAAAGTAGCACCTTATAGCACACCTTGATCTGGGTCCGACAAAAAGACTTCAAACAAATCTTAATTCATAAGTTAAAGAACCATAAAGGCTATATCTAACTGACTCAACAATTAAAGTAAATGAAATACATCCTTTGTACCAATAAAATATGCGAACAATAATTAGGACTCTAATAAGCTGGATATGGTCCATGTTCAAAGTAAACGTTCGATTGAATAATGTCGAACCATTAGCCTGTTATCATCATAAAAACACATGGTGTCAGAATAGGGCATTACCTGTATCCTGTCTTCAGGTAGCTCTGTTTTCATGGCCAACATCTCTCGGGCATAAACATCCGGGTAGTGCGCTTCATTAAAGGCCTTTTCCAGCTCCTCCAGCTGATATGAAGTGAATATGGTCCTGTGGAAACGGGTCATCAGTTTAAATATTTGGACAGAATACATTGTTGTGTCACGCAGCAATCATTCTTCGTGATTCAAACTAAACGGTAGGCCAGTCTGATTTTAATAAAAACGGAAATAAAAACAACATTGAAAATATTTCTATAAATCGGCCACTTTCACGTCTTTTATTATCCATGTGCATGGGTTTAAAACATGTAGTAGTAATAGTAAATTGTAGTAAATTCTGATCAGTAATTGGACTAGTTTATTGTCTGCAAAATAAATAAGACTACAATTAAAAACACAAGAAGAAAAATTACCATCGCACATTGCACCATGTGAATTTCCGTGTTATTTCTTAAAACATGAATATTATCGGCGATTATTAACCAGAAATCCACACTAACCGGTGACGTCTTTTCTTGCGTTTCTTGCTCTGACTTACTGATGACTTTGAGAGTTTTCGTTCATTGGAAGATAAATCATCGGAGTCTGGATTAAAACAAGAAGAAAGCGTTGATGTTAATAACATCTATGAGGGCGAGTTGTAATTGCCACAATGAATGCAAACTGTTGACACTTTTACAACACTGCTAATTTTATTCGGCCAGTACATTTAAATTATTTCATTTAAAATCACACAACAGCTCCAATAATAGGCTAATAATAACAATAATCATAATAATAATACCATGGGGGAAAAAAATAGGCAAAAGCCTACATGTACAGAAGCCCAGGTCAAAAATCCTGTTGCAGTGAGATCAGTATTTAGTATCACTAATTATTAAGTGCTTGCCGATCAATCACCTGAGCTGGCAGACTGGCTGGTGTCCAGCGGCCCTACGGACCTGCTGTTGGGCTGCAGGTGAACGTCTTGTGCGTCCGACAGCACAGTCTCCAAAAACGCTGGTTGGCTGTAAAACGACGGAATTCCACCAGGGCCGATTAATCCCATCCCGACACCCATACCTACGCCGGCGGGGCCCAGCAAGGACCTGGCGGCGATAAGGTGCGCCCCGGCCGGCAGCGAGCCCATCGGGCTCCTCGGGGCCGCGGACGGCTCCTTATTCAGCCCCAGTATCTCCTGGATGCCAAAGCCGGTGCACCTGGGCGGCGGATGGGCCGCGCTGCTCTTGGGCTGGTGGCTGTTACTCCCTCCATTAGCACCCAGAGAGGTTTTCTCCGATACATTTAAACTTTCCGACAGCACGGCGCCTTGTTTCCCCGTCATGATAATCTTCGATGCTACTTGAAAGGCCTATTTCTTATTATATCGTCTAGCAGGACGGTCCCCAGTGCATGATCCCCTGTATAACACACAAGAGTCCTTTAGAAAATGGTCCTTTTATCCAACAGGTCCATCCCAACAAGAGGCAGGACCCAGCAGCCAATCAGCTGCAAGGATGCAGGATTCCAGTGGATCATGGATGCTTTATACGCCCTCTCGGATACATATCTGCATTTTCCTCAGGGCTATATGGATACACGCGGAAGGGATTTAGGCTACAGAAAGACAGGGAGGAACGAACTGACTTAAAGGCTACGGGCTGCAGGACGAAAGGCGAAATGCTGAGAATGAAAACTACATTAGGCTACTGCAACCTGGAATCCTAGCTACATATTTTTACAGAGACATGAAATATGACAAGGATAAGGAACATTAAAAGTAAATTTCACCATTACACTTATAGTAACAAACACCATTACAAACTCACAGCAGATGTATAATTGCTAACATTTTTTTGTTAAGAAGTCAGGCCTAATTAAACCGTCTGTTTCACACCTCTTGCTTACCTTTGAAATGCTGCAGGTTTAGAAAATTACCTCAATCTCCTAGAATAAATTAGTATGTATTGCCTTTCGCTGAATAGTTTACACACACACACACACACACACACACACACAAGTGAGAGAGAGTGAGCCAGCTATGATCTTTCAACCACTGGCTCACACGAGAGGATAATTGATCTCCAGATGCTATGGGAAACTCATCACACGCAAATCAAAGGCCCCCCCAAAAAACGACAGCTGGACGATATGGACCCAGTTCGGCGTGCTCGGTCCTGCACAGCGCTGATCCCACAGCGGCAACACAAGCAGCAGCAAAGGCTGCAGGGCAGATTCAGTCACAGGCACGTTTCCTCGGGGGAAGTGCGAAATGATACAGAATATGGGACACAAGTGTAAGACTAAATAACTAACTTACCTTTGATTAATTATATGTATAATAATAATAATAATGATTAAAAAAAATGCACTAATTAAAACTCATCTGAACACACTGGACACTGAATAACGGTTCATTACGGCTGGTATATAAGCCATGTAGGCAATACCTTCAGTGAAATAATGGCAGAACAGTTTTGGGTGATGCTGGTTTACTGATATTTTGAATACAATTAGTGACATTTTTGTATTGCATTTTAATTGGCGTCAGTCCTTGCATGTAGGCCTTATTTAAAAAAAAAAATGTGAATGTGGTTGTTTTATGACACAATTGCAGAAGAAGAAAAAAAAAAGAACCATTATGCTTCTTTCGGGCCATGTGACTATTTTAACAACCCTATTTATTCCAAGAATATTAAAGATGCAGTCCATCCTTTCTTCTTGGCGTGTCCGTGTCAAGCGGATAAAGGAGGGAATACTCTGCACTGTCATGACGCTAATTTTGACATTTTCAATATGAATTAACATGTCCTTTTCCCTGTTTGCTTATGGTGTCATTTTAGCCTTTATTACGTTGGCGCGAATTCGTGTGGAGATCCTTTCGGACAAAGGGAGGATTGGCCCATTTTGAGCACAATTATGTGGTGGAAGTGTAGGCCGTACAGTAGGACTTCCAATAGATTTACTTTCCACGCACAGCTTGCATCACCGAGGTGATAATGCAAGAATACTGGGATAAGGCAGTGAAGGAGAAGTGTCAAGTAAAACAGTAAATCACCACATGCTGCATCACGTCAATTACGGAGCAAAAGGAGGAAGCACTGGGGAACTGGGCCACGCAACTGGAGAGGGCTGTTGCCTGCATCTACACAGCGCACACCATGACTGAGACTGGGACTTTAGGCACGCGGAAGACAGATCAGAAGTCATATTTTATGGCAAACAGTAGGAAATGAGCTGCTGATTAAGACGGAGAAAAAGAACGCTGCTGCCATTAGTGGTTGGCCAGTTGAAACTAATTAGGGCCTATTTAGTGGAAATTCTATTAATGAAGAAATCAATGTTATTAGGATATGCTAATGACACACCAGCCTGTTGGGATCAAGTCATTTATTCACATGGAAGGGTGTGAGTCAGGATGACCCGTCAATTACAGGCAAGTTACTGCTCCCTCTCGCTCCATCGTCACTTCTGCTGCACTCTATAGAGGCTGGGGTTTTTGTTGTTGTTGTTTTGTTTGTTTGTTGATAGTGCACCACGTCCCCTCTCTGTGCGGCGTTCAATAATCCATCTCCTATGAAAATGGCTGCGTGCTGATTTACATGCAGAGGCGAGGCTGCCTAATAAGGCTCTAGATTAAGGGAAGATTTAGTTCAGTCATTCGTGTAGATTGGGTTGCCCATCAAAGACCTGCATGATCTGACGGCTGCAGATTAAAAAGCAAACAGCTGTTGGGAAATGTACCCCCCCCCCCCCTCACTCCACATCCTTTCTCTGCTCCCTTCACCCCTCCTGTTCCTGTTTGGGGCATATTTTTTTTACGCCTAACAAAGTGTCCTCGAACCTTGAGGAGTGTTAACAGCCCAGATTATGAATGAGCAGTGATAATCGCATCCAGCCTGTCACCTTCAAACAGGTGTGTGTCTGCAGCAGGTCAAAAACTGATAGAGCTGCTGTAAGCAAAAAACCGCCCACTATAATGAATATCAAATCCTGCTTGAAATGCATTTGTGATAATGAATGAGCAGACTACTTTTTCTTTGCAGGAAGGTCACGGCAGAACTGGAAACATAACTGAATGCGTTAACTGATCCCCAAGATTTCGCACATATATCTGAAGAATCACCTCTAAACTAGTCGTATTCATTCCATATATGGACTTCGATTCACTCGTGCATTCGACATCTCCTCTTGTATTTGGGCGATCAAAGGGGTGTAAAACTCTCCATCTGCTTCACTTACAGATTGTGTGCACGCTTCCCTCAAACATGAGGACAGAGGCATCTGATGCGAGCTGCGTGCGCTGCTCTGGTTCGGCCTCTGCAGTGCTGAATCAAGCTGCACCCTCGGCGTTGCAACAGGGTGAAGGCAACTTGATGACAGCACACATGTAGAGCCGAGTCAGGGGAAAAACTGAAGCACAGCCAGAGCCTCTGCTTTCCCAAAGCACTTGCCGGGCGTGATGTGATGCGATGCCCGCCCCCTCCTGCCCCGTACAGAAAGAGTTTGCAAGCCCCGCAGCTTTCTCATGGCTCCTCCACAATGGCATGTTTGGTAGCTACCCGTCGGCATTGCTTAATTAGGCGAGGAGTTGATTAATTTGCACTAATTGACAGCTAATTTAAGGACTCGGGGCACATCGGATTGACGTTTGTCGGGGCACAGAGGCTATGTGAGGTCAAGGCAACGCAGTGCGGATGGATGGATGGATGGATGAGCTCTGCCCCCCCCCCCCCCCCCCCCCCACCACATATGGGTGACCAGCGCTGCGGGGACCGACCCGTTTTCCTGAAGAGGCTGTCTGGCTGCAGGGAGGCTGCGGGTGACAGGCAGCCACCGGTGCGTGCAACATATTGAGGATGTCAGGTCGCTCACCACGTCAGCGCTCAGCAGACTGAATGTGTATCAGTCAGCATCAACAAGTGTCCACATGCGCCCAGTCCCAGTGACAGCAGGGTCACCTCCAGGATTTAATGCTTACAACAACTTAGAACTGAAACATTTCAGGCGGAATTTACTCGCAGAGAGAGGGCCTACAGTGTGAGTCCTTCATAGGGTGTTATAAGGAACCCTTTATAAAAGGATTCTTTTTACATTTACTCAACTATTGTAGAATACTGATGTACAAATTTGAGGTAGGCCTACATGTACAGAGTATTTCTGACATGCTTAAGACTTTACTTTATACTTGTAGGCAACTATTCTACATTTCAGAGGTAAAAACTAGTCCTACTTTTTGTCGCACTACATTTATTTGAGAGCTATACTTAGTCTACTTTACAAATTAGTACTTTACAAAACATACAATCCTCTTATAAAACAATCATTGTTATACATTTAACTACCCAACAGCATAAAAGCGCAAATTAGGCCTACCTGGACCAGCTAGTCTACAACAATAAAAGGCTAGGCCTATTTTCCTGCAGAACGTGTACTTTTACTTTACGTGCATAAGAGCTAATAATCATTTGACTTGAGTAACATTTTCAATGCAGGACTTTTATTTATGATGGAGTATTGTAGTGTGCTATTGCTGATTTTACTTAAGGATCTGTGCTCCAACCAAGTTGTAAATGGTGGTTTGACAGGTTTGGTGTTGTTTATCCTTTTGTACTTGCAGTTCTGAATGTTTGCAATGCATGAATTAACCATCCAGTCTGCAGTAAGTTGTTCATAAATTCAATTTCGGTCCACATAATAGTTGGCAAAGTGTCATGCTGAAGCATAACCACCAACCAAAAGAATTCTACACAACATGGCAGCGACCCAAACGTTTTCTTATTAATTGATTATTATTGATCTACAAAGCATTAGAGAACGCTTTATTAGCCATAAAGCCACGAGTTACCTATGGGTAGCTAAAGGGCGCTGCAGGGATCCACAGCCCTCCCCCTCGCTGTCCCATGGCACCCCAGCAGCACACACCGAGGAAGTCACTCTTTCTAAAAACCCGCAAGACTGCGTGGCCTTAAAAAAAAAAAAAAAAAAAAAAAAATTCCATATTTTTCGAAAGGGGTGAACCAGGGTCCGCGTGAGAGGCAGGGGGTGAAGCCGCTGAGGCAATGGCGGCCTCTGTCCGTGTGAATCGGAAAGGCGATTAGGGGCTTATTAGCGGCCTGGGGAGAAGTGTAACTTGTTGGGAGTGAGCGGCCAGAGCCCCAGCGACATCTCCAGCCGAGAACAGTCCGAGGCATTGTCTTACCTAATTATGGCCGATGGACTTCTTTTTGTTTCACATTCGGCATGCCTGTCTGATTCCCTTTTTGCCCGGCCGCTTGCTCCGACAAGGCCGAAGTGTGCTAATTAGAAAAGAAATGGTCCTAGTAATTATGTCAACTCTCATTAACGGCGACGACAATGAGCAATATTATTTGTACGCAATGTTTTGTGTGGGGGACCCTGCTTCCAATGCTCATTAAATGGAAAGCATGGCCTGGTAGCCGGGAGAGCACTCTCACGTCGGAGCTCCTTCCATGTCCACAGCCGGGGAGGTGCTGCACTGCGTGGAATGAGAGGCATGAAGTTATTGCCCTGATTAAAAGTTGAACAGTCTAGCAAAGTTCAAGGGGGCTTCAAATAAAAAGCAATCGTCTTTTCGTTTTTAAAACTTTATTATACAACTCCTGCAAGATTGCAAAAAAAAAAAAAAAAAAAAAAATGTAAATCATGTTTAAAATAGAAATAAGAAATAAATAGGTAACATTTAATCAAAGCGGATCTACAAGCTACAGAGAAATTCAGTGAGGAAGTAGTAAATCATTTGAAGTTGCCATAAATGTAAAGCCATCTATCTAGGAGGACAACCTGAGGAGGTTGGAGAGAAGTCCTCAGCTGTGGGACTGAGCATTTTGCTCCCATTTACTTCGGTTTGAGTGCAAAGTCTTTGAACCTTGTTGCGAAGGTCTGAACATATTCGGAGTATATTATTGGTAAACGCAGCAGATTCACCTTGCAGTCCCATATTTCCTGTTGCTTGCAAGCCACTGTCCAAAAGAAATAAAACCAGTGTCACTTCTTGGGCCTCTCCAAGATGTTTAGAAACTTCCCCCTGGTCATTTCCCTGGCTGGAAAACAAGAAGACACAACATCACATAGACAAGATAAACCATTTTGCAGAGACCCGTTTATTTCATTATTATACTAGTAAGAGATTCCAACAATCTTTGATAAGGTGGTAAAATCAAAAATCTCCCAGTCTTACACAACATTTGCCTGCAGCTCTAACAACTTCAGAACTGTTGTTTAGTAATGCAAAGCATGTATTTAATATCTGCAGTATTACACAGGGAGGTAATTTATACAAACATCTGTTCATTCAGGACATGGAAAACAACATTAAATGGAGACTAGATACCAGAGTCTTGAGGTTTTCTTGATTGCTGTCTCAATGTAGTGAGGTAGAAGTACTCAGACCTACGCATGTGTGAAAGTGTGTGTTCGTGTGTATGCAATTCGCCAAGATGAGAGAGAACAGAAACAAAATGTCTCTATCAACCTCAACTTGCGATTATGGAACATGGCTCAAATAAGCGACAAATGACAAGCAAAATAAGAATAAGGGAAGCACTTAAGGCAAAAGAGCAATATTCATCTAAGCAGTAATAAGACTAAGCAGAAAATAGGCTATGGTTATAACAATTAATCCTTTAGACCCGTGGTTTAATGGGATAGGAAATCATGCAAAACATACTGCTACACAAAATTATATTTATTTTTTAAGCCTTTATACAATTATAGCTATCTTCTTGAAATTCTGGATAATCTTATTCCATCAGACTTGACAAAAAGCACTCATAGGTTAATGCATACAGTTCTGTATTAAAACGTATGAGAAGCGGTCACAAGAATACATTTTTGCTTAGTTTTAAAAAGGACACAAGATTGGGAACCATTACTTTTGCTAACACTTGATACAACGGTCCTCAGAGCTGTTTGCTTTCTTCTTTTTTCTAGTATTTTGACTCTGGAAGCTGATGCTGGAGGTTGGCAATACATGAGATGAGACTAGATCATCTTCTTTGATTTTGTAGTACAAAATGCTGTAATTTCCATACTGGGTATTGGTTTTATTTTCTCAGAGACCATATAACTAACCCCTTTTAATGAATATGCCAATAATTGTAGTAAAATTGCAGTTAGCCTACATAATTGATATTATTGTATTGAGTGCAGACATTTCCGAGCTCTGCTCATTTTCCCAAAACCCTTTAGAGTTCTAGTGACAATGCATTTTTGAAATTGTTAAAAGGCCCTACACACCCAGATGTCTGGGTGGGAGCCAGTGAACTTTGCAAACATGCCATAGACAGTCCTACAGCAGAACGGTTCCTGTTGAAGGCCCTTTGGTCTTCTCTGGGAGAGTAATCATTGCTGAGGCTTTACTGTCAAAAAGACAAACACTGTGGAGACTGTAGGGACTTTCCTGCAGCATCATCACCGTAAACCCCGGAGAGGCACTATCCAGGTACAGTAATTACTCTTTGTTAAAGATGAGAAGAGGATCGGTCTCTCGGCTCCACTGCAGCTTTCATGAGCTGCAAAGATCACCTCAGCGACCTTATTCAGTTTCTAACTAACCTTGTACATAACACAAATATAAGACTATAAGACTACAGAGCAGCAAAGAGAGGGCTGATTTCAAGTGTACATTTAGTAGAAAGTCAGCCACCTTCATGATGCCTGCAAGACGAATGTGATCAGGATCTCAGCTGGTGTGAAGGAGCCCCACCTCCCCTGCACACAGCGGCTAATGAAAAAGCTGGGCCAGTTAGCAATTCCGACGAGTTGCCCAGTGTGGAATGATAATGGTGCATCTGGGCGTGGGGGGCCACGTCACCTTGAGGTGTCCCTCATTAGGTTAAAGATGATGCTAATTGGAATGGGATGGATTCATTTTGCACTTTGCTGTCTCTTCGAATCACCCTAAACAAAGTCATCAGGGGACCCCTGGATATGCCTAGGGTGCTTTAGATTGAAATGAAGCCATCAAAAATTAGGCGAGGGAAAGCAATTACATTGGGATGACCCTAAAGCCGCAAGAGCGTTGAGGTCACTTTCTTATTAGGAGCAGTTACACAAGGAACGGTAAGGGGTAGCCGTTAACATTTTGGATATTTAAGGTGCCATGCTTCTCTCTCTCTCGTTATCGCTTTCTCCGTCTCGTGATGAGCCCAAACTGTAAAACAGATCAAGCATGGCTCTGCCACTCCTCCTGAGACCCCTCGCCCCACTGAGCGTCTCATTAATCACGGTTCAGTTCAGCCTCCCCTACTCAGAAAAAACTATCATTGATATCATCACATCAAAGACCTCATTAAACATAAAGCAGTGCTCAAATTATGATGTGTGGCTCTCTTTTTATAAAAAAAAAAAAAGCACTGTGATTGGCAAGGTGAAGGTAGGCTCTGTGTCACGCAAGATGACCTCTAACTAAAAAAGACCTCTAACAGTCGGACCGCTGAAAGAGCTACCGTAGGACTCTTTCACGCGACATGGTAAAAGCGCAGGTGTTACTGATAACACTTACGCCGGCTCCACTCTATTCAAGTGTCCCATCGACCTTTTTAAAAAAAAAAAATATTGATCTGCATTTTCCACGTGCACATAAAAAGTACCTGAGCGGAAATATCGCAAAAAAAAAGTCTACGCTTGGCTGAGGTGGAAAAGTTTTTGCATCGAGAAAAGCAAAATGCAGTGCAAACAGCAAATAAATCATGACGTACATGAAGCATGTGGCTTACATGTCCACTCAAGCTTAGGCTCCACTGAAGAGACTGCAAATAGTGTCAGACGAAAACATCAGATCAGTTTGGAGCGATGACGAGACCGTAGCCTTTGTCAAATTAATACACGAAACAAACATACATTGTTTTCATTTTAATGACGTGATATTGTCTTCTGCAGTGGTTTAATGGCACCCGACTTGAGAATTATTACCCCCAACAGTTGATCTCGATGCGCCCGACTCCTAATATTTGCAGTACTGGTAGTGGATGGAAACATGCGTTCATTTGCATTTTCTTATATCAGAATTCTTCTTCATATCTGGAAATCTGTTTAGAAAATGTGCACTATATTTGCATGGAAACCTGGCTAGTGTGACAGTGAGCCAGCATGCAATACCAGGACCCTGAAACTGAAGCAGCTAAATGGAATTCAGCCATTATTCATTTTATTAATGCCATCTGTGACATGTCAAAATGTCTTCTGGGTAAAAGGCCTTTGCTAACAGGTAGTAAAAATGTCCACACACAATTCTCTAGGAAATGTTTTTAAAAAAGGTGAAGATACATTTTTTCTTTCAATTTCAATTAATTTTTTAATGTTAATGTTTTTTTAAAGACGTTATATTGCCACAAGTGATTGTAAAGTTTTGTAAGATGTAGGTCAACAGATGAGGTTAGAAAGCATCAAAAGCACACGCCCACACACTTGCACTCTCACCTACACACACATACACGGAGGCTTTGTCATATAACAGAGGAGATCAATACTGATTAGGGGGACTTCGAGATTTGTTTAGTTGATTAGAAAGGTCAATTACTAATTTTGCACTAAGTTAATCAGCATCTTGTTACGACTGCCATCCATACTAAATGACACCTTATGGATTCCGTGGGCCATCTCCTTGCCCTGTTGATTTGTTGCTATCTAATTATCATTTAGCCCTAACTGGTCTGAGATTCCATCACAGTCTACTAGTAGTTTAGTAAACATGGCCGCATCAGCCTTAATTTCACCCATATTAGATGTTCTACATTGCCTGGCTGCAATTCATTTTGTATCTAAGCAATTTGAAATGATTTTCATTCACAAATAAACACAATATGTCAACAGCCATGCTATCATCAGAACGAGGGCATGTTGGCAGGGAGGCCAGTATGTGGCAGATAACAAAGGTACCCCACAGCTCCCACACCAGCCCAGTAATCCTCTGGCTGTAGATCTGCTGCTTAGGTACATTACAACAATGGAGATTAACCTATATCTGCAAACAGCTAAATATGCCCTCCAGCTATTTTAAATGTTGCCCTTTTTCCAAAATGAAGCAGCAAGCACTGAAACTACATTGTAGGAAGTACTGTGGTGCAACCCTGCAATTTTCTGTTCTGCGCTGGCCAATCATTTTCATTTGGAAAATCCCAGTTGGCTCGGATGTAAATGCAGAGGAAACGCGGTGGTGTAACATCTTACTTTCCCCTCGTTTACGGTGAGTGATCTGGGTGTCATTGTCACAGCCCACTCCCAGCCCCCACCACGACTCCCCTGTGTATAAAATGAGAGTAATCATCACTTCGGCCCCCCCAGCAACCCCCACCCCTGCCTGCCTCTCTCGATGGCAGGCTCCGGGTGAGCCGCTGGACCCCTGTTAGCTCCAAAGACAGATGACCACCTGGGTTAACAGGCGTCCTGGACCCCGGCCCTGACTGCCCCAATTCACTTTCATTAAGAGTTAAGGGGACTTATCTGACCCTCACTGCCCATCTCCGACGGCTGCTCAGCTATTACGGCCTGTAAGCTTTATTTAATGGATTTAACATCCTCTTTCACCGCCCTCCTCTCCGGGGACAAGGGAGACACAGAGGAGATGAAACACACAAACACACAAGGAAAGAAACACTTGGAGGCACACACATTCAGCCTACACTTCCCCCCCCCCCGAGTCTTGCAACACATACACACGACGCTCATGTTTGTGTTCAAAATTCAATTACCCACTTATTGATACTTCACAGGGATATTTAAGATGCAGACACGAGCTGTGATTTCCCAGGGGAGCCACTGGTTCCTCTTTATGTCCCAACCGAGAGGGCCCACCCCTCCTTTCCCTCCTCCTCCAATGCATTTTCGCCTGGCTGACACACACATTCACGCACCAAAACAAACACATCTGCACCTCCCAACCCCTGCCCCAGTCTATGCCTGTTCAAGAGGTGTCCTTATTAATAGGCAATCAGTCAAAAATCATTCATTAAAAAGCCTAAAAGGTTTTACACCCGCACTATGATTAGCTGGGAAAGAAAATCCAATGAATTCCTAATGCCTTTATGGAAATGAGGTGTCATTTCCGATCTGCTCAGGGAGGCGGCAGGCAGGCAGAACTGAGTTGCGGTGTGTGAGTGCGTGTGTGTGTGTTAAGCTCTGCCTGCCTCTGTTTTCACACAGCTCCGACACTGATCCTACTTAAGATATGGACAGGCTCTATCAGATACAGCTGCAACCTGCTACGCTGAGGAAGGAGACACTCATGTCATCCTGTTGCAAACAGCTAAAGATTTTCCAACAATGGACCATCAACATAATAGCAGCACTATTATGAAATACCCTGCCCAATAATTAAAAAGATATTTCTATGGGAGCCAGTTTGAGAGAACTAACCATACAAGGCCCAAGGTTACTGAATATTAAAATGCTAAAAACTGGGCTTCTAAAGCTGAACCATCCGTGATCCTTGTTTCACTTTCCTTACAGCGAAAGGGTCACCTTCAAAGAGACGCACCCCAGCGCTGCCATTCATCGCAGTGGCACAAAAAGTGGGTATGCGCTATATGCGGCGCATAGGGGCGCAGCGCCTTCGGGGTGCCAAAGCGATGGTATAAATAAAAAAAAAAAAATCAAAACATTTTTGGGGGTATTTTCTATATGTAGCTGCTGTTGTGCATTTCTAAATAATTTCTGTATTTCCTCAATATTATCGCAACTATGAGCCCACAGAGACACAGGGGAGAGGTGAAAAGACAAGCAGAGAGAAGTGGTAGAGGTGAGGAGGAAGAGGAGGAGAGAGGGTAGTGGCGGCGGCGGTGGGGAGGCATCCCCTGTTCCTCATTCAGCGGCTGTCAGCTCAGGCACTTCATAACCGCCCGCCCCGCGGTCAGCCCGCCTGATGGATTGATGGTGGTACATTAGCACCGGTGGGGCCCAGTGAATGCAATCATATTCAGCAGCGGCATGCTTCTAATAGGCCGGAGATTGATCCTAAGGGTAGGGAGGAGGAGGTGGTGGTGGTGAATGCGGGGCCCATTAGGAGCTGTCAGGTCAGGGCGACCTTCAGCCTCACCTTCACATAGGGAGGCGCAACAGGGGTCAGCCTGGGTCTACGCCGGGTGGCATCATGGCAGAGAGGTGATCTGTGGTGCTTACATGAGAGACAACAGGTGGTCCTACACAAGACGACACTGAGTGACGCTGCTTTTACATACATATCAAAGTTTTGATCATCGTGATACGGTGATATCACTTGCATGTTGCCCTTTCCTGGTCTTAAAAGTTAAGGGTCATGTTTTTTGTAATATGTTGGATTTTTTATACCTGGGTGAAAAGAACAAAGCAAATTCATGTTAGTCCATGGCCCAGACAAGATTTTGGTACCACTAAAGATGGCAAAATGTAGTTAACATATTTGAAAAGGTATACTGCATGTCTGTAGTCAATATTTTAGTATAATTACCATTGGTGAGTGGCAGCTTTCTCACTGTTATCAGCTCATGAAACTACCCACAGTAAATTAACATTTTTAATGATAGTCTATATCCTCTTTAGGCTTGATTTAAGCTATAACAGGTTTGGTTTGGTTTGATTTGATAGGGTACATTCTTAGCTTTTATTCAACCCCCTGTTGTGAGTCACAAAATTCAGTACTGACAAGTGACATTTTGGGAGATGGCTTATGGACTATGTGTAAATATCTCCTAAAAGCACCACTCTGGAAATATAATCACATTATCACAATTAAGGTGTAATTTACTCAAAAATGTTACTCAGCCATACAAACACTGTAATTAACTTGTCAGTAAAGTTTTGGAATTTTCAGTGATTGGTTTCAATTTGTTTTCTGTAAGAGAAAAATATAAAATAGCAAGCAGTCCACAGTAGAAACATTTCCTAATTAACAGCACGTCCTAGACGGAAAAGTGTTAAATGGTATTCAGCAGCCTTGAGCCCACAAGTGTGATAGAGCACCATCACCAACTCAACCAGTTTGGTGCTCAGTAGCCCAGGCCCTCCAGTGCATCCCAAAGGAACACTCAGCTTTCAATTACCTCCAATAACAGCACTTATCAGAGCCCTCAGCTTTCCCCAGAGAGGCAGGGCCTGATGCCTGCGCTCAGCGGCCCACGACAGGGGCATTCATCATGGGGTGGAGTAACAGCTGGGGCCTGAGGAAGAGGCACGCGTCAAGCCCCTCTGGGACTAGACCGAGCCAGCGTCACACAGCCATTATTGGGTGTGCTGGTGGGAGGAGGGCGAGGGGTGGGAGATTAAGGGTGTGTTACATCCCCCCTTCACATCCATGTTAATACATATGTACAAACATGAGAGTACAGCAGTATGTGCACAGTGCACAACTTACAAGAAAAAGCAGAAACCAACACTAGTGCTGTTAAGGTGTATTCTAGGCATAAGGAAATGGTGTTCTTGTAATAATGTATGGTCCAGGTCCCCTTTCTTACTGCAGTAGGATGGGTGAGTTTTCACTGCTTGATTGTGCTCTGCCCATTAACCAGCTTCCTATTTTAATGGTCCACATGTTGAAGGGGGAGGGGCAGTAAATCCTGTCCCCTACCCTCGCTCTGCCGTGCCTCTGTGGAGTCTCGTTTACGGGTACTGAAGAGTGCACAAACATGATGAAAAAGTAGCTGAGATTTACAAGGCCTCCCTGACAGCCGGGAAAAGGAGAAAATTAAACCAGAGAGCATTAAACAGGCACCCATTACAGGGCTGCTCCGACACCAATAATAACCATCATTGTGTCCCGTCATCCTGAGGCACATGACATGATTGCAAAGCCTGCAGGCCTGCACCTGTGACAGTTAACAGCTTTATGCCAGCCAGATTACATGCTTCTCTAGGTTTAGGGAAGTTACGGAGATTAGACATTTTTTCAACAAAATTAATTTGCGACTTGTGGTCTATGCAAATACAATACCTGCTCCACAATCTAAAGCCTGTTGATATGCAGTTACACGAGGCTTTTGTGATTCCCGTAGTATTTCTATTTGGATATTTGTGCATTATACCATTCCAGCAAATTTTTAAAAAATTCAAGCACCCTGGAGCCAACTCCCTTCCCTAAAATCTGATGATCTCTTTAGAGAACGAAAAAGTTTCACTGTATGCATCTCTAAAATGTCATTAAAGCCTTTCCAAATTAATTTGATTAATAAGTAGGGGCTATCTTTATGGAGTTTTACAAAGCAGTGCTCTCATTACAAGCAGTCCACAGTGCATCAACTGCTATTTTAACCCACGGTCTACCTCAGATCACTTTGCCACTATGTACAAGCACATGTTGGTTGAATTTAACTGACTTTGGAAAATAAATAAATAAATAAATCAATGTGCGTATATTTATATATTCCATCCCGGTAAGAGGGGGGCTATACCACAATTCTTCAAAGCTAGTGTGCTTTTTCACTGGAAAAATAAATAGGGCCTACCCATTTTTCTCTTAGGAAAATATGAGCACTTAGCTACATCTCTCTAATCCACACTCCATAAGGATTATGACAATGGATGCAGCGGGGAATGGATTAAAAACTAGATTTTGCATCCATCAAATGCTTGAGCACTTGTTGTATGGGCTCCTGCGGGCATGCCCTTGTTTCTTACCTTTTCCAATCCAACAAGATTGACCTAAATACATTTTCTGACCTAAATTAAGACCTCAGTGTGAACTTTTTCCTGCTGTTTTACAGGAATGGGCAGTTGAGTCTAAATGGCCAAGTTCCAATTTCTAAACGATCCATTCTGTCTTTGGATGAAAACATGTGCAGTCAGCATGTTGGGGTTTTGAATGTGAATGCACACACGGACTCTGTTTAATCCACTGGCTTCATACAGAAAGGCTATGAGCACCATCTAGTGGTAACATGGGACTTGTGATTAACCTCACATCATGTGCTTTGCAGCCGTTACCTGTGCATTTGCCAACTTGTCACAAGTGTTTTAGCAGAACAGGCAACGAACCAAAACATGTTAACATCAAGGCACGTTTTTAAGGCTGCATCAACACCCGTGCCTTTTACAAACGCTGTCCTGCACTGTACATTGTATGGTTTGTGTTGTTCGTGTACTTACACTCCTCTAAGCCCAGCTGGTAAGCGAGGTTCTGAAGTCCTTTGACCTTCTCCATCAGGTTGGCTGTGGTCAGACTTCCCAGCTCTGCAGAAGGATAACAGCACCCACAATGAAAGCTCTTAGCTACATGTAACTAGTTTCAGCAAAATGTTATCCCATTTGACAGGATTATATGTTAAGACTATGTCTGTCTGCAGTCTTTCTGTTTAACACCAACTGTTGCAGGTACACAGAAAATGTCACAAAATAACAACACTTACCTTTCAACATTTCAATGTCCTCACTTTCTAGTTCAGCCATCCACTTGGGGGGCGAATTAGTGATGGGCTGTGATGTAAGACACAACAAAGTAGACAACTCATGAAAGATTTATAGCTCAGGCCTATACATTACAGTACATCAAGCCTATTTAATTATCTAGTTTGTAAATCAAAGCGAGCCACAGTGAGTCTCACTCACATTTTTACACGATGCAGCAAATTCTGCAACTCCGGGCACTGTATGAGAGATTACAGGATAACCAAGATTACAACAACATAAAGCACAATTCCACAGTGAGTAAATACACGAGAGCAGCGAGAATGCAGAACTTACACTGCTCTGGCCACAGGTCTGGTGACGCTCTGTCCAACTTCTCAAAACTCAGCAAAGAGGACTCAAAATCGTCACCTATCACGACACAGAAAGTATTTGGGGTTTTTTTTTGAACACTTGTTGGTTGTTCTACCCAAAGTGACTGGGTATATTTCTTGATGCATGTATATTTCAGAACAACAAAAGTGGAGGAATGAAGATGAAAATGACAAAATGGGGTTAAAACTATATAGCTGGCCTTTTACTTAATATTGCCAATATGGCCAAGCACTGTCTTTAACCTCTGACCCAGACTACCATTAAAACAATGAACGATCTATAACCTTTATAAAATAAAATATGGTTTATCTAGACATCAGACGTTATCACGCTAGAAAATATTTCTTCATCAAAACGTTTAACACGTTACTTCTCTCTCCTGTGACTGAACTAGTGCAAGGCTACATTAAAACAGGATCTAACCGTTTCGGTTACGCACCCAATAATAAAGCAGACAAGTTGTAGAAAAAAATATTACATAGTCTATCGCTACAGTCGAGGAAAAAATGTAATGTATTGCAGCAGCCTTTTATGAAGAAAACATTCAGGAGCTGTTGGAAAAATGTACAGATTATACATAACATACAATGTCTGTGTGTTTGACCGGACATGAAAATTTCCCCTTTTAAATGCAACTTTCAAACAACATTACATTGCGGTTCAATGCGTCAATAAGGGTTTTGTATTATTTTTAGTTTTGCCTTGTACTCTGTTATATATACACAGCATGTAGCCACAGTATGTGGTTGCACATAAACATGCATATACAAAACGTTAGTCAGTATGGTGGACATCAGCAGCTTAGGGGCAGTTCACTCCAAAATCAAAAATACATATGTTTCCTCTTACCTGTAGAGCCATTTATCCATCTAGATCTTTTTAGTGTGAGTTGCCGTGTTTTAGAGATATCGGCCGTAGAGTCTTAATACATCTGAAAAGCTCAACAGCAACGTCTCTTTCCAGAGGTCACGACCCGGTCACTCACGCTGATCCGCACATTTGTTGGGAGCAGTTTCGGGTGGGAAATATTTTCTTTCTACCGACAGTTCCTACATGAAACTGCTCACTGCAAAGTATGCATTTTGGATTGTGAGGGGAACTGTCCCCTGAATGTCACCTATGCAGCAGACTATTAAGACTAAGACAATCCAGCCTGAGTAACGTACACAGTCTGCAGTAACGTTAACGTTACGTCTAAGCAAATCGAAAGAGTAACGTTACCGCCGCCAGTAAACCCCATAACTACCTACGGTGTTGGGAAACTCTGTAACCCATAATATAAATAGAGGTTATTTAGCGTGAAGAACAGCAGCAAGCTTCGGAAGATAGCCATGACTGTGGCTAGCAGCAACCACACTTTCAGCTCCGTGGGTCAAGCGGTTTGATGGCTTCGAGCCTGCTGTCTAACGTTAACGGCTGTTTCCCTGTGCACTGGTCAGACTCCACGGGCGCTAGTGAAGGCTTTAACCAACGGAAAAACATTTCCAAACAGTACAAATTCAGCGCTAACATGTGTATTCTGTCGTCTCGGGATGTTCTTGTTACACAGGATGCCGGTCGCTAAAGATTTGACGCCCTTAAACGTGTCAAATTTCCAATTTATACACAGCGTAGCAGGGTAAGGAATTAGAATTTACCTCCATTTGGAGACGCCATCTTCAGAATAAGCACGTGATGAACGCCAACCAATGGCAGCGGCCGTCCTCGGAGTTGACGCGTAGCGGTGCAGATGCGACTGACAGATTTAAAATACACACAAAGCTGCTTCTCCACCCGGTAACGCCAACACTTTACAAACTGTGATGGATTCAGTTACACATGAGAGTCCACCCCCTAAACACGACGCCAGGCGGCCCAGTGGCTTATTGTCAGAGTACACAAAGCAGCATCAAGGTGAAGCCAGAGGTATAAAATACTTTATGTACATTAACATTCACAGCATAACCGCCTCCATTGGCTACATGAATATGTTAATGCTGCTGCATGTCAGGCAATTTATTATAATCTAATTTTCATGTTTTTAGCCATTGAATGATTTTATTTTCTATGGGGAATACATCAATTCCCTATTTATAAATAATGCAGCAGTCTCAGACAAAATCAGACTGTAAGCAGAAATTTAAACTTCCTGGTGGTTTTGTTAAAAGTCACTGAAAGCAGTGTTCCCATTTTTGCCTCTGCCCTTCCAGCTGTGAACATGACAATGGAAAATCCTAATTCCCAATGGAAGTTCTCATGGAGTTAAGTTTAATGGTATTAATCTCATCTACATTACCACAAACCAATCACAATTGGTCTTGGGTTTTTTTTAATAAACGCATTATCACATTTCTATTATTGCTGATTTTGTGTCCTATCTTGTGTTACTGTACGTGTCTTTTGCTGTTTGTAACTCAGTTATTTCTGCCTATCTTGGCCAGAACACCTCTTGAAAAAGATGTTGAATCTCAATGAGGTTCTCCTGGCTAAATAATAAGACATACCTCATACAAGCGTACAAAAAATATATTTTCTTGAAGCAGTTTCTGTTTCAAGCTTGAGGGTGAAAACCTATTTTTTCTGACAAAATTAAGATGAAATATTGATATGAACGAAAGAAAGCACAGACTACAAGAATATCATAGTTTATTGATCATACTGAATCGTACACCGTAACACTGAGTCAGCACTAGTCTTAGAAGGTAAAAACATAAGCCAGTAGTGAACAGCACTAATACAAAATACCGGGCACCAAGATCAAGACAAATGCACACAAAAAATATAGTCTACGATAACTATGTACCAAAACGTGTTTTCTTTAAAACTGAAAAACAGGAAGATGCAGCATTTGAACGTTTCGGATTTAATTTCACTAGTTCCTTTCAGGCACTTTAGCTTATTATTGTGACATACAGTACACACATATACATATATAAGTCCAGGATGTAAGATGTGTTGTGAGTTAAGGCAGCTTGGTGATGATTAGTGTCTAGAGCAAACAATCCAACACACTGTGGCTTTCATATTGCACTGATTCAGGTCTGTCCTACAGAGCATCCTTTACGCATTATAGACTGCGATACTTGGAAATGATGAGACGCATATAAATACCTGGACAGGTAGAGTTCTATAGTAGTGTGTACAGTCAGTACCGTATGAAAATTATCTTTTTGTGTAAACCTGTGAGACACACGACTGGTTAAAGT
Source organism: Coreoperca whiteheadi (assembly GCA_011952105.1). NCBI lineage: Eukaryota > Metazoa > Chordata > Actinopteri > Centrarchiformes > Sinipercidae > Coreoperca > Coreoperca whiteheadi. The sequence goes on along the minus strand of CM022480.1, from coordinate 17,001,871 downwards.
CCCTCATTTTCAGAATAGTTAGTGTCTTCTTCGTGCAAAGCTGAACTAGAACTCCCAGGAGTCCATCCACTTTCGGCCAGCCATGGCGCTGCCCGACTCGTGTGCCAGAGGACCCGTCATGCCATAGGAGAGTGGATGGAACAGGTAGAAACTGACAGACAAAATGGATTACAGTTAAAGTGCTTTTAAAAGGTGTTCTGAGGGAAATATGTATTTCGCCTTTTTGCCAAGAGCTAAATGAAAAGTTTGATACCACTCTCATGTCTGTACATTAAATATGAAGCAGCAACAATGATATGGTTACTTTAGCTTAGCATAAAAACTGGGAGCAAGGGGAAACAGCTAGTCTGGCTCTGTCCAAAAATTAATCCGCCTCTATAGCTCAATAATAAACAGGTTATATCTCGTTGGTTCCTGATTAAATGGAAACCAGATACAATGTGTTGATTAATGAGCTTTATACAGTTTTCCCTTTGGACAGACCCAGGCTAGCAGTTTCCCCTTGCTTCCAGTCTTTGTGCTAAGCTAAGCTAAGCTAAGCACCTGCTAGATGTAGCTTCAAATTGAACAGATAGACATGAGAGTGGTATCAATCTTCTCATTTAACGCTGTAAAAAAGCAAACAAGCGTATTTCCCAAAATGTCAAACTATTACTTTAATTTCACTAACACTCTCTTCATCTACAAGTCACCGCACAGCAGACAGTTGTGCAGAACTGCTTTTGAAATGCATTTTGGGAGTAATTAAATGCAACAGCCAACACACTCTGATGATATACTGTTTATGACAGTGCAAGAATGAACTACAATAATGTTTTCCTTCACAGTAGTTACTCTGCTAGTCATCTCACCTGTAAAGAACACTAAACAGAAGTACCATCTGCCCGACTCTCTGCAGCCAATCAGAATAAGGTGGTTGGAGAAGCAGGTCAGCGCTTTTCAACAGAATGTCTAACGTAATTCCTGTGGAAAAACAAAACAGAAAGCTTTAACCAGAACTCTGTGACCAATATAACTGCTCTGTCTATATCTATATATTGTGGATATGATAACCATCTGTCACTGTGGGACCCCATCAGACAAAGCTGAGACAACTGTGGACCACCACAAACCCAGGCACGTTCTGGAGTTAAAAAGAGCGTCTTTTTTTCTATGACGTTTAAGCGACAAAATATCTGGACTGTACAACGGAAGTAGCCAAAACGCAGTGGGATTTGGTACCTGTGAGCATGCTGCTGAAGAGCATTGCAGGGAAGTAGTGGTGGTAGTAGAGGACACGCCCCATAGTATAGAAAGGCGCGTAGTGCAGCAGCCAGCCGAGGAGTAGCAGTCCTCCTTCTCTCATAAGCACAAGAGAATGGTCTGGAAGACAGAGCGGAGTACAGGGCATTTGTGAGATGTCGACATTTTTACTGCTGACGCAAGCATGATCAGTCAGTGCAAAAAATAAGCAACGGTACCACTGTCAACAATCATACCTATTCTTTTTTGGCCCAGTGACAAACCTCTCTGGAGGGCTATAGATGCCACTGCCACCATGATAAGATACAATCCCAAACTGGCTAGGTTCATCCACCAGACCACCTGAAAAAGAGTATTTGATCATGAGCGCTTTAATGTGCGTTGGTCAGACAAGAGCGACAACAGGAAAAATGAAGCAAGCTTAAAACAGACTTACAGGGTTCCCCAGCAGGTAAACACGATACTCTGTGTCATTCACTCCCGAAAACCTCAATCCCTTTACAGAAATAAACCAACAACTTTTGTAGTTAAAAGTAGTTATGCATTTAATTTGAATTTTACAAAAATAAACTCTATACCGTAGATCATTCAATGCACCTGATAGTTGATGAGCCAATGCCAGGGTTTTGAGTTCATCTCATTGTCTTTGGGTTTCAAGCCACTGTTACCCTAAAAAGACATTGCTTGTCAATAAAGGATTTCTGATAAAATCTTCACAATCTTTAAGCACAGATGGGATTAACATCTTTCCTCTTCGTTTCTTACTCTTATCATAACAATGTGGGACTCCAGTAAGATCTCCAGAAAATTGGGCTTCAGCACGGACAAACTAATGTTGGGCACTGCAAGAAAAGTGACGTGCTGGTCAGTGTTCGACATCACAAAGTATAGACAAGAACATGGGAAGGACCGTGTTTAACGTACATTTGGGATTGATATGATCTTCGATGTTCCACTGAGAGCTTGGAGTCTCTTTCGGGTAGGGACTACAGGTAACCTCCACCTGTTCCCAGCCCCTGAACAGAAACAAACCTTTGACTTGCCTTTTGACTGTCCATACACATAATGCATCTTGAATAGAAAAGGAGACGACCCGTTTTACCACTTCGGGAGAGTCTTGCCAGAGGAGTAAAGCACACAACCGGTAGCGCGGTGCAGAAAGCGGACTTTGCTACGGAGCACCTTCACCAGGTCACCCTTCCGACCTCCACACACCTCCACCTGCCACAGGTCATTGGTGTCACCTGTGCCATTCTAAGAGAAAGATGAGTTTTAAGCTTGGGGACATTCAAATACATAATGACATGCAATCAGAATCGAATACGTTAGTAATGATGAATAAGGAAATTAACAGTCTGGCATCTCCAAAAAGCAGTGAAAAGTTCTTTTTATTCCTACTCACAATGCCATAGCCTGTAACCTGGAAGTGTTTCTTGGTCATAGGGGCCTCATGGAGGTGACTGTGAAGGTTACGGGTTGTTCTGAAAGGACCAGGAAAGATTACTAGTATCGTAAAACCATGCACGTCATTTAGATTGGAATGAGTCATTTCAAATCAATAAATGTTTTTCATTTCACTGCTCTGCAGAGTCACGATACTTACTCTTTGTGCTCCAGTCGAATGATGTCACCATGACGAACCAGATCAGGTGTCCCAGATTGAGCTTAAAGGAGATAAACAATAGAGATTAACAGTAAGAGGCTCATACATTACTTCTTTATGACTTAAAGGAATGCCAGTGGTATTTCCAAACCCCATCTTCTCACATTCATTATCACCCTGTCTGTGAACAAGCCACAAGTTGTTGTAGTCCTTGTGGAGATAGGCTGTCACCTGCAAGGAAATAGCAGAGAAAGCTTTTTATTTAGAATACATAACATTAACAGAACAGATATTAGCATATTTCATTATGTTTGAGAACGTTGCACACTTGACCCTGGAGCCTGACCTGTTGCTGCCTCGCTCCCGCTCCCTCTGGGTATAAGTGCCAGTGAGAGTGCAAATAGCCTCCAGCGATACGGAGGTTTTTTACTGTAATGGTAGAGCCATATGCCAGGTCTGCATCAGAAGAACAACGAGATATTGCCTCGCGTCATTACAAAACAACAGAAACAATTACATTGAATGAAAAATGGTACATTTTGAAACGTCATTTAAAACACTAGCCAATTACAGAACTGTGCATAAAAAAAGAACCATAAGCCTTACAGTTTTTCTCCATTGGTTTGGCTCATTTCTTGAAACAGAAATTACATTCTCAAAATTGTAAGATAATTTGGCAAAACAGTCTTACATTTCAGCGCAATACTATAGCTCACTTGCAAAAGCTAATATCTCTCCTTAAACTGTTCACTCATGCTCCAGAACTAAATTAATTTCCCATATAAATAGTCAGTGCCACCAAAATGGCAAAGATCCTTCTCAATTGCTTTGGCTCATTTCTTGAAACAGACTGGACGTTCTCAACACTTTTGGCGCTTTTGCCAAAATAACGTGGATGGTTCGGCACAACACCATGGTTCACCTGCAAAAGGTCATACCTCTCCCAAAACAGTTCACTCGTGTGTCAAAACTAAATTTCATTCTCATTTAAACAGTCAGTGCCCCCAAAATGCTTCGTCCCTTTGGCATTGTGTAAGCACTGCAAGTCAAAATGTTTAGATGTTTTGTCACTATGGCAGAGGACCAGTGAAATATCCCTTCATGTCCACCTTTCAGTCTTAGCCCAGTCCTTCATTGAAAATGGTTACTGCACTGTTTTTTTCTCTAGCTAACGGAATACAATTGTGTATAAAACTGAAAAAAATAAATAGGATTTTAGGGTGAGAGTAGCCTCCAAGGTTCGACATCACACATTGCACTCATACTGCCAAGGAAATTGTAACCATTATCATTCACACACTTAAAGTAACTTTCATACATCAGAGTAAAAAGAAAATCTTCCAAGGGATTCACATATGGTATTCATGGTATTATGTTCTTGACTCATTTTGACAATTGAGCAGACTATTATGCATGTGATGACTTATACAATGAAATGACGCTGACACGTTTTGGAGCGAACGACCATTAGACTGAGAAGCAAACAATCAGTTTAGCTCAACAAGATCTATTCACTTGGAAATTGTGCTAAATGTCGTCTACCTGTACTTAATCCCTTGCAAAGAGGTACTGAGACATTGAGACGTGTACTTAGACATTTGCAATTTGATGAAATGAATGAGAAATGCTATTCTGTTGTGAGCAATTGCCAAGTGATTTGGAGATTCGTCCTGTTTGTTTTGAGAATGTAACTTCTGTTTCAAGAAATGAGCCAAACCAATGGAGAAAAACTGTAATACCAAAACCCCGATATGTAGAGACAGAAAAATGTAAGAAAACGTTCCAGCCCATCTGGCTGTCATCAATACTAAAGGAATGCCTACATTTCTCTTTGACCTCCTTTTCGATTTTCTTACTAGTGTTTCAGTAAACACAGCTGCAGCGTCATGTGGTTTTATTCACACTTGTTTGGGACTCACACTCAGGCATTGATGCATTGTGTAGATTGTTCCCGATTAGACGGGACTGAAAGGCTGAACTGAAGAAACCATCTCCTGGTCCACTGGTGAGAGAAGACAATCGTGATTACGCAAACAATGTAGTAGATGTCATCGCGCAGTATTCTGTGAGATGAGCAGTAATCACGCAGTATCTGTAATATGACCATCAGGCGCACCTTTTGTTCAACACGACAAAGTGGATGGCAAATATTGTAACGTAGAGGAGGAGTGGAAGCAAGATGAGTCCGACAACCCGGGCCAGGAGGTGCTTTGAAAAATCCACCTGGAGCCAGAAAATAAGGTGAGAAGAGCCAAACAGTCAAACCTCTAGCATTACTCATCAACACTCTCAGCCACCTACAGTACCATTAGAAATATTCTGCTGTTTACCAGCGAGAGGCTCAGGTCTCCCAAAAGTCTCCAGAGGTCCCAGACTGTGTTCAGTCCCACCAGCAGGATTACAAACAGACCCACAAACTTCACCCCCAATGCCCCAGCAAGGTTGACACCAGTCAGTACCAGCCACAGCCACCAGGGGGCAGCAAAAGGCCTGAAAACAACAGCAAGCACGGAACAATCAAATGTGTATTTACTGCTTAAAAAGTTTTAAAAATAACTACGCTTATTTTTTTTTTTATCATATTGATTAATCTATCTTTGTTTTGTTCTAGCAATCAGTTAATCATTTGGTCAACAAAATCTTCCACATAAAGACAGGTGTCCGTCACACGACACCAGAGGTCAAAGCGCAGTCGCCAGTCATCAATTTACAATGGTGTGAAATAGGAAATAATCAAGTCATCAAATATGAGAAGCTGCAACCAGCAAATGTTTAGCATTTTGTACCTTAAAAATATTAGTGGATTAATTGATGATTAACCAATTGAAATGATCAATTGATTATCGAAATAGTCATCCATTTACTAATAGTTCCACCACTACACTGCACAGGACAAGGCAGAAAAACCAAAATAAAAGTTCTCGTGGTGTCCTACCTGTATCTCTGCTGGTTGAACTTGACCATGCTCAGCACTGCTGCCATGATGAAGAACATGAGTATAGGGTCTAACAGGATGTACTGGGAAATGGTGATGCAGCCAGTGTCTGTCAGGAGGGTGAAATTACGACAACAGGATACATGCATGCTACTAGACTTTTCATTGCACTGAATTATTTGACCTTTCAATACAGTAGGCGTTCTTAAGGTTGCTGTTAGCAAGGTCAGCAAAAGAGACATAAAATGAAATGAAAACAATGGCCAATATGGAAAATGACTTCAAAGTCACTTCGGACACAGCCGAATTAGTGTATTTCAACTTTAACATGTTTTTGAGCTGGACAACCCTTTTAAACAATTAGATGAGTACTCACCAAATATGAGCAGGGTGGCAGTGATGAGCGCAGCAGTGTGAGACTGAGACAAGTCCAGCACTATGAGGTAGGCGAAGATTGGGAGAAAGGAGCCACACACGGCACAAAACTGTAGGGCACGAGGCAGGACAGACACATCAGCAGCCTTAATATGTCCTGTGCTTTCAAAGTTGTGACAACACCATATGTATGTTCAAAATGCATAGCTAATCAATTAGAAAAGAGCACGTTTGGAAAAGCGGAATACCCCTCTCATCCCCAAGTAGTTGTGGCGTTCATATTTATCTCCCGGCTTTAGGAAAGGAAAGGTGCCATCATAACCGGTCATGTAACCGGCAAGTCCTATCAGCATCTGCAACGGAGTAAAAGGAGGAGATCAGCGCACACACGAGCGAGGTGTCCCTGAAGACCCTCGAGCCTACACAAAAGAGATCTGCCATCTCACCTTGCCGAGAGGAGGATGGACATCGAAAAAGAAGGTCCTGTTGATGTAGTAGCTTCCCATCTTTCCAAAGTGCGTCTCATCCCAGCTGAAACAGCAAAACGAGTCACCATGTAAACAAATGGCACACTTAAGATGCACAAAATCCACTCGCATGCATGCAGAGGACTTTTACTCACCACACATGAGGGGGCTCTGTTATCTTGTAGAGGCGTGTAGAGAAAGACAGCCCCACCACCAACACCAGCAGCACTGCGCTCGGGGCCTCATTACTGACATTTCCTCTGGCCGGAAACGGAGCAGACGTCCAATTTAAGGACTGCGTGTCATCTTCTGATAAGTGTCCAGCAGTTTGACTGTTTTTGTCCTTTGACAAATGGGTGAATGGGGTTTGGAAGGTCTTTTCTGATGCGGGGAGGACTTTCCTGTTTCGTAATGATGAAGTGTCCCCTTTTTTGTGCCATTGTGTAATGTATTCTTCCTTTGCCATTAGGAAATAAAAGCTGTAATGAAATGACCAGACCCCCTTCCAAGCCAGGTAAGTCTAATATTTTGGCCACACTACTTAATCATATAATAAAAAGAGCTAGTTAATGAGTGATATCTAGCTGGCGTGGAGCTGTGCTGTCTGGGACAAATAACTAACTTGATATTTAGCATAAATATTAAGATGAATAACGTTACTGGAGCAAACAGGCGATATTGACAGCGAATGTCACACCTTTCCTACTCAACAAATTATCACACATAATATTTGTTGTCATCGTCGCCAGCTATTACGACATTTTCATCGATAACATACTTATCCAAGCTTGCTACTTTCTAACCAAGTATCCAGTCGTCAAATAGCGGCATCAGTCACAGACAGCAAAGTGCTAACGGTTTCTATCGCCTCAAATGACCGTTTTACTATTCAAAGATTTGCATTACACACTGTATTAGCAGCACAGCAAGAGCACGAGAGGCTGGTTGTGCTGCTGCTCGACGAGTCGACGAAACACGTATGAAGCGAAGTGGTTTCTGGGAGCTGTATTCCGCTGTATTATTTATGTGGGGCATGGCATTGCAGTGTCAACACAATTTCCCAGCATCCTTCTGGAATATCCTGTTAACCAATGGGGAAAAGTTGTCGAAAAGATGGAAAAGCGGAGTCTATGCTGTGCAGTTCTACTTGGCCACTAGAGGGAGATATAGTATAATAAATGCTTGAAATGCACATTTCTTTTTATTTATTTCTTCTTTAAAAAAAACGTGGTTAATGTAAGAATTTGTTACAGTTTTTCTCCATTGGTTTGGCTCATTTCTTGAAACAGAAATGACATTCTCAAAATTCTAACATCATTTGGCAACACAGTCTTACAGTTCAGCACAACACTATAGTTCACTTGCAAAAGTTAATATCTCTCCCGAAAACTGTTCACTCATGCTTCAAGACTAAATTCCTTTCCCATATAAAGAGTCGGTGCGACGAAAATGACAAAGATCCTTCTCAATTGGCTCATTTCTTGAAACAGACCGGATGTTCTCAACACTCTTGGTGATGTTTGGCACAACACCATGGTTCACCTGCAAAAGGTCATACCTCTCCCAAAACAGTTCACTCGTGTGTCAAAACTAAATTTCTTGTCAGTGCCCCCAAAATGCTTCTTCTCTTTGGCATTGTGTAAGCACTGCAAGTCAAAATGTTTAGAGGTTTTGTCACTACGGCAGAGGACCAGTGAAATATCCCTTCATGTCCACCTTTCAGTCTTAGCCCAGTCCTTCATTGACAATGGTTACCGTACTGCTTTTTGTCTAGCTAACAGAATACAATTGTGTATAAAACTGAAAAAAAGAAATATGATTTTAGGGTGAGAGTAGCCTCCAAGGTTTGACATCACACATCGCACTCATACTGCCAAGGAAATTGTAACCATTATCATTCACACACATAAAGTAACTCCCATACATCAGAGTAAAAAGAAAATGTTCCAAAGGATTCATATATGGTATTCATGGTATTATATTCTTGACTAATTTTGACAATTGAGCAGGCTAAACAATCAGTTTAGATCAACAAGATCTATTCACTTGGAAATTGTGCTAAATGTAGGCTACCTGAGGCTAAGGCTACTTAATCAATTGCAAAATCAATTGCAAAGATGTACTGAGACATTGAGAGATGTACTTGGACATTTGCAATTTGATGAAATTATTGAGAAATTCAATTCTGTTGTGAACAATTGCCAAGTGGTTTGGAGGTTTGTCCATGTTGTTGTCAGAATGCACTTTCTGTTTCAAGAAATGATCTAAGCCAATGGAGAACAACTGCAATACAACAGGTATTTCTGGTCGCCAGTTTTGACTTATTTATAGTTCTGTAGGATTTAAAGTCTGTGGTTCATATCCGTAGTCAAATACTCAAACACCCAGCAGCTGCTAAGAAAATAAATGCATTTGCTGAAGTAAGTTACTGTAAGTACAATTTTGAGGTTCCCTTTAAGTATTCCCATTTTCTGCTTTTCCCATTAATGCTTCTACTTCGCTACATTTCAGAGGTAAATATTGCACTCTACTGCATTACATTTATTTGGCAGCTATATCTTCTTTGCAGATTAAGCTTTTACATTGTGGTATTACTGCTTTTACTTAAGTAAAGGATCTGAATACGTCTACCATCACTGCCAAACACACACCTCTGACCACTTCCATCCCACCTACACAATCATGTCCAGTGATCCATATACATACATGCAACAAAATGTTCAAGAACTACACTGCTTGGTGTAAAAATAACGTCTAATGTCTAATTATTATCAGTAGAAGTCATAGCGTACTACATACTACAACTAACACACTTACTGCTGTTGTTTTAAGTCAAATAACAAACTTCCATGGCAGCTAATTATTCTTTGAATATGCACGATAAATGCAAAGTGCTTTGGGTGCCATTTTCCAAAGTAAATTAACAAAGACACTGATACTTTTTATGTTTTTATTTTGATGACTGATAGTGATTACAGTCAAGAGGTAAACAAAATGAATGAGCATGTTATTTCCAATGACCACAGCTATACAAGACATTTATCTCAAGTTATTTGCGGCTTTGAAAGGCTTTAAATATTCCAACTTTGACCTAAATGTTAGACTTCCGGTCCGGTTCAGGCGACTATTTGAACAGCACAGTACAGTACAGTGGACATCAAGTGGAGACATTTGTACTGTAGGTTTACAGGTTATGAAGGGCATAAGTCGTCAACTTTAGTAATCCTCCAAAGTTAGAATTAGACTTTTTTCTTGAGAGAAGTTCAGTCCATTAGACAAATAATGCCATTATTTTCTTAAACCTGAATATAAAAGACGAAAACGTATGAGCGGGAGTTCAGAAACCAAATGAGTAGGCCGATACTGTCTATCAAACGTCCATGACATAAGAATCCAACAGAGACTAAAAGAAAGACTGTTCACAATGACTTATATTTAGCCATAAAGTTGTGACGCACTTGCATTTCAAAAGCATTGTCTTTGTAATGAACTTGAAGAGACAAAAAGTCTGTGATTAGAACAGTGCTGCCACTTCCAAAAAATATATTTCATTGTCTGCTCCACAGGGCAGGGTATACACACAGTTCCTCTGGTACAGTGTCAGCCACTCTCCTCATACATAAAAAGATATGCTTTAAAAAACATTTTTACAGACATGTATAAATCTAGAAAGCTATAATGCCGGATTTTTCTTACATTTTATGCTTTATTTCAAACAAAATATTGGTTGTGCTATAATGCATTAAGAGAATATGTAACAAAAATAATACATAGTACTAGATCTGTACAAAATATACCAAACCTCTCCAACGGAGCCTTTGTCTTTACATGCATTCGGGGATGCACACATGGGAATGGTCTGACGTGACATCTGGGATCAAATTGCATTGCGGCTGAATGTAAAATCCTTTTGCCTGTGTGACACTGGTACATAAAATCAATCTTTCACTTTAAGCAGTGATATTTGCGGATAATTTCGACTAACTTACCTTCTGCAGTGTCAGAAGTTAGGCTAAAACCTAGAATTAAACTTCGATAAGTCATGGTACATACGGTTCTTACAGAAGAATAAAACAAGTTAATACTGTTAAAAAGAAGAAAGAATCTTGTTAAAATGGTGTCAAACAGAGGAAGGAAGGTTATACCTATTGCACCTTTTTCGAAACATTACATAGATCACCATATACATCTACAGTCTTGCCAGGTCCACGTAAAGGCTGAAGTTTTTGATGTGTAAGTTTGGCTGTGCTGATTCCCAGTTCTTGGTCCAGAGATTCTTCAACTTCAGCTCGTAGTTAATCTTGAAGAATAGAAAGGCAGTTGTGGGTAAAGTTCTCTCTTTGAATTTCAGACGTTTGTCACAGCCCTGGCGTCCATTTAGTCCAAGGTCAATGCTAATTACAATAACTGAGTGAGATAATATTGGTGAAGCACACGCTGATTCGTGAGTGGCTGATTTCTTGTGACATTCCTTTTACAAAAGACATATATTATCTCCCCACACTGTCTCTGAGGTCAATTGGTGAGACAAATAAAAACAAGAGGAATCAAGTATGTCCTCTGAAGTAGGTTGCTTTCTTAGTTTGCAGAGGCCCGTCATGTAAATGAAATAAATAACACAACAAAAAAAAGTGACAGAGAAAATAATGTGGAAAATATATCTGCATATCAAATTGCCTGGGGTTACTGAATAAAAAAGATCAGTCCACAACATCCCTTTAAGGCAAATGGATATCTGGTGAATACTAAATCCCATGTAATACATTCACTGCACAATTCCTGGTCCTCTTGAATGTGTATGAAGGGGGGATCTGAATGTGTTCTGTGCTAAACGCAAGTGTGTGTGCTTTTCTATGTATGTTTTCGTCTGCATGTAGGGAAACGAGTTTGGACGTCTCAGCGTTACTGTTGGAGGTTCAGTGCCAGGCCCTTGGGGGAAAGGGCAGAGGGGTGCAAGGTGATCTTTGAGGGAGCAGGAAAAGCCAGCGCTCCAACAGTCACTGTCTCAGTTGCCTGTCTCGCCAAGCCCAGACTCTGGGATCGCTGGGATGCACTCGTGTGGCTTGGCAGAGGCCACGAAGCCAGGCAAACAGGTGCACTTGTACGATCCCTCGGTGTTGGTGCACTGCCCGTTCTGACACAAGGGCACCATGTCGCTGATGTCCTCACACTCGTTTATGTCTGCAGGAAGAGGAGACATGACGGGTTAGTCAGCGTGGCGATTTCACAGCTGAAACAGCTGCCTGCGCCACATCTGCTGCTGAGTGGCGGGATACTGGAATGCTGAAGTAATTCATACTTCTGATTTCACTTTAACTTTGCTTCCTTTCTCCCGACTTCTTCCTTCCTTCATCCCCTCCTTCCTTTACTTCAGTTTGGCTGACCTTTCAACTGGATATTGTGACGTCCTTTCACACACGGTGAAGCAAGTCAAGTGAAGCTGATTGATTAATTCTTGTCACAAGTCCTGAGGTGCGCTAGCTGCATTCGAAAAAGTTGAGATTTTGGTGCACTGCGGATGCGCCCTAAAAAACACAACGAATGTGCGCCGCAATTTAATGAATTTGTGCACGCAAAAGATGCAACATCTGAACGTCCCCTTATTCTTCCCTTCTCCCTCCCTCCCTTCCTTCCTCTCATCCCTCCCATCTTTACTTATTTCCCTCCGCCCCCCCCTACTCCCCTTCTTTCTCTCCTCTCTCCCATTCTTTCCCTCCTGTCTTCTTTTCTCCCTTCCCTTTTTTTTTCTTCCTTCCTTCCTTTTACCTAATCCAAGCTTCCAATTTTGGTGTTTTTTTGGAGGTTTCAAAGTCATTCTTGACCTTGGAAACTGCAGCTGACAAAACAATCTCACCTCAACGTTCATTTAGCAACTGTTCTGGAGCTTTCTGTCATATCCCATGACCTTCGTCAGTATATGGAGTTGAAACTCAAAAAATTACTTTAAAACTCAAATGTTAAATGAACATGGAAGATAAGTCCTTAAAGTGCTCAGAAGAAAATGGATGCAATCTACAATTTTAGAGCTTCAATGATTAGTCGATAAATCGATTAGTGGACCAAAAGAAAATTAATCATTAATATCTCAAAAATGCCAAACATGTTCTGGTTCCAGCTTCTCAAACATGAGGATTTGCTGCTTGTCTTCATCTTACATTATAGTAAATTATATTATATTGTTGATCAGACAAAATCTTGACGACTGCAAAATCCATGTGCTGATAAAGATCATGTGATATGATCAAAAGCTACATGCTTTTCATACAGAGATGATATATGGCTCACTGCGACAGAGTTGGCCACTGTCCACAACAGCTACTAAATGGACCTGGAGGTGAGATTGTTGAAACGTTACGCAATCTTGTGAGCAATAAACAAAACTGTTTTAATTTGTTCCACTAAAGTTCACATTTGGAGGTACAAGGTTTTCACTCAACACCAATGACATGTTGCATAATATCTCATCTTGTATATCTTTAATCAAACATGCTGTCATGTTGCGTGTTGGCTGGAAAGGATCTGAACTGGAATTTCCAGCCATCTCGATCACAGAACTGTTCAGAATGATGGTAAAATTAACAATGCATTGGATTATGTTTCCTTTTGGCCTTAAGTGATTTTTCTTTGCCTTCATCAGCACGGGAGGTCTGATTGTCATGTCATAGCGGTCAATCTCAAGCGACCCTCCTTCTGCTTATGTCATGTTCTGCTGGGGAATCGCTGGTGGTGATATTTATAAAAAGAGGCATGGCACGAGTTGCACAGCTCCCACATGTTGCCACAGAGTGGGAATTCACTCACTTTCTTTGGGAAAACGTCTGGCCTTGGAGCTGATAAGCTTGTATGCAGACATAATATTGTAATCATAGCATTTCATTACCAAAAGACAGTCTCACTTTCTTACAAAACAAACAAAGTACACTTAAAAGATATAATATCTCATGTAATACACTGAGTGGCTAAGATTCAAGGCCTTCTTACTCTTGGCAGTGTGTGACTAGGGAATTTCAGACCAAAGGGTAACACACTGTGGTTTTTATGGAGTACACTGCTTTCATTAGTTTCCCATAAAATATAACTTAATGCAAGGTTGTTAAATTCAAAGCTTCTCCTTGAGCTTGATGATATACTGCATGAAGAGTTCCCTCACTGAAATTAATCCAAGACTTGGCTCCAGAAGGCTTAAACCTGAAGGGAGAGTTCACTGCGGTTTGATTTCAAGATTCAACACCACACTTTGAAACCAGATTAATTTGTGATTGATTCCCTATTGACTCTAGGAAGTCCCTGAATATTTTTACTTGGAACACAGAGTCTAAATGTGGGTGGTCTGTTGAGAAAGATGCTGGGGAAAGAACTCACCTATACAGGCCATCTTGTTTAGGTCAAATTCGTAACCGTCAAAGCAGTCGCAGGTGTAACCTTCTCGCACACGAACGCAGCGGCCGTTTTCACACCCATTCAGGATTCCACATTCCTCTGCTCGGAGACCCTCAAAGCCATCGTAGCGCTCTGATTGGACACAGAAATATATAAGAAAACACATGTAAAAAAGTTTGTTTTTTGAAGGCAGTTCACCTTTCATTGCTAGCACATCTCTTTTAAATATAGTAAACTATATAGATCATATTTATTATACTCACATCTATATGAAAAAAACAATACAAATTTACTGAGGTACTAATGAGGTCACAAATTACTTTGCAGCATATATGTTTTACATGTAACATATGATAAGCTAATAAAATATTGTGCTAAACTACTCAACAAAACTGTAAAGAAAATGCTGTGGTTAGCCCATCTGTAAAGTTGAATATTAAACTTGCAATAACTGATTTTTTTGGCCACTTGGGGGAAGCAGACTTTTAACGGACTACTAAACAATGAGCTGAAACTTGCTATAAAGCAGATGTGGGTGATAATTCTCTGTAGGTTCATCACTACATAGGATCGCTTCCACATTGTGACATGTTCTTACATTGTCACTTGACATATTGTTATTATAAAAATATTGATTATCGCTGCTTTAAGGTAGAGGTAATACCTATATAGTATTGCTTAATGTAAGATTGTACTTTTAATGTTGTAACTTTCCATTTTGCTAATGCTACTGATGAGTTTTATGCCTTTTCCTGGTCAGCTGTGAGCAGTCTTTAGGGAACAAATATAGATTTTTTTGCATGCAGATATGCATGTAGAATGCATCTATGAAGACACCTACCTGCATAGGAATCCACTGGTCGTGGCTGGTGCTCCCGTGGTCGTGGAATGGGGACACGGACAGGCGGCTGTTGAATGCTGTAGTCATTGTCATTGAATAGAGTAACGCTGTCAGGAATGTTGCCATAACTGTCAAAGTATGGAGGAACAAAAGGCTCCACAGGATCCTCTGTCTCCTCCATACCATACTCATATCCTGGCCGCTCTCGCAGGCTCTCTGAACCTCCTCCCCGAGGCAGGTTGCACATTACTGCATAGTCACCTGAATACAGCAGCACACAGGGCAGTGTTATATTTTGGTTTGTGTGTTAATATGAAGACAGAAATTATTAAACAGTGTGTCCTTTGTGCATCCTGTTTCTCACCAGAGTCTTTCCTGGGACAGAAGGCACACTGTCCACTCCAGGCGATGCCGAACAGACAGCAGCATTCAGTGTATGTAGTTCTGCGTTCCTGGAGGGGTTCCGAACACATGTTGTCCCCCTCCAGACGCTGCCAGCAAATATCCATGTGCACATCGTGATCAGGCTCTAGAGTTTCTGGGAGAGAGATTGAAGAGGGAGTCACAATGAGGCAGAGAAAGATACAGCTGTCTGCATTACCTAAATCTCATTCTATGATAGTGAAAAGAAAAGCGAACACAGCCAAACTGTCCACTACAATCATCCACTGCTTGCGTGCGACTGTAAGGACTCGACTGAACCCCACCTCCACCCACAGCAGAACAGTTGGACAGATTCAAATATCTCATTATAGACAACAAACTCAGTTTGACCACTGATATCCATAAACTCTGTAAGATCATAGCAGTCCTTGTTATTCTCCACCTCCAATTGTTATGTCCACCATATTTGTGTCATGTATTTGTATGCTTCTCTTGTGAGACATGAGCATGTACAGACTCTGTGTCTGTCTAAGTATAGTGGGTCAAAGATGAACCAGGAAGAAGCTCTAGATAGTCTACAGCACTACGGCTGCAACTAAAGATTAACGATGCAGATCATTTTCTGCTGCGGATCATTTTCTTGATTAAGCAAATACTTGTTTGAACTATAACGTATCAGGAAATAGAAAATGTTGCCCATTACAAATTTCCAGAGCACAAATTGAGGTATTTTAATTGCTTTGTTTGTCCAATCAACAATCCAAAACCCATAGATATTACATTTCCACTGATACATCACTGAGAAAAGCAACAAATCCTAACAATTCAGAAGCTAGAACTAAAAAATTATTCACATTACTTTATCTTGCTTATTCCTTTTGCATTGACTAATTGATCAACCGACAAATAGTTTCAGCCCAGAATTGTATTTTTTTCCCGGTATCCTCTAAAGCTATTGATTATTACAAGCAAGTAAAAACTCTAGCACTGTGAAATGTTTCAATTTAAAATGTAAAACCTTCTGTGGTGTTGACGCCAATGCAGCGCCGTCGTGTGCTATCCAGGACTAACGGAGGACTGCAGAAACAGTTGAAAGAACCGGCCGTGTTCACACACGCTCCATCCTCACAGGCATTTCCAAATCCACACTCATCATAATCTAAAAACACATTTACAAAAAGAGGCACACAGACATTATAATATGCAGAAGTGATCATTCAAAAGTGGTTCAAATGCTTTAGGTGCAAAATCCAGCATGATAATCATCAGCAAAAATTCATTACATTTTAACAAATTGCATTAATCAAATTAGAGGATATGTGAGATTAAAAGATCGACAGCCTCTGAAGACTTTTACAATACATTGATGCCACTGAATCAGATTTTCTGTATAAAATGGTGGATTGATGGTGTTGCGTATTGGTTGAGGATGCTGGATGCATGGAGTGCAAAATCAAAATGTAGGCTGAAAGCAATGAGGTTTATGGGAACGGTGGTCTTCATAAGAGACATAGGTGACCAATCATCTTGAATACAGTGTCATTTGATGAAATACCTTTAAAATCCCTGTTTAGCTGTTATTCTTATATCAATGTTTTTAAATGTTAAAAGCTAAAAATAGATCTAATTTCTTACCCACACACTCAAGCCGGATGTTGTCATAGTAGAAGCCAGAGCGACAGTAGCAGGTATAGGTAGAAAAGAGATTCGAACACTGTCCATTTTTACAAATGTCTGATCCAAACATCTCACACTCGTTTGCATCTGACGGGAGAGAGAGAGAGAGAGAGAGATTCACACCATGGTATGACATAAGTGAGATGAAAAGTAACAAGTCAAAACATTAACACTGTTTGCCTGCTTGAAACGTCATTCACTCTTTTAAGAAGCTGTCAGGAGACACTATGGTTATTAGTCAGGTATGCATGCATGTATCCCATTGAGCCTTGGCTAGCTGTAGAGACAGCCTCGTAATGTGGCGAGGGATTATGTCTGTCTATCTGGGTTTAAAAGTTTAAGCTGGTGGAAAATAAAACAGGCTGACATTGCACCTTTCTGTGCCAATGTAAAGTGTTGTGTGAAGGGAAGCTATAAAAGCTCAGCCAATCAATAAAATAAGTTTATATATAAAATAAGTATGCATGAGAGAGTGTACCTATGTAAGGATGCTGTTCTCCCAGATTTTGTATAGAGGAAACAGGCAGGGGTAATAATCCACTGCCATGAGGGCACAACTGGTTGTAATCATCTGGAAAACAAAAATTAGCTCCATTAGTGAAAGAGAAGCGACAAAAAAACCCCGCCATTCATATATTATAACATGCTTGTTGTACCTCTTCCTGGGACAGGACAGGCATGGATCTCGCAGTTGTCCCCCCAGCCTGCTCCCACCGTGCAGCAGCACTCCTGCTTCGTGGTGTTGCGAGACAAGACGTTGTCGCAGAAGTTGGCGTCATTCAAGTTATAGTAACACTCTTTCCTCTCCTCGGCTGAGGGAGCGGACGGAGGAACTGGAGCAGCGGGTTTCGGTTCAATATCAGTTGTAGATGAACAAAAAAAAGCAGGTAAGGTCAGGGGTCATGGTTAGCTACAGAAAAGGTCTGTGTGGATTTGGTAATACAGGAGGGCAAACGCTCACTGTTAAAACTGCTTGAACTCAAATCTCCCAGTACATAAAGGTGGGCAGATCCTACATTTCAGTAGTACGTGGTATAAAAGCATCAAGTGGCTTTCGCTCTTCATCCATCAGAATGTGTCCACATGCCTCCAGCAGGTAGTGCATTACCCTCGCCTGCCACTGCTGAGCCTGCTCATTTGTCCAAAGGCATATGCTCAGGCATTTCACCGTTAAGCTGCCGGCTTAGCCAAATGGAAACACTGGCATGTGAGTCAACACACCATTCACTCTCACATGATTGATTAACACACGTCAAAAGCAAACAGCGGAATGTGGCAAAAAGGTACACAAAGGCATAGTTGGGGTTTAGTGCCCATGCAGAAGAAAAAACATCCCCACTGGCGGCGCGCCGCTTAATAATGTAAATACGCCCAATTCGTGTACACATATGCCTATCAAGCTGGAGATGTGATGGTATTTCCACAACTCAAAGGCCTTTTCTGTCATTCTGAAATTGCAATACACAGAATATGTGTAACCTCTGCACTTAAGATCATTTTAGCAAGGAAGAGAGAGCACGGCCTTTAGTGCTAATGGCCAATAGCTACACCTTATCCCTGTTTGTCTTGGTGAGGAAATGGGTTTGTAGTAACTAGGCCCTTAGGGTATTTACTTGGCTCTACTGGAGGAGTTACTTCATCATTCAACCGAGGGATTAGGCTAATACAAATTTTTGTAGGCAACCCACCTAACCATAACCCTAGCCTATAAAACAAATGGAAGCAGCCAGGTCAAAAGATACTCTACGAGACGTGGAGTAAGTCATGTCCACCTCGTCACCCTTGCTGTTTGGATAATGAGAGACGGCTCATTAAATCAGGGAAAACTCCGTCTCCCAATGATGGGATGGAGAATTAAGTCCTGTGAGTCAGTGTGAGTGCTTGTCCTGCTCTATTACCCAGGGAGCGGCACTGGCTGGTGATGGGATCAAATTCCTCATTGTCGTTGGGGCAGATGCACAGGAAGCTGCCATCGAAGTTCTCACACGGGGTCTCCCCGCACAGGCTCATCTCGCACTCGTTCACATCTGAGAAAGACAAGAGAGGAGGTCAGTGGAGGATCAGGCACGTACAAACAGGCATGCGCTCAACAAGGTCGTGGCAAGGTCACACAAAATTATCTTTTTAATTTAGTTAATTGAAGGGTAATTCAAATCCAGCTGACGGAAAGAAATCATCCACAAGTTCATTACAGATACATGCATTTCGTTGTAGTGATTGATTTTCTTATTGAGTCTACAGTTTCTTTGTATACTCTAAATGTGTCCAATGAATCTTTGAATCATCAATCATGAAGAGGAGACGGTTGTTGTCACATTTTGTAACAAATCAGTTCATCTATGTATATACAAAATGCTGAAAATTGTTTGACTTTGCTTAACCAAACAGTATTTGCAGTCAGACACAATAAGCCTGGTGATATTTTATGCTTTTCGCATTTTCAATTAAACCAACAATAAATACTTTCCAGCCTTCGTACTCTATCTATCTGTGGCTCTCAAGCCCCAAGCCTAACGGTTCCTTATGAAGATGTGATTTTTTAAAAATGTGTCACAAATATATACGTTCATTTTCAAAAAAGGCTAAATAATTTCCTCAAACAGCTGGGCACTGTAGTTTTTAGCAAACATTATTTAAACAGGTGGAAAGCATGTGATTATTTACAGCAGCAGGCCAGTGTGTGTGGGAGTGACTCAAAATAAACTAGTGTCCATGTTCATTGTAATGAAGTGACATGTCACCCAGTGCAACGGTGGGATTCATTGTGTTTTTAATAGTTTTTGAACAAGAATGGAACTCTATGGCACGGAGGAATCAGATAAAGTTATTAGGCTTTGACTACACAGACAATAATTGTTATTAGGATCAATTCATTGTTGGCGTTGGCCTTTTTATAGACTTTTTTAGAAAAAGTATCAACATACTTTTTAAGCAGTTTTAAGCAGTAATGTAGAGTGAATATTTGTTGGAGAGCAGTTACAGACCAACACATTTGCTCATATCTCCTGGTGGATTGGTGAAGCCTTGGTCACACTGGCAGCGGAAGGAGCCGTCTGTGTTCTCGCAGAAGCCGTGGTTCCCACAGATGGTTTCATTGACACACTCATCAATATCTGCAAGGCAAGAGCACACGGAGAGGTGAGCACAACATTAATATTTACAGCGTCGCTCTGCACAATCGACTTTCAAACTGGCCTCGGTAAACACGCCGCTGCTTTGCCAAAATAAACATCACTACCATTTTGACCTTACAGTAACAACAGAAATCACAACCATCATAACATGTCAGGAAACGGTGTACAGATTAGACAGTTCATTAAATGGGTTTTCAAACTTTTACATCAATTCAGGGAGACTTTCTCTCTGCATCAACACAGTGAAACTGAGTGCAGCATGGATTTGGAAAACTGCAACTGAATGTTCTTTGGTTGTGTCACTGGAGTGAGAAGTGACACTTGGGTCACTGGGATGTTGGCACAATGTTATAGACGGAGGAGTTTACAGCATGCAGCCAGCATTCAGCATTTACACAGACACTTTACAAGTAGTTGAAGTAAGACAGTTTAGGTTTGGCATGAGTAGATTTTGACAGTCTTCTTAGAGGAGTTGTCATTTTAAAATCTTTTTTTTCTCCAGCTGTAAATCTCCTTTGAAGCTAAGGATTGTGGGCATAGTCTGCGGTAGTTGGTTGTTTGCATGGCGATAAATTATAAAACAAGTTTAATAAAACCAGTAGAGAGACTGTATGCTTTATGTGTGTGTGAGAGAGAGACATGGACGTTGAGGCTGTTAACAGTGGACCATGTAACAGCAGTGCTGATTCCCTACCACACGCTGTTTAAAGGCAACATTTGTTAGCAATTTCTTACATACAGTACATGATTTAGTATTTCTTGGCATCTTTATAGCAGAGAGGCCAAAGACTGATACAGCTGGATGGCAAGTCTGATTATAATTGTTTAAAAAGCTATCAGAGAGTTTAATGATCACACTTTTGTCACGTGAATGTGTTCTCTGGTCAGTTTGGCTTGCTACTGCTGTGTTAACATAACTGTATTTTGACAAGTTAGTGAGTCATGTGACGCAACCACCATTTATCAGTTTTTCAGTTATACTGAACTGTTTAAATTAGAGAGTGTTTACTTGTTCTAAAGAGCATAAACAGCCAAACACAATAGCCCATTCATCCATTCCAATCTTGGTCTAGTCTAGCATCTTTGGAAGACAACTTGTTCAAATTTGTTCAACAACTCATGTTAGAAACCACATCTTGTTCTTTTCAATTTAGAAATAAAAAACAAAGTCAGCAAAAACTCCTCAGTCAGAGATAAAACTTAGTGCTTCTCTACTTTCTGCAAGTCATTAAGTTGGGAACATTATGACAGACAGGCCTGTTATTTGATATGAACTGCACTGATGAAATTAGAGGACACACCACTATGTCTGATTGTTTTTTGTTTTTTTTTACTTTTTAGTTTCATAACAACCCTCCATGACCATTCTTATCAAAGTTTCCATGACTAACAGAAACTCCACTGGAGTGATGACACGTTTTAGAAAAACAGGAACAACTAAACTGAAATCACAACAACTTTAATATTTAAATGACATTTTGATCAGTCTCATGCTTGTAAAGCTCATTCTGGATAAGTCTGCTCCTAACATCAGTTAGGACAAAATGTCAAGTCCAGCGGCAGATATCTAAAACAAACTGATTTATGAAGTGAAAAGCACTGTCATTCGCATATTGTCTAAACCAGTTTTATTTAGCCTCTGAGCGCTCATAAAGGCCGTATCAACTGAAGAAAGGAAGAAAGTGGGCTGGAGAAGCCACAAGCCATTTGATTTGAACAGGGCGCTTGGCCGGGGCCCTGTCTTCCCCTCCGACACACACAATTACTTTTTCAGGCTTGCAGGGGGACAAGTTCTCTGTCAGTGTTCCTGTCCTGACTTGGCGACTTCTCTAACATGCCTCCGGGGTCAGAGACAGGGGCTCCCACAAGCTAATAAAACTGCAGAGACAAATTTGCCTTTGTCGTTTGTAAAACCTTTCACAGGAAATGCTGAAAAGGACCTAAATTGCTAGAATATACATGTGGGCTCAAATGGCTGCACGATGATAGTGGGAGAACGGATGGACACATACTGAACCGCCAACCCCTTGGATTTGCATTTTGCAGCTGTGGACTGAGATGCCAAACTGGTGTAGAAGTGGTGAAGTTTTTTGGATACTGAAAGATATTACGTGTAATTGAAAAATATATTTTCGGGAAGAATATTCCCACAGCTCAGTGAAGAGTATTCTCAGAGTAAGGTGAAAAATATTGTATATCAGAGTTTGAGGAACATTTCCTCAAGTGCAAAGAGCTTAAGTAGAGTTTGGAATGTTGGAATGACAGCGGCTGCCAGCTGGGAGGTCTGGGAAGAAGGCGATGAAAGCTCTCCGCTAATATATGAAATAATCAGTGTCTGCAGGCGGCTTTTCATTCATGTGTAACATGGAACAAAATCTGTTGCAAACCACATGTTGTGATGAGATGCAATCAAAGTATCATCCCGGGGAGAAATGAGAACATCGAGACCAAAACAATTTTAATGGCCTTTGTTTTTCTGTGTATCTGACTCTGGTTGTATTTGAGTGGCAGCATTACTTGACCAGCCATTTAGATCTGTCATCCAAGCAGAGAGTCAGCTTGCTAATGGTTTGTGGGAAAAAACGAATAATACAAAATGAGATAACTCCACCAAGAGCTAGTCTCACACCAGCAGGACGTGGGGTTGCCTTTCTTAGTCTTTCCATGTAATAATCAGTTACGTCAGGACACATGCAGAGCTGTAAATTACCCGCAGGGAAGAACTGAGACAGGGAGGAGGGTGAAGAGTTCAGTTGAGATGGGGGCACCTATCCTAATGGTCTGACCCAGGAGGACCTGCTTCCTGGATCCGGAGATGCAGTGATTGGGGGTTATGGAAGGAGTGCTAAGTGTGGGTCTCTGTGCCATGTATTAATCTGGAGCACATGGTGGCAGGCAACAAGAACATAAGCATCAGTGACTGTTGGCTCACCCTCCACTGCCCACACTCCCATATTCTCTAGGCAACCCCTTGTCCAATTGGACCCATATGCAGAGGTTATTTCACACGCGACCGGACAAGGACGAGGTGAGGTATTTGTTTTCAAGGAAGCATGTTTGTGCCCTTTATCTGACATTACAACTGAAACCCGATTTAACTACAATGGAGGTCAAACTTTCATATCATGTGTGTACTTCTAAGAAAAATCATCATCTTCTCACATCTGCACAACAGCATGAGCAATCACACACACATGGTAAAGTCTTTAGATTTCTGTACATTTAAAGGGGTGGGAGGTTGGCAAGAGTGTGACCACAGACAATTTCCGCCCTTGGGCAAGCCTTATTAAAGACAAGGCATAGCTTGAGGGAATTTATGACCATGATGGTGAATTAAGCTAAAAAACAATAACCTGCGAATACACACATACTGCCTTTTTCACATGCCCAAAGGGGCCCTGTGTATAGCATCATGGCAGAGCAGCCCTCGTAGCACAGTTGCAGCTGACGCGATGCTGCGGGAAAAACAGGGTTTTTCCCGTTTGCATTAGGGCTTCTAAATCTAAATGAGTGCTGCGAGCAGAGCCAAAGACAACCGCTGCCCCTTCAAATGGCCAGTGAGTAAAAATAAAACAACGCCCCTCACAGAAATGGCAAATTACAGCGTCTGGCCTCTTCTTAAATATTTGATGATTTTTACAAGCAGACAAAAATGTACCGGAGTAATTGAGCTCCCTCCCTGGACTTTTATTGGGGTGACGGCAGCATCTCCCACAACTTCCCATCGTGAGGTGAAACAAGCCACTATTGTGTGTAGTGCTGGACTTTGCTGGACTGTAGAGTTTGAGAGGGCTTGGTTCTCAAACTTGGGCCGTGAGTCAATACTGAGCTGTGTGAGTGTTTGTTGTGGGGTCTAGAGAAAACACGAACAGCTGGCGTCACAACATAGCAACAGTGGAAAAACGGTCAGACGCAGTCATTACTGGGCACCCATTCAGACAAGTTAAACTGGGAGTTTTGTGGCACCATAGGGGACAATGTGAAGGTTTTTCAGTCAGGTCCCATCTAGCATACATGGCAGTGGAAGTGCTTGGACCCCAATACTGAGAAGTATATTTAAATCTCCCACAAATGAGCACCAAACTGATTTGAATCTATATGAGCTGCTTAGCAGTGTTTTGACTCTGACACTAACGGAGAAGAGGTGAGCAGCTGGTTTCAATCTGCCCTTATCACACTACAGGCCCCTGCACTCTTCAGCTGGTGCCAGACACACAACATCATAAAGTGCAGTGAGGAGGCAGCCACACGTAGCCGGGATCAGGGTGATGGAGGGGGCGGAGGTCTGATCTGTCACTGATCAGCACTGCAAGCGGCATATTCTCCCCTGATCTCCATCTGTTGATAGTCCAATAAAAACTCAGGGTCATGAGAATATGTGAAGCCGCACCGCAATCCGAGTGCATCACTACAACGGTTATGGTCTTCGGCTTCTCTTTCTCTAACACAAACACACAAGCGAGGATACAGTTAACAGTTAAAACCACATGCACACACACAATCACCCACAAACACCCACAGCTTCCATCTGCAGTCCAACACATCATTCCATTCTGATGCTCTCAGACTGTTTTCCCCTCTTTGCCCGTCACTCTCTGGTGACTGTTTGGATTCTGTCTTAATATGATGAAAATATTTGACCTTTTGTTTTTGTCTCTCATAGTCCTCATGAACCAGACTTGTTGTTTTATGGTGCTATGACAGCAACAAAGACAAGCAATACTATTAAGAGTGATAAACTCAAATCATTGTGCAACAAACCACAGCAGTATCTCGAGCCCCAGGTGTCTAATCCTGCCAGTAAACACAGAAGGCTTCATGTATTCTGGAGATCATGGGCACGTGTCCGTTGTTGTTGGCCAGCTGTGGGTCCAGATGTAGCACAAGTACAAACCTAGCCAGTTTACCCAGGTGACTGGGCCCCTCCATGGATGGGGGGCTGACAATCCCATCCCCTCTCAAAAGAAGAACAGCGGTGATCAGGTTCCACCTAGTGTCTCTGCCAGAGGCACTCCATTAGCTCCATTGTCCGGAGAAGGAGACCATTATCAGCCGCTGGCCTCAAACACCGCCTCCAATGACAGTGCACTCCTCTTTCCAAAGTGCCTCAATTTCAGGGGCCACTTCCCTCATCTCTCCCATGGCCTCCTGCTCAGGAAGACCGTGAGTACCTGATAGCTTTTGATTCACATCAGCCTCTTGTTATCTGCATGCCAAAGAGATATCATTATCTATGCAGGGAGGGAGAGTCCTAAAGAGTATGTAGTGTTGATTTGAGGCTATGCTCTCCCCAAGCTTTAACTACAGCCCAAATGGTAAATGGATTGAATTAGGGTACAAAAATAGGTAGGTCTATGCAATGCATAAATCTTTTGCTTCCACCTACAGTAAGCCTAAAATGTGCCTGTTTTTTCTTAACATAATTGTGTGTGCTAGTCTTTTAACTACAGTATATGCAGTTTGACCACTCACCGCAGTCTGTGGCGTCTTCTCCCTCTAGGCCAGGCTGGCAGCCCATGAAGCACCGATAGGAGCCGATGGTGTTCTCACAGCGCCAGGTACCACACACTGAGCTTCCAAACTCCTTGCACTCATTCTGGTCTGCGCAGTGAAAGAGAGCGAGACAGATGTTGGTTAGTAACTGACAAACAGAGGCACAAACGCAACCACATGTGCAATCAGACACTAACACAGATGCATCCCCGCACACACACTCATATTCCCGCCACTGCTCCTCTGCTTCCAGTGTAATAGCTGTGCAGCAGGAGTCGGCCAGGAGGCCTGCGGTGTAGCTGTCCTCAGTAAACGCAGCAGGCAACAGGAATGGCCAAGAACAATATTATCACAGCAACCAAAGAACTTGTGAAGGAGCTAAAGGGAGACGTTCCAGAGGGAGAAACACCTCCTGCTCACAATGGGGTCATTCATACTTCCCCCAGGGGAGAGGGAGTTCAGGGTTCCAGACATGTAATCCAGGCACCCCTCAGTCCTGAGACCATGGAGGAAAGCCTCTAAGCCAGGCTTGGACACTTTCACTGGAGCTCAGTCCTCACTGGCGATAGATAATCAATCATAGCCAACTGTACTATACCGGGGTACGCTTAAGTCTAAATGTAGCTTGACGATCAAACAGCTAATCCTGACATGTTGGTTGGTATAGAAACCTCGAGGCAGAGTTTGGGGTCAATAATCACTAAGACGTACACAACGGTACATCACAAGGGAGTTTTATTCTGTCTTACCTTCACAGTCAGCTGTGTCAGCGTTGAACTTGAAACCAGCCTCACACAAGCACAAGAAAGAGCCATCAGTGTTGAGACACTGGCCCCGGACGCACACATTGTCATTGTGGCATTCATCCACATCTAAACCAGAGAGAAGGGGAAAAGAAAGGCAGACAAATTAAAAGAGATAATTCGAGAAAGGGTGGGTCAAGATTTGTTACATATTGCTTATCACTAAATATCCCCATATATCCTCTGTCTTCATTAAGCCCGCAGGGAACACCACTCCTTTTCGTAAGTATGACAAAAAGAATGTGTAATCAAGCGCTTGTCTGAACACAAGATGCATTGGTAATTTGGAGCACTTAACAGTATACTGGCAAACAGGAAACAAAGGAGAAAAAAACATCTACCTCAGCTTTTCAGGCTGAGAACATTTCCCTCGGACTCGCAAAATTAATAATGCATGTGACAAGCTTGATTAGCTGTAGATTGGTGGATAATTGCAGCATTACAACACAACTTGTAAGGTACTTGGACCTGTAGTAAAAGGTGGGGGAAAAGGCAAGAAAGCAGGGTGAAATTCATCACTGTGGAAAAGCCTGTCTTCCTTTTCCAACCTTTGATAATCAGATTAATTTTTCAGAGACGACAAGGTAAATACCCATTTGCAATGATAGGGAGAAAAAAAAACAATATCCCAGACTATAAGTAAACACATAAATATACTGTGACTGGATAGCTTTGGCGTTAATTCAAGGACTTCAAAGTCTGTATTGAAAGGCACAGCAAGGCAATGGCACAACCTGTTGATTTGGATTAAATTTAGATGTGTTTCAGTCTGCTGTCAGTCCTTTATTACGTATGTTCTGTTTTTGCTAAGAGACTGGTCTGGTCAAGGCCAAGTATAATTTTGGCCTCACCTGACTAAACCCATCTTTCATTCCCATAAACTCACATACTCTCATCCTCCCATCACCTCCCCCTGCAGGCTCATGTCAGAAGGGTCTGGCTTTCATTGTGTCAGCACTGTACACACAATGGCAGGCTGCAAGAAAATATACGACAACTTCTGATTTATAGGATAATTAGAGCCCAGTATTTGCTGTGGCGGGCAGCCAAAGTACCTGATGCAGGCTGGACAGTTTGCTCAGCATCTGTGGACGAAAGGCACTCCAGGTCCAAAGCCTCAGTGGAAGAATGGCCCTGTTCAAGGACTGACCCTGGTCCTCTACTGTAAGTAAAACTTCCCCATTAGAGGACCATGCCAGTGTCTTACTGGGTCCTGGACACAGAGACCAAAACCTACCTGCTTCCCATCACGAAAGGATGTTTCACTGCCAGACAACCTGCCGTTTACTTAACTTCACCTCTTACTGCATTAGCAAGACACACCAGAAATAATACTGATCCAATTCTGACATCATACCCAAAGTTATTTCATGTCTTTTGACAGCAAATGCTCCAGTTTGTTGAAAAGAAAATCCTTCCTTCGCTGATGATCAGGCTACATTTTTTTCCCATCGCTATGACCAGTGGGTCACTGGGTGCGACTGGAATAACATCAAACTGATGTCCGAGCAGAGAACGAGAGAGCTGAGACAGTTGATGAGGCCATGGCCCATTACACAGAAAGGCTGGCCTGAGCATCCATGCCAGGAGTCCCAGGCCTGGTCTCAGCAACCAGGACATTATGGTGTGGATACAATCTGTCAGTCTGTCTGCACTGAATGAAGCCAACAAGGTTACTGTAAAAGGACTTGAGCAATATGGGCTAAACCGTTATTACATTATTACCAACCTTTTAACATTTTTACTCTGCGTCACCCAATTACACAAAACCCATAAAATCCTCTGAAAAAAAATGTCCCAAAGCAATTAGTGCTCTTGCAGCAGTGCATTACGGTACCTTGGCAGCCGGTCCTTCCATCGATGGTGGTATATCCATCAGAACAGCTGCATGTGTAGGAGCCCTCAGTGTTCAGGCAGTCGCCTTCTCCGCAGATGCCCATGATGGTTAAACACTCATTGATATCTGTCACACACAAGCACAAATATACACACACAGCTGTGTCAAGATGCCAGCATGAGGTAAGCCACGAGAAACGGTTAACCACTAATGGTATATTTTATGTGTCAGTGTATGTGCGTGTGTGTGTGTATACCTCTGCAGGACGTCCCATCCACCAGCTCCAGACCAGCAGGGCAGAGGCAGCTATAGGAACCAATATTGTTGGTGCACTGGCCTCCCAGACACAGTCTGTTGTCCTCACATTCATTCACATCTGCATTGAAAAACACACACTCACAGACGTCATAAGTATGACACATTCACACCAGTAGTAAATCACTGGGTCTCACTTCAAATTTGCCCAAGTTTTGACATTTGGATGAAGGGCTTCCAGACCGCAGAGAGCATGTCAGAAAAGTCGTGCATCATCTACATAAGCAAGTAATGATGTATTCTTATTATAGTAGGTCATACTGTGCTGGAGCGGATGACTGTGAAAATGACTGCACAGAAATCATGAATTTGACCACAGTGAGCCACCCACTGTACTGTACCTTCACATGAGAGCCCGTTGGGTGCCACTATGAATCCTGGGTCACACGCCATACAGGAGAAGGAGCCCTCTGTGTTGGTGCAAACACCCGCGGGGCACACACCTGGTGTCTGGCACTCGTCAATGTCTAAGAGGCAGAACACGAAGAAAAGGTTAGCTATAGGTTATCATCTTGAGCAAAGGGACCTCTAAAAAGTCCACTTTTTGATCGTTCACCATCTTATCTGCTAAAAAATGATTAATGGCTGAGTGTGACTCAGCCTAACATACTGCCTAACATACAGTAAGCAAAGCCTTCTTTATTAGATGGCACTGACAGTGTTTTATTAAAAAGAGTGGAAAGATAAGTATGCAGGACGGTCATCGAATCCAAAACAGCAAGCTATTACAGGTGGCGTATAATTACTGTATCTACAAACAGTCACTGGCTCACTGTTATGTGATCACTGGAAATTCCTAAAGCTGGTACAGATTGTATTTCTTACGGAGAAAATAGAGTGGGCCATTGTTAAGTGATTGAGACGGCTCCGTTTCGCCGTTGGGTGAACAGAGCGAGCAATACGTGGAAGGCAGAGGGAGTGGTTGACTTCATTTCAAATTAAGCCCTTAATATTTTCCATGGCATCAGAGACATCCATTAAAATTCTATCAGAGGCCGACTTGGACTTGGGCTTGTTTTGTAAAACTTTTTCCCAGTGCAAAGACACATATCAGTGGGGGATCTTCCTCTTGGGCTAGACCCACACTTCCATTCAAAAACACACTGCAGTATATATGACTAAGTGAGGCCATGTTTGAATCCATTTAAATAATCATTCCTTTTCTGCTTCCCATGAAGTCATGACAGATCTAACCTCCCTGGATTCGTCAAAGCAGCCGTTTCACTGCATTGATCTCATAAATCATGTCATGACAAATTACTGAGCACTGTAAAGCTTTTCTGTAATCATGTTCTAGATCCAATGCATTCCCTTTTTACTGTGGTCCACTGTAACTTTGGCCCTAGTTTACGATAATGACAGCTCAAACTGTTCTAAGCAGGTAGGTAAACACAGAGGTAGTTTTACCCTCACAGCCGTAACCATCCTCGGACAGTTGCAGGCCGGCTCCACAGCTCCTGCAGGTGTGGGATCCTGGGGTGTTCAAGCACAGCTGGCCCGGGCACATGTTAGCCACCAAGCACTCATCCACATCTGGACACGAATACATGGACACATCATAGCACAGATTACCATCTCTGGCTTCAAATAAATAAAGTCTGCCAGTTG
Source organism: Coreoperca whiteheadi (assembly GCA_011952105.1). Classification (NCBI taxonomy): domain Eukaryota; kingdom Metazoa; phylum Chordata; class Actinopteri; order Centrarchiformes; family Sinipercidae; genus Coreoperca; species Coreoperca whiteheadi. The sequence continues at coordinate 16,971,777 of CM022480.1, read as the reverse complement.
TAATCAGTTAGATCGATAATCATTGGAACTGGGAATTACAAATGTCGACACCTCTATCTTTTTAGCTGAGCTATCTGCAGGACATTCGCCTGACATCATTTTATTCTATTTGAGGGCTGGTGTTTAGCAAGGATCAGATGAGTGGTGCCAGAGACAGAGGGGTTCAGTATCCAGCTATGATGTGATGTCTAGAAGGAATATTTTGGGCTTTTGAGCTCAGATGATGGGGCTTTGGGGTCAAAGATGTCACACCTGATCCGTTTACATCCAACCTGAACCAGCTGGCACATTCACTCTTAACCGCGACTTTGTTGGGTGTTAAGGCAAGGCCTGGCATGTTTGAAGAGAAGAGGAAGCTACACACACACACACACCTGTGCTCGAGTATACAAACATAACAAAAGAAAATTCCTGCACAAACACCAACGCCAAAAGCCTCACCATCACACTGTTGGCCATCCTCAGAGACTCTGAAACCAGGTTTACAGATGATACATGTGAAAGAACCCTCTGTGTTTGTACAGGTTCCCTGGGGGCACGTAGTGGGCAGCGCACACTCATCAATATCTGGAAACAACAAAGACTGTTAGACATTCACTGCAGGACAAGGGTGTCACTACAGCCAATAAAAAAGACCAAAATTCACGATGAAAGGCAAGAACCACTAACAGGCTGCATTGAACTCAATATACATATGGTGTTATGCAGGAGCTCATTTAGATGAATGGTGTTAAATAAACCAACCTTCACAGAGCTCCCCGTCATATGATACTCTGTACCCTGTTGGGCAGTTCTCACATGTGTAAGAACCTTCTGAGTTTAGACAGATCCCGTTGGCGCAGGTAGACAGGGACTGGCACTCATCAATATCTGGAAGAAGCACATCAGCCCAGACATGCATGTACGTCACTATAAATCTCGAATAATATGTGGAGGTAATTCAGCTGCACATCAAAGGAGTTTTAATGGTGAGTTGACAAACTGCCCAGATGTGTTGAGTACTAACAGTACTTGTGTTTTTTACTGAACTAGGAGCATAGCTGAGATTGAATTTACCTTCACACCTCTGCCGGTCTTGAGACACTCTGTAGCCAGCCTTACATCTGGTACAGGTGTAGGATCCCTCCGTGTTGGCACACACCCCACCGAGACACAAGTCACCCTGGGCACACTCATCCACATCTGCAAACAAAAATACCAAATTCACCACAAATGGGCAAACAAATCATCACTATCTATCAGTGTTTGTAAGAAAAACTGCAGTTTAGTGTAAATCATTAGACAGCTGATTTCACACCTTCGCATCTCAGTCCATCAGCAGATGGTCCAAACCCAGGCCTGCAGTTCTGGCAATTGTAGGAACCTGCAGTGTTGATGCAAATTCCCGCGGGGCACACATTACCAGTTGCACACTCGTTGACATCTAACAAAAAGAAATAATTTGCAGACATTATTCTGCTGTCGAGAGAGCTCTTCCAGCTGAGAAGCATGCAGCGATGAGTTACACCCAACAGCTCTAGATAATCCTTTGCAGACCTTCACAGGCTTTGCTGTCTGAGGTGACTTGGTAGCCATGGTTACAGGTGCATTTGTGGGTACCGTCCAGATTGACACAGTGACCATGGAAACAGACTCCAGGGAGCACACACTCATCCACATCTGGAGGGAAGATACAGCATAAGAAAAAGGGGGCCTCGGAAAAAAAAGACAACCGCAAACTCTTTGAAGCCTTTTCATAAACCTTCAGTGGTGTCATGAGGCTTCTGTAGAAGCACTGTGGGGAACTATTCACAGAGCTGTTACTTTGATATGGGACGTTCATAATGTCGGACTGACCTTCCGACTTGCAGTTACCTTGGCAAACACTGTCCGGTGAGAGTTTGTATCCTTGGAAACAGTTGCACCTATAGGAGCCTTCCGTGTTGACACACCTACCAGGACCGCACACTGTTTGGTTCAAGCACTCGTTTACATCTGAGGAAAGAAGGGGTCATGGCAGGACATATGAGAAGGGGATTTTGGATTTCATCCACAATTACACTATGTGATTAAAGAGTCAGTTTAGCCATATTAAAAGTCTCACTCACTCCATTTCTAGTGGTATCTAGACATAAGATTATTGTTTTTTGACGTATCCCGTAAAAGCCGTAAACCAAATTCTATTTCTCCCCATTGTATAAGGGTGAAGGCAGAAAACCCAAAGAAAGATATTTTTCATAACCTAAGCACATAAAACCAAAATGATCTGCATGGCCAGATGCCACTAGAGGTAAATAGGAAAAAGTGTTATTTTTGTAATTTGGGTGTACTGACCCTTTAACATAAAATACAATATAAGATGGAAGGTGAAATTGGGCCATTGCAGTAGGAAACATAAATACAAAATACAAATAAAGATGGGTATACAAAATATATGTACAGCAGTAAAGGGGAAATGATTACAGTACAATTAGTGTACAATATAACTGCAAAACAGCAGTCTTTAAAGTACTTCAGTGCACAGAACCTCATCTTATTCATGAAGGTCTTTTACTATTTGCAACAGAAGCTGTCTTTTCCACTTCATGAGTCAGAACAGTTTACCCGGGAATTATGTTTGTGGTAAACCTCACGCAGAAATAATGTTTTAAAGTGGAATTTATCAAGTGTTAACAATGGCAATTTTTCAGGTTAGGTGAAGGTGTGGGAAGAGAAAGTCTGAAGTGAAGTCTTATTATGTGAGTGTAAGAGACAGAACAAGAGACATTAAAAGAGGGAAAGGGGGGAGAGGATGGAAAAGTATGTTTCTGCAAAGGAGGTGGAGAGAGGATGCTACTGAGAGGTGATAGAGGTGCCGAAACAGAGAGCTCACACAGTGAAAACACTGCGAGAGAGTCACAGACTGGGTTTTGTTTGCCTAGCCGGGGGCATTGCCAGATGTCTGTCAGTGTGGCCCGTTGCTTTGTTTCTACAATCATCTGGCATCTCTCAGGCCTCCGCGATAAGCCCTGACAAGGGAATGGAGCTGTTTTCTCTATCACACCAGCAATTAGGCTTATCCACGATTCGGCCAATTGGGCCCAAACCACTGTGCTACCGTCAATTGACTGAATCAAATACTAGAAACCAAGCGCTCATGTTGCCTTTTTTCCGTGACTCTTGCAGCACCAGATATATACTGTAGGCCTGCTAACGCTGCCTGGGCGGATGTTCAGAGTAAAAATATTTACCTCCAGTGTTTTTCCTCATTTACAGGGTTCCTCTCAGTTACTAATTCTAAACTACAGATTTACACAGAATGAATAATATTAGTGGACTCACAAACAGAAAGTAGGTGAAGTGGTGTTTTTTCTGGAAGCAAGGAAATCATAAGGGCTTTAAACAAGGGCCTCAATGGTCAGACTGACTGAGAAATAAACTATAAAGAACTCCAAATGACTACTAGTTAATTTCCATATTTTCCATCCTCATTTTGTCTTTCAGCTTTTCACATTTCAGGAATAATCACTCCAGGAGCTTAGGTTTCTAAACAAATTAGAGGGGTGCAAGGTCATATTGAGGGGATGTGGTAAGTAACACCACTCAGTCTCTTATGCAACAGGGTCACTATCCGGTTGGGAGGGGTGCTAGCGAGTAAGCTTAAAATCAACACCCACCAAATGTAGTTTGCCATCCATTTGTGTATTCAATAATCCATGGGTGAGAGTTTTACAGTGGACCACTGACAACACTATGGTGAGTGAGATAATTTGTTTGCGTGTCGGGACCCTTAGACCTTCTCATACTTTTCCTTTGCCTGCTCGGTCCTCTCACCTAGCCCAGCAGTGGTAATAAAGCCTTGCTGGCCTCCACTGGGCCCGACAGTACAGTGGCCAGAGCTCGCCAACAATAATATGCTGTTTGTTCAAGGCTGTGGCCAGGAGAAAATATTTGGACTCTCCCAAATTGAAGTATTATAAACAATCCTTTTACGGGGGCCAGTGATATCGAAAGATCAGCAATAACACAGTGACTGTGTTTAAACAATATTGGGGATATGCAGAGGCTGCTGGGTGAAGGAGTTGATATATCATACGTGGAAACTCTGAATGGAGAGTGAGGGGACACAGGGTTGTGCACGGCCCACGCAATACAGCCATCATCGCTGTGTTTTTGGGCTGTCGTGTGGGGGCCCAGTAGAGGTCCACGCTGGACATAAAACATCCAGAATTAAGTCTTTTGAAGCATAAAATTCAATTTATTTTATATAATTTCCGTGCACATCAGCAAGGAGTGTCCCTTTGAGCAAATAGCTGCAATTCAGTGAAATTAATTCAGCTTGTGCTATTTGTTGAACTGTACAGCATCATAAGCTGTCAGGAAGCCGGCTTGTTGCCATGCCGCCTTAGTGATTTTTGGTGATGCCTACCAGGAGCAGCAGCTTTGTCTACGTAAATGTTACCTAATACAGGAAGCTTTTACAGTGTAAGAGGGGAAACCCTGCTTGTTTCCATGTAGCGGTCGGCAACACCCTTAGGAGTTTGGGTAGAGGTGGTGGTGCTGCTGTTATGACGGGGTGTGGGGTTGACTTACCCACACATCTTTCATCGGCAGGCCTGAATCCTGGGCCGCAACCCTGGCACTGGAAGGAGCCGAGAGTGTTGACGCAGACACCGTTGGGGCAGGAGCTGGGATCTCTGCACTCATCGACATCTGCTCAGGGAGAAGGTGGGACATGAAAATAATCATTTGAATTAGTTGTTACTAAAACAATATGCACATGCATGGAAGAAAGAGGGTGTAAGGTCACAAATGCTAATATATACAAACACACAATGCCTCTGTCACGAACTGAGCATAGTTTTCTTCCTGGCTTCGACTAGAGGAAAATATGTGTTTTGTTACCAGGCTACACATTAAATCATGGCAGCAAACAAATACCCCTGGCTAGGATTGTTACGTGAACTTGCTTATGAGTGCGTAGGCGCTTGTGCATGCATGTCACCTTCGCATAGGCCTCTCCAAGACTTGGCGTAGCCACTGTTGCATTCACAGGTGTAAGATCCTTCTGTGTTGACACATTTGCCATTCAGGCACTTGTTGGGCATGCTGCACTCATTAATGTCTGCCAGTTTGAATGAAAACCAAAAAGAACGGAAAAGAAAGTGACTACTGTGTTCCAAAACATTAATTAGGGCAGGATGCTTTTAAAATGAACAGCGCTGACAGACAAGAACTTGCGGTGCTCTAACAGAGAGTCAGAAAGCTATTAGAAGCCTATGGTGGTTTTCATCCATTGGAAATATTATGTCTCCTGCTGTCATTTGGGCTGTGTCTCACCTTGACAAAACTTCCTGTTCTGGGTGATGACCTGGCTGTAGCCGCTGTGGCATTGACAGGTGTAGGAGCCATAGTTGTTTATACAGTGGCCCTTCCCTTCACATGGGTCCTCGTCACACTCATTCACATCTGCAATGGGAGACAGAGAAAGAAAGTAGAAGAGATCGAATGCATTACATTGCATTGCACTTCGATTTCACCAGCAGACACTTTCCAAGCCCTGACTTTGGAGCTCCTCATCTGCACAGACATTCCTCAGTCGTGGGCCTGAGCCCAGCCGAGGCAGAGCAGAGGCTGCGGCCAAGGCCTTCACCGTGAGGTAAGGGATCACAGCACTGTGGCAGCTCTTTGGATGGCCTGTTAGCTGTTGTCAGGCATCAAGGAACAGGTCAACATAAACAAACGGATCCCTTTCATTTTGGCTCGCTTCATTTCTCAAGGCTTCTGTGCCGTGTAATGTTTGGTGTTGAGGACTTGCACAGAGATGATGATAGACAGAGCCACTGGAGCCTCGGGTGTCAGCATGTGTGTGTGTTTGTGTGCCCCTCCTTCTCTTTTAGTGTCCCACCATTACCCCTGTATTACTCCATCTCCCTCTCTCTCCCATTGGTGCTTACCAATGCAGTTGGTCTGCAGTGCACTGAGCTTGAATCCTGGCTCACAGTGGCAGGTGTAGCCAGTCTGCACAGGAATACATTTCCCATGGCCACATATGGTGGGGGTGGTGGCACACTTGTCAATACCTACGAAAAGCCACAGAGATGTGCACATTGCTCAGAAAGCAGACAAGAGTATTATTGATCTAGGGTTACATAACATTACAGACAATGTAAAAAATAAAAACCACATTCCACTAACACATGTTGTTCTCCATGGGAACCTGTCTTGCTGTTTTATAGGTGGGGTCTTGGATGAGAGGACAGGTTTTACAGCACTGTAGTGTTCTAACAGGTGGTATGGAGCCTTTACAAAGGGGTCGGAGAAAAACAGGTCATGCACAGTAGAGCTTGACATTAGTGTTGTTCTTGTCTTTTTCCATACAAATGGACTGTGGTAAAATAGAGACACTGAACTGTGCCTGGATAAGTGTCTCTTTTTCTATAGGATTACTGTAAATTCTCTTCACTTCATTTATCTCCCTATCACTCTTCCTTTCACTCTCTATGTCACCCAAACACACTATAACCCTGTCTTCCGCTCTTCCTCTATTTTTCACAAATCTGGCCTCTGTCCACTCAGAGAATAGCTTTCCCCTCCAAGAGCCACATTCTTTCTTGGTTCCTTGCCCTCTTGCCCTCTGTGCAGCAAGGCATCTTCAAGCCAAATTGGCTCTGAGAAAAGGGGTCAAATAAAAGCATAATACAAGCTCTCCTCGGCAGGGTAAGCCTTAAAAAATGTCTTATGAGATGTGCTGCGGTCTGCCAGCAATTGACTGAGATCATAAAAAATGAAGAGTTAAGCTCCATGCTACCCTTGTGCATAGCTCCATACCCATCTGTCAATAAGACACTGGTGATTTTAGATGCATGTTTCAAGAGAGCCCCAGTGTTTAATACATGTATTCTGATGTCTGTTTTACCTGTTATTGAGTCTGTGTGGGTTGTGTCCTTTGAATGCGGCCTCAGGCTGACGATGGATGAGTCTGGAGAAGTCTCTGTTAGGATACATCAATAACGAGTGAGTGCGAACCATTAACGCAATGACATATAGTAAGTCCTCCTTCTCTACAACCTAAACGAGACACTGTTTGTTTCCCTAACCACTACTGCCGGAGCTGTCGCTCATTGGCCAGCTATATGAAAATGATCTACTCTTTTCTCCAGGCAAAAAAAGGGCAATGACCAAAATAAATCAAGTAGACTCATTGAATGTAGTAAACCTTCAGACTTTAATGTCAATGTTTTCACTGGCATGAGGGCAGAGCAGACAAGGATTGAGAGTGCTGCAGGAGTGAGCAATTGTGAGCATCACGTGTCTGTGCCTAACTGAAACTACAATTGGCCCTCAAGCTAAGAGATGCAAAATCAAACCACAAGAAGCATTAAACAACAGCGCTGAAGCACTTGTTGAGGGTGAACAAGTAATGTTGTATGATCTGTATGAGTAAAGCCAAGAGAAAAATACCTGGATATTTCAGAGGTGAGTCAGTCACAACTGCTGGCTAGAAAGCAAAATATTACTTGTCAAAGATTTTGGTTACATGTCATCACCATATTCATGTTCATACAGTATGTCTGCTTTTGTCGTCATAGGCAGTGCTAATTAGGTGTGTGTTTCTACCAAAATGTGGTCTGAATAAGTTATATAATCACAACAAACCCTCCAGCTGAGATAGCTAGAGCATATCGTTCTAAGATAAACATTTCAAAAGTATGTGCCAAGAAGTTGACAGGGAGGGACAACTTACCGGGCTCAGAATTTCCACATCTGACACAAGATAGAAAGAAGAGGAAAGGTTTGTCAGTAGCAGAAGTTGACATTCTGTTCGTATTAACAAGTACCATTACTGACCCCACACAACATACACAACAACCCATGTTCTCTTTAGGCACCTGACTTGTAGCTTTGGAGGTCTTTAGTTCTAATAAAACAAAGCTTACGGCACATTTATACTCTAAGCCAGACAGAGAAAGTTCTATCAGAAAAGTAGTGAAGACTACTGGCCAAGGAAAAACGCGAAGAGAGACAAGGAAATAGATATCTCAGATAATGAAGACAAAAATCCCTAAATATTTACAGAATTGTCTCCTCATATAAATCAAGATGTCGTAGCTTTGCCAATAAAGTATCTCACAAGCATTAAATCAGGAAGATACATTTACAGAAAATCCTGAGGATTTAGATGCATTTATCCAATGTGGATTACTTGTGTGTCCTGCGGTGATGCTCAGAGGGGTTTCACTTTGATGCATGGGGGGCATGAATAGTGCTACAGAATATGTTCAATGTTGGATCAAACATTTATTTATGGAGTTCAAAACTTCCTGTTGATGTTTGGATTCTCATTAAAAAAGCTAATCCATTTGCATCCTGTAGAAAAGAAAATACTATTGTGCATCACTCATCTGCCCTGCATTGTTTATGCCATGGGTTGGGGTAAAAATATGCAAGTGGTTAAGTGAATACCATGTTTGGATAACTCCAAGGCCTAAGTGCATAATATGTACAGAACATTCGGCAGCAGCAATTGTTCCTCCCTTTACCATTTAGTGTAAACATTTACCAACCTTAAAGTCAACTTAGCAGGGATTTAATGTACCAAACATTTTATTCTCACCTTCCGGCAGTTTCGGTGTCCCTCTGGCTGGGTGAGAGGGATGGAGAGGCTGTTGTGGAGTCAGAGGGTACC
>CM022480.1:16695538-16955826 GCA_011952105.1 Coreoperca whiteheadi | reverse complement strand
ATATATATATATATATATATATATATATATATTACTTGCATCATGAGAATAAACATGGAAAGAAATCATGGTATCCAAGATTTCCCACTCACAGAAAACAGAAACAAATGACAGTGATGACAATCTTTGGTTTTTCACCATGGCCAGAAAACATAATATTTTACCAAAGTACAGCATTGCTTTGAAGTTGCTGCCACAGCGACGAAGGGTTGAAAACAGAGGTGACGCATGCAAGAAACTACGGTCACAGCTTTGCCAGCCCTGGCAGAGTGCTCTGGGAAAGAAAGAAAAGTTGCACTGTGTGTGACCAAAGCTCCAGAAAACCATTGCTATCTGGATGCCTGACTGCAGGCAAAGCAGGACCAGAGAAGACCACATCTCTATAACCCATCTGTCCTCTTCAGCTACCTATGCCACCAGAAATTAGAAGCGATAGCAAACACATCAATAAATCTCCAATTGCTCCACTATTTGTTTCACAAGCTCAGTTAATTTGCGAAGTTGGTAACTGGAAAGAATTTGGTACTGTATGGGTTGAGGTTGCAAACCCAGTGGGCAGAAAACAAGACTGTCAGCTTTCAATATGTACAGGATATCAACACAGCAATCCTCTAAACATCTACCGTCAATACAAAATCAGTCATGAGTTTGTGTCATTTTCCCAGGAGTGACTGGAATGTGTGCCACATGGAGGCTTTCTGGGAATGTGGTCCTGGAAGCTGAGTTATGTTTTGGTCCTGCTGTGACCCAGTGGACCTGGCAGGGTCAACGTACCTGAGGGTTGACAAAGTAGAAGTGGGTCAGCATGAAGGGGGCAACGGGAAAAGGGGGGAACTGTGTCAAAGTGACGTCCCTGTTCCTGTCTGCCCACGTCCTCATCTTCCTCTGCCCCATCCTAATCCCCCTTTCAAAGTCTCTGAGTAATGAGCTGTTGTGGTAGGGTGGTGGGCACGCCCCCCTGCAGCGATGGGATCAGGGAAAGTCTGGCCTGAGTGACAGCAGGGTGCACATGCCAAGGGAAGCCCAGTGGGGGAGGTCCGGGTGTCTCAATAATGCTTATTAGCAGGGAGGTGAAGACCTCTGCAGTCAGTAACAACTTCAATATGAATATGAGAGACAGCTCATTTCAAAACTCTGCTTGTCTTTCCTAGGCTACTGTACAAGCAATTCAGGGGCTTGTCTTCTGAAAATTCACCTCATGAAAAGATGATAAGCACCAGGACAAAAAACCTGTGACAATTGGCCATTACATTTTCATTATTTTATAAAATACTAAGAATTGCGGTATCCTCAGAGGATTTAATGATGTGTCCATTCTCATGCTTGTTTCTACTGTCATTTGTGTAGAAAACAGAGTAACACAGGCAGTGGCTTGCAAGAGTGAGCTCAAGCTGCGCATCATTAGTGTCACCCTTGGTTACAAAGACTGTAGACCCAGACTGGTCTGTATCCACTGAGGGTACAGACAGAAACTTCCAATTGTTGTCTATCCATTTAGCCCTGTTCAACAAAAGACTTTGTCACCCTTTACTAATTTATTGTCCGTCTCCATTCAGTTGTGTTGTGCATTCCACTGGCAACTGTTCAGTAATATTTGCTCGAATTCCCTGACCTGAAAGTGTAATTCAAATTCCTTGGAGCTTCTTGATTGGTGGTGCTGTCCTAAATTAAATCTGAATAAATCCCTTAAGTCTCTTTTCAACATAAAAGTAAAATTTGCTCCATGTAGGGTCCTGCTGAGGGTATTCAAATGAAAGGACAGCTTATGCAAAATGAGAGAGAAAGTAAAGAGAGAAGGAGGCAGCAGGCTGAGAACAGAGGGAGTTTATAGTCAAATGGGTTTCTCAGCTGTACAGAAATCTTTAATTGCTAATTTGATACAATCACTCTGCAGACCACCCGGCCCGGGGGCTGTTCTTCTAAGACGATTGAGAGGTCTGGTCCATCAATCACGGGGCTCAGAGCCCTTCACCGGCTTCCCCAGGGACCTGCCTGGGAGGCAACCTCAGTGCTGGGCTTCTCCCCTTAACTGGCTGGAAACCCTAAAAATGCATGGGAGACAGGACGGCAGAGGGATTGATGCCATCCACTGGACGGGAACAGGAGACAGTCTTCCTTTCCACTCCATTGGGGGCCGCTCTATAGGAAAACAACCAATATCAAAGCCAAGTCCTTCTCAGGACCTTTTCCAGCAATTTTCTTTCTGACATGCCGCCACGGGACAAACTGGTGCCGCCGAGAGAAAACCAGGAGCAAACAGAGCTCTTTAATCACCATGGAGGGTTTCAGGTCTTTTGAGTCTCTAAGATGGCAAAGCCATCTCTTCTTGGCCTTTGAGCCAATGCTTGATTGAAGAAAACAGCTTAGAGGGAAGTCATTTTCTTTCGAAACAGAATGTCTCCTTGGCACGAGCCACATTTGCCATTCTGGCACGGTCCATATCACATGCCTTGTAAATAATGTGTCCCCGCTAGTGAAGCAAAGGCTAATCAGTTGAGACACATGGGTCTAATATCAACATCCTCCTGCTGATACAGACATAGACACAAATCCAATGTACAAGCTACGAGATATGTGCTTAATCATGAACAGTCTTAGCTGTGTATCTGTATCATATTGCTTCAACACTACCATCCCACGGCACAAAAAGGCTTTGATGAAGAGATTATTTCATTTTTCTGCAACATTAAATCTTTACTCAAAACATACTTTTCATTGTTTCTATTCACGAAAATATGCATTTTACATCTTTGTTTGTAGTTTGACAATTTTGCTTAACGCCCTTCTCCAAGATGCTGATGGCAATGTAACCCGCCTCAAACACACATTTAAAACAGACCCACATTCCTCTATAATCTCCAATTCACTGTGGAATATTAACCACCTGGGCAAGGTCCAAAAGAAGGCATTCCACGGTACATTCCCAATAAAAATGTGCTTAACTTAGCTTGTATCCAATTAAGAAATGCAACACAAATTTCATATCCATCTGCCTCCAACTGGGATTTATTAGTGGTTAGGTCTGCTCAGCCCTGATTAGCCACGCTGCTGCCTGGCTAATCGATTCCATCATTCTAGTTGTGAAGGGATAACACTAAGTCAACATCAGTGAATCAAATGCTGTCAAAGATATATGACGTCTCTATCTAATCACCATGAGAAGCTGCTGTGGGGGTGTTCCAATGCATCTGTTCTCTCGCTGCCTAATTCTGAGGCAAAGTCATTGCATCTCTGGTTTTTGTTGGACATTAACAAGTGTTCATATTTGATCAGCGCTAATAAAAAGCAATAGGTGCAGGCTTTGGTCCCTCGGTGGATGTCAGATTAAATGTCTGGGGAGTAGATGGGAGATCTGGGAGGGATGAGTTCATGTGGGAAGATCTGGAAGTTGTGGACCTCCATGGGCCCCCTCCTTTTTTGCCTCATCTGACTTTTTTGATCTAAACCTCATGAAGAATAGTGTCCTCATTACAGAGAGACACAGAGGGGGTAGGGGGAATCAAACAGGCCAACTCCCACAGATAGAGGTGGAATAGAGGGCAGGGCAAAGACAGCGCTAGGGCAGTGACATAGTGATGACCTCGATGACCCAGGGAGGCAGAGTTGGAGGAAGCCAAGGCTCCTGTGGGTGTGGTGGTTACTTTAGGCCCAGGGGATGTCTGATCTGGCTCCCTGGGAAGCTCCCAGCATCGCAGACGGGGAGAGTCACAGAGAGAGAAGCTGCCCAGCAATGACAGATGGGGAGACAAACGGCTTGTGGAATTCCATTAGCTGTGAAACTCACAGCGAGGGTGGGGCTGCCAGCACAGTTATACAGAGTCTTGCCAACACTATAGTATGGGTCAGACTCAGGCCACAGCAAATGGCCTTCAGTTGGCTTAAGGAACCTCAGATTACTTTACTGATAGAAATGTATTTAAGTCATCCCCAGAGTTGCATGAACAACACTACCCTGGCTCTTTGCTTTTCAAGGATAAACCTCCTCTCAGTTTCTTCCATGTGCTTCTTATGGGACTTGTGCACCCAAATTACCTCCTGCCCCACTTACCTACTCTCCTTCTCACTTGACTCAACAAGTCACTGGTTAGGTCTCAAATTCTAGGACAGTTTTGACAACCTCTACATCGGTCTGAACAAGTTTGAAATCCAAACAGAGTTCAGTGCTGTTTTTTTTCGATCCACCTCATCATCAGAACCAGAGGAATGGAGCTGACTACAGCCTGTTCTGGTTGATCTGGATCTCATTACCACCCAGGAATCCTCAGCATGTGACTTTTAAAGGCACTGGCTCCTAAAGGCTTCGGCTCCCACTGAGATGGGACACACTGGCATTCATGCCTCTATAACGTCAGCTCTCCTTCACATTCACACACACAATCTCCTCCCTTATTGCCACAACAGTGACATAAAGTCCTTGGTGTATAATAATAAATACTACCCAGCTATATAATTTCGTCAGCTGTGTTGAAATGCAAATATAGTCAAAGACACAAAGAGACAAAGCCAACAACAACAACAGCAATATACCAACATCAATATACAAGTCTATATTATGTGTTTAAAGCACTCTGCTGATTATCAGTTGATACAGAACCATTCACTATATCAAGTGAGGCTGATGCAAATATGCTGACAGTGAAGTGGAGGCTGAGAATAGGGGCCTAGAATAGGATAATAGTCTGCAACAGAACTGTCTGATGCGGTCATGTTGGCACTATCTATAAATGTAATAAAATAAATGAAGTAGCAATGCTTGCTCTCAGTCAACAGCGCATTTTGTAACCAGCAATAAACCGACCAATGGTAGCATTACACCCCTAAATACAAACTGGGATTTCATGACATCATTATCACATACTCAACAAGAGACACAGGAGACTCTTATAAAGCTACAGTATATGACTTTTCCCCACACTGCAAGATGACAACTGACCCACTCACTACGAAATAAAAAGAACACCATCATTTTTCAGGGGCTGTTGTCTGCAGGTTGTATATCATTCTTGTCAAACACGTAAGAAAGCATACGTCTTAGCCAGTAAAGAAGAATGCAGCTGAAACATCTAGCCAAGTGTCTAAACTGAGAACAATAACACTCTAGAGGAATTCAAAGCATTTCTCTTATTAAAGCTCCCTCCAAGACTTCTGGGACATAGTACATGACTTCATTTTAAATGAATTTTTCCCCTCTTTTGCATTCTCCCTATCCCCTGCCTGCATCTGACCTGGGACCTGGGCCTGCCCCACAAAAGATTCACAAAAATGAGCAAATGGGGTATTCACTCTGTTTCTCCCTCAAACTTCAAAGGAGGAAGCAGAGGAAAACATCTGGGAGCCAAAAGAGATTGTGCCGGCTTAGGAAAAGCGGGAATCTGGCACGCCGAGGAAGATAGAGAGTTTGAGAGAAAAGAAGGGATCAGTATGATAGATGGAGAAGACTGAGAGGGATGATGTCTGCTTGGTAAACAGGGTACGAGGACTTTGACAGCCATCTGACATCGCGCATGGCTGTAACATGATTGTATGTAAGAGTGCCGGGAAATAAGTGAGTGTCCCCATGTACCACCAAAGCTGCTGCACATGAGGCCTAAATAGCAAGTCCTGCACCAGCGCAGGGACATAACCATGCCGTCCGTATAACACACAAAGCTGTCAGGCAAAGAGAATGTCTCCATCTACAGTGAAGGGTGTCACCACCCACCCTGCCTGCCGGCGTACAACCACCCTGCTGCTGTTTCTCAAACCTACCGCAGCTCTGGTTAGGAAGCAGCTGAATTGCGGCTGTTCATTTCCTCACTTTTTCAAGGCCATGTTGGCTCATTCTGTCCGCAGGGTGGGTGGCACTCCTGCCAGGCTCTCATCTTCATGCTGAATGTGTTTTCATTTGCTCTTTGTTTTTATGGAAGCGAAAACAGCTTCATTTTTACAACTGGGTGCATGGGTCATGGTTGACTCACACAGCCACCTAAGAGGAGTTTAGGAGTCTAATGAAGACTGCTATTTGCTAATCCTTATCAGTCATCAGTATTGTTATACATACAGTAATACATGATGTAAAAATCCACCAAGCATAAACAACTGCTTTTAAGGAATATAACATATAACACTGATTTAACAAGTTAATATACAGCATTATGAAAGTAGAGCGCAGCTGCGTCTTGCTTTGCCGATGTGAATAACAGTACAAGAATAACAAGAGATCAACATACCAAAAGCACAACAGAAAATAATACCAACAGAATTAGACCAGATTAGAGAAAGATTAGATTTAAGTATGTAATGGAACAGAGCGGAACAAAAAATTGCTTAGATCTGATGGCTTTAGTCGGGAGGGCTTACCTGGTTTGGTTGGACACTTTTGGCACTTGTTTAGACCCCAGGAGGCGCCCACACTTCCACAGCAATCATCCTGTTTGGTTAGGCCTGGCAGAGGCTTTCCACACTACAACAACACACATCTGTGTTAAATCTAAGATACGAGTTTTGAGAATGAGTGTTACATGCTTGTGCATGCATGCGTCTTTACGCACAAATGGATGTGCGTTGGCACGGGCAGAATTTGTTAGTGTATTCTTGTCAGAGTGTGCGTGTATACCTATCTGCAAGGACAGAGTGAACCAGACACATCTGAGACTAGTTAGTTGAAAGAGGACATAAACACTGAGTCTCAAGAACAACTATGAACAAGTCCTGGCATGCCTCATTAAAGCACTTGGCTAATTGTGAAGAGAGATTCCTATCAGACCTTACTTATTGGATTTTTGGCTAATAGAGGTTTATGAAACTAAAGAGGCAACAGAGAGGACATTCTTCTGGAGAACACCACACTGGCATACTGGCAGGAGAGGAAGGAAAACTACAGGCTAAAGCTTTTGTACACTTTCTGGGGCAGTTCGATTGGGGTTCTGAAAAATCACTGTGACTGAAAGGTTTATTTTCAAGCTCCCTATGAAACCAGAGTAGAGAAAATATGAGCTGCAGTTCAGCACAAACAAACTTGTTCAAGGAAAAATGTTGGCAAAAACAAATCTACTGCAGATCGTTGTGTTGTTGCAGCTACAAACCTAAAGGCTAAGACTCAAACATAACGCCTCATCACAGCCAAGCAAACAAGTATTAAGCCTAGATTAGCCAAGCTCACGCACTGTCACTTCAGTCCTTCCCTATTCTAACTCTTTTTACACTCAATATATATCTGTTGTGCTGTTCATCCATTGCGCTGACCATGCAAAGTATAGTAAATGTGTGGCACGTGCCATTCTGTATTCATGGTGCCATACAGACCATGAAAGTCTTCCCTTTTGAGCCACAAAGAGGAGCACATGGGCTAAATTTCAAGCTTTTACATTTGTCCTCTGATCACATCCTAACTCATAACATGCCTATGCTGGGGGAATGGGTGGAACATGAGATGACCAGTGCGGTCAGAGCTCATAAATCCTTGACATGACATAAATCATAGCCACAGGCCCACTTCCTGTTTGAGATAGTAGGTATCAGAGAAGGAGATGAGCTGGGAACATAATGGTAACTGTGGTAAAACAAAACTTTCTCCCACTGGTTTCAAGACCTATGATGGGCTAGGTTACGCCAGGTGGCTTACATCAGCTAGTGTTATTTAACGTACATAGTGTGTTAACGACTTAAAAAAATACCTGTCCATCGACTGTTTCCTGAAAGCATCTTCCCACATGTCCGTCCTGACGGTTGTGCGGTCTGCCGAGACCATGGCCATTCACATCGGTGTGTGGGTGCCTGTTGCTATGCTCATTGGTGGGTTCATATCCATTCCCAGGCTGGGAGCGCTGCTGGACAGAGTGAGCCCCCTCTGTGGTGGCTGGTCTCTGCCCGGGCTGGACCCGAGCTACTTGGTGGATGTGAACTTCGGCCTCTGGAGGGTGCTGAATGTGGACATTCACCAAGGATGGGTGGAGAGACACTGGAAAAGGAGAGACCCACAGTTTATACAATATGGTGGATAGTTTATAGTTTAAAATGTTTTGAATAATGTAAGCATCCTCAGCCAAGGGATAAAAGCTGTATATACATACTGCAGTTTGCGAGCTATCAGCTAACATCCTGTACAAACTTGTTCAACACACACTTAGCTTGCTTCATCACCAAGCTATGAGATCTACATGGGGAATTCCCAGCAGTGAAGACGCTATTAAGATACTACAAAACAACAACAACTCAAAGAGTTTTGGATTCTCTGGTTTAAATCAAATCATCTTAAAGACCAAAAACAGATTTTTTGAGGAGCTGCGAAGATGTTGCAATGTAGAGAATGATCTCTTTTGTCCTTCTGACAGAGGGGAAGCATCTATCTTCAGGGAGTGCCAGGGTTCTTTCCCAGAATTCTGACCCACTCTCATAAATCATAGTCTCCCAGACAGATGAGAGGGAGAGTCCAAGGAGAAGAACTAGACCTTATCGAGAGACCTGGACATGAAATTGCCTCCTTGCATATATAAAGTCCAGGAAGGATCATTTCTTTGTTTTGACAGACAGAATTCAGACATTGGACTCATTTAATTTAATTATTATTATTTAAGATTTCTGAGTGGAATTTAAATGATCTAAAACAAAGCTTCTGCTTCTTCTTATGTGTGACCGGCCCTTAAAATAAGTCAACGGGAGGGCAGCCTTTGCCAAAGTGCTGGGGGATTACCTTGCTGATTGGACAGTGGGAGAGTGTACATGGAGTGGGAGGGAGATTTGGGTCTCTGGTGGCTGGCATCCTTGTGGCTGTGAGGTGTGGGTCTGGCAGGAGGCAGGACTGGCAGGTGGCAAAACTTCCCTGTTGAGTTTGATGGACACCAGCACAGGTCCCTGCCGATGCATTGGCCTCCATTAAGACATGGTATCTGACAGAAGACTGAAGAAGAAGAGAGAAACAGTGTGTCAGACGTAAAGAGAAAAAAATGAAGAGGACTTTGGAGATTCGTTAGAGTATACAACATGCCACATTTAATTGCACAAATTCATGTATCATCATTCACAAGTATCCAGTAATAAGAAATGGAGGTGGTAGTCCTAATAGGAAGAACATATGCTAAGGGCTCGTGTAGACAGGCTTTGTTTGTAAATGGTTAGCAATGGTCATGCTGTTCTCTACTTTGGCACTACCAGACACCTGATTCCACGTTTATAAAGTTTCATCTTGTCCTGAGGGCAAAGCCATGGCACGGCCCTTCATGCTGCACATCCTTCATTGGCATGTTTTGCCTCACATCAGTAATTACATACTCCTGTGCAGGGTGATGAGTAATGATTCATCCTGTAATAATTCAGAGAAAATGCATATCTGTATGGAACACTTGCTAGGATGGCTTTCCCAAACTATCAAATCTTGTACAAAATTTCAAAGTAGGGCAACTGGCTCTTAACTGTGTAAGAAAAAATGAATCCCAAAACGTGCTCAGCCTGATTTATAGTTTGCAGTTTCCCATGGGGAGAGAAAGTGAGGAAAGGCCGGCACTGACCAGATGGTGTTTGACAGTACTGCTTTCACAGCCCTTCCACTGGCCTTATCGTTCGGCATAAGGGATGGGTGCCAGCCCAGCACCCTACATACCTGGGCCTGCTCAGATTCGCTCTGATCTGACCTCACCTAACTCAAGTCAAAACATCAAAGAGCATCAAATGAAAAAAATACATCCAACTGGAATGAAAAGAACCATTTTGGGGCACAAAGGATGAAAAAGCGAAGTACTGCACTTTTTCGGCCCAGTAGTACCAAACACCACATATATGAGGACTGCTTTACAAGACAGTTTGAGATACAGATGGCCCACATACTATGAGATGAAAGAGGACGCTAGAGATGGAAACATGCTGTGAGCTGCATCCTCTCTGTCTCATCGAGACAGACAGTAACACACTAACAGGGTGCAAACAGGGAACAGAGAGACGCTGGACAGTGTCGATGGCATGTAGGGAATGAACTCCCTGTCACATAGCATTAACAACAGTGAGACTGGAGGAGGAAGAGAGGGAGGGATGGAAGAAGAATAGAAGAGTAACAGGGAATGAAAGGGATTAGGAGAAGAGAATTTAAATAGAAAGATTGAAAACAGAAAAGTGACAGTAATGGAGTAAAAGAGGAAATCAGCAATGCGAGAAAAAATATGTGGAATGACAGACAGAGAGACTGAGAAAAGTCCAGTGTTGATGTCCCCACACACAGGAAGGCCTCCTGTGATGAGACATGCTGGCTAAATTATCAGCTCAAGGAGGCTATTAAATCCTCTCAATGTGGGATGCAGGTCTGCACTGGTCTGTTTCAGGCCAGTCCCACACCAGCATGGGGCAGGAACTATACTTAGACAACAACCTACTGTCGACACTGCACACCGCATTCCCTGTCTGCCTATCTGTCTGTCTACTTAACAACACACGTACGCACACACTTCTCACTCAATAAACAGACTTCTAACCAATCTAATATCAAGCTTTAAAATAAGTGTTGTACACAGGGTGCGTATCGAGGGAGCCTGTTGTAATTATCCAGCTAGATTTTACTGCACCGTGTAAGGAACATAACAGCAGCATGAGATAACTGTTTGCTGTCCACTTGACATTCCTCGACGAACACGCACAACCAAGCAATAACAGGATGCAAGACTAAATGGAAAGCAATCTCTTTTTAATACACTCTTTAACACATGCTTTTACATAATGAAGGGAGACTTCTAGAGAATAAAAAATGGGGCATAAATACAAACCGCTGCTCAGGAAAAAGTGGAGGTGCCAGGAATGTAATCTTGTGGAAGGCCTCTGCCAGGACACTGAAGTGTTTGGAATATCTACACCATGTTCCAAAGCCCCATTAATGGGCACATAAATCTGCAACATCAACCTGTTTATATATTCATAAGTCAGCTTGGTCCTCCCCAAAGAGCCTAGTGTACTTAGGTAAAGTTTGGGTGCCTCTTTGTATGCCTGTTTTGAGTTTGTATTTACATGAGTTGTGACTGGAGAGGACTCTTATGTGTATACGTATGGTATGTGCACCCTCTAATCCTCAAGTAATAATTAGTCTGAGCCTCAGCTAGACCCTTAAAACTGATGAGAAAACTAAGAAACATGTAGGGGTACGACCCTCCCCTGGCATTGACCGCCCCCACCCTTCCCATAGACACTCCTGTGTGAATTTGGAGCAAAGCCCCCCGGATAAATGGAAGGTTTAATGTAATCCCTATGAAATCCTGTTCATGCTGCTACTCTTTCTCTCTTTCTGCCTCTCCCTCTCCTCTTTCATTTGTTCCTGCTCTCCCAGGGAGCACGTTAAATGGTTAACGGCGGGGCCAACCGCGAGGTGTAAACCGCAAAAAGATGGGGCTAAGTGTTGGGAGCGTGGGACCACCAGCTCCACGTGTGTGTGTGCGAGGGACGATTAGCCCCCTTTTACAGAGCCCGCTTTTAATCTGGTCTACCCCTGTCTCTCCCACTTTCCCTGTCTCTTTTTCTCTTTGACAGTGAGAGTCTTTAGCGTAGCTCACAGCTTTCATCGCCACCACTCTGCCTCCTCTCTGAGCTTGGTATTCAGAACAGACAGCATGCCACTGGGAACCCATTTTGTCAATCTCACCCCATAAAAAAAGAATGAGAAAGTAGGATGGAAGTGTGTGAGAATCAGAAAGTAAGCAAGAGAGTGTGAGAGAGGGGAGAGGTGAAAAGAAAAAGAAGGAGAAAGGATGACAAGCAGACAAGAAGGGTAAATGACAATCAGAGGGCCCAGAGTCGTCACTCACAGAGTCGGAAGCCCTGGTTCTTTGGCTGCTGGTGCTGCTGCTGGTGCGAAGTCTCGCTGTAGACTGTGGTGATGTCTCCCTTCTCACAGCTGTTGTAGCAGCGCCCGCCACTGCACACCCTGCGGCACAGCATGGGCGTGAAGACGATCTTGATGCGGTCCAGGTTGGAGGTGAGGTTGGCCCCTGGAAAGCACACACACACCTGGGTGAGAAAGAGCAGCAGCAGAGACAGACTGGAGACGAGCTGCATCCTTCCTCCTTCAGCCTCACTGTGACACACTCCCCGTCTGGGCAAAGGGAGTTTTATAAGTGTGCGAGGGTGTGTGCTGACGGCTGGCCAGTGGCACGCTGCAGCTGAATGAGCGATGTGCCACAGGCCAGCAAATGAGGGAAAGAATACTATTAGGTATCGGGCTAGCTTCCAAGCCCTTTATCTTTGGGAGAAGGTGTTTTGGATGTGTGTATGTGTGAAGGAGACAAAGAGAGCGTGAGTGCAAGTGAACGTTGTGTAATGGTGGGAAGCTGTTCAACAGCTGTTGCTCTGGTACCGGGCTAAAAAACAAGAGAAGCTTGAACAGCAGACAGTCGTGTATGTTGTGTAGTGGCTCAGAGGATGATGAAGTAGTGAAGGGAGAATAAAAATGAGGAAAGACAAGATCACATTTCTTTTTGTTGTGGGTAGAGGTGCCAAGGTTCAGTGCCTGTCATGTCAGAGAGGTGACAGTGCAGATTCCCAAAGATATCAAAGCATGTAACTGTGCAAACACACAAGAACACACACGCTGCTCATACTGCTCTCCAGCAGACTGTGGACCAGCAGAGCACACACACACACACACACATGCTGACACACTTATGCAGCTTTGATTTCAAACGTCTGTCTGTCTGTCTGGTGTGATGCAGACCACAGAGGGGGTGGGGTGGGTGGACAGTGGGAAAAGGGAAGTGCAGCCTGGGAAGCTGCCAATTTGTTTTCTTGTGGCTAATGTTCCATTTAATGATGACAACATACATGTGTATGTATGTATCCTAGCCTCTGTTAATTGAGACAGAATGGATCTTGTTTTTGTTTTTGACGTGGCTCGGAGAGTGGAAATGTTAAATATGCATGTAAAGTGAGAACAGATCCAACTTTTATGATATTCATTTCACAGTGTGTAATAGATATGTTTAGTTTTTTTGTTCTTACCTGCTGGCAATAATGCATTGTTGAACTGTCTGTGTAGCTGGCTGTCACTGGTAGGCCCATTCCTGTGTCCATGCCAGTTCCTGTGCTCACTACCGTGACCATTAGCGTAGCCGTTGCCACTGGGTAGAGCGTTGGAGGTTATAGGCCCAGAGGATGATGGATAACGTTTCACAGTGCGGGAGGTCCCAGTTTGCTGAGGGGAGGAGTCAGGGGGTCCCCTTCTCACTTGTGTCCTGTCAATCACATCATCACAAGACCATAAACATATGACCTCAGACAAAAAGCTCATGTCCTACACATAAACACTCAGAAAGATACACCCATCAGCAATGTATGTGCATCACCATGAAATCCATTTAAGCGTGGTCAGTGTGTGCAAGAGAAAATAATATTCCTAAGAGAAAAACATGCTGTCTTAGATCATAGCTTGCTTAATTGATTTTATAGATGAGACACAATGATTTGGAAATAATTTTGTTTGAATTAAATTAATAATACCATATAATTTTTAAGCACATAGGGTTTCTCAACTAACATCTGCTGTAGTTCAGAGAGCCATGACCCTCACTAATTAATGAAAGATTCTGTTTGACATTAAAGACATTTCGCAAGAGGAGATTTTTCATCACTGATTAACAAAAAATAAAGTATCAGACAACCAAAGAGAATAAAACTCAAATGTCCCAGTTTGTGTATGTGTGTGGTTGGTCTGTATTCCTCAGAGAAAAGTGTGTGATTAGACACATTAGATCTTTCCATCAGGACGACAAAACCTTTCCATCACCCATCATGTATGCTTGACTAGATTATGAACTCGCTGTTCTGTCTGACTGTGGCCAACCAGGGAGCAACATCCTGACTGTTGCTCCAGGCTGGAGGAAGTATTAAAACTAGGGTCGAAGAACAAAGCTCGACCAGGGCTGCGAGGGGCACGTTTTTTACCAGTGAGCATTTGATTTGGGTCAATAACTGAGCCTGTGTTGCACGACCTGGAAGCTGAGCTCATGTGAGCGACCTGGGGGAGGCGCGTGCCTCTCAGACAGACAGGCAGACGGGCCTACCTTGGCTTTGGGGGTCTAAGAAAGCTTGGGGAGTACTGGGATTCAGCCCTGCAAAAAACATCTGGATCCCACTGATCTGCCCCGACAGACAGAGTCAGCAGAGCAAGACAAAGATGAACCATGCCGGGCAGATCAGAAGAACAGTTCTACAAAGCACACCTGTGGCCCTGTAAGGTAATTGAGGCTGTAATCAAACCCCAAATGAGGATATAAACCATGCATTACCATTTATTACATGTGGTTTTTAGCCACACACCACGTATTTACACACTGAATCAGTCAACCCGCAGACACACAACGATATTCGGGCAAATAAACACACATGTGCATGCTACACAAAAATGCATACGTATACACACACTTGCATACCCAAACACGCACACACAAAAACCCTGTCCCAGCTGTGCTACATGTAGCACAAGCCTATGCATGTCTCTTTATTCACAGAGTACAAAACCACATTCCTGCTGCCAAGGGGAAAAGGACACTAAATGGAAAGGGGAAAAAGGAGACAAACATTTGATAATGGTCTCTCACATCATCTTTTCGAAAGACAACAGGCAGCACCTAAGGCTGACAGCTGCTGACCCAGATCCTGACTCTCTAGGGCGGGCCCCTGGGATAGGATGTGACACGGGGAAACAAGAGGTGCTAGTGTCAAGGTGGTAAGGACTTATAGGAGGTGGCGAACCCAGCTACACCGTCCACTCCAAATTATGATTGTGTTTTTCCATCGCTAACAGTGACACCTGGCCTGCAAGCATCCTTCCTCACTTAGAGGCTTAGCCAGATGTTGCTCTTTCTGTCTCTCTCACTTTCAATGGCAAAGTGACTTCCTCCCAGCATGAGCTCACTGCTGCCTTCTCTGCCTGCAGATCAGAGGGGCGGCGAGGGCAAGCACGACTCACTCTGAACGTTTGATGTCATCATTATGAACTTCAAGGCCCCAGCGAGCCAAGGAGGAACCATTCCCCTGCCTTGTTCTGGGTGACTTGAAAGCAATTTTGAAGACCTCTGCCAAGATTACATGGAACATGGTTTGAACAGACAGATGTAAAAACTGTTTTGGGTATCAAATGATAGCCATACAGTTTTAATTAAATCACTGATGGTGCTGATAAGAGAGCTGCTGAATAGGGATGTGGTACAAAGACATGAGAAATGAGTAAAATAACAATTATTGTAAAAATATATATATTGAATTTACAAAATGTGTCTTTCGTAAGAGTTTTGACAGATTTTCCCATTGTAATCTGATTCACAATTAGTTGGAATGCTCATTTTTGCATCACATTTTCACTATTAAAAACATGATGATGTGACATCAAACAAACATGTTTTTTACAGGGCATCGCTGCAGCGCTACAGTACTTCATTATAATGCTGTTTTATCACACATTTTACCTTTATCAAAAAAATGCAGCTGTGCAATTTGGGGATATTGCACTTTTCCATATTCTGATTTTGATAATATTTCGATTAATTGTGCAGCCCTAGTCGCAAGGCATACGTTTTTACTTCGGAGGAATCCAGGCTAGCCTTTTCCCCCTGCCTCCAGTATTTTTGCTAAGCTAAGACAATCGCCGCCTGGCTCTAGCTCCATACTTAACAATGGCCAAAGAAAACGCATTATGGACACATATCACATGATGCTGAAATCATGAGGCCAAATCCAGCTTTATTACTTAGACACTGATTACATTAGGGAGATTCACTTGCATACAGTGTGAGGCTTGACTGGGTTTAGTAGCCTACATGTAGTATTTTATGTTCAGAACATTGGCTCAATACTTACATGTAAAGAGAATCAATCAACTCTTATATACTGATAAATCTCAGTCCAAACACTTGATCAAAGCGTCAGTTTGTATCTGATAACAAAGCAGGCCTCCAACTAAGACATAAAACCATTGGCACTGTCCACTTTCACTCATCATTCATCTCACATATGGAAAGCAATTAGAACTAAACCTCATCACATTTGCGGAAATTACAAATCACAGTGATGGCCAAGAATCCACACTGTGCATGAAACAACTGTAAAGCTTCCAATGCTTTGCAAAAGTATTATTTGAAAATCAGTCGCTACGTATCTTTGAACTCATCACGGCATTACGACATGTGATTATTAGCTCTCTTGAAGGCATGTCAGGCAGCATGAATGGCAGTTCCAGCCGCACCTCTTGACCCAGATGAGTTGGAGAGGAGGCAGTTCTGGAGCGCAAACAGCACACAGTCAAACACTGAAAACACAAGCCAGAACCAAGATCTGGAGGACAGTCAAAAAAGCTACAAACCCTCTGATCTCTGAGCTGGTAGAACTAGGTGAATTACACCACCAAGCACAATGCTAGGTGTACTTTGAAGTTTTGATGAGACTGCGCTGGGGGAGGGGAGGGTTACGTGGAGGAATTCAGTTAGGTGGCTTTGGTGCCAGGAAACACACCACTTCCCATCATCGCAGCGGTGACTGTGATGTTTCTGAAAGTTGCTCACTGGGAAGCAGGAGCCTCTTAGATAGAAAGGGAAATTCTAGACTTATCTAATTTTCCTCTTCACCCCAAACATTCACACACATACTCACACACACATACACGCGTTGACCCAGATCCTCAGGAATTGTTTATATCTTAAACCATCTCCATAGCCCACTCTGCATGACGAGGCCAGAACAGTGTTTATATGAAGCACTGCACAGTAACGTATGGGCCACAGCTGACTCATTCACTAACAGTTCAGTCTCTGAGGCGCTTTCATTATCTTCTCGCTCTATAAATCTCCATATGAAATAAAGCATATTTGTCAGTTACAACTAATGTATTTCAGACAGAGAACCTAGTTTTTCTGGGCTTAGGATGGCAAGTAGGTGGGAAAGTGGTAAAGGATTGTGATATTAAATGTTTTTTAACCAGCACTCTAAGAACTTGAAGCTAAGCAAAAGTCTACCTTGGCAAAGCTCATTTTTCATTTTGATCTGTTTAAGAATACCAAAGTCTGAATCCACATCTAATGGCTTGGATTGCTGGCGTATTGCAGCTAATGCTGAAAATAGACTGATATGAAGAGCTTGTCTGGTAGTTGGATGGAGCCATTTGGCTTTGAACAGACTGTCTAAACAAGACAGGCAGAAGTGTCTGGTATGAACATCCCAGTCTGGGTCATACCGTACAACCCAATAGCTCCCAGCCTTGTCCCTTTGTCCCATCTCTTTGTGTTGGACTGGACATGACCTCCAGAGTGACGAGTGGCAAACGTCTGGAACCGTCAGTAGGTTTACGACCAATCAACACAAGAGTCATTCTATCCGGGTGAGGAAAATCGAGTCATTATTCTTTTTATTTAAACAAAATGTTTAATGGTTCCATTTACCTCTTTCCAACACAGAGCATCAGCCAAAAACCATTATTACATAAGAACTGCACATAATTGGGGCAATTTGAAGGCTACTTGGTAAATGGGAAAGTAAATGATGGCCATCAAAGACCAAGTGTAAATCAAAGTTTACACACATTCATCTCATTCAGATAAAGCGTTAAAGACTATTGTTCATTTCAAAGCTTGCGCTCGGATATGCAGATCATCAGTCTAACTGGAGGGAACAGCAGAAATCAAAAAAATTGTTCAAACAGCAGCTGAAACAATGAAAACTTTGTACTGCTCAACCACTGAAAACACTGGCAACAAAGGAAGAGAAGATTTATGAGTGTATTTGGGACATGCACTTTTGCAGTCAAAGAGGGAGGACTGTGACCTATAAGGAGGACTGGGTGAGGGATACAAACTGTTTTTGGACGCAACAAATCATATTGGTCCCTATTCCGAAGCAAGGTGTACCCTACCAAGTGGCAAAGCAACAGTTAAGAGATAATGGTTTGGAGCCATGCAGCTCAATGTCTTTCCAAAAACACAATAATTTTCAGAGGAGACACAATTAAAATGGGAAACACCTTGAAATGGACAGAGATAACATATCTTTCAGCTCTTGATTTTAAATTTGAGAATGCCAGGAGAGAGATGTTTTTCAGCAATAAGCTTAAGAACAGATGGTGCTCCACATTTCACAGACTAAAGCTTGCAGACAAGGAAGGAGAGTGCAGACTGTTGAATCTAGTCCCAGGAGGTGTTATTCAAGAACATTAGCAAAGACATACACACTTGACTCTTGTTCATGTTTTGCTATTCAAAGCCCAACAGTGTTATGAATCTCTGTGACGTCCAAGACATAAACTACGATATAGCTATGAAAAGAGAAAACATTCCAGATTAGCAGTGAAGACACTATCGTAGGTTGGCTACGATTCCTGTAACAAGTATGACTTGCTTGCTTCAGAATTTGAATTAGCAAAAAGTCAGCCTTTATATCTGATATTTGATAGGAAATGAATTACTAATTGGATATTTTAAGTCTATTTTGTTTTTGCTTTGAGAGGATCGGGTTTATTTCCTGTTTTATGTAGCTCACAGGGTTCACAGGCAAAGAGGGGAAAAGTTTAATTCAGAATTTGGTCTGTCTTAACAGCCTTGGTGTATTTTTGGAGGTGAAAGAAGTCTCTGCGGGCTGAGAAAGAATTAATCCTTTCTTACCCACCCAGTCACTGCACCAAACCATCCGTACCACCAGTGGTCAAACCCCACTGTGGTCACACATCTCATTCCTCAGGCTTTATGCAGAACACCCTCATCCATTCATCATTAACCGCTGAGGTCCTTGTGTGTTTCTTTCAATAAAATCCTGAGGTTTGAACCTAAGCATGCACCAATAAATATAATATCCAACTCAAAGGGAATTTTCATTATACTGTTTTTGTGTGTTCCTCATAGCAACAAGTTCAGGCAATGGCATGGTGGTAAAGTTTGTGTTTATTGGAAATTCAAAAATAACACCAGCCTCTGTCATATTAAAGTCTTACCCTAAATTACAGCTGTTTGTGAATGTTTAATCTCTGGTAGTAAATGTTTTAACCTCCAGCTATTCTCACAGCTTGTTTTGCAAGAAAATGATGAAGCTTGCACGTGAACTTCGCATTACAGCATTAAAACTCTCTGAAAAACTGTTCATGTGGATGTGGTTTAAAAAAAAAAGTTTGACATTTCGGAAAAATACACTTAGTCTCTTTCTTGCCAAAGGCTAGATGAGAAAATTGATACCACTATCATGTCTATGAGGTAAATATTAATCTACAGCCAGCAGCCAGATATCTTAGGTTAGCATAAAGACTGAAAACAGGGGGAAACAGCTAGCCTGGCTCTTTTCAAAGGTAAAAAAAAACTGCCCACCAGGATCTGTAAAGCTCTTATTAACACGTTACATCCGTTTGTTTAATCCTTATAAAAACTCAAGTTTGAAAATTACATGTTACGATTTTAAGGGAGATTATATGCAGGATTATTTCTTGGCCAGGAGCTGTGACTTCCTGAAATCTCAGCTGGTTGCCTGGCAAATGGTTACAGCCAAGAAATAGTCAAACATATACTGTAACTCCTCCTGAAACAGTCAAATGACGTTTTAACATTTTGTTTTCTGTACAAATTAAACAAACAAGTTATGATGTGCTAGTGAGTGAGTTGGTTGGCTAGCTGTTTCCCCTCTTTTCTAGTCTTTATGCTAAGCTAAGCTACGTGGCTGGTGGCTCTAGCGCCATATTTACCATAGAGACATGAGAGTGGTACCAATCTTCTCAGCTTTCTTGTCGAGAGTTATCTAACTCTCGACAAGAAAGCTAAATGTTTCAAGTATTTCTTGAAAGAGCTTGAATTATTTATTAAACATCAGAGAGGTGATAAGATAAAAAAGATTTAAAGAAGTTACTATGAGGTTGGCTACCGATCATAACCACAAAGGCAACAATGAATGTGTGAAATCAAAAGGACATGGCTGGGCAAACAGACAACAACAAACAACAGATTTTATTCTTGGGCACATGAATAATGAATAATGTCAACTCTTGGTGCTCAGACTACAAAAACAAAATGATGACATTTTGACTGAATGCTCCATGGAAATGTAATTTAACATTGCCAGTAGTGCCAGTAGTCCAATGCATCCCATAGGAATAACAGGAAAACACCTAGTCACAGAAACATGTGCAGCTCTTTAACGATAAGCTCTTTTCTCCCGAAACAAGGACACAAGTGCTTCTCATATATGTGGCCACATAAGGCCAAACATCAGTGAGCAATTAAGGTCCAGTCTCTCTTTGATAACATCTCTAGTCATTATGACTTGGATAATTGTGGGTCCTGGCAGAATATTTCCCCTTGTGAAAATCTGGGTGTGTCTGAGGGCTTATCGCACCAGCCACAGAGGCTGGATTAAATCATGTTCTCCATGTCTGGATGGCCTTCCAGGAATCCTGCTAGTAGCAGCCAGAGCCTGGGTGAAATGAATTACAGTGGGGTTCGATTGATTCAGAAAACCTTTTTTTTCCCCCAGGGGAGGAGACTTATATTACAGCAACAACTGGGCCCAGCGCAGAATTGAAAGCAGCAAAGGTTCTTGAGAAATTTATTTAGCAAAGACTATTATTTGGATGAGTCAAAGTGCTACACAGACAGATGAAGAGATGAAGTTTCATTTAATTTTATAGGTATTACTTCCCCCACTGCCTGCATGAAAATAGATTTTCTGTAAATTCAACCTCATTGAGGTTTTCAGACAGTGATTTTCAGACGTGATCAAAACATATGACTACTGCCGTCTACTCAATCACAGGCCAAAAGCTGTGAAATAAACGGTTCCCTTTTTATCTCCAGGGGGCCAGTAGCAGTGCCAATCTGTCTGTTTTCACCTCAGCATTCTTAAAGTGGGGTTTTCATGCTCTAAGAAATCCAGAAAGGCCTCATTCTGGATGGAAGCAGAGCAGTGTGGTTGCTGTGGTTCAGGGGCCAGAATCAAAATGCCTGGAGACATGGTGACCTGAGAGGCTATTCAATACTCTGCAGTTTATTGTAGTTGCTCTGATCATTCACTTAGTAAAATACCACAAGACAGGTCAGCAGGAAGAGCCATTACAAAGTGCTGACTGAGGCTGTGCCTACGCTGGTCAGTGTCATATGTCAGGCTGCTCTGACAATAAGCCAAAGAGGGTTTCCAATAAGGGACGTGATAGAGGCAATTTTTTAACCGGCCTGTAACATCGGTTTAAAAAGCAATAAAAACTTTACCAGAGGTTCACAGAGAACAAGAGGGTAAAACGCAGACATGCGGAAGGCCATCGATATAAAAAAAGAAATTCATGTGTGTGGGACTTGTTAGATGCATGTTAGATGTGTATGTGTGAAGGTCTTCTCCACCGCTCGGCCCCACAGGAACCCTACATCCTGACATCTGACTGGATTAAGTGGTTCCATGCACAGCCGTACTGCTAATTCATGTTTTCAACACCATGCCCCATATCTGGGAGATGACCCTGATTGATGCTGTCTCCATATGCCTCAGCTCCGGAGCTGGAGGCTGGAGTGCATTCTGGGATAGGCGCCCCTCTTCCTATAACTGCTGTACCGTATTTGTCCCTCCAACAGCTGCATCTGCAGAGGCCTGCTTGATGAGAAGGTTTTGGCTGTGGACGCTGAGCCCGCCGGCACTGCGGCTCAGAGAGTGTGTTTCGGATGGGGATTTGGAGAGTTGGGATGGAGAGAGAGAAAGACATATCTGTCCCACGCTGAGTTCTGAGTTCTCTATGGTCCTTTGTTCCCTCTGGCCTAGCAGGAAGCCAAACACTCATGGGACTCATTTGGCTCTGTGTTTGTAGAAAGAAACTCACCAACTCTTCCTGGCCTGGCTCAGTCAACATTGTTGCGTGTTAAGCTTCCTCACATTCATTCACATTCAAGTACATTTAGACACACATATTACCAAGTCTAACAACAAATGCTGAATTAATCTTGGTTCATTTTCTACCATCACATGTTATGCAAAATTCAACATTTCCTTGCCTTTTGTAGCATGAAGAGAGTTCACCTGAGGACAGGGTGGCCTCCCCAGCTGAGTCTGCACTTTGTTGATGTTCAACCCACAGTAGCAGAGGTACACAATGTCCCACCCCACACCACGAAACCATGGCAGAGGATGTCCAGCCATGCTCAGGAATGCACTATCCCATTCATATCACAAGTGAAAATGCTCACCAGGGAGCAGGGTCAGGGCAAAGGTAAAATTTGTAGAACCAGCACACAGGACAAACACGCCTGCCATCCACAAGAAAAAGCCAGTTAACCTGACCCTATTTAAGTTCATTCCCAGTCTACCCACGATTGGGGTAAAAATCACAGCTCTAGACACACAGTCATATGCCTGGTTTACCCCTCTACTCTACTTCAGCCCAACTCCCCATCTGCAGGCCTCCTCTGTTTTGGCAGCGGAGGAAAAGAGAGACAAGAGGATGATTCTGGACACGTCTTCTTTGAGCAGCAAAGCAGACTGCCAGGTGGTACAGTAGGAAAACTTTCCCAGGCTGAATGTTTAGATATATTTAAGTCTTAAGAACACACATATCTGATCAAAGTCGAAGGCATCAAGAGTATTATGAGATGGAAAGCTACTGTGGGATTTGGGCTACTCTTTTAATTTATTATCCTCTCAACTGAGTAATGAGAAACTTGTTGAGCGAATTTCCACTCCCGCCTCTCAACGTTTATGATCATATTTTATTCAAGCTCTGCGTTTCTGTTACAGTTGGTACCACAGATTCTTCACTGATCATTACTAGCAAGAACACTGGTGATGATAGTAAAACAATATTTCTATACAGGTGCTGAGGTCACCCAGGGGATTTTGACAGTGGCTCCCGTCAGCGCTGGTGGTGTGGTTTGTCTGGAGTGGGAGTGAAAGCAGCCAGTGATCCATGATTAACATGGAGAACTCCCACTATGACCACAGTTTCCTCTGAGAAACGGCTGTGTGGCTATGTGCAAAGCCTTGAGTCAACAAGCCACATAACCGCCAGCTCTATTAGTCACCAGGCAAACGGTGGGGCTGATATAAGCATAATAGTTAATGCAGAGAAAGCCGTATGCATTAAGGCCCGTTCTGCTCCTTGTTTCTGGGTGTTTTTGTTTTTCTTTAACATCAAAAATGTTACTGGATGTGACCAAATTTGCAATCATCCCTGAAGCAAATTGCACTTTACAAAATTGTACAGAGAAATTGCTTCACGTAATGGGCCAAGACATTGATGCGGTGAAGTCAAATCTGAAACATTTAAAATAAAGAGCCAGTGGTGAAAAATAGGGATACACTGATTAAACTTTCTCACTTCCGATTAAATACCTCAACTACATATCCGATACCAGTGCTCTCTCTTCCCATTTTTCCCCAATTTAAATTCTGTGTACCGCACGGTGTGGAACTCATTGAAATAATTTTTATTTAAGCCAACATGAGGCAAGAGATTACTTTGGTACTTATAATTGAGTCTGAGGCTCCCTGTGATAGAACTGATTGACTGAATGTATCAAAGTGCTGTATTGTATCTTTTCGTATCAAATATATCATATTGTATTGTATTGTTTTGTATATCAAATCTCATTGTATTATAACACATTGTATCAAATTGCATTGAATCCAATCATATTGTATTGCAATCACAATCACATCAAATACATAATTATAATACTTAAAGGGTTATTTTCCTATTTTTTTCACAAATTCCACTGTATGTCTATGAAGCTCATTGGTCATTTTCTTTCAGTTAGTCATTCAGTTCCAGAGATCCACAACAACCTCTAATGAAACACGCGGTTTGGAGTTCATCTACATGAGCGTAGCCTTATTCAAGTTCCACTAAACTGTTGCATTGTTGGCCCTCCCCTTTGCGCAGCAACTTGATTCAAATGCCGAACAGCACTGCGTTAAAAAGACACAAGGGGCTGTTTTGGTAGGGTTGTTGTTTCAAGTACTAGTGGGATGATTTCAGTAATAGATTAATCAGTTTGAAGGCTTATCAGAGGTCAAAATACTGCACAGTGGTTTAAAATATTAAGAAACAGATTTTACAACTCTGGAAAGTTATCACAGTGGCAGTCATTGTATGATAATCACGAGGTAAACAGTATCATCACATCATTCCACAAAGGCATCTGTGCATTTGCACATTTTTTATTGGCCAACGCAGTGCATTGCTG
The DNA here is from genome assembly GCA_011952105.1 of Coreoperca whiteheadi. Classification (NCBI taxonomy): domain Eukaryota; kingdom Metazoa; phylum Chordata; class Actinopteri; order Centrarchiformes; family Sinipercidae; genus Coreoperca; species Coreoperca whiteheadi. The sequence continues at coordinate 16,931,698 of CM022480.1, read as the reverse complement.
GATAATGTCCAGTTTTCTTTGCGACAGGTTAAACTTTTTGACCCTATGTTTTTTGGTCAGAGCCCTCTGATTTGGCACCTCTACACAGTGGCCTCATTGAAATGAATTGAGGCTGTGTTTTGTTTAGATGCAGCACTGTTGTAAGAAAAGGTAGAACAGTTAGTTGTTAGGAAAGGTTGATACTGAATATCATTACCGTTTCCAGTTGTAACATCATACTGTGGGGCAGTTTAGATTGCCTTGTGTGAATGATGCAGTTTAATTTCATAAAAAACCTGGTGAAGCAATGAGGAATGTCATCCATCCCAGGACTAGACAATTCCGTCTCTCACGCCGTCTTTAATGTTACATCATCATGGTAGTGTAGAAGAATTCAGTATATGATCTATTTCTCAAATGTACTGTATGTTTAAGTTCTAGTACAAAAACCATGACAACGTGAACTGTATGTAGTATCACTGTACAGCTCTGTCATCCAGGTAGCTGCTGCCAGCTGTTCTTAGTCTGATTATGTAACAGAGACCAGAGAGAAGATGACCTTTGGAGGGATGACCTGCATACTGCACACACATCCTGCTCTGCCCTGCTCTGTTTCCTGCAGAGGACTTATGTCAGAGAATGGTGGGGGTATGCAGTTGATATGACTCATAGGAGGTGCTGAATACGTCCTCTCTGCGTTATCAGAGTTCCCGCTTAGCCAGGAGTGTTCACCACTGGCCCTGACCTCCATACTGGGAGCTGACAGGCTAGCTGTGATATACAGGATCTTGTGCTGACAGGGACAAGCCTTTCACTACTGCTGAGCACAGCGCTCACAGGAAACGCTGGTTTACAGTGAAATGGATTTGCTCCACAGCAAAGACAGGACAGGTCAGAGGAGGAAACAGTTATTCGTTTACCAGCTGCGTATAGGATGTACCTATTTTAAATTTTACAGTTTTAATCCCACAGAACAGGCAGCCGGGACATTTGGGACACAGTTGAAATGGTCAGAGGAGAGGTAGAAGACTGGAGACAGGAATACAAGACGAGGGGGTAGGGGGTTGTATTACCATTTCCCAGAATCCCACTAAACAGAAGGCTACTCATATGTTTTGTCCATCCCAACAAGACTTTGATTTTAGGCTAGTCACCTATAAATGTGCTGGATTCATTTAATATTCGTGAAACTGTTTATTCTCTAAAATAACATTTCAGAAGGTAGCTGTGCCCACACAGCCTCACAACATGTCAGTTGTCATTAGATTTTGAGAGAAATTCCACCTGAGTTCAACTTTTTCTGGATGGACATATTTGTCACTATGGATAAGGTAATATAGGGATGGACCCATCATTCTAAAGAGTTGTTAAGACAGAACACATACCATCAGAGCAACTTAATGTTTGACTCTGATCGCCTCGTTTAGAATTCTTTTGGTATGCCTTTGGGTAAGTGCCAAACAATATGGCTACTACAAGACCAGGTCTATAATGATATGATGCTGTATGATGATGTTGCTCACCTCAATTATTTCTTTAAAGGCATAGGTTTAAAAACATCAACTGACAAAGCCATGCCAAAGAGAAGAGAGCTACTTCAATCAAATGTTAACACACAATTATTTTGCTGGTAACCATGGGGACAGCAGGAAAATGTTGAAATCCTCCTTATTTGGTTATTGAGTGAATAGCTAAGCATTTACCCTCCAAATGAGTAACCAGACCACAAAATCTCTTCTCGTTGCTCAGTGCCTAATCAAAAAAGCCCGTGTCTAGCCACACATAAGTTTGAGTTGCTGGCCTGTTGAAAATTGAGTTAAGCATCATCTTCACTGAGATGTAGACAAATCTCTTACAATCGACCGCAGCACTTTCCCTGTCTGCCGCCTGCTGACCTGTGCACACAGTGGGGTTTCATAACTGTGAACCAGAGCTAAGTGGACAGTGAGGTGTAGGGCCAAGCAGCAGGTCTGCACACCAGAAATTCAACTGACTGGACCATGTCCTGGAATTTAAACTTAAAAGTCGCTTTACCTTGTTCAGCTGAACAGATTACTTTATCGCTCTCTAAGTGATGTTTTGTCTTATTATCATTGTTTTTGTTCTCTCCCTCCTTGTCTGTCTCATTCCTTCTCTACACTATTTCTTGTTCTTGGCGCCACTTGACAGGCTGGGTCAGTAACAGGGTGCTGCTGACATAACAAGCCAAGTCCGCTCCAAGAAAGACATATATAGTACCTCACACCTTCTCTAGTAGGGAAAAATGAAAGGAGACTGGCTGGGAGCTGCATGTACGGGGTGGCCTTTTCCTCCTCAGAATATAAGCAGGGGCAAGGCCAACATAATCTATCTGAGGCTGAGCGTCTGTCCTCCCCGCTCCTCTTCTTACTCCTTAATTGAGCCTTGGCACTGGTGTTGTCTCTCTATCTGACTCTCACTTTATGTGACCTCACATTGCTCGTGCTTTCCTGGCTTTGCAAACAGTGGAACCTCAGCCTGATATATGAAACCAAGACTTGCATCCACCACTTCTCCAGGGGGAACACTGTTCCACCCCTAAAAGATCATTCTGGGCTGAGAGAATGCAGAACATTTGCAGTTCACGAGGGCTGAGCTTTAAATGTGAATTACACAAGCACACAAATAGCATCCTGGAAGTAACAATGACAGAGAGTCAAGTATTCAAATAATTCCTTGACTAATTTTGAAATGAAGACGTTCTACAATTTTGGCAGAAGCTTTTATTCTGTCCAGCAAATTTCAGACAAATCTGTTGGTTACAAAGACTAATAATTGGATTAGTCTGAGCTGAATGCTTGGAAATGTTATACCCAGAGGGAAATGGCTCATCTTGAACTCAACAGCACCTCTTAGGAACAGTTAGTCAGCTTCAGCAAAAATATGAAGGCTGACTTGTGGCATTTGTGACTCAGGAACGCTGTCTGCTTCTTACAATGTTGAACCTGCAGCCTTGTCTCTTTCTATTTGTCCCAGATCTGTGAGTCAGGATGCAAAAATGTCCTGTGAGTCAGGAACAAAGACAACATATGCATAGCAACTGTGCAGTCTTCAGAGGTCTTGTATTGATTAGAAGATTTACTATGACTCCAAGTTAATCGTTTGGGGAAAGAGGATATTAAAATCTCTTTTATGAACCATCTGCCAAAACATTTAGTAGAGTTTCATTGAGCTACCACAAACATGTGGATGGCACAGCCAGTGTAATTCCATAACACCAGCAAAAGCACAAAATGACAAAAGACCCTCACAATTAGCATGAGAAGCAGCATAAATGTCAGATGTAATTGAGAATGTTTAAGTGGTTTGGTGGAGAGAAATTACCCAGATGACAAACTGGCGAAAAAGTGAAAGATGACCTCAGTGCCCAAACAAATTATGGCACTTAAACCGACTGTGAGCGGATTAGAAAATCCAAAATGGAGCACACTTTGACAACATAAGTCTGAACCTCTAAGCAATAACGATCCATCAAAATATTCCCGGAAACAATTACTCCCTTTCAACATCCTTGATCAAGAATATGGTTCTAGCCATGGTAAAGTAATTAATCAAGATTCAACAAAAAAGTCATTTCCAACTAGATTGGAACTAAAACAGTCAGACGTTCAAGCCAAGAAACTATTTGGCCTGTCTGATTAGCAGTCTTTGGAGAATTTGCTGAATGCACTTAAAGAGGCCTTCATCTGAGCAACTATTAGCTGGATACATAATAGTCACGGCTATTCCAATAAATCAAAGAACAAACTGAAACGGTCAAAGCCTAAAGAAAATATAATCTTCCTGCTCTATTTTCATAGCAAATAGCATGGGTTAATACTTCTGTCTGGTAAATCATGTTATATTTTCCTACATTTTACAGATTTACTTTAATACTTTTTCAAGCATGGCAGCAAATGGCAGCAAATGCTTACTTGCTTTACTTAGTATTTGTTTAACTTACAGTGTATTAAAGATTTAAAATATGAACCCATTCATCTGGTTTGATTTATTGCAACGATAAACACAACCAGTGTTGGACACAAGTGTAATGAACTACTGTTTGTTCAAGATCGTTTAAATAATTCCTAATAGCCTAGTGTATCAACTTGTTATCTGGGAGCCTTCCTGTATGACAGTAATGGCAGCTAAAACATATTTCTCTCAGTGACAAAACAAAATGCTGAATATTAACATACGTTCAACACATTTAAAAATCAGTAGTTGATCACTGTGCCTTGGCATGAGACCAACATTTCTGGCTGTGGCTGCTCTGTAAACAGGCTTGACATTGTGAATCAGGAGATAAAAGCCCTGCTCATGTTGGAAGTTCTAGCATCACATCATCTTCATGAGATCGATGTGCTCAAAACCAAAATTTAAAAGTCAATTAAAGAATCGCTTATGCGAACTCCAAAATGAGATTATAAAGGCCCGGTCGCTCCAGCATTTGAAACAGCTAAATCAATTCATTTCAATGGAATGGCTGCCACCTGTGGATTCACTCGCAGCGTCAAAGTGAATTTTTCAGATCAAGTTGCAAACCATCTTGACAGTAGGCTACTGTACCTTTGAGCAAAGAGCATCAGAGTCAGAGTCTAACATAGAGGAAGCTATAGCAGTTTACAAGCTGTGTTCCATCCACTTTTATTTAAATACCCTTTGTCGGAGTATAACTGCTCAACAAAACAGGAATGGTTTGCACACAATCATGAAACAAGAGTTGACGGTACAAATATGCTATAATAACTAATAACTGTGTGAACTTACAGTAATGACTAAGCTTACAAGCTACTGACAGTTAACACTAGCATCAGTTTACTGACAACCTAGTTAGCTCTGAGAGCATTTCTAACCCTCTTTAATATGTTTCAGGTTCAGTATTGAGACAATAGGAAGAAGCTATAGTTTTGTTTTGTTACTTTTTCGGGCATTTTTGTCTTTATTTAATAGTGACAGCTGCCGAGATAGACAGGAAAGGCGGGAGAGAGAAGGGATGACATGCAGGGCCACAGGTTGGAATCGAACCTGCGGTAAAGATTCAGCCTTATTGGTACAGGTGCTACCAGGTGAGCTACCAGGGCACCCTAGAAAGAAGCTATTGTGACTGACCAGCACTTGCATGTTCCTGAATTGCTAGTGTGATAGCCATTAGCTCGCCAGCGACAGTAGTTCACCAACCAACTAGCCCTACAAGTAGTAGCTACAGTATGTCACCACTTTCAGTGTTCATTTCTGACCCATCCTTATTTGGCAAAGCTGTGAGCCTCTTTCTGAGTATAATAAACAAAGTAGAGAAGCACAGCTGCATCACTTACACAGCGTGGACAGGCTTTCTGGTGGTGGCAGGACGTGGGGTCTGGACCTTGGTGATATCAATGGCCTGCCTTTCCGAGGGCCTTCTCCGTGGTTGGTCTTTGTGGAAAGGGTTGGTCCCGGGTTGAACACGCCTCAGGGCGCCTCTGTCGCGGATGTACACCTGCTCTGGAGCCACCTCCTCACAGCGGGGCCCCTGGAAGCCTGAGCGACACACACAGGTATGTGGCCGGCTGCAGGAGCCACGGTTCTGGCAGGGGGGCTGGCAGTCAGCTGAAGAGAGAGCACAGATGGAGATCAAGTTTTTAGCCGGTCATGTTAGCGCATGTGCCCCACTTGTATGAAGGAGCAGTAGCAGAAATGGCTTTCCCTGATCTCAACACAGGGGCTCACATTAATTTGATTCAATCAAAGGGCCATTAGTTTCCCTTCTCAACCCTATCTGTCCTTTTCATTCATCAGAGAGCCTGGAGGGGCTGTCATGTTCAATTTCTCTTGAGTCTTTAAACTGCCCTGTTTAGTCTAAATGTATATGATCCCTTACATTAAATCCTTATCCAATTTCTCGCTGAGGTAAAGCCTATACCCCAGGTTCATGGCTCAGTTTAGTGCTGCTGGCATTTCTATATGGAGTGATTTCCTAAAAACAGGCAGCTTAAAAGGTAATAAAAGAAAGAGGTCATAAAAAAAATGAAAGAATGGGAAAAACTGGTTACTGAAGGCCAACTGCAAATAACTGACACTTCATCAAAGAAATGGTCTGTAGAGCTGCATCTTTTATTTGAAAAACAAACGAAATCTGAAGGGGCTTACTGTACTCAAAAGATGAATGTGTGCATAATATTTATCAATAGTCTGCAAATACACAGTGCTGAGGTCATTTCATGGTCATGGAAAAATAATCTGTGCCACTCTACCAGCCCACCCCGACATACTCCTATCACACTCCAGATATTTGAAGTACCAAAAGACCTGTGGCACGCAATTTAAAGTAAACAAGCTCTTGATCTTGTGACACAAATGTATGTAGTAGACGGTACTTGAAGATTTATGACGTAGTCCTCAAACAGTAAATCAGGCCACTGGTCTGTGGTGGCTAAAGCAAACAGCGGCGCTCTGTCAACAGGGCTATGGAATGCTATTGACACAGATGCTGTGGACACTGACAGATCGCAGGCAGGAACACTGCCACAGCTCTTGGCAGTGAGAAGTGCTGGCAGTCGAAAAGGGCCCCACTGGGTGCGAACAGCGCTCTACCTGCTGCACGCTTCCTGTTATTGCGATGCTGCTCAGACTCTGGGGCCACTTTATGTTTCTTTTAGTCTTGAGTGAAAGCACACTGGACCACGAAAATGCTGTTCCTGATGACATGAGCTCAAAACTGAAGTGACAGAAGGAAACATGACAGCGATGTGTAACAACTGTATTTCCACAGACATATTCCCACAAAGAAAGCCAAATCAAGCTCTGCATTTTGGTTTTCTCAGATCACAATGCAGGCTAATTGAAAGACCACTTCATTATGCATCGTCAGCTTGTGGTATGATGAGAAAAACTAACAAATTGAGGATTAAATATCAGACAATCACCACTCTCTTCTGCTTTATGGTGAGGCAAATTTTATTTAGACTAACTAATTCACTCAACCATTTCGTTTTAACTACTCTGAGGAAAATGTAGCCCCTTTTTTTGATGAAGCATACACATTTTAGAGAAATGTGGTTGTGGATTTGTAGAAGTTGGTATGTGATCCGAATTTTCCATCATGGGATAAAATAGGAATTGCTGGAGCTCTGTTTGGCAAGGAGTTAAATACATCATCTAACTAAAGTACGGGCTGGCTGGGTGCCACCGCCTTGTCCGGAGTCTGTTTAACCTCAAGTTTGGGGATGAAGTGGTGGATCAAATAGGCCACAGATTCCAGTGACATTATGCTGCGGGGAGAGAACTCGGTAATGTGTGAAACTGCATTCTTCAAATAAACCGTCTGAATTGAAATGAGAGACTGCGTAGGGCAGAAAAATAACCCAATAACTGGAGGTTCACGCCTGGCTTACAATGGAATATGTGTTCAATCGCGTGACGTGTGTCCCGTTTACAGCTGTGAGCCACAGAATTGACACCAGGCAAACGTGTCGCCTGTGCTGACAATAGAGTGGACAGTTCAGTGACTCTGGGCCTGCTGACCTGTTCCCCACATGAAGTCTGTTGCGTGGCTGTGGTATACATTGTCACTGCCTGTCTGTGTTGTCTCTGGGCCCTGCCTCTGGGCTGTTGAACACATTGTCACAGTAATTGCTGTCATGCAGATTTGTCTTGCACATCATTAAAACTAATTGCCTCACATTCCATCTATTTCACAAATATGCGCAGCAATTATTACTTTGCGAGAGTAATAATAAAATGAGAATCCATCAGAAATAAAAGAGGAGAAATGGCAAACATTCCTGGCATTGCCACTTCAACCTTAATTATGACTAAGACGGACTGGCCAAGTTTTGGGAGATTGTGTCCAGACCCAGTCATCTGAAAAGAGGAGACTATTAGACTGTTCTTGGCAGCTTTGAACCTTCCAAACAAACATGCCGATCCAGACAAATCAAATTTTAATAATAAAACACATTAATATGGAAACAGCATTTTCTTTGCTTAAATGTATTCAGCGTCATATTTAAGTGAGGCCTTTGCATCTCCTCTCCATCTAGTCCTGTCAAACATAAGTTGCATAAGGATGGTTTAAGGTCTTTACTGTCTGAGTAAGTGCTTGAGTAACAAGAAGTGCCTGACGGCTATGGTTAATGCAAGAATCCATGACTTGTACATATAGTATTCCCTTGGGGGTTAAATGAGCACTTTTCTAATAATCTAAGCTTTAAAACTAAGTTATTTCTATTGTCAAAGTTCTTGGTTGGATTTGAGGCAATCACACAGTAATTCCGTACTTAAATTAAAGTAACTCCGGGGTCTTTTTTGAGATAAGTATTGTTCATAATTTCTCTAGTGGGTTAAAGTTACCTGTTATAAACTTAGGTTTAAATGTGCGTGTATATCTAGGGGAAATTGCCATTCTTGTCCCCCCTCCACTGAACTCTCATTTCCAACTTAGAGCTTGTTTCAGTCCATTACAATCCACCAGAGATTCACCTTCCCCTCTCTCCAACTCACAGTAACACAACCCATCAAATCGTTACAGTCCTTTCATTCAGCAAGGGGCAATTTGAAACCAATATCTGACATAACTTAAACATGTAGAGAAACCTCGCTTTATACAGGTCAACAGTGCTACCAGAGGTAACTTGACATTTTTGAAAATAATATTGATAATGAAAGCATAATCGCAATAATCTTTCATGGACTGAAGGACATTATGCGCCATTATGAGATTTAGAAGCTGGGAGATTAGAATTGCGTATAATATGACAAAAGGTTTGAATAAAGGCCCTTTCAAACCTTGTAACTGAGAGACAGGAAGTTTGGAAATAAGAATGAAAGATAAAATGGCATTAGAAAAGATGGTTGCAGAAACTTATCTCTGATTGGCTGTTGCAGTGTGGGCAGTTCCTAATTTATTCTGCTAGATACGGTCATAATAATAGTGTTAACACTGTAGGTAGAATGTGTGTATATACATGCATGTGAATGCAAGGTTTGTGAAGAGGCTAAAGCCTTGACTTTGTAAATACAGGTTCTAAAAATTGCTGCAACTTTGTACATAACTGTTCAGAACAAATTAATCTCTTGTGACTATGGATATGTAGTCTGGTAAACCTCCTGTGATGATGACAGCAGGAGCTTCTTTTTAGGAGTCACTGCCGAACCTGACAGATCTTATGAAATAGGTCAAGTGCTTAAGATTGTGGGAGGCAGCTGGAGAGACAAGCTTGATAATTCGCCTCTCATCCGGACTCACTATCCACTGAAGAAGTAAGAATTGGTCTATTGAGCAGTTAATACAATTGCCTCTCAATGCTAATCATTTCAAGTGAGTGTTAAGCTCTTTACAACATGTGATTTCCACATGGTTGCCAGTGTAAGTGCTATCATTTCAGGCTTGCCAAACGCAAACGTTGCTGTCTAATACCAAACTGCTGTTACCGTACCTCTAAAGTTCAGAACCAAACTTCTCTATTGTTCTAATCAGGACCAGAAAGGAGGGAGCCTGACACTGTTTGACTGATCCTTTGATTTCTCTTTGTGGTAAATCTTACAAGGGTAATATTTTACCAGATTAAAGTGTCTCTGTCATAGATTCACATTTTTCAGTCACAGTGTGGGTTTTTCAGACCAATACAGTAGTTGGAGCTTTTATTCTCCACCTCAGCTCTGTGGGGGGATTTTGTTAACCTACAGCTGACCCATGACACTGTGTACATTACTTTTAGCCATGCTATATTGTGCCTCCACCCCACCCCTCCAACTCCCATATTCAGCTTCTAACGAGCCACATGCTGTGGCGCTCTGTGGAGGATATCTGGATCTGGGGGCGTGTGCCAGCAACTTGTAAAGCTGACTCTGTGAGACGTGGTGTTCAACAAAAAGCCACAAACCCCATCCTCCTGAGGGATCACATCCCAACAACTTCCATATGGTCTTTAAGCAGGAGGGTGCTATGATATATGGTCGGCCACGAGCTGCCCTAACAACACTGCAGCCTCAGTGTGCTTGATGGCAGGAGAGGGGCACTTGTTGTTAATGTTGCTTTGTAAGTGTCAATCATGCCCAGTCTTGCTTTTTGGGCTTACTGTTGAGAGATCTGCAAGATCACATGTACTTTTTTGCATCATGACACAGTGAAAAAAGAGAAGAGAATACTTTTCTGCTTCACATGGCCAAATTTGTTCTAGTTCTTTCTTCATTATTTCCCTTTTACAACAGCTCTTGATCAAAGATAACAAAAAGAAATTCTACAGGAAGACGTCTAGGTCCAGACGCTGAGTAGTACCTCATTTTCACCACACTTTCTGTCTATGGTAGCAATTAGAAAAACATGTGGCGCAGGAGGCCAAAACAGGACCTAATTGCAACCTAAAAACAGACACACCAGCTGGAGTGGAGAAAGCAGCACTCCTGGTTTGGGGAGACAAGCTGAGAGCAAGCTGTCCAGCGTCCATGTTAATGATGGGTTTTGGAATGATGAGGTGTGTATTGATTACAGGATCTGTCTAATGGGCCATAACTCTCTACAGGGCTGCCAAGGGAGTTTTATGCCTCTGAACTGTGAACTATGCAACCCCCACAAATCCACACGCGACGTATAAAGCTGAGGAGGGCTCTGTGGCTGTCCGTGTAGCAGTCATTTCACTGACGTCACCAGAAACACCAGCATTTTAAAACCCTCCTCCTGTTCTTGTAAAACGGGAGACTTGGTTCGCATCGGTGTTAGGTCTCTTTTTTTTTCAGCCTTTGGGAAAAGAACGTTCTTTCTTTTTCATTTTTTGTCATTTGAATGCCCCAGTGCTGCAGGACAATGGCAAAATATGATTTAATTAATGAGATATTACTCTTGCTCGTCATAAAATCCATCTATTCAATCGTAACAAACTGAGAAGTAAACTCTTAACTGCCGAGCTGCCTATGGGTGTTGTAGATTAAAAAGTGCACATTTTCCACAGGATATTGACTCATCATATCTACAGTAACACTGCAGAAAAACTAATGCATTTAGCAGTGCTATTGGTGTCCTGATGACTCAGTGGGTCATGGTGCACACTGCACATGTGCTTCACTCATGACCTCTAGCTGCATGTCATACACTATCCTATGAAGAGTGCATGCCATAAACCCTGAACAGTGTTGATCAAACATTTGTTACGCACAATAAATCTCTTTTCCACCATTAAAAGGAAAAACATGTGACTAGTGTAGATAAGAGCAAATATAAGTTATTGTGTGAATGTAGAGCAAATGTTAGCGAAAGAGCGAGTCTAATGTATGTAGACATTCCATTGTGTGTCAGGGAGCTTAACAAAAAGCAAACTGAGACGGCTTGTATCTATTAGGTGAAGATGGTGAACCTACATTTTTGGGTACTGTTTGGAGGTCAGAAAACGCTCACACGTGTATGTCCTTCATACTTAACCAGCTGCTTCACACATGTTGTACCAAAAGAAGAGCATCCATTTCACACACACGATCAGGTTTAAATCGAAAGCAATTGTGATAAATGATTCAACAGATAACATAAAAGGGGTGGACTTTATACTTTTGTAATGAATATACAATTATTTCAATCAATTCACAAAAAAACCCACATTGTGAGGGCTTTGACATCTGTGAAAATCTGATGGTGAACAGCTGAGTCGAGCTCTTGACGTGACTTACATTGCCCTCTCAACACTGGAGGGCTTTAATCCTACTCAAACTAGCCTGGGGACATGATGGAATTAGGGAAACATGCTACATGCTATATTTTTCGTGTAGAAAGAGAGGGAAAGTTACCTTGTGATGGGAGAGGTAAGCAAGAGAGAGAGACTTTCTGCATGAGGAGTTTTTTTAGGGTTGGGATGGGGCCCTGAGCGTCACAGCAGGCCAAAGAAAGCTGGAAGGCAATCAAAAAGAAACTCCTCTCTACCGCGTTTCACTCTGTCAATCACCAACTGCTTAAGAGACTGAAAACAACTTTATTCATCCACATGAATGATGCACCTTTCATCTGCAGTTTCTAAGACAGCAACGGGTTTAAATCAAGGGCCATCTGTGTACTTTTTTCAGAGGGTTGTGCTCTCACTATTGACTATAGTTGAAGCATGTTGCCATACGTACCGCACGCTTTTGCCAAAATATTGTGATGTATAGTGTGGTGAAACAAATTCTGAAGCAGAATCTAAAATACTGTAATTTAAATAACATGTCCTCATCTTGTACATATTCTATTCTATGACTTTCTTTTCTTATAATATTTTTTGTTTAATATTCTTTAATATCTTATTGTTAATTTTTATAGTTACAGCTCTTGATCTGCAGCTGTATGTTGCTTTACTCTACTTCTACCCTGTTTAGTTTTTCATCCCAAAAACACCAAAGAAAATTCCTCGTATGTGTGAACCTACTTGGCAATAAAGATAAAGCTAATTCTAAAAGCCTGCACTTTAGGGAGCACTATGAGCTCAGATGAAATGTAAAGCCAGTTCCCGTCTGTCCTGCAGTGAGTCTTTCTAGTGTTGCCCAGTCTGAAGTATTCTATATTCTCCAATACATTCACTCTGTGTGTGGCAGACCATGCCATTAATCCAATTACTAAAACAGCCATGTCAACTGGAGAAGCCAGAGCAACACAGCATAACTCTGATGCATGTAGTGACCCTGCCAGTATGAGCCAGCTATGCCAACACCTAGCATTCCTTTTTAGCATGGCTCTATGGATGGCAATGTTGGTGTGTCAGTCTGTCAGCTGGTCCAGACTGTAATATCTCAACAATTATTGAATAAATTGCTACTGGGTAATCCCCTGACTGTTCCTCTAGCGCCACCATGAGGTTGACATATGTGGTTTTTACTGACATAACTATTAGATGGAATTCCATGAAATTTGGTACAGGCCTTCATGTCCCCTTAGGATTAATTGTAATAACTTTGGGGATCCCTTATCTTTTCATCTTGCACCACCATCAGGTCAAATTTTCAATTTGTCCAATATTTTATGACCAAAAAATGAATGACACTCACGCAGTCTCTGCTGTACTTTTAGTGCTAATTAGCAAATGTTAGCATGCTAATTGTAAAAACTTAGATCGTGAAAGGAGTAAACATTGGTCTGCTACATATCAGCATGTTAACATTGTCATTGTATGAGTGAAAGGCACATTAAAGGTGCAAAAATAAGAGTGAAGCCTCTGAAAGAAGGAGAACAGATAAAATTCAAAGATATTTTCTGGTAATACTAGCTTTAAAAGTTCTTACTTTAATTGTTTCGCCCCCCAAGAAAACCAAACCAAAACCAAAACCTCAAAACAGTAATTCTACACTGATGTACAAGACATCTAATTGAGGGTTACTGTATTTATCCTAAAACTTGCCAGCAATTCAAACTTTCATCCTAATTCCACAGCTAAGTAGCTTACTATTTTGAAAACAGATTTCTGTCGCAATTCCCAACAAAGACTAATGGTAGGCCTACAACTTTAACTGAACCAACTTGCTGTTTTCCCTTTTTAGTAATTACTGTCAGGTGTACAACATTCCCACAGCTTACTATTACTGGCGTATTTAATGAATGATGTTGTTGATTTGTTGGCGAAGCATTTTAAAGTGGTATTACATTTCTATGAAAACCAGTAGAAGATTTTCCATTAAGATATACATTGGGGTTGAAGACATTTTAGACATTGAACTGACCATCTGCAGTGTTCAACACGAACATTTAATCAGTTTTTGTGTCAAGACAGTGTTAACAGTTACAGTAATGCAGCTGACAGACAGTCTTGTATTATAACTCAGAGGGAACTACTGCTGGGCTGTGACTGGGCAAGGCTACAATATGGCCTCCCTCTGCTCTTCATCTTAGCAAAAATACTTTTTGATGAACAGATGTGAATCACAACACAGTGAGGAATAAGTATACGTGCTGACCTAAAAACATGCTGCATTCATCTCTACGGGAACTTCGATCCTGCTTGCAAGTAAACAGATGGAAGTACAGACCAGCTTACACCTGGCCTCATTTTACCAGTCAAACACAACACACACACACACCTTTGGTTCCTGGCCACCATTAATAAAATTAATATTGGTTGGGTAAAACCTCAGCCATAAAAACCTTGAAGTTGAAGTTTTGAAGTTTTATCTTAAATTACAGCAGCTAACTTAACTACAACAGAAATAAACAGTATGCAGCAATGGAAATGCAATGTTTTGTTCTTCTTAATGGATCAAAGATTTTTATAACACAACCATGGCTATTTTCAGCCCATGGAATTTGCTTTAATACACAAACAGGTCTGCTAACCATCCATCCTGAAGCTGAAAACAGAGACAGTCAGCATCAAACCTGCCAGGATATGGGCAGGACAGAATCTTCAGGGAGCCAGACAACAATCTTCAAGCAGACCTACGGAGACCCAGACGTAGACCATTTTATAAACACATTTCTAAAGACATGTAGGCGCACTCCCTGGACAACTAGTGATCCAATTCCTGTCATATATTTGCTCTGAGCTCAACCCAATTGAACAAGGAGGTATTGTTAGGAAGCCATAACTTTAGACACCCAATCCAGCCTCGCGGGTGAAGCCTGCAGCTGACACTTTTAATATTAGACATTACTTCAATCCCTTCAGCGAGAATTACACAGCCCAGCCACGATATGTTTTTACTTATGCTCCCAGCCGACAGGTTTGTTCCTTTTCTTTCCCCTACTGTGAACATGTTTTCTCATGCTGCCATCTCCTAATAAAGCAGCCTGGGTCTCAGACGGGGACAGAATAAAGATAGCCTGAGCCTGTTTTCCTCCACGGAGGTCTTCTACGTGGGGGCTTCCAGTCTCAGCTCCAGTCTGGGGTCTTTGTGTTGGCACTTTGCCGGCCGTGGGGCTTCACTCAGCTGATGATAGCATAGCCTCCAGTCAGACCTGGGTGAGGGCCAAGCTTTAAGAGGGTCCAGATGGTTGGACAGACCCCTGGCCTGCTCAGATCCACTGCCTTGTGTAACACAGGCATGTTAGACTGGACCTGTTAATTTCTGGCAGATTAAAAGTATTTACCCTTTTAATTTGGGTAACTGCCTCTCCATCTATGTAATTTACACATTGGTAAGTGTGCCTTTTGTTGGGACTTGATAAAAAATGGAAGGAGGCTTTGCACCTGGCAGGAGGGAAGGAGATCTAATTAGGAGGCTGCTGGGGCCAATCAGCTTGTTGTGTAATTGACTGGCTGATGTGTGTTAACTGTGTGTGCGGGAGATAATTAGCAGAGAACAAACAGAGAAAACAATAAACAAGGCAAAAAGAAGTAGATAGATAGATAGATAGATAGATAGATAGATAGATAGATAGATAGATAGATAGATAGATAGATAGATAGATAGATAGATAGACAGACAGATAGATAGATAGATAGATAGATAGATAGATAGATAGATAGATAGATAGATAGATAGATAGATAGATAGATAGAGAGATAGATAGATAGATAGATAGATAGATAGATAGATAGATAGATAGATAGATAGATAGATAGATAGATAGATAGATAGATAGATAGATAGATAGATAGATAGATAGATAGATAGATAGATAGATAGATAGATAGATAGATAGATAGATAGCACAATGGGAGACAGAAAAAGCAAAAGACAAGTTAGTGTGTTAGTGAACAAATGCCAGCTGCTGGGTTTTACTTTACTCGTAAAACTTAAAGATAACTCTCTTTAAAAAATCTCCAGTTCCAACCTGTTATTTCAGTCAGAAGCAAACAATGGAGGTCATAAACGTGAAATTGAAACATGACATGCAAAGAGTAAATCTGGTGTAAGCTGTAACCATTTCTGTATTGAACTGGGCTCCTTGTCAAGAATAGGTCAACGATAAGACTCTGACATACCAGCACAGCTTCTCTTAACAATGTGTAAGAATGTTTTTGTCAATATTGCGTTTAAAAGAAGTGGCCTATTATTAATTTGCAGCCGATGTCTTCTATTCCACTTTTAATTATCTGGCAGTTAGGATATCCAATACTGCTGTGGTCAAATAAAAGAAGAGGCAGTTCCACCCATAATTAAGGCCTTGGTCAAAAAGAGAGCCAAGTGCTAAGTAGTAGTAATTTCCATGCAAGGATCTTACATGAAAAGAAAAAGCAAACACCACATGATGAACATGACCATGGGGGAAATAACACCAAAGGAAAACTTTCTCAGGGCAATTCTACTTGACAGGATAGGCGTTAGTAGTCATTTACTATGTTATTTTTCAGTCTGTGTGCTTAAGATTGTAAAGTCTCTCTGTCTGCAAAGTTTACTAGTTCAGCTCTAATATACATAACACATTAGTGTGCTTGTGTGCTGCTTCAATACTTCACATATATGCATTACCTTAGTTTGCAAATAATAAAATTGTTGTCTTTAGTAGCTAGATGAAAGAGTATTCAGGTAGATTACATAAAATGTACATAGGACAATCAAGTTTTTACTCACGTTTTATGCAGCGATTGGTTCCTGGTGCCAAAGCCCAGCCTGAGCAGCACTGCTGACCTCCACACACATTAGGCCTGAATGAGGAAAGACATATACAGAAACCAGGGTGAACTAAGACACTGATGGTACTGTTTCAAGCATACATTTCTCTGTTTCATAGAGAGGGCTTCATCTTAATCCATGGAGCAATAGCAGTGAGTCTGGCAGGTCTCAAACCTTTGCATGACAAACTGATCTGATTGTGCAGGCTGTCATAGTTTCAGATCATTCTGATGTGGCTGGCCTATTGATATGAACACCTTAGAGATTGCGCATAGACCTAATTGCATTTTATTTGATAAAAATTTCAGGGCAAGTCACGAAACTCTATCTTAATGTGGACCCACAAGTCCCTCTTTCTGTTATGCGAGAGTCCAGAGTGAAAACAAATACAGAGTTATCTGAGCCTTGAAAGGATTATGCGAGACACACGGGACATGAAAAGCACCCAGCATCTTCTATAAATCACTGAGCAAATGAGAGATGACAAGTTTTAAACAGTTATAACTGGATTCTTTGCACTCTTTAATCCGCACTTGCAGCGCAGGCCAATTCTTGCAGTGAGATAGATGAAAAGGCACCAGACCGCAAGAGCAACTTCAGGGCAACAGTCAACGCTCTGGCATGGATCTGTGCCCCATCATCTTTTCACAAGATATTACAGTAAGTGGATGTCTGACTCATGGTGATTTGAGAAGATAACGGGAATTGACTCATTGACCTCAGTCGGATTGCACTTATTAGATACTGCGAGTGTTACCGAGGCGTCACAGGGATAACATGCAGTTGTTTGGGCCCTCTGGCAGGCTTAGCTTTGTCATAAATCTAACACATCAGGCCAGGCCCGTGCCAAAGACATCAGTAATCACATTCAAATCCCATCAAGGGATATATGTATGTAATGGAAAACTTTATACAACATAATTAGGATCATGCCACAAGTTAAAATATAGATAACACCGTGTTCACACCTAGTTATATTTTTCTTTAAACCCCAACATGAGGCGGTGGAGTATTATTTCACCACTGAGCTATCTGGATCAGTTAAACGTCTGACAGGTGCATTGAAAACAGAAGGGGAGTCATACTGAGTCAACATGAATGTAGAGTTAAGTGAACCCAGCGCTGCCGGTGCCGCAGGGTACAGTAAACGAGTAAGCTGAGTGGGAATTCCAAGAGGAAATGTGTCATGAAAACACTTTCTCTAACAAGCAGCGGATGATTCATCTGAAGCTAATGAATCAAAGAGTTAAAATCACCGCGCAGACTACTATAAGGTAATGTTCCCGCAGAGTTATGTAACACCACCTTCATGCTTCTTTAAAACTCAAAGAACCCCATTCATTCGACACTGGAATATCTGTTTTTGGCAGTGTCAAGAAAGGCACGCGCCCCGCGCTGCAATAAAGCATGTTGGACCTAATACTACGGGCAGCTATTTGCTTTATGCACTGCTTTAAATAGACAGCCCCTTAAGTCAACCATGCATCAGTGCAACTTTCTGGCTGACAGATACATTGAGAAATGTTTAAGGCTTTAAGGTGTGATGGATCAAGGCATATTAGCACATTTATTCCATGGACAGAGTCAGTAATATGCAGATAGAAGTACTGGACAACATCCCTGTCCATCATTTCTCTTGGGTGTTAAGTGGTGAGTATTAGTTTTCAGATCCTGCACTACAAAGCCCTCTTAACAGAAGAAAGTATCAATAGCTATCAGGTGGGCAAGGGGGCAGACTCAGGGCATGAACTGAAATGTATAGTCAATGAATCATTTATCTCTTGGGCTACATCATGGTTTAGGCTTAAGGCAGGTGAGTACACATTATATGTACTGTTTGTCTACAGATGGCGAACCAATTGGCTGAATCCTCCTATTGCTTGTAAAGCATTCCCCATAAATTGGCCATATAAAGAATCAATTTCCTAAAGGCAAGAGGCCCTGTTATGACACACAAAAGAGATATTTCATATATATTTCAGTGTCTGCAACCCAAGGTGAGCCATTCAAATCCCCCTCTGATTATTATGTAAACACTCTTCTCTCCAGCGTGTATCATTCCTTATCCCTATGGAACAAGCAGGACTGAATGCCCGAGCGTTCATTTAACAAAAATAAAAGGGCTCTGATATGGAAACAACCCATCGTCCTGTTTGGAGTTTAGCAGAGACAAGAAAAAAGGAATTTGCAGCATTGAGAGAGGGCCATCAGAGAAACAGGTGTTTCTGATCACTAAGCAAATTTGCAAATGTTCACCAGCCAAGGCTCCGGCTCAGCCACTACAATGGCCACAGGCAACAGCACAAAACTGGGGCACACACATTGAAGTAGTCTGCGGCCCCTCTCCTACTACAATTTAAATATACTGTAATGTGAAGTAATGGGAGGAAATGGTGATAATGCAGTGTTGCATTAGTCTCAAAACAGTTCAAATGCAGTTTACCCATTTATATAGCCTACATTTGCTGTTCATAAGCTTCCTCTATCAGCCCAGTAATCAGCACAGTGTTAAATTATTCCATGTCCTGTCATGACCCTAGTGATATAGTATGATATATTACAGTAATTCATATTTAGTTGAAGTGCAGCTCTTTCACCTAATAGGTTTCAGTATGTTTCATGCACTATAACCAAGCTGTACTGATTTGGAGCAACACTTTGTAGCCATTTTCAGTGGGTTGTTATGTTACATCATCACTTGGTTTGCCTTGCAGGAAAATAGATTCTGCTGAAGTGGGCCACCACCACTTTACAGTAAACCACATGGACTCCTGTACAGTAAAATAGGTCACAGGAACTCCTTCTAAAGTAGGCCTACTGCTCACACAGTGAACTTGAATGGCTTGAACAGCTTGACAAAACAAAGTAAAACATTTAAACAGACTGTAGAGCACTTGGCTGTCATTCTTACCCAACAATTCTCCTCGTGCTGGCAGAGCTGGGCTTGCTGCTCTGCCTGCGGTTCACTTTGGTTCTGTGCTGCTGGTTGGCCGGGTGTCTGGCGGTGCGCAGCGCACCATCCCTCGGCGCAGAGACGAGGTCTTCCCAGGAGGCGCTTGCAGCATGAAGCGGTCCTGTTGTGGATATGTGACTGCCATCCCCTTGGGATAATGTGCCCCTGGGCAGGCGGACCAGAGTCCTTGAGTTGCGGATCCCAGGAGAGGTTTCACCGGATGGTCTGGAGGAGGCACTGTCCTCTGGTCCTCTTGGCGAGTGACCTTGACTCCTCACCCGGGACTGCTGCTGGTCCCAGACCGCCCTGCCTGGCCCTGCACCGGCTTTCCTCCCACCTGTTGTGTCCTTGTGACTGTCACCAATGCGCACCAGTGCAACAGTCAAAATCATTAAAACGGCAAATCCTGCACGGTCCATTTTGGGCATGCAAAGTTTTGAAACTACCGCGTAAAAGGGCAGATCGCGTTACAGTTTGATCGAGAGACACTAAAATATGAGCAAATTAAAGAAAACGCGATTAGGCTACACGAGCTCAGCAAGACTGCATCCTCTTCCAAGAATGAAAAAAGCCTGGATACCTCTTCATAATGCCCAGGTAAGAGTTTGCGCAGAATGTCTTCAGGTTGTCAAATAAGCACCTTTCAGTCCAAAGTGAGAAACTGAGCTTTTCTCCTTCCAGCGCTGGGAAAAAAAAAATGTTATTTTAAGCTAACGTTAATCCATCTGTTTTAGTTTATGTCAAACAAGAAAAGAGGCGCAAAGAGAGCAGCGCGCTGGCTCAAGGGCTGCTGAAGCTGTACTCCTACTCCAAGTGAGCGAGTTTGAATCGTGCTCCCATGAATATCACCACCTCCTTGGATCTGAAGTCACCGGGAATTTTTGTGGGGATTGCATGCGCTTTGCAAGAAGAAACTCCCCCTTGTCGACTGTATTGTGGCTTCACTCACGGCAGCGCTCTGTCCATGTGCCCACACGCACTTTCTCTGTGCGTCTTTTTCTGTGATTTCTTTGAACAGGATGATTGGGATTATCATGAATGCAGCTGCGTTAATCGTTACCTTCTACTACAATATCATAAAGATTTAGAAACTAGATGTTTTACTTTAATACTTTACAGCAGTGGTTGCTGGGTTATTTAAGTTATTGCAGTTATTGTATGATGATTTGAGTTAATTGAGTGAAGGCCAATTATTTCATCTTAATGAAGTGCCATTGCAGTGTGAAGCACTCTGAATTCAATTTACAATGCTGCAGTCTAACTTTTATAGATTACAACATGTAAAACGTGCATCCTGGCAATTTGTGGAAGTACACACATGCTTTGATCTAGCAGTAAGGTATGGGAAGCTCACAGTTCAAACTCTGAAATCTTGGAAAACTGGTCAGGTTATGTAACAGATCCCATTCATCTGCCCCTCTCATCCATGCTGCATCATCACTTTCCCTCTGACTCTCTGGAAACAACACATTTCTCAACAACCCAAAGAGAGTTGGCTCCCTCCTCTCATTCAACCCACAACGATGCTCGCCTGTCTCTCTCATGAGTGGTCCCCGAGCACCATTACCACTCACAGGACTGCCATCCAAAACACACAGCAGAGGAGAGGAAGACCAGTAGTCTGCCTGTTCATTCTCCTTCCCACCATGATTGAGGTATACAAACCTCTCAAAAGGGATTATTTTTACTAAGAAAACTTTTTTAAAAAAGGTTAATGAATGAACACTTTGAAGAGAGTGTCCTCTCTGCTTTTGAATCTCCATGGAAAATTATGTCTGTGTGGAGATTTGGGCTGAGCACCAGAGCTGATTACAGCTCATCTTGCAACCCCTGAGAAATCTAATTAGAGAAAGTGGCTGCATTTGTCTTATGACTGTCCAAAAGTCTCACTCCACGCCTGGCCTTGCCTGGCTGGTGTCAATGTCGTAGGTCAGGGCCAGTTGACCCCGGTCCTGAAGGATTGTAACAGTATTGTAACAATTACGTCCTAGGCTGCTCGCACACACGCAAATGACAGCTAATTGTTTTTTTTTAAACTTACAACTAAGACAAAGGCAACACCAGACAAATGATGTTGCAGCGGCAGAGGTACTCTTAGCAGGTCAGAAATGTGTTACTATGTTGATACCGTTGACCTGGGATGCATGCAAGTGAAGTACCTAGTTTTTGTATATCTCAATACTGAGAGACACTGACATGTATTGAAGAGGAAATCCAAGTTCGGGAGGAGGTAACCAAGTCATACACAGACAAATCCATGAGGTGCTATCTGCTCAGGGACCTGTGTGAGTGAGCAGCTGGCTGCAGCTCAACTGTTGCTGTACTATAGCCTCAGTCTGTTTCTGTATCTTGTTATAAGCCTCATATTGTATGTAGAGCAGTGGTTCCCAACCTCTTTTGGCAGATGTACCCCAACAGCCCTGACAGATGCATTCAAGTAGCCCTTCATCAACACCACCTGTCATGTTTCAAATGTGTTTATTTGAATTTATTTTATTTTTTTGATATTATTTAACACTATTGATAACATAAAAGTGGACATTGTTGCAATAATATGCTCATGTCATTTTGTCAATGTGGTTAAGTTTGCATAAATGTGTACTTCTACTACTAGGAGTGGCAGAAACTGGACATTTCAATTATTTATCCATTACTTTATCTACACTCAGCTCTTAGGTAGCCAGCAATTTCAACTATTCATCCATTAGTTTTAGCTATTTCAACTGTCAATCCATTATCTATTTTTACCATTTATCCACTAAATTTAGCTGATTACTTTAACTGATTAATACTCTCAGATAAGTATTTTAACTGTTTTTCATTACTTTTACTAACTTTTTAGACCTCTCTGCTCACTTGCTCATTAGTTTTCACACAATCAATTGCAACACATAGTGTTCAGGTGTTACAGCTGATTTAATTTGTGGATATATTTTTTAATCAGTAAGTTTAGCTACTCAACACATACATCTTTCACGTACCCCCTGGCAACTGCAGAAGTATCCTCTGGGGCACAAGTACTCCTGGTTGGGAATCACTGAAGATCTGTGGAGCAGCTATACATGTTATAAAAGTGGGCCTTATGTGGCCCAATTTGATACAATTTGGAGCATCTGGAGGAACTCTAAATACCAGGAGGATGTCTCTGGCTATGACCGAAGCTTCTACACAAAGAGTCCTTTGAAAACTCTGGCATGACAACCAAGCCACTCCTATCATCTTTCAAATGCAGAGCAGAAATATAAATGCATTACACTGCACAGTTTCTTACAAAGCACAGGGTCATAGAAACAATAACAATATCCAAGTCTTGCAGTTGCACTGCTGCACACAACTTGTATGCGTGTGTGTGTGTGTGTGTGTGTGAGTGGATTTGATTTGTCTCCAGACTACTTAGTGCTTTTTAATTGCCCCATTTCCTAGATGGGTTTTCAGTGTATAACTGTTTGAACCGTTTTGAAGCTACTGAACACACATTTGGTGCCTTCTAATCAATGGTAACAAACTCCACATCAGCATGACCATCCCAAGAGAGACTCATTTGCATCCATTCAGCTGAAAGCGACTGCCTCGTCACCGTTGTGCAAGTGGAGGGTCAGAGTTCAAGTGTACCCATTAGAAAGCCAAACAGTATCATTACACCCAGAATGTAGGGCTCTCATTATAAGCAAGTATCAACGGTGTATTCTTAGCCTCGCCTCCAGAATTTTAAGTGATCCGTGTGAATCAGTCTCTGTGATGCCTTTCAATGGAGAGCACCAACAAGGAGCGTCAATCTCTTCGTTAGCTACCTTTGCCATTTGTATCAAAGCCCTCAGCTCTCCTTCCTCTTTGCCCAGGAGCTAACATAATACTGACATTGTTCAGACTGGGCAGCAGGGAGGACCTGGGGGAAAACGTGGAAAAGGGAGGTTCGTTTGGCAGAGAAACACTTCGTAAAAGCTGAAATTATGTGCTTTATTAATGTAGTTTTTTTTCATTGAACATGACAGCTTTTCCTTGGAAGGACTATAACAGAAGACCTCCATCGTGCTTCGTAACAGATTGAACAGTGTACATAAAACAGGCATTCACGCAACAAGAGGAAACAGTTGAAGATAGAGCAGGATGAATGTAATGTGCTTAGGCCAAGGACTACAGGGTCTTTCCCAGCTTGTATGAATGAGGTGCTGTCAGCTGGGTAATAGAAGTAGGTCACACGGGCGTTATTTAAGACAGGCACTTCCACTTCGTCTTTCATGATATTCATACTTGTCTTTTTTATATGGATGTTGCGAGTGCTGGTTTGAAAAAAATGGAGAATTGTATGTGTGTGCTTCAAAGCCATACTGTACATGCGAGCCTTGCACAGCATTGTTATACATTACTGGGGACACAGGGAAAATCTATCAACTCCATCTCTGCTTTCAAATAGTGGAGCGATCCAGAAACTTGTTAAAGTTAGACAGACTTTAGCACCATTGGCCTATGTTTCTGATGCATGTCATAGCACTGGCAATACATCCACCCTGCATTACTTCACGGCTGATTGATCGGCTCATTCATTTATGGGTGTGAGTTGTTAAGTTAACAAAGGATTTAAGCTGCCTGAGATGTCAGTGCTAAAAGAAATCTGCAAGAAAACTGTAACAAAGATGAGATTAAGTACTTCCCTTTTGCAAATTACCCTTTTGCACGCTCTGAAAAGCTTCACCAGAGGACAAGCCATTTTGGCTCTGGTACATAAATCATTATACATCATATATTACAGCACAGTCTGTGATATGGATGGACCCAACCGGGTGCCAACTGCATCAAGTTAAGCCTCATGTCAGAGGTCAACCTGGAGAAACAAAAAAGACTCAATTCTTCTTTCGATATTTTAGGTTTTGTTGATTTACTCAATGAGTCAGTGATATTATCAGCATGGTTCTGTGAGGTTTAAGACAAGGTCGAATGGATAGTCTTCTGACTTGATAGGGGCTAAATGTTTTAGGGGCAGAGCTCAGAAGCTTCCTTGTGTTGTCTGATGTTTAGGTTTAGACAACAACGGGCTCGGTGGACAGGTTGGTGAGTTTTCTGCTGGTGTAATAAACTGTGCGGTGGACAAGGGCAACCACTAGTTATCCACTGGCACGTGAACCCCCACAAAGCTGGTGCCCTGAATACCTCTGCTCCCTGGATATTTGCATGGACGTTGGTTCCTGAGATATGAATTTTAGAAAAGATAGACGGAGAGGGAGATGCTGCCCCTTGCTTCCATCTAGGTGCTAAATATGCAAAAAGTAAAACAGTTCTCTCATTGGTTACGTTGTATCGGGGTCGGTTAGCTGACAGAACCATCTCTGCTGTTTGAAAAGTGTTCCGTAATGCTGCATTACATTGTAACCAAGAAATCTGATCACGACTGTCCGTTTCTCTCCCCCGTTTAACTGAAAGTGAAATTTGTTGGACCAAGGCAGTTGGTTCAGACAGAAACACAGAAAGAGAAAGATTCCTGTGGATTTATAACAATTTATGGTTCTAGTTTTAACACATTAAAATTGTTTTATTGATGGCAGCCTTGGTGGGCTGTTGAAATATACACCGGCTAATGTTTTCAACTCTGGTCAGTTAGAAAATCTACTGCTCAATTCTGTAAATGTTTTCTAAATCCTCCACTTTAGCCTTGACTTTTGTGGTGTAGTCCTTCTGGCTCTTGAAGTTTGATTTAAAAGTGTCTCCTATGAACAATACACAGAATGATGTCACACTACTGCATGATAAATGCCACTGGAGCGGATTCAAAGGGTGGATCATGCTGGCAGCCAATTAGGTCAAATAAGAACTTGCCATAACTTTCCAGAAAACATACATTTTAAAAAGATGTGGGGCCTTCTAGTCATTAGCTAGATCACAATCACATGAAATCAATCACAACATAAATCAATACTGGCAATAATGTCTAAATAAGTGTGAGATGGAGACTGTGCCCTCTGTGACATGCATTCTTGTAAATTCAGAGTATTTAGTCATCATGTTTTCTTTGGCTCTTCAAAAGAAAAAGCAGAGAGAGGGGTTAATGTGTGTGATAGATCATCCTGGCTTTTCACTCTGAGCTTTCTTCCTCCTTCTCCCCATTTTTCGCTCCCCTCCCTTTAAATTTTCCTGGCCCCTCACTCTCGATTTAGCGTGCCTCTCTAGCTGTTGGCCCGGGGCCCCATAGGCTCTCCTCCTTCTGGTCCTCCTGGCTGTGACCTGACCACTAGGCCCACTGGACCGGCTCAGCTGCTATTTGTCCTGGAGGGGTGATAGATGGCCGCGCGCCTCGCAGCTTCGCTCCCCATTCACGTTGTATCACGGTGTCTCCACCAACCAACCATGGAAAATCAAGGTCAAGCATTTTCCGCATTAGCAGCTTTACCAGGAGGATAGAAATGGATATCGACTCCAATTACCCTACACCCTCCTCCCACCATAGGAGAAACAACTGCTCCACACACTTATCTCCCAGAAGTACTAAATGATGGCTCTATTCAACACAGTTTCAGACAGCATGAATGATGCAGAGGCAGTATTAGATTGGATATTTTAGAAATTGGGGTAAAGGTGAGACAGGCACCTCTGAGTTCATGCCAACGGTCTGGCATCAAACTGCCAATGACTTTCTGATATAATCTGGTATGTGGAATTTTCACTTTCAAGAGTGTCA
The DNA here is from genome assembly GCA_011952105.1 of Coreoperca whiteheadi. Lineage (NCBI taxonomy): Eukaryota > Metazoa > Chordata > Actinopteri > Centrarchiformes > Sinipercidae > Coreoperca > Coreoperca whiteheadi. The sequence continues at coordinate 16,905,617 of CM022480.1, read as the reverse complement.
TGCAGATCTTATAAAAATTAGTTTTATTTCTGAACCAGGACCTGTAAAAATGCTGTTCACACTTACAGGAAAACTTTAAATTCTACTCACTTAACTCCTTAATTGCCTCCAGAGGGTCACTCCTTTTTCAACATATTTTCAACCAAAAGGCTCCTGAAAGTTTGGAATCTTCTTGCTTGTCTACCAAACCCACAAAATTATATAAGGGTTTGTAGAACAAACAGTTGTGGCACAGAAACTGTGATTGTCTGACACTGTATAACAGTTTTCTTATTTTACCCCAAAGCCACCTACTCAACAGTCTGACCGCACGCAGGACAAAGGAAAGAGTTACCAAACTGTCAGTTGTTTTGATATTAGACTGCAGTCTGTTGAGTAATACAGGTTAAGATCTGTTTACTTTTACTGCTGGGAATGGATGATGCATAAACCACATTTGCTGGTTGACTCACTGATGACACGTGCCTTCCAGCCTCCGACGCGACAGCACATCAATTTGGAATGGTGCCGTAGTTTGGGCCAAACTAATTACTAGCTGTGTTTTCTAGCAGTGTTCTCCTTCCCATATGTAGAGTTCAGTTGCATGTAATGTTCATGTTTTATGGCTGCTGGTCCTGCTGGATGGGCCTCATGCTTGGTTAGCTGTGAGCAGAGAATCATGTGCTCTCTTCAGCAACAGTTAGGTGAATGAAAAATCTTCTTCACTGCCCCCAATTAACAGTGAAGGTCGAGCGCCAGAAAGTTATGATGCGATTTAACCCCCCGCATGAGGTCAATTTGACCTGAATAGCTTCCTATTAAGCATGATAAATTTGTTATTTTTCAATCCATTAAACCTTTTCCCCATAGTCCATTTAGTCAGAAAAACCATTGGCCTGCCGTAACCTACGTTCAGTTTACCATGAGCACGCTTCAAGGAAAAAGGGGATGACACAACAATTAGCCGAGATGACTTCAAAGTGTTTTCTGCCACAGGCTTTTGCTAATTATCAGTCACCAGTGTTGGGTGGGGATCCCTCCAGCGCGAGGGTCAATAGGGTAACATCAACAGCAGCATATAACAAAGACTAAACTTCAGTCCAGCCGGTACGACGGCCATCAATGAAACCTTGTTATAACCATGGGATCTATGGGACAGGACCGAGGGCAAGAATGGGCGTGTGAGGCTCAGGGAGGAAGCCTCTCTGACTGAACTGACCTGTCTGTAAGACCCCCCCGGGCAGACAGACACCAAGGCCTCCGACAGATGTTTGGGAAAACTGCTCTATTCATCATGGTACTTTTGTGGAATCTCTTTGAACTGCTTTTTTATTTTGTGTCAAACTCATCTTAACAAGCATCACAGAATTTCAGTGACATAGATAGACAGACAGACAGACAGATAGATAGATAGATAGATAGATAGATAGATAGATAGATAGATAGATAGATAGATAGATAGATAGACAGACAGACAGACAGACAGACAGACAGACAGACAGACAGACAGACAGACAGATAGATAGACAGACAGACAGACAGACAGACAGACAGACAGACAGACAGATAGATAGATAGATAGATAGATAGATAGATAGATAGATAGATAGATTAAATTATTCAGAATGGGAATTCCATGTCTGTTAAGCAGGCTTTAGTTCCTGGATGTCGCCCATCACTGCCGAGCTCGTAAATTACACCCCTGAGGGAGCTGTTGGGCTGGACGTGTTATTGTGCAACACTGTCTACAAGCCCACACCACACTCAACTTTGTCCAGTGTTCACATACACACACACAAACATAAATTGGCATGTTCACAATGGAGTGTGAAGTCATGGCATGGTTGCAGGGTCTCAGTCAGCCCATGTGGAACTGCCTTTTCCTCCCACTCTCCCGTGCTGCAGCACTGGGGTTTAAATCACCCAAGGCAACGATGACAAAATGACAACGATAAAACTATAAACAAAAAACAGCCGCAGAGCCGATAAAACTGCGCTTCCCATCAGCTCGCAAAATGAATTTCCGCAAAAATAAAGCACGGACAAAGAACCACAGAATGTATTCTGTGGACTGTCTTTTGTTAACATTCCAGTTCACTGTAATGTAAAAGTGTTTATATGAGTCTACTCCAGCCTGCCGGTACAGCTGAGTTTTATACTCAAGCGCTCCGTAGGGAGCAGGAAGAGAGGCCCCGTGTGTCCAGAGCCCCGTCTCCTGAGCAGCACTAAGCACTCAGCAGGCTTCAAGGGCGAATGTTCATTAGGGAGCCAAGTTTTAATAAGCCCGCAGACAGACATGCTGCTAAACAGCCTCAAGTGCCAGAAGAGGTGAATTTACTTATCCTGCTGATCCTCGTGACTTCACATGGCATCATGAGTAACGCATCTGCATAGATGACCCATCACTACCGCACATCACTTACGATCAGGTCGGGGAGTAAAGTATGTAAAATGCATTAGATACTTAGTTTGTGGAATTGGTGTCGGATTGATGCAATTGAAGTGAGACTAACTGGTCAAGCAATGTATATTACATTTCATCCTTTATTTATCTAGTGAAAGCTGACTGAACGTGAAGTATACACTCCACACTCACACAGCTGTGCACACTCACACCAGCTCAGCGCAACAGCAGTCTTGGTTAGGGCTAAATGCCTTGCCCAAGGGCATCTAAGAGGTGTTCATCATTCACTTGCTCCAAATGATTTCCCCAGTAGGTCATGGAATTTAAACAGCTAGATAATAATCTTTGCCATCAGGCTCTTATTTTCTCATCAGCGGTGGAAGAAGTATTCAGATCGGTTACTTAAGTAAAAGTAGCAATATAATCATTAAGAAGTACTTGAAGTATCAAAAGTAAAAGTCCCCATCATACAGAAGAATGGTCCACGTGAATTACTTATTATATTATTGGGGGGGTGGGGAGTTATGTGCTAGACTTATTCTTGGCTAGCTAGCTAGACTGTTTACAATCTGTGAGAAGCTAAGCTAACCAGCTGCTGGCTGTAGCTTCATTTTAGCAGGAATCATTTTTCTCATGTAACTCTCAGCAAGAAAGTGAATAAGCATACTGATATTTCCCCAAATGCAGAATCATTCCTCTAATCTGAAAAGTAGCTATATCTGGCAGATAAATGTAGTGCAGTAAAAGTACAATATTTCCGTCCTAAATGTAATATAAGTAGGATGAAATGGAAGTAAGTAAAGTACAATTAACTCAAGAAAATGTACTTTGTTACATTCCACCACTGTTTCTCATATATTCATACTGAACTGCAACTGTATCATATCTATTAACCACCCACAAGAGCGGCTTTTTTATTCAAACAAATTATTCTCAATACAGTCCAAAGATAAGAACGGGGTGGCGCAGTGGAAGCTTTGCTTTGTTTTCTATGACAACTGTTAAGATGCAAGACACCAGTTATATATGATGTAATGAAAAATGAAAACACAAGGTTGTACTTTATCACTCTGTCATTATGGAGTGAATTGAGTATGATAACTGATTCAGTGTTGTTTCTATAATCTCAAAGTGCTCTCAGTGCAGAATGAGTATACCTAACCAGCTTCCTTTCTTCATGGATAGTCTTGGCACGGTCCAGACCCGTGTTTATCTAAGGAAGAGGTAAATTACCAAATGAATAAAAACAGTATGACAGCTCAGTAGAAAAATACATGATGAGGGACATGACAATTATCAAGAGCTGTTAACAAAACGATAACGCCATCAAATTGTACTTCAACTGTTTCTACTTAACTGCGTTGGCCGCGAGATAAGATAACCTTGAGGAATCAATCACTGGGCTTGTATATTAAGACTTGCATGACAGACCTTGATATAAGTCCATTCTGCGTGGGATGTTTAGATAGATTTCAGAGCAAATTTTGGCTTAAAATCTTGCACATTTTGTTCTGTACCCGGTTTTTTGTTTGGAAATTGTCTAAGGCTGCAGGGGATTTCATAATGGGCAAATGGAGAATGGAATGGACGGGTGTAGTTGATATTCATAAACAACCCAGTCTCTGTTTGTTGTTTGTAGATTGATCCAGAATATTTTAAGCCTCCCTCTGAAAATAAACAGATTCTGTGGTGTTCTTACAAAACAAAAAAGACATATGCAGTCAGTGATATTATCCACAAAAGGCCTGGCTAATATTAGAGGCTGTGATGGTCGGATTCCTGCTAGTCCTACTACTGTTTCCCACCACCTTATTGTTTTCCTCTCACCAGTTGAGTGTGTGTGATGAGAAGTTTGGTAATCATTGGCTGTGATTGCTTGCAGAGGGCCCGGCCATCTGTCCACCATTTAGCATAAAGAATGATTCCATGTTTGAAGCGAGGAGTCGGATCTACTTATTAGATCACTGCGTCATCCCTTATGATGATGGATAGTGTCGTGTAGGGTCACTCTTTTATTGGTGAATTGATCAAAAAATTTACTCAGTGTGTGTCTGAGGCCAAGCTACATCTGGAGGCAACCTGGGGGCTGTTAATCACAAACCTAAACAGAAAATAGCTCAATCTCCTTGTCGCAAACACCCAGGAACTCCTTCAGTTGCGTAACAGCCTTTATTATGTCATTTTCATACTTAGCAAAAGACAGAAAATTGAAGGTTTTCATATTTATGTGGTAATAAATACAGGGTGTCTCTGAATCTTGATAAAACTTAAGTGTTACATACTATATTTACTTGGAAGTTTATTTCCATACAAAACCTCCTTATAAGTCTTTCTGGCAAATTCTTTGCTGATGTAATGTTTACTTTGCCACAAAAATCTTGCTGTTGCATTCTCTAATGACTGCAACAAGATCACAGATGAATTCAGTGGATGGAAAATATCTCAACCGCAGTCCATGGACAATGTTTGATATCTGACTAAATCTGTATGTCCTTGAGGAGCAGTTGGCCTGTTATGCAAAGGGATACGGGCTTTGAAATGATGACGGTGGTCTGGAATGGACGCCTTCAAAAGTTGGGGGATTCCATCAGGTCTGTGAAATATGTTGGCTAATTGGAAGGGGTAATGTTGGGAAAGAAACAAAGAGCGGGGGAATGGGGGTGTGGGGGGTGCAACTTCTTCACAGCTAGTCTGATTGATTATGATGACAGTGCAATGGCGGAAGATACAATGAATATGGAATGTTCTTGTGTGTGTTCATAGGGTTTCACAGTCTGGACAGTGTCACCAGTGGGCCTTCTTCCCTGTTCCTCAGGTTTAGTCCAAATGAAGCAAACAAATCAGAGGCATGACATGCATGTCTCTCCTCCATCTATCAACCCAGAGCTGGAATATGTATTTGCTTTGACTGACCTCATGCAGGAATTTCACAGCAACAATCCCTTTTCCTTTTTGGATCTCAATCGTAGCCTGTTGCATTCTGTTCTGTTCATTTTACTTTGATGTGTCTGTTGAAAACTGTAAAGCATAAATGCATTCGTTGTTTTGTCAGCACCGCATGACTCTTATCTGTGAGTAATTGCTCACAAAGACCTTCTGTTGCCTATAGCATAAAACAAATCACTCAAAGAGAATGAGTCATATTTATCATCATGTAAACAAATCGGTGAAGTCATGTGTTCAGAAAATGAGAAGAAGAAAAAGGTCTTTAAACTCAAACATACTTTAAAGGTATAGTTATACAGATACAGATGTGTTTCTCGCTGATATTCTTGGTGTAGCAGTGTGGAGACCCTTGATGGGGGTTCCTTTTTTGGAACCTTGCTTGAAACAGTCACTATAAAAAGAAAAATATACAGGCAGTTCCTCGCATAGCTCAAACCGGGAGCAAAGAAAGCACTCTCTGCCATGTCTGTGGCCTCTCTCATGTCCTTACTTGTTTCTGGACTTGTGCTCCCCTGAGTGTCCTGGATGGTATCCTCATCATCCCATTGGGTGGCTGACACCCTTAAACAGGAAGGGACTCCTGCCATGACCCACAATGCTAACACAGAAAGCAGAGAGGAGCGTGGATGAGTTATATCATATCCTCTTCAGCCTGTCTTGCACCTGGAACCTGATAACTTTATGAAGAAAGAAGAAAAATATCATTTTTACTTATGATTACATCCACTGAATCCAACTTTTCTATGCAGCAGTGACTGTCCAGAGGAGTCATGTGAATCTGCTATTCATGAGAAAATAGCTGAAATGAAATCAGGCTGAAAACACACTGTCTCCTTTTTCAAAGGGCTTAGGCGGCAGCCTGCCATTAACTAACCTGGAGCTGGGCACGTTTAGGATGCAGCAGCTGATGGGATGCAGTCAATCTTTCTGTCAGTCCGAACAGAGCCTCACCCTGTTCCCCTCCCTCACAAGGGCGGTCCCTACTACGCTGACCATCTCTTGGCAGAGATCACCGCAGCAGACAGGAACGCACTTCCTCTCAATCAGCAGTTTCCAGCAGGTGTGTTCTACCTTGCCTTTCTTTCATCCACATCTTTATCTCTCTGTCTCCTGGCAGTTTGCCTCGAGTAAATTTAACAGTATGTAGTGTGGCGTGTGGTGCCAGCCTAGACTTCCACACACCGGCATCGCTGAGCCAAGCTAAACGTGTGCGAGTGCAAAATCCTAGTAACATCTTCGCTTTGATGCTGCTGTCAAACATTTTTTCTTTCAACAGATTGGACTTCACAGCAGAGGTGAAGGTGATATGTGGCTCTGCACTGTAAACACACTGTAAGCTGGCCATTGCTGATCTGTACACAAAGAGAGATGGCACATGTGCAGGCCAGATGTGGCTACTATTGTTATGGTTGCACGGTTGTGGTCAGTGAAACCCATTTAAAACCTTTTCTAATGGAAAGTATGAATGAATAAATTCCCCTCTGAGTTGACCAACTCTATGATGACTTTTAGCTCAAGAGACTTAAAACTGTAGCAGTTCCACGTTGCTGTGATGTGGCCCAAACCACAGACCAACACGTTCACAAATTTTCACATTCACAAATACTGAGGCTTAGGTATTGTGCTGTGGTGCTGTGGGACACTCCAGGTCCAGTTATTTTATTAGGTTCAGACACAACAGGAAAGTAACTTAGAAACATCCGGTTTGTTTTACGAAACTCTTTCAGATTTAAATCTAATACAAACACAAAGTATGTTTAATCTATAGTTACTCTTTGAATCTCCATACATTTAAGATTTCTGCCTGTGATGATTGTCGTAATCATCGTCATGTACGCTTCAAAGATCTTTTCAGAGTATTCTTAATAATTCACAAATTAACAATGTGTGCATCAACACACGTACTGGACGGTGCTACAAACACAGCATCCTGGCTCCGTCCATGTAGATGTATGGCCAGATAGGACCACTTGGTTGAGCCGGATTTTCTTGGAAACAGAGCCTGGCCTGGTGAGGAGTTACAGTGCTCAGGATCAACCCAGTGGCCTGGAGCTCGCAGTGGCTGTGGTTGGAAACAAGGCCAATGCCAGGCTCATCACTGGCCAGTGCCAGCCACTGTGGGAGTCAGGATTAATGAGTGACTTTGGTGCTGACCCTGTGACCCTAAAGCTTTTCATCATATTGTAAGAATGTGTAGTAAACCACCATCTTCTCCATCGTTCAGAAACTGTATGAAGAATTTTACATGCATGTAGTTAAGGGACAATTTGACATGGTGAAGTTTATGAGCAGATAGGCAGACAAGCAGGGTCTACAGCCATGCTAGCAGCTCTTTGAGGCTGTTATTTATGCACAGCTGTGCTTTGAGCTAAGTGCTCAGCATGCTAACATGTTCATTTAGCAAGTATAATGTCTTACATGTTCACCATCTTAGTTAAGCATGTTAGCCTATTAACAATCGCTAATTAGCAGGAAACACAAAGTACAGTTTTAAAACTGGACAAATTCTGATGATGGCACTAGATCAAAAATTAAGGGATCACCAAAGTTATTACATTCCTGAGGGGCACAATGTCTGTATCCAATTTCATGGAAATCCAATAGTTGATGAAACATTTTGTTTGGAAAACATTTGGAAAAGTCAGGGAATTACCAATCTCAGAACTTATCGGCTATCGTCTTAAGACGATTTAGCCTCCGTTGGGGTTCCGTTGTAGCCAGCGGATATCCGGCTAACCGGAAGACTTCATATTCTGTGCGGGGGTCATTGTTTACAGCAATTTCAGAACCCATCGGCTATGGTCTGATGACGATTTGAATGCAGATACATTTTTAAAAAAGCTAGTCTCTAAGGTTCAGAGATTGATAACATCTGATAACAACTCTTTTAACATCAGGCTTTTTTACTCATATTTAGCTGATAGCTGATTGGGTCTGCCTCTTTTGCTCTCCATACGGATTGTTTACCTGCATGCAACCAAAGCCCTCTTAAACATTTCATGGCAATCTATCCAACAGCTGTCAAGACATTTCACAAAAAAACTAAAATGCCAACTTCATAGTTTTGCTAGAGGAAGTCAGGGGCTCACCAAAGTCGGTAGGATTTATCCAATAGGGACCATAAATGTCTGTACAAAATGTCATAGCAATCTATGAAATAGTTGTTGAGCTATTTCTATCTGGATCAGAATGGTCAACCGACAGACTTGACAGTGCCATCCAACATTTCCTCTGCACTGACTACACTTATACTGTACACTTACAGACAGACATCAGGATGAATACCACTTCGCAGCTTATTCATATCTGCTATGGTGACATCCACACTGACAATAAGGGCAGAGCGGCATGGTGGTGTTTGACAAACAGTTGGACAGTCTACATTAGAGGCCCTGCCTTTACAGAGGAATATATAAGGACTGAAATGTTTGCCGACACACCGAATGTAATACAGCTGCACATTCCAGCAGGACAACTAACCCCATGAATAGATAGCCTCTCTCCAACATCATATATAACATCGACAGCCATCAGCTGGGGGACACTTAATCTCCACGCTAGCAGTTTTCCAAGACCGCTGTGGCAGTAAGCTTCTGCTTGTCTCTGACCTCAGCCATACGCATGGACGTTTATATCATTTTCAAAACAAAACATGTGTTGGCAGTCTGGTTTCTGATAGAGGAATGTATTTCAATGAGGCCTTTTTATCTGTGTGTGGCAGCTTACATGTTGTTCAGTGTGGACTCTCAGCATCCTAGCTCGGGTGTTGAGAGCCCGTTCTCAGCACTTAAATCACAGAGGATTGATAGGAGCAACAGAGAATCTGTGAAATATCAAGAGATGGGGGGAAAATCTCTTTAATCAGCAGCAGTATCCCATCCATACATTCCTTTGCTGCACTTAGTTGCCAGACCATTGTCATCACTCCGATGTGCATTTCTCACAGCCGTTTTCCACATAATCCTCAACCATGTCGATTGCAGAGCCACACTGTCACCAGTCATAAAGGGAGCCAGTTAAGACCCTGATGGGGCAACTGCAGAAGCCTGCAGACTGAGACAGAAATTCCCCCCCAAAAGCCAAACAGTCAAAGTCATTTAAGTGGCCAGCCATTGTGAACGGAGCAAGAGAATTCTTCTTCTTCATTCTGGAGCAGGACTTTGCCTGCTCACACACAGACCTGATGTTTCACGTGTAACATGAAGTCAGTATAATATACAGTGAGGGGTAAAGTTCCTGGGGAGGACTTCAGTCCAGGCCTGCTGCTGGAGCGATGCTCTTCTGTCCTTCTACAACCCTGATTAAGATTGGCCTCTAAATCGGCCCAATCATCACAGATGATGAATATCTGCAGCCAATCCAGTTGGCAGTTAATCAGTAGCATCCAATCAGGTAATGAGGACCTGCATGTTGGAATGGGAAGCAGACAACCCCACGACTGTTTAGCAGGAAGAAAGGAGAGTGGTCATGTTCTAAAGATACTTAAGGTGTGCCACATTTGGGCTGTCTACCTTGTGAAGATCACTGTGGACAATTATCTTTGATCAGAGAAACTGATGGACATCTCAGAGGCAGGGTGTGTGACTCAGAGATAGGAAATGAGGCACTGCATTTTCGATTATGTAAATTCTTTGGTTGAGGAGAACCACCCATAAATCGACTCCCTGTGGAACTTGGCATCCCTGAACCCCCCAAACTGAGCTGCAGTCAGGTCTGGAGATGTTTATGGAATAGTACATGGAAAATTTGTCAGGAAAACATGTTTTCCCAGGGAATTAGTATCATCAGATGAATTTACAAAAATGCACAGCATTGTTGCTGAGCGATCTCCCACAGGTTCTCTGGGGAAGGACAACCGTTCCAACATGGTACATTAGTCTTAGTGAGCGCCAGAGGATGACTTTCTGATTTGTGGTCCCTCTTTAGCAAGCATTCCTGGGGGAAATTTGAGAGAGACCATTATGCAAATCCACAGGTGCATGCCAAGACCAAATAACTGGACTCCTGCCTCCAAGTACTTCAAGATGCCTTTCTGCCTGCTCCTGATAGTGTTCAGACCACAGTGTGAGGAGACACGCCAGGAACATGTGGGTGTAGCGTGGCGGGCCATGGGGCCTGCATGTCCACAGCCTTCATGCAAAACATTTTAAAAAGTGTTTTTACTCGTAGAGTCCATGATCAGACACTGTATGACTCAGGAAGCAAACATTCAGCCATGCAGAGGGTAGTCCTGTCCCATCTTGTGCTGATATGGCTGTCAGTTATGCCACCATCTCCATATAGTGAAAGGAAAGGGAGCCCTTGTTTTCCAGTTAGGTAGTATCACATTCCATACACAGCAGAGCTCTCAAAAGACTGATTTCATTAGGCCTTCAGCTGACATGAAACCAGCAGGTTTGAATGAACTTTGTTTATTTTCATGTGTTTGTGAGGTATGTATTTTATTTGTGTGGGGAAAATGAGAAATGTCTGTAATGGAGGGGATTCAAGCTGGCCTGCTCGCTGTGTTGAAGACTGGAAGTGTGAAGGGTCAGCTGAAGACAGGAAAGCTCCTCATCATTTACTGCTGCTAAGCTGTCCTGAGGGATGATAGCAGAAGTATGGCTCCTCTATTCATGTCACATGTAGAGCCACTGCCCCCTTGTGTCAAAAACATGCACTCTGTTGGCCAAGAAATTAAGTGGAACTTGTACAAATGACAGTTTAGTTGGCCTGTTTTGATGTTTTCATAAAGTTATGAAATAGTCAGACAATCAATCTCAGTAAATCATGAGTTTCTCAGTTTACATAACATTCAACTTCACTTTGTGTCTTCGTTGCAACAAATACCACACCAATCGCAACATACTAAAGGAACTAAGATATTGCATTGATATTTTTATGCACTAGTCACTTTTGACTAAAAGTCTAAAAAATAAAAAATAAATTGTGCTAGCAGTGATGAGGTGAGACCAGTCATAGATATTCTGTTCTTAACATCAAGTAAATGCAAAAACATTAGAAACTTAATCTTCATTAAGTTAAGATCACCTTTGGTCCCCTTTCAAAGTACTCTTTACAAAGTAATTTTGGACTACAGTTTAGGAACCACGTCTGTATGTTCAGCACTAGGCGCCATCTCCAAATCCATCCAGATTTGAAAGTGTTAACTGGGTGTGTAATCACACTGCTTACCACAGTCCAAATACGATGCACAAAAAGTGAGATATTGTGGTAAGAATTTAGTCCATTTTTTTATTCCCATAAACAAAAGGGCTTGCAGTGCAGAGAATCTCAAACATTCATCAGCAGAGGCTTGCCATTAAAAAAAGAAAAGAAAAAGTACCCCAGCTTCAATCATAGACAAATATTTCACAATATCTACATTGCTAAAAGTCACACTCAGCCATCTAACCCAGAAACAATCCAAACATAAAACAGCTCATGAAAAGCAAAACATTAAACAAGAACATAAAACTACGGGACAGACCTTCTTCATATTGGTTTATAATGGTCATATCTAATGGAACAACTAACACATGTAATGCTTAAATTCCCTTTACTTCTGATAAATATGATACCAGCCATTGTTACTGCTGAAAGCACACCCTTAATGAAAGATTTTCAAGAGCACTTATAACATTTTCACTGTTCTCCTCAGTTCATCAGGTCAACATTGCACAACCCAAACGAACACAAATCCATAAACCTGCTTCTAAAGATCCCGCTAAAGCACAAGCAAATACTCACCAAAATCCCAAGTGGACGCTGCTTTGGCTCGGTTGAACCAATGCAACAGCTACAGTCAGAATGTGACATCTTTGCCATTCAACAATAAATAAGTTAAATCTCTTAGTGGCCGAGTCAAACTTTTACTGGCGACTGTGAGAATAATGTGAGGAGTGAAACTGTATCCCAAGTGCTCTGTGTGGAACGTGAACGTATTCAAATCAAATCATACCATAACATTTTCTTTTTGCTTCGGAGTCTACACATCAATTTTCCTAAATGCTCTACAAACACTCTGACTGGCAGCACACACTATTACAAAATGGCTAATGAACATGTAAACTCTGGAACAGCAAAAAAAAAAAAATCGCTAGACAATTATGAACAAATAAAAAGACAGAAAACAACTCTGTTGGCTCAGGATATTGAAAATATTAACAGTATTAAAGATAAATAGTTTTACAATAACAAAGGGGATAATCTCCACTGATATAATGCTTTAGTTTACAGAGTACGTGTGACAAAATGGCTAACGGTTGTACAGTCAGGACTGGAAAGAGACAACTATGAACAAACTATGTGTATGCTTTGTTGTACATGTGCTTGAACACATATACACCTGTGTCAGAGGATGCAAAGGTGGCATAGGAGATTCTGAGGTAAACCCAAGAAAGGCTGTTAATGAAAGAGTAAAAAGGATACAGCATATATAACAAAAGGTTTGTTATATATAGGCTCTCCCCAACATCCAACCAACACTCACATCCACAACGACCCCTGCATGTGCTCGTAGAAATGTCACAATATAACTATTAGGTATTATGGTCGTCAACTATGCTTCTCTCGCCTACGCACCTCACTGGATACAATCGGAGGCAAAAGGCATGAATAAGGCAGGTTATAAAACATAACAAAAACATTTACCTCTCCAGACAAACATATTTTTAACAGTATGGGTCAACACAAATATGTTTTTCAAGACGCAATAAGTTAAAAACATGTATAAACAATAGAAATTACTTGGCTTCTTTTAAAACCCATTCATTTCTGAAAAAAAAAACAAAAAACAAAAAAAAGCATATAGAAATTATACAAACGCTCAACCCATCAAACGTGCAACAATAAAGAAATCCCTTCTCCTTAAACGTCAAATCAAAAATGTAACTAGATGAAAATCTATGTATACACACTAATATGTACAAGTATTGAATTAAAAGCGTGATATTATATATTTACATACACACATCAGTCCCTGATGGATTAAGGCCAAAGTGCTGTAGATGCACGCGTCACCCACATCACATGTAGGCTGCTCTTGCACTTAAGTGTTCCTCAGTTTGCAAAATGCAAAAGAAGCAGTTATACGGTAATACTCAAGGCCTTTGCTCTAGCATCATGTCTTTCAAACATATAAAACTCGGCAAACTTTAGCATTAAGAAACAAGCCCAAACTAGTCCAAACCTCACCTTTTCAGCAGTTCGTTGTTTCCTTTTTTACAAAAGTGAGAGATTTTATATACATACAATGGCACTAGAGTTCACATGATTGAGTCCCGGTTTACTTCTGGGACTTCCTGTACCGCCCTCCCATCCTGAGAGAGTATTTATAGGGAGTCTGGGTGATTCTCTGTCGAGAAGCCCGCTGTTAAATACAGGTGAATGCAGTGAACCGGTGCACTGGCGTGGCCAGTGCTGGTCTCCTCTTGTACAAGGGGAACCACGGTGCCAGTGATGGGAGAGTCAGAGCATGCCGAAGCCCTCGCTGCCCTCACTGATGGCCAGCTTCAACATCTTGTGCAGCTCCTCATAGGAGTCGTAGGTTGGGAGGCACAGCTGGTTAAAACTAGACAGAAAAGAAACATTTGCGGATCTAAACATTAAACGTGTGGTATATTTTTCTTATTGTCAAATCCAACAATGACTTTATTGTAAGTATTTCCTAGCCTGATAGATCTTATACCTCTGTGCCATAGAGCTCCACTGTGGTCCATATACACAACCCTGCTTTAGTAAACACTCACACGAGCAGCACATATGTATTAATCCGCCACTGAAAATAGTCCGCAAGAAATGGACAATTTACTCCTTTTTGAATAACGTCTTCTAGAAACTACAGTACCCAGCAGTTTACTGAGAAGAAATTACTGAGAGAAGAAGAGTTTATAGCCATGCTAGCAGCCGTGATGCTGTATTTAGACACAGTGGTGTAATGCTAAGGTTAGCTTGCTAACATGTTCACAATGACAATGTTCACCAGGTACACAACAACTGTGTTCACCATCTTCATCAAGCATATTAGCGTCTAAAAACGTCCCAATTAGCACTACATGCAAAGTGCAACTGAGGGTGATGGGAAGTTTGTAAAACCAAAGTATTGAACAAATAATTTTTTATTTGTTCAATTATTTATTGGGGCATTGTATGCCTGTAGTAGACAGCAACAGTGGAGAGACGACACAAAGGTCTCCGGCTGGACTTGACCCGGGACAAATAAGGTTTTGACCTGATGATGCCGCTAGAGAAAAGTCAGGGGTTCACCAAAGTCATCAGGATAAATCATCTGGGAGCCATGAATGTCTGTGCAAAGGTTTGGTGCCAATCCATCTAGTAGCTGTTAAGATATTCCATACCAGAAAAATGAAAACTTTGACCAGTGGGGCTGGATGAAAAGTTAGCAATCCTTCGGATGAAAGTCTGTACAAATAGTAATGGCAATCCATCAAATAGTTGAGATATTTTAATCTGAAACTGAGTAGTGGCCCGAGCGATTAACAGATCGACAGACTGACATTGCCATCCCTAAATTCTCAAGTCGCGTCCTTTCAGTATATTTGCCGTTACTCACCATGTGTGTGCAGTGGGCAGGGTGCTGTGTGTGGGGGCGGCGATGATCTGGAAGGAGGGGCAAAGGGTGTTGAATCCCCCAGGGGGAAGCTGAGAGGAGCCGGTGGTGAACTGCAGCAGACGAGCCAACTCCTCCTGGGTGAAGCTGGACACCACAGCCCAGAACCACTTCATCACCTGTGGCAACAGAAAATCACTTTCATCAGTGGCCTGCTGTTGGAAGAAAACGGAGACAGAGAATTTCCATGACATACTTTCTCTCTGAAGTGCCACGATCCTCCGACAATCACAGCATGAGCCTTGAAGTCCTGCACGTTTATATCACCGGTGCCACACATCAACAGCTGAAGAGATTAAAAGGAAAGAATTGTAATTACCCAGTGGTGCTTTAAACATCAACAAGATTTTATTATAAACATCACACATACCTCCAACTCATTCTCATCAAATATGGCTAGCAGGTTTTCTGGAACCAGTTCATTCAAACCTGCAGTTGATCAGGAGATTACACTAATTACGTTCACATTACCGAAGATCCCAAATGAGAGGAATTGGCAAAAAGTGTCAGGCTGCAGCTGTGCTAGTTTCCTTACCTTTCAGGAAGTGTTCCACCTCATCTCTCACCTGGCTGGCCAGTCTGTACTGGGCCAGCAGGTTGAGATAATGGATCTTGTTTTCATTGGTAACGGCGATCTGAGCTCCCCCTGATATCAGCTCCACAACCTGTCAGAGAACACGCGGCAGGATATAAATGGCAGACAAAATACATAAAAGAGTAAAACATGAACATTTTTAAAATCCGATTATTGTGTCTCAAAGAAATGGCTAAACGAGTGTTGGCTGTCACACACTTGTCAGCATTAGTACAAATGTTTGGCAATTGATGTAAAAGTAAGCGATACATATCTAATTAAAAAGAAGTAGGTTGGACTCCGTTTAAACAAGGGGAGTTACACAGCCAGTTATTGTGTGGTATGTTATAACTGAGCAACAAAGCTTAAAAAGGGCTACGGATGCCAAAATCGACTTGTCCACCTTTATGTAAACTCAGCACTTCACCTCTTTAAGAAAAACGAGATGCTTGCCAAACAACCAATATGGTTTCTTTTGTTTGGTTTATTGCTTCTATCTCCTGTGAAATTGCATCAGGGATAAAAGGGGATGTTCCTTTCCAAACTGTTGCCTCACCTTCTCCAGCTGTCCTGACTTGCTGTACTTCTCCTCGGCAAACACCAGGTCCATTTCACTCACGTCATTGTTTAGGATGAAGCAGACTTTAGTTTTGTAGAACTCCTGGTCATCCGTCTCAAAGTACTGCATGTGGAAAACAAAACGAAAACACAGAAAAATGACGTTTTTAAATAAACATGGCACTTCATCTTCTCGGTGGAAGGATAAAAAGATAATTGGGTCGGCTTTAGCGCTCGGCTTTGAAATCTTAAGAAGTTGGATAAACAGCAAAACACGCTGGCTAGTTCTCCATGAAATAAGTTATGCCAAGGAACAAAGAAGGTTTCTTGGCTTTGTGAGCAATGTTAAAGTGATGAGAGAGCCCAGCTGACACCAGGAGGTAAACAATCAAAACAACCTGTACTGTGTTCCATACCTTGTAGTTCATTCTGAGGCCAATGATCTGGGCCAAGAAGGAACGTGTAAAGCGAGCTCGGACCAGCTGTTTGTAGGCCCCACCCAGAGCGGACTCATACAGGCACTTGCCTACGATGCGACCCGCAAACTCATACATCTTTAGACGCAGGTGGGGTGGCCGGTCAGCGTTTGGGTGCACCTGCAAAATGAAGATGAATGCTCTCTTGTGTTTTAAACTGTATGTAGTTTAAGAGGACAATAAGCATCCAGCAGTGGTTCTGAATGTGGAAGTGGTTAGAAAGACTAACTTACGAGGCCCTGGTTGTTGTCACTGAAGCGGGTGAACAGCTGGTTGGAGGTGTCAAAGAGGGTCTTACATATCAGCTCAAACCACTCCCTGCGAGGCCCTCCCCAGTCCAGAGCTGCAGAGAAAGGTCAAAGGTTTGGGCAGTTCCAGCACTTTCATTAGGATGTCATTTTAAGACCTTTGTTTTTAAGTACAGTGCTTGCTCTGCAACAGCAAAAATGTTTACAATTTTAAACTTATCACACACTCTGTTATATTCAGATGTTTTGTTTACCTTCCTCATCCTGAAACACGACCTCAAAGTTCTTACTCCAGTCTGACACAGAGAAGTTCCTTGTAGCCTTCAGGGACTGAGCCATATCAAGAGGCACAGACAAGTGAGAGAGTGGATCACTGGACCACATGATTACATGCCTATATTCATAATGCACAGCTTTTGAAACGGCGATATAATAGAGTAAAGCAGCACTCACTGAATCTAGAATCGTGTGTCGAGTGATTTTTAGGCAGGTCTTGGTGCGAGGTCTCTTGGAGTGGATGTGCCTGAGTTCCCGTTGAAAGAAGTTCACCTTGTCTTGGAACGTTTCAGAGCCACCTGTGGACAAGACCATCAAATGACTGCTACGGAGCCCCCAAAAACACAGTATTTACGGAGTGCAGCTCAAGGCAAAATTAATCACATTAGACCGAAACAAACCAATGTTCTTGTGCAGAAAGCGAATGAAGGTGGCAGCCATGATGTTCCTGTCTTTGCAGCTGAGCTCCACAGGAGGCTGTATCCCATCATCCACCACCAGAGTTAGGTACTTGTGAACCAGGTCAGGACCATAATAGGTAAACTGAAAAGAGAGCAGAAGATTACAGTGAGCTTGTCAAACCAAATAAACGTGGCCCATTCTCAAGGGGTTTCCTCTTACCTTTGTTCCTGGACATACTCGAAAGGTGAAAAGGCGCCATGGAATAATTTTCAGGTAGAACTCCTTCACGGATAGTTGCTGTTTGACATGAAAAGTCCAAGTCATCTTGCATTAACACATGTTGAGTTCTAGCCTCTCAAACACAAGATCACTTACTTTCTTATATTCACAAGAAGAAAAATCATACTAATTAAACCTAACCATTATATGCTGGCCTGTTACCTTTGGCGATATGTAACAGTAGACCTTTTTTGGTTTCTTGATCTTCTCAGGTTGTCCCTCCACAGGAGAGTCATGCTCATCCTCCTCTTCTCCCATGGAGGGCCTCCTCTGGGGAGCCAGCAAAGAGGAGGCTGGTAACTGCCATGAGGAACTGCTGTAGTTCCCATTGCTGTAAAGGTATGCCTCAAAGTAGATGCTTATACCTGGAGTGGACACATTCTTCTCCACACAGGCCTTCTCATTCTCTGCAATATGCAATGAAAATATGAGTATTAGGCTTTGAAACCACGGGATAACTAAAATAAAGCTAATCTAAATCTCTTCAATGCATTCAATCGTTTCCTCTATAGAAGTGCTCACCACTGAGAACAATAATGTCAAATTCCCCATTGCTGAGCGGCTGGTCCTTGTAGGAGATGCGGGCCCTGAAACACCCGGTCTTCCTCAGGGTCAGTCTGAGCAGGACCTGGCACTGCTGCTTGTTGAGCGAAACTGACTTACTGTAGTACTCCTCCACACTGTCATCATCCACTGTGCCCAGCTGGAAGAACAGGGGAAATAAAATGAATCCCAGCTCAGCCCTTTGGAAATTACTGGTAAGCCAGTGACAATGGGGAACAGAAGGGTGAAAAGAAATGCTGGCTTTCATTTTCACAGTCATAATCAAGAAATGAAACTTCCGATTACAGTATAATGGATAGTCGAAAAGCAGTTTGTTGCCTTACAGAGTGCACATGGACGCTGTAGTTGGCTTCGTCTGTGAGAGATGTGGAGTTACTAGTGGGGTTTCCATACTCGTCTCTGGGCTCAATCTGCAAAGTGTGCTGCTGGCCATTAGTTAGCACCAGAGTGGAGAAATGGTAGGCTATCTTGGTTTTGGACGGGACAACTGTACCTGAAGTGAACAAAAGAACAGAAAAACATTCAATGAACAAAAAAAAAAGTCAAATTACACACAGCAAAATATGGATTGGATCTAAAACACACATTACCTGGCTGGAATATCTTGTAATAAGGGCTGTAGGCCACATTGAGGCCACCCAGCTTGACAGCAACCTCATAGCGTCCGGCCTTGCGGACTGTGAAGGCTACCTTGACTACATTGGACTCTGGTTCTTGCAGAACCTCCTGTGTAACAGGGATGTCCAGAGCCAATTCAATGTGAGTGATGTTGACCCTCAGTCCCACAGGCCGATGGGCCGGGAAAGGCTGGCCATTCTTATAGAATAGCTGAGAAAACAGAGGTACAAAAGGAGTATAATTTAATACAGAGAACACACAAGTCAATGTTACATTTCTGAACATAGCTTTGCTAACAAAAACATTCTTTACACTGCTGCATGCACAAGCCACTTGTAAGAAAGTCAACCAGAATTGAAACAAGAGTACATTACATCTTTAGCTTTGACACATTAGGAATCGATTAACACCTGGACTCTGAAGCTCATAGTCTGCCCCACTTCCTGCGGTTCCTTCCAATCCCAAGACACCTTGCAGGAACGTGGGTCCAGGTAGTTGCCCCGGACATAGTCGTAGATGCTGCGGTCACCGCGTCGCCCTGGATCCTCATTCTGCAGGAAGCTGACTACTCTCGCTGCAAGCTCACAGAGGAACTTGATGGTAAAGACAAACGCTATGATGGAAACAGTTATTCCACCTGCCACAAGAGGAGAAGCCCAGAAAAAAGTTGTTGAAACATGTGTTTGCAATAAACACAGGGTATTTATTTGGTTTCGAAATAAGTTGATTCACTTCTAAAAGAAGGCAAAGATAAAAGTTTGACAAAGCTTTCTGAGACCAAAGTTTAAAAAAAAAAAAAAAAAAAAAGTCCTTAGACTTCAATATTACAGGACCATTTGTAAAACCAGTAGTACCACATCATCAAGTATAATGCTTGCAGGAAGAGTAAGAATGAGTCACGTTAAACACTTCCAGGGCCAGCCAAATCAGGCCACACCCCAATCCAAAACAGCTAGCACAGGACTCACCAATCACGTAAAACATGAGGTCCCTTATCAAGAAGCACAGTGCCACAGTACAGCCAAATATGAGAGCTCCCGCTGAAAAGACAAGTGGTCATAGTACCAATGAATTAGGGCTGCACGATATGGTTAAAAAAATAAATAAAAAAATAAATAATATTACGATTGCAATATGATTCAAGATTAGATGGAATGATCATTTTTGCATCACAATTTTCATTTTCACAGAAGAAACTATTAAAATCATGATGATGTGACATTTGTTCCGGTCTGTACCAAACACACGTTTTCTTACATCTGGAGAACAAGATTTGTAGGCCGGGGCATCTCTACAGCACTACATTATAAAGAGGTTTTGTCACGCATTTTACCTGTATCAAAAAAATTAAGCTTCTGCAATTTGGATAACATTTTGATTAATTGTGCAGCCCTACAATGAATAATTAAAATGAAGACAATGCACACTTCCCGCTCTGAGCATGCAGGTGAAATTTTGATGGTTGTACTTTCTTTTCTTTTTAAGATATTGTTTTATGATTATATAACTGGAGGCTGGACATCAGTGCGACTATATTCTACATGGTGTTGCATCAAATGAAGCAACTACAAATGACAAGAAATTGCGTGATGTAAAGAGCTAGTTTTGTTGAAAATGTAATGTAACAAAGGTTTTATGCATTTAGTTAGCGAGGGTTATGGTTGTGAATTAGGAATACTATAATTTAACAACATTTAGTGGTTTTATTTGGCCCTCCATTTATCCTCAATTGGAGGGAATACTGTGTTTTTATGAGAGCAAAATACAGAAGAACAAACAGATGTACATAGAGATGAAGCAACACTGAAGTTCTCCATTACAACACTTGAGCTACCATTCAAATGATCTATGACTCTTGCAGTAACACAGTTTGTGAAAACACGTAGCAACAGCGCAATCCATCTTATGTTTACGACTAAGTCTTATATCAAAATGCCTCTTGATATTCTGCAGCCCTGGAAAGCAACACAAGCTACATCCATTCTAAGGCAGAAAATGATCAGGATCTCACCAATTGACCACTTCTCATTCAGACGCCTCCCAGCAAGGCTGTGCACCAGCCGGATCTCGTAGTCCTGGTCACGACTCCCCCTGGACGTCTGGAGGATCTTGATACCTGTAGACAACTTTATATAGTCTTCGTAGTAGTAGCCCCAGGCTGCTAGAGACAGCTGCAATTGACTGTCAAACTGAGACAGATCATCCAGATTCATACAACCCAAGGTCCTCAGTCTGCAGTGGGAAAAAAAAGTGAAAGTATATGAAGCATATAGTTGACAGGAACAGTAACAACGCTTGATTTAAAAGTACAGCCTTTAGAAATGGAAACCATACCATGACACATGAAGTGCTACGCCACGTCTGTTGAGCAAAACTGCTGAATTAAGTGCGCACAACAGGATGTCTGACACACAACGCAAACACTAGTTTCTGTGAAACTCTGCATGAAGGTTAACCATCTTATCAGCTAAAATCTTTAGTTATGTCAACAGGGAGTACTGAGATGGTTTGGCATGTTGCATCTGGCCTCACCAAGACTTCAGATTAAAGCAGTAAAGATGCATTACATGGAAAGGTCGAGATAAGCACAGCAGAGGCAAATGCTTAAAAGATAAATAGTTGTAATTAAAATGAAACAATCTCCTATTGTAAAGCTCCTATTATAACATTGTGTCTTTGTTAACACTAGGAGCATGCTTGTGCAAATGTGCTGCATAGTGTGATTACTGTGGCCAAAATTATCAGTAAATTACTCAAAAAAGATGAACATTTTCTAGCAGTATTAACACTTATTACGGTGACAAAAAAAGACACGGAAAACATTTGTTTAAAACGCATTTTCAATCCAAAATGCAAAAAGCATAACTTTTTACATATCAACATGTCACTTTTTCCAATTTACAATATATCTGACTTTGCTTGCTTTATTTAATGCCACGCAAAATGTCAATTTACTCTCATGTTTCTGCGTCAAGTTCACAGTCTGTGTGACGTGGTTGATTATCCAACTTGTGTTTGTGATCAATTACTGTGACATGAAGGAAAACAGAACGTAATCCTCTTTGAAATAAGTTCCTCTTTTTTAAAATCATCCCACTCCTAACTACACAAAATTCTCTGAGAAGTAAGGAGAGGCTTAGGTGAATCTGCAACATCAACTTCCCCATTTACTGTATATTTTTAGCCAGAAAATTAAACGCAAAGAATCATCATCTGTTCCTCCACAGTTAGTCACTGAATTGAAACTCAGCCATAATTATGTGACTAATAAAAGGTTTAAAGTCCAGTCAATTAAAATAGGAATGGAGGCAGGCCTAGCGTGACAGTCGTGACCTTGAAATGTTACACTATGTCCCATTACAAATGTCCGACAGATTTCCTAAAAAACATGATAACTATGACATGACTGTGTTTCAGAAACTCAAGTGACCTTTAGAAACATTACAATTGGAATTCCTTAAACTGACGCAGGGCAAACGGGAAACATTTTGATAAAGCAACAACTACATATCATAGCCGGTTCTGACTGCATCAGTAGAGAGCACCCAAAACATATACACAAAACATCTGCATTGCTGCAGGGTCTCACACTAACAGTCTATAGAATACTTTTTACTGCAGTGACCCTCTGAAACACTGCAGCCTCCAGAACTCAGTGTCAGCAAACTCAGCCAGCCTTGAATGGAGAGCGAGCCCTCAAGTGGACATAAGTGATATAGCATTAAAAAACCAACAGCTATGCCTGGAAAAATCTACATTTATGATATGCCAAGAAGTAATTGTTTCCAAAAAAGGAAAGCTGCTCACGACTGTTGATTGGTTTGAATGTTAAAGTTAAGACCATTCATTGCTTACGTATGGTAATAGTGCTCCAGGTTCTGGGAGCAAAGCCACTCCTGAAAGGCAAAGTCTCGGAGCAGCTGGATGTGGGCCTCTGCAATTTCTCTCCAGCGCTGCTGTTCCTTCACCACCTCTTCCAGACGACTCAGTGCACTCAGACTCAGTTCCTCCAGTGTCTGTACATCTGGATGACACATGAACAGCACATACAAATCCACAATCACATACTGGCCAACAAATCAGCATCGGTAATGCCCCAGCACAGGCTTAAATGGTCATTAAAGTCTATTTTAATGAGTGTTTAAGCCTGTGCTGATTGTCCGTGCATGCCACATGCATCTCATAAGCCTGAATATTCTGTGTTCAAAACTAAAGAATGAGTCAAAGCAATAAGCAAAAAAATCTCCTTGCATTACACATAGTTACAGTCAAGTTAGACATGACCCTCATCCTTGGTATTTCTGCAAAAGCTCTGCAAAGTCCTGGAAAGGCTCATCCTAACTCTAATAATCTGTCTTAGAGAAAGGTTCTTGTGCAGGTCACTGATGCTACACCTTCACATTGGATTAGACCATTACCTAGGCTGTAATGGCCATGTAAATCTCAAATGAAGATGACCATAACCCACTAACCTTCAAATAAGTGCCTGTATTGAGAAAGGCTATGTCCTTGGAGCCATTCCTCAATCTGACATTCTTTTCCTTTCTTCCAGCGCACTTCCCAGAAGAAGATCCACAAGACTGAGCAGAAGAGGAAGGTCAGGAAGAAGCGGCGGTCCATCAGACCATCTTTTAGCCTTCACTCAGACCCCTCCGTGCTCAAAAGGAAAACTGCCACTCACCAGGGGGCTAGTCAAGCGTCCTACAACTGAAGACAAAACTACTTAGGCTCAAAACAGCCAGACCAAAGTATAGAACAAAAAGCTTAACTTTTCAACAAATGGAGTCTAAGAGGATCAAATGTCAAACAAACGGGATCTTCAAAATAAACTGCTCTACCAGGAATGCATGAATATTTATGTGTCGCCTTGGAGAAGCGTTGGCTGATGGGAGAATAACGTTACATGTAAACCACAGCACTGAAATATGCATGAACAACTTGGCTAAAGAATGTCCATAAAACTCTGTTTAGCCAGGATAAACTATCGAGTCGAAGAAACCAGGTCAATTAGAGTCTAATTAAACTCTAAATCCCATCCAACAACAGTCCAGATGATGGTGAAGTTACTGATAATAATGAGCTGTCTAGACGTGCTAGCTCAGGTGTAGAAATGTTTCCAAATATCGTCCGCTGCCACTGTTATGAACAACCGGATAGCTAACTAAACAACCTATCCTTAATAACACAGCAGTCAGCTTTGGTTAACTTTACGGGACAGTTGCTTGAATGACCGTTAAAAAGCATAAACCCCCGGGAGCGCGACATCAATAGGCTAACTGCGAACTCTCGCTGGTCTATTGACTCCAGGAGCGCAAAGGTAAAGCTGTTAGGCTAACGTTGATGTTAACAACCATTAGCGTCGTACTGACGAACTGCCGCTGCAGCATCAGTTGACTAGGCGAGCAACTGTACTACGCTAACAGCTAGCCAAGTTAGCCAACAATGTCAGCGTTGTTTCGGAAAGCTCGTCGCCAACCCGTGGCGGTTATCAGGATAAACATTACAACATGTTAGGCGCCGTTAGCAATAGCACAGCAAAACACAGCAAGCATGCAAATGTCAATATATCCACAATCTATGCTTTTAAACACTCCAGCTACCTTCGTCTGTTAGGCATTAAGTTAGCTTAGCAGCCGGAAAATGCGCATAAAAGGGGTCGCGTTTTGATTACGTCACTAGTAATCGCATCCACACACGAGGGGAACAGAAAGGAGCCGCTTCGCTCAACTAACGTTAATGAGATCTGTGGGCTCCTATTTAAGTCATGGTATGTAACCTGTAAGAGCTACAGCACGGCTGTCTTGGTCATTGTGATCCGTTAAAGTATGATATTTTGTGCATCATTGTAGGCGTCGAAGCTCGTTTGGCACGAAAGTCACTGAGCTAAGTTAGCTAGCATGGCGTTAAGGAAGCTAACGTTATAACTTACCTTAGCTGCACGTAACGTTACGACACCAGCTGCTGAAAGGAATATGCATCTAAATCCACAGCTTACATTTATCTAGCTAATGATCTTGGTCACACAACATTTATGAAATTCAATCGACAGTTGTTTCCCTAGAAAGGTTGCGACCATGAGTGTAGCCTGAGGGAGGTTTTCAGTGTTTGTTTTTTAAGTACTGTACCTAAACATAACTGCTATAGCCTCCTATCTAATGAAAAACAACAGTAGTGACAGTAAAGTTCAGTTTGTTTTGTTCTGTGATTAAACGGTAAGCTGTGAGAGGTGGTAGTTGATAGTTTGTTTAATCAATGCAGAGATGATGTGAGGTAACAGTTGGACTCAAATCCTTCACCAACACACTTTTTAACAAAGTCTCCCGCCGCTATAAAACACTAGATTGTGTTGCTTGTGACATTTTGATTCTAATCAGTTTCTGTGTGTTTTTAATTTATTCGATGTAGGGGAAGCAGAAAACAAAGAAGTTTGCTGCCATGAAGAGAATGATTAATCTGAAAGATCAAAGAATGTGAGTTTTAATAGTTGCTTAGTGTTTTCTAGCCAAAGTCACCCTCGGTTTAATCATCTTATTCGTTAGCCTGTCAACAATATTGACCTAGCTAATTCCCACATACAAATTCAACAAAAACAAAGCTGTGCAAGCACTAAAACTACTTGTTTGTTCTTGTAGAAAAGAGAAAGACCGTGCCAAAGCAAAAGAGAAAAAGAAGAAAGATCCCTCGGAGCTTAAGGAGAGAGAAGTGTATGTTGGCTACACAAACGCTTGAATTGGATGCCAACTTGTAGTGGATGGCTCCTTAACTTGATTTCTTAACTTTTTGTGCAGGTCAAAGCACCCATCATGCCTGTTCTTCCAGTACAATACTCAGCTGGGTCCCCCATATCACATTCTAGTCGACACCAATTTCATCAATTTCTCCATCAAGGCCAAACTGGACATTGTTCAGTCTATGATGGACTGCCTGTATGCAAAATGTAAGTATTAATGAGGATAATAACCTTTTTTTTTCAATCTGATTATGATTTTTAGAATGTTATGATTTAACGTTTTCTTTTCTGCAATATCATCCAATCCAGGTATCCCACATATCACAGACTGTGTGATGGCTGAGATCGAAAAGCTTGGAATGAAGTACAGAGTTGCACTCAGGTACAAGCTGCTGAATATAACGTGACACTGGAGATATTAACCTTTTTTTGTTTCTTAAGTTATTTTTATAATACAGTGTTTTGGTTGATTTGTTTTTGCAGGATAGCCAAGGATCCGAGGTTTGAGCGCCTGCCGTGCTCACACAAGGGAACGTATGCCGATGACTGTTTAGTTCAAAGGGTAACACAGGTAAAATGCTTTAATGTGCAGTTATACATACATACATGCATGCATGCATGCACGCACTAGACTCTGTGTTCAGTGATGAACCATGACAACTGCAATCCATTCACGTGAGCTAGTTCCTGATGTCCTGTATTGTGCATGCTGACTCACTGTCATGGCTTACTTGGACACTTGATGGAACTGCGACGTTGTTAACATAATGTATTTTACCTGTGCTTTTCCTGTTACAAGTCAAAAGGTCTCTAGAGTGTGAGTTGTGTCTACCTGCTTAGGGACTGCAGATTGAAATAAGATAGCCAAATCTGGTACAAAGCATCTCTTCTCAATATATGAAATGTACGTAGTTTGTTTTTGCACGTGGACCCTGACAAATGTAATAAACTAAACTGCAAAGTAACAGGATCAACCCACACTGACACAAACGTCAGAAGTGAATAATACAAAAATGTATAGTATTGAAACACTGAAATATTACTGTGGGGGGGAAACTGAAAATAGCATAATCATAGATGACAATGAAAACTGCCAACTCATTATGTCCATTATATTTGCATTTCTAGGTCTAGAGGGCCATAAAATGTACAGAGTAAGTGGAGGTGTTCAGACCTGCATTGTAAAAACGGTCGTATAATAATGAATGTTCCCTATAAATATGAATGAGGGATACATATTTTCATAAATGCATTAGTTGTCGATGTTATCTGTTGACCAGATGGCAGTCCCCGTACTTACAGAAAAGTGTCCAGAAACAAGCATAGAACGAGAATGCATTACATGTCCAAGTAGTTCATGATTGCGGTTGTTTCTGCAGCACAGGTGGTCTGCTTCACATCTCTTAAAGTTGGTCAAATTGTCATCCTCCTGCTCTCACTGTGCGCGTAGGTGCACAACTTTGCAGTGAGCTAAACACACTTCCAATAAGGGTTGAAGAGTGGAAGGAGTTGGCCATTGAAGTTTTTACTGGAAGCAAATGTAAAACTGGGATAGATGGGAAAATCAATGATAGTGAATAAAAATTGGAGAAACATGCGATCATAAGAGTTAGTCATACCAAAGGAATTGTAAAAATGAATTGGTACAGTATGTAGAGTAAACTCACTACTTAGACTGTTGTTTTAGCAAGACATTAGCCTCAGACAGCTAGTAAAAATGGCTAGCTTGGTTAGCAGTAAACTGATTGCATGAAAACTAAATCATCCATCATAAAACAGATAAAATAGTATATATACTGCACCAACAAGGGCAACTTCATGGTTGCTACTAGCAACAGAACACCCAACGGAAATGGACCACTGGTGGCACAATAGTCATCGTATCATTATAGCTTGTGAATGTGAGTCATGTAACACTACAGTTTTGGCACTCAATTACATACATATATTTCCACAGCACAAGTGTTACATTCTGGCCACTGTGGACAGAGATCTAAAGAGGAGGGTCAGGAAGATCCCAGGGGTACCCATCATGTACATCTCAAACCACAGGTAACACTTGTCCAAAATGTGCTTTTAATATATGGCAGCTTTTTATGTGTGTGGGTTTTTTGCGTAAAATTTTATTCTGGATTTCATACCAGCTTCATCAAAAACAGTGATATATATATTTTGTGTTTTTGACGTACAGGTACAACATTGAACGGATGCCTGATGACTATGGTGCTCCTAGGTTTTAATATTTCTCCATCTGAGCTAGACCTGTAAATAGACTGAAGTGCCCTGTTTGAATATTATTTTCCTTTTTTATGTATATCAACAATATTGTGAGGTTTTGATTTGTTGAGGATGCATTTGATCAAACTGCAAATTACTTAAATTAAGTTTTGTTGTTCTTATAAAACATTTTGTTACAAGAATAAATGAATTGTTGCAATTCATGCCGTCTTCAGTCTCCAGTGTTTTCAACACCCCAAATGTGTGGCGGCATGTTTGCTATATGAGCAAAGATGTTACTTTACTTTCTGAAATATAACCTAGA
The DNA here is from genome assembly GCA_011952105.1 of Coreoperca whiteheadi. NCBI lineage: Eukaryota > Metazoa > Chordata > Actinopteri > Centrarchiformes > Sinipercidae > Coreoperca > Coreoperca whiteheadi. Next base: position 16,877,411 of record CM022480.1, on the reverse strand, counting down.
GCAGTTTTAGGTTCATCTTTTACACCGTTGTCTGCCTTCTTAATTATTCTATTTTGAGGTCTTTAATTTAGTTTGTGGAAATTAGTTTTATTGCTTGCTGTCAATTGAAATGTATAATAGAGAACATAAGGAGAAGGTATATGTTACAATAGTGTAACTTGACAACAGAATCATTAATAAAGACGACTGACAAGACATTAGCACGTGGAATTTCAACTGATGGCAGAAACCATACTTTGGCATATCCTGAAAGCAAATTGTAGGATGTGTATTTATTACTTTTTTTAAAAAAATAGTTTTCATTGTATCTTTCAAACTTCCACCACAGCACTAAACGCTATACTATTGAATTAGTAAATTAAAACATAACCCCAAAATGCTGGGTTTTGGCACCGTTAATAACCAAAGGCACTTGAGTATGTGACTATATGGCGAGCGGCACTCAGATGGACACCTTTCGGGGGGGAACATGAATGCAGCATTTGTCACGGCTGAGATCATCCGTTTAGTAGGGCGCATGCGCAGTAGACGGAGGTCTGGGAGTGGCTGAGCGGCTCTTTGGACGTGAATCCAACCCGCAGTCACTGAACCCGGGAGCATCTGCATGAACAATGAACCGGCTGACTTGGAAGGATAATGTGAAACGGAGATGAACCGGGCGTTTGAGGAGTGTCGAGGTGATGGGGCTGTACAGCAGCAGTGATTTGCGGGATATCTGTGGTGTGAATGACCTCTAACGGTACAGAGAATTAGTCATTTCTAATAACGTTAGTTGTCTGCAGAATCAGTCCTCTTACAGACTGTAATAGCGTTACATTGGTGGGCTTAGGTTTGTTGACGAACTTCCACGGTATGGTCATTAGAATAGGCTACACATCTAAAGGCTAAATCACCCTAGTGTCTTAATTCATTTATTTACATAGAGATGTGATTAGTGAATGGCCTACAGTCTGCTAGATTTAACCAAAGTGTTGAATAGTTACTGCAAAGCCATTCTTTATTCCAAAAAGAGGATTTGTTTCTTGTGCTTCACTTGTGAAATCAGTGGTGCATCTCCAGCTGCTTCAACGACAGATGTGAGTTTTAATTACAGCAGATCCCCATTAGATTTTAGACACCACTGCATTGCCTTGTGTTTGAGACACTGGTGGCACAAGCTGTTGGGTGTCATGAGTTGGCCATCTGTTGTGGGAACCTACCTAAACCTGCAAGCGGATTAACGAGCGAAAGGTCCAAGGCTTCCGTCTGGACATTTGTGTGCCTGGACTCAGTTGGCTTCCTGGTGGAGGAGGGATGCTGAGGGCCACTGTGGGCTCGGTGCAGGAGAGAGATGAGGAGCAGGAGGATGAAGGTGAAGAAGAGCTGAGGGATGGAGGAGTGCCTTTCTACGTGAACAGAGACGGACTCCCGGTGGTTGAGGAGACTTGGGAGAGGATGTGGCGCCATGTGGCTCGAATACACCCCAATGGTGAAGCTTTGGGGAAGGAGATCCGGGGTGCCCCTGACCTGCCCAAGGTAAAGCATTGGATATGGGAAGCTGCAGCTGATAGTACATGACAGGAGTAACTGGTGCACTTCACACTATGCATGTGAGACTTACACATAGTGGAGAAGCAATTTACACCCATGTGTTGTGGGAAAAACGTTCAGTTACAGTGTTACTATGCAGTCCCATATGACTGATAGAAATACAGAAAGCCACATGCCACTACATCAACCTTAAATACTCCGCGGTAAATTATTAGTTTTGCTCATTCCAGTTTCATCACCAAGTACAATTCTTGTGTTGTCCAGTCTGCCCTGCACAGTACATCTGCATGCTGCAGATGTTTTAGACACAGAAGAATGTCACCTTCCATTATTTTGACATGAACATGGTTAAAGAGCAATTAAGATACTCTTGCCATTATTTATGCTGAATCACACGAGGCTATGTTCTACAGCTGCAATGAATATTGGGATTGTAAAATGTTTGTTTGGATGCTCTGTCCCACAGATTCCAATACCGAGCGTGCCTACGTACCAACCTACCACCGCTATCCCACATCGCCTGGAAGCCATACAGAAATACATCAGGGAATTGCAGTATCCTTTGACTGGCTGGTTAGTAGAACCACAGTAGCTTAAAACAGTAATTATTGAGTGTATTTAAATGTTTTTGATAGGTCACTTACAGTTCGAAAAGATACATTTTACTCAGTTCAATTCAGTGGGGGTTTCTTGGAATGGGCAAAGAACATGTACATAAACAAAAGAATTGTGCGATGAAAAAAAAAATATATACAGATAAGTAAAATACAAAATATTAATACGCACTGATCTTACTCAAATGGATGTAAGATGGAAGTATAATGCAAACTACAAACTACCTTTTATTAATCCCACTGACCCAGTGTTTTGGCACGCTTTGGTAAACATGGGCCAGACATTAGAAAGTAGGCCACTGTAGATACTATATTCTATATTAAGCCGGATTTCCAGTCAGAGCAGAAATCCATCCATAATTCACCAACACAAACTATGAATATCACAAAGCACTTTAAGTGGCTGTCTCTCCTTACCATTGCAGGCAGCAGAGGATTCCTCCGAAGCAGTTTCACTTTGCACTCTTATGGTATGACCTTAACTGTGTCCTGCAGGTACAATCATACGGGAACACAGTTTTTTGAAATTAAGAAGAGCCGGCCTCTCACTGCGTAAGCACATTTCTGTCTTTTATCCGAGACTGCTCAGCAGTGATAAACTCAGAGCTGTACGGCAGCAGCCACAGGATTTCGGCGATGGTGTTTGTTGATTTCTTCTTGTTTAGCCTGTGCTGTGAATACCCGATGCGTGTGGATCAGCGGTATCTCTTGTTTACCCCAGGGCTTCGTGAGTAGAGCCTAACGTCAAGCAGCAGAGGCCTGAAACACAATTTTCCTGACCTCACTTTATTAGATTTGGTAGCACAAATTTTATTTCCCTGGCTCATGGAAAATGTTTTTGTTTGACTGCATGGAATCAATCTCAGCGTGTTCATGTCATTTGTAGTGCACTCAGTAGCACACTAGTGTCTTATATCGCAGATGACAAGTAAAGTTGTTACGCTCTTGTTCAGGTTGATGGACATTGCTAAAGAGATGACACGGGAGGCTCTGCCAATCAAATGCCTGGAGGCGGTGATCCTGGGGATGTATCTTTCCAGCAGCAGATCATGTTGCACAACGCTTTATATGCTCTGATATCTTCATATTGTATATTGGTTCATTGCAATGACTGTAGAGACTGACAGCTTTTTTACATGTGCACCGACCAGACGTGCTCTGTTAATGGGGCGTGATGTGCTTTGTGGCAGACTTATCATACGTTGTCTTTTCCAAATTAGGGTCAGACGTCAAATGTCCATTTTCTTGACCCACCTCCCTACAGTTACCTCACCAACAACATGCCGGGTGTGGAGCGCTTCCCCCTGAGCTTCCAGTCTCACTTCTCAGGGAACCACTTCCACCACATCGTGCTGGGAGTTCACAGCGGGGGACGCTTCGGCGCGCTGGGCATCAGCCGGAGGGAGGACCTCATGTTCAAGCCCCTGGAGTTCCGGACACTGATGGACTTGGTGCAAGAATTTGAAGGAGCCTACAGGGGATACTGGCACACCCTGCGCAAGGTCAGGATCGGCCAGTACGTGTCCCACGACCCTCACAGCGTGGAGCAGATAGAGTGGAAACACTCAATACTCGACATAGACAAGCTGACCAAGGAAGAGCTGCGGAAGGAACTGGAGAGACACACTCGAGACATGAGGCTGAAGGTACACAAAATTACAATCGAAACATAAAGCAGATGTTTTAGCATTTGTAGCCTTTGCTTTAAATTTCTTACTGCTACTAAATATAAATTTTTTCATTCAAATTTAAGTCTCTGCTTACACCAGTACAGTACAAGCTGATGGAGCTCTTGCAGGACTGAAGACAATGATGAGAGGGGGTTCTCTTCCTTACTGCTTATTAGATTTCCTTTGACGTGCTGTGTCTTCATGCACAGTGACACTGAGTTGACCTGCTATTTGAGGAGCGATTTCTCTCAAACGATGCTCTCTCATCACCTCTCATGCTAACATAATGAAGGCAGCCTTGATGCCGAGCTCGGTGTATAATAAAACTAATGTGATGGCTTGACTCTGCTCTGCTGTGCTTCATGCATGGCTGGCTCAATCCATCAATAGCTGATCTTTTACAGCGAGTGCTCTGCACAATCACATTCAAAATACAGAGATAGATTTTAGCCACTGACACTGGGCCTCTCCCTGCACAGCAAGGACATAAGCATAGTTAACTCACCCGTATGTGGTGATTTAGAGTGGAAATCAAAGTGATTGAAATTCTGATTAAGAGGTTCTTATGTGTGAATTGCAGATAGGAAAGCCTGCACCACCGTCTCCCACCAAAGACCGGAGAAACAGCATGGGTTCACCCCTCAGAGGACCAAGCAGCCCTATTCGCAGGATCAGCCGTGTTGAGAGACGGTATGATTAATCATGTGCTCCTCATAACTTGGTTCTTCACTAAAAAAAAAAATACAGGGACTATAGCCACCAATAATGAACTGTTTTAGTCACTGGAAAATATTCGGACAGCAGATGTCTCATGATCGTAGGCAAAGGAGAAGTAGTTTATGAATTAGTCACAGTTTCCTTCTTATGTGAATAAAACTCATTGTCTCAGATATTTGTGTTTGTTTTGTTGCAGTCCTTCTGGAGAGAAGAAAGTCTTGGAACAAAAATCGTCTGCGGACATGAATGGATACCAGATTCGAGTCTGAGGAAGAATTTTAGTTTGCTTGTGAAGTTACAAGGTACCACAAACTTGTCTAATGAGAGCCACTGATGTACTCTAAGGCTAAAGTCTTTGTAAACATTGGCCTATTCACAGGATGCAATGTTGAATAGGTCACCAGCAACTTTTCCTCTCTAAACAAATGCCTCATTCAGCTCCCTATGTCTATGTTGTTAGAGGCGTTTTCTGGAGCTGTACTGTGGATAGTAATTGGTGCTGGCAATGTTCCCAAATTATAAAAAAGGGGTCAAAAAGTGCAGTACTTTGTAAACATTTTTAAATAACTGTTTTGCTAACTCAACACGAGAAATATGACTCTTCCCCAACGCTGGGCAAGACTACCACTCAGTGTAAATGTGCTACTTGACATATCATAGGTTTTTGTGGTGTTATTACATTCGACAAAAGCTCTTAAGGCTCGTCTGCTATCTGTTATCGTCGTACTGTAAGTGTGCAAATACATGTAATGTCATTTTAAACCCACTTAGGCTCTGCTGGGCAGCAATTGCTTGCGTAGTGACTAGTTTGCAAACCGTTACCCTCGTGCCTTGTATGGAAATTCAAAGAGAAAAATACGTTTGTTTTTTTTTTATATCCAGCCCATTATTCTCATTACCTAACTAAATACAAAGCCGTGGAATCTCTGCTCTTCCAAAATACTGCAAATGAATAAAATAAATTGAGTGAGACAGTTTTGTGACATCTAATATCCAGATGCTAGCATGTTTAGCATGGTATTTACCTTATTGGGATGTTGACTGAATATAGGATTGAAGTATATGTATGAGTAAGAAGACACCTGTTGAGTGATAATATGAGAAACAGGAGTTCTTTTGGCTGCTAAATACAAAACATTTCACATGAACCAAGATAATTATCAAGGTGACTGAGCTCATCTGCATTTAATGTAGATGTAAAGTAATGACAATTCACTTTATATGAACTGTATAACTATATATATATATATATATATATATACACACACACAGTTTCTAACTTTTATTTGTAGCAACTTTATCCAGTATTTCACTTGCCTTAAGTGGTATCACTTCAATTTAAGGTGTAAAGAAATTTGTTTACAGCACTTTTATCTGCATTTTGTATTTTATTTTATAAATGTAAATTGTCATTTTATACTTCCCTCAGTGTTGGGGGTCACCAGTAGACCACTTAATATTTACCACACACTGTTTTGAATATGTTGCCAGAGCCAACATTTGTATGTGTACAGTAGGTGTTGTCCATTTTCATTTCAGTGCTCTATAACACAATTGTTTTGTACCAAAAGACTGTTGATTTACAGGATCACAATAAAGGCTCACTTGGATTGTGGCAGCACAACTTTGTTTTCAATTTTGCATTAATAAGGATTTTTTTGTTGTACATTCTTTGTTATGTATTTAAACTGGGCACAGGGTGTCCCTCAGTGGAGGGGAAGCTTTTGGCACCAAGGCAAATGATGACGAGAGCAGACTCAGGAGATCTCTTAACACTCTCCGTTAGGTTTACACAAAGCAAACCTAAAGCCAACAACTCCATAGAAGGGAAGCACAAGCCTCTATGTGCACCAAAACAATCAGTCAAGCCAAGTGGGACAGGTACATGTTCACCCTCTAGAGCTCAGAATATCTAAAACTTCAAAACATCTGAAATGGAAAAACTATTGACAAAAGTAAGGCTGACTTTGTTTGCCATGCATATTCCATTCATCATATTGTTTAGGTGTAGCCAGTGTTTGCTGCAGTCATGTAGCTGTAGTATACTGGCAGCATGTGTGCTCTTCTCATGATCAGGGATCCTGCTGTTTAATGGCTCCTCAAGTGGATGGATGCAAGTCCACATCACAGCATCAGCTAATAAGGCTTAATGGCTGCTGTTTTCCATGGAAACCCGTCAGCAGGGAACCACTTGCATGCATAGGTCAATAATGTACTAGTGCAAAACCCACTGCACGATTTGTGCAAGTGAGCTCCTTCAAATAAGGGTTTGTTAATGTTGTGGCAGTTGCCTTGGCGAATTATGAGTGGATAGAAGTCATGATGAAGATAAACAAATCCCTATCCTCCCTTCCAGTGCATTCCAGATGTCCAACACCTTGTCCACTAGTGTGTGTAAGATAGAGAAACAGAAGGCATAATGACCCATGCATTTGATGCCGCAGGGGGAGTAAAGACATACAATCCGATTCCTGAATACATTAAAGTTTTCAGCTCACGGATGATTGTATGATATGGCAAATATATTTACATAGCACACTGAGAAGAATGAGTGAGGAGCAAGTGAAAGACATCCTATTGATGGGAATCACCGTCGCAGAAATTCTATAGCCCACACATAACACTAAGCTCTCGTACTGAGCCCCATCATGCATGAACACTCAACTATCTAAATGAATTATTCATTCATGCATCAACCAAAACACACACACGGTGTGCGCACAGACATCTTCGCCCTGACAAACTGAGTGCCTCAGTATAGTGGGACGTGAGGGGCAGAGCCAACATTCAGGTCACAATCTCAGCGCTACACCAGGCAGGAAACACAGGGAGCCAGACACCAACTGGAGGATTTAGTGCTGGTCGATGCACTTAACTGTGCTACATTATAAGTCCAGGAAAGAGCTACAAATTCTCATTTCAAGCCTGGAGACTGACTATTAAGCTTTCTGTAATATGTCAAAGAGCAAACATCATCATAAGGAGCCCCACATTAATGGAATATATTTATTCAATAGTTTTACCATCTGAAAAAATAGAGCTGAATAATAATCGGAGATATCTAATTCTCATTTGAAAATTAGGTTTAAAATAAATTAAAATGTGACAGCAGCTGTCAACAGCAAAATCAACAGGTCAGTGTATTTTCACACCAATACGAATTAAAGTCACTGCCTTCATTGTTTAATTGAAATATTATAGCACCATTAATTGAGATTTGTCATATTTCAGTCATAGCTCTGCATCATTAATCTGATGAAAACCACATGGAACAAGTCTGAATATTGGCACACATTTTTCCTCCGTTGAACAAAAATATTGCCTTCTATTCAGTTTGAAAACTATGATCATGTGATGCCAGGAGTGAACCCCAAGTAATGGTAGTCATACTAACAAAACCAAAAAACAAATGTGTACAGAGCAAGACATGAATAATTTGAATGAAAATATGCTTATCCTCTGACATCTCTGAGCTCCCCTGGTTTTTTCCATCATGCAGCATTCAGGTCCACCTGGAATTTGGCCAGAAGACTGAGATGGTCAGAGGGGAAAATGTAACTGGGAAGGCCCCTCATTGACCACAAGACATCCTCTGATAAGAGGGAGAGAGAACCAATCAGCTTCAGACCCTCACTCGCAAAGTCACCACGAGCTGAGAAAAAAACAAAAACAAGTAAGTTTTCTACAGTAGCAAATTAATTTGAGCTGCAACAGTCTTTTGTGCAGTGTCCTCATACCTCTTTGATCAGCGGTTAAGATGCGTCTTGGAGTGTAGAAGATGTAGTCGACAGTAGCTCCAACTTCAGCGTGCAGGGTCGTGACCTCTGGTTTGCCAGAGCCTGGAAGAATGTGTTGGTAGACCGACTCCAGGTCTAAATGATGACTGATAATGTGTCTGAACCTGTGACACAAAATGTATGACAAAAAACAAAATCACATCTCAAGACCACCCAAATGAGCCTTTTCTCCCCCTTTTTACATCATTTTGCACATCACACATCCCCTCTATGTGTGATAAGTGACATGCGAAATGGCTGAATGATAAACTGAGATGAATAAAGAACATTTCTTGTTTTGCTTACCGTGTCTCAGTTTGCTGCTGAGTTACTGATACAGTAAGTATATACAGATGGGTGACAAATGAAAGGAAAAACCAACAGTGTCTTTCTATGGAGTCAGGCCACCACCAGCCTCCTGAACAGCTTCAGCTCCTTGCCAAGTCTGTGGAACTCTATTGAAGGGATGAACCCCATGCCTTCACAGGATATTCCCTCATTTATATATATATATATATATATATATACACACACACACACACACCCTGTATTTAATCAGGTCATCTCATTGAAATCAACATCTCTTTTTCAAGAGAGACCTGAGTACAGCAGATGGAAAGAAAACCAAACATTGCAAGACATAGCAAAAGGACACATAGCATCAGACAGTCACAGACATCACTAAATAGATTTAAAGATAAAAGTTTATATTATATCATTTGGTCTTATGGTGATGGTAGTTGAGAGCATTGTCTTACACGCTGGTCCAAAATATTCCATAGGTGTGAAACTGGGTTGCGATCTGGTGACTGTAAAGGCCGTAGCATTTTATTCACATTATTTTCATGCTCACCAAACCATTCACATTCACTGAGCCCCGGTGCACAAAAGCATCTACATTTGATATTTCTCCACTCTTTTATTCAGGTTTTTCGTTTAAATTTGTCTCCCGTCTGTATACGTATGAAGGCAAACTAACCTTTTATCATAAGGCTGATTTCCCACTGAAGCATCTGTGCATGAAATGAAAGAAGACCTAGATATTCAAACCATTATGGTAAGACAAGAGGTGAAGAAATTGGTAGAACAACTGTAAGTGAAGTTGTGTTTTTTGTATTTCAAGACTGTACCTGGTGTGTTGTCAGTCACGCCTGGGATCAGTTCTAAGTCCAGAGGACGGACACATGCAGCTGGACAAAAGCGCAGCTGCAGCAAGAAGTCATGGCTGAACTGACATTTCCCTGTACACGAAGAACAAACACAAGATAGGAAGTGAAGTGAGAGGGATAATGACACACAAAAAGACTGAAACGCACTCCTTGGATCAAGTTTACAAAAATTACCAAAAAGTTACAAAGCACGATATGACTTCAAACACTGACCTGGTTTCTGACTCTCTCTCTTTAAAATCTCGACAGTCGTGTACTGGCAGTTGTCACTGATTCCCAGGCAGCTGGGCCACAAGGGAGAAAACAGTCTGTGACAAGGGCCTTTGTGTGACAGGTCCTCTTGACCTGATATCTGTTGGAAATGGTGAATACATACATGTTACAGAGGTAATTCCTGCAAGCACCATTGCAGAAAACCTGAAACGAAGAGCCATAACTATTCTAAACAAGTCCACAGTCATGTGGGCGTAGCTAGATATTTTCCAGGCGTTGATTACACTCAGTTGATTGCACTTTGCAGTGTTTTAGGCTCACCATCCATGCCGGTAGACCCTGGAAGTAGAGCTCTCCGTTGGTGACCAGCTGGTACAGAGGCATGTGGGGGACAGAGTTAAAGTCCCCGCACAATATAAGGTTACAGTGTTCGCCTTTGGCCTTACAGGACTTGACAACGCTGTCCATTTCTGCCAGCATTATGGCTAACTGAGCCAGCTTCACGTCGCCCCTCCTAGGGTTGAAGAGCAGGTGGGTGTTGGCCACGCAGAGCGGTGGGCCCTTTGCCTTGACCTTTGACCCCTGGGTGACCACTGGCCGCAGCAACAAAACAATGCCCACATTGTGCCGGTCCAGGAGCTCCGTCTCAGGCCTGAAGAACTCCAGCGGGGTGACGGATACCTCAGAGAAGCAACTGCTTCGATAGCAAGTAGCACAGCCGTCTGTCTTGGGCCCAGTACGCCTCTTGTACACACAGGTGTACCCTGGAGCAACAACAATATATTTAATGTGTTAGAAATATCCTTCAACATGATTGTTCCACTGGGTTGTCTCTGATGACCTACCCATCTGAGAAAGCACTGGATAAAATTGTTCATGGTAGTGGTTCTCCTGAACCTCTTGGAGACACAGAATCTACACAAAAGAGGACACACACATCACTTATTAGTGGGCACCTAAAGATTATAATTAAAATGTATCTTCTTTGTACTTTTTTGTTTTACTCAGAAATGCAGTCTATTTTGAATCGGCTGTCACCTGACTCACATCTGGTGCCCATTTCAGTATTTCCTCTAGGAGTAGGCTGCAGCGGTAGTTCCAGTCCAGTACCTCCAGGGGGCAGTGTGTGTACAGCTGCTGGTTGGCGTCTAATAGGTCCTCAGCAAGGATGTTGTAGGACATAACAGTGAAGTCCATCGAGGGCTTTATGAATGGGAAGGGTATGAGGGCAGGCTCTGCTGCCGAGGCACTCTCATCTATCTCCTCCCATACTCTCCACATCACTGGGTGGAGAACAAACACAAACGTACGTACGAGTCAGACTCCATGCAAATAAACAGCTGGATATTAAACTACTGGTGAGTTTAGACAAATCTCACCACAGTGGAAATATTACAACAGAGAAAACCAAAAATAAATCTGTCCCAGTAAGGGGAAATATCAGATTCTCACCTTCAAATGGCGCTGTCGGCTCTAGTGCGGGGTAGTAACTCACTTCAGGAAATTGCCACAGTGGGCACAGCACTTCTTCTGCCAGGCCAGGTCCTGCAGGAAAGTGCCAGCCAGTTTGGGTAACATGTTGCCCGCTGAGTTTATGCTGGGTTTGAGTGTTAGAGAGAAAGGAGGCAAATATCAGCTTAGAACTGCATTCCCCACCATGCATTTCACCAGCAGTGGGAACTACATATTCATCCCAGCACTCCGTTACTTCAGCTGAAGTCACTGACTCTTCTAAGCTTGGTATCTTTATTTTTTCCAGCACTGGATAGGTGGTTTCGTGAGTGCTGTCCTCCGTTTGTAGGCGCTCTAATTGTGCCCCAAGTGCTTGCTCTGGACTAATATCCTGAGTTGGAAAAATACATCCATCCTCTGTGTTTGGCTTCATATGGAACACCTCATAGTGAAGTGTTATTTCCCTGTCCTCTTGCTTGGGAGCTTCCGCTTTGTCTTTGTCTTGTTGCGGTCCATCTCTCGTCTCCGCGTCGTTCTCCTTCACGGCAGCTTGCACTTCACTAATCTTTGAAGCAGCGTCATTCTTTGTTTCTTCATGCAGGACGGCCATCAGCTGTGCCTTGTCTGTGTCAGGCCTCATATTGTCTTCCTTTTCTGGGCTTGGTTCTTTCATCCTTTCTTTCGTTTCTCCCTTCGTCCCACTGTTTGGGCTGAGCCACTGGTCCAGCAGGGTTGTTGGAGACTGGGTGAACCTTCTGGTTGTGACAGCACCACCATCCCACACTGCCCTGCCATTAACCACTGCAGCGGGGAGATTCTTATTTGAGGCCTCTATGAGACAGAAATTGTCAGATAACAGTGATGTTATCATGCTAAAACATAACTCAGCTTTTTAGCTTGACTCACCGATTTTGCCAAATTAAAAACAGCGTTAAATGAGACATATGACGTTAAAACTGCCTTACTGCACGTAAACTACGCAGCAAAACAGTCACACGTGGTGACGTCAAATGGTAACGCCAAGTCTCAAAAGTGCAAGCTAAAAAAAACCCCTAACAGGTGCAAGCTAACACACGTCCCCACGAGCTAGCTAAATTACAATATTGCGTTAGTTTTCACAGAGCAGGAAACACTGGAGAACCACACGAAACGTGTTACATTGAGCTTGTAATAAGACAGTTAATGTTACAAGTTTAAATCACCCAACCTAACGCTGACGCCAACAAATGTGAAGACAAACTGCTCAGTCAGAAGTGACCTAAATTTAACGTTAACAACCGTAACACGCGTACAAAGCCGACCCTGACACTTTCAAACATCTTTGCAAGATCTAACTTACCTGACGATCGACGTGTCAGGTACCGTGATAATGGGTAGAGCGCGTAAAGTAACAGACTGCCAATCATGTTTCGCAACTAAAATCAGCGCATGCGCGTTCTGGAGTTGTTGGTGGTGTGGGAGGTTAGGGGTCAAGTCAAATGCTACAGTCTATGGTCAAATGTCACTGGTGTGGTTTCCTCATCACATGTATTGTGAATTTGTCTCAATCTGGTAATATATATATGTATATATGTAGATATACATATATATATATATATATCATTTTATCTCATAAAATAAGATAATGTGAAAATGTACAACATCCTATAAAATGTCATTTTACTTGAAACCATATAATTTCACACACATGTCATGCTGCAGGCTACTTACAGGTTTGGTCGGAGTTGCTAAAAACACAGCATTGTAACCACACTGAGGCATAAATTGTTAATGTCACCGCAAATGACACATTACCTGAGGGGTAGAATTACCTGCTGGACAGCACCGGCCTATTTTATTTCACAGTGCTAGCCCATAGAGAACACTGGAATAAATGAACAAATAACCCTGAAGACTGTATTCTCTTTCTGTCTGGGAAATGGTTTATAAAAGAACATAGGCTCTGACAGCAGACAGCAATGTCAACACTGTCTTTTGAGTCCCTTTTCTTAACAGATGACGATTGTCCATCTCCATCTCAACGCCAAGGCATGGAGGATGAGTTTGATGCAGACGTGGAGTTGGATGGTAAGTACATACAATTCAGTCTATCAAATACAGTATCTATTTTGGTGTAAATTTGTACTGTTAATTCATAATCCTGAGGTAAAAACATTCCTAGTTTCCAAAACACAATGCAAGTAAATGGCTTGTTTTGACAAAGTGTTGCTGAAACGTACATTCATTACTTTATGTATAGGCAAGGGCCCATATGGTGGTACTCATACTGTATGGGCTTACTTGTTTCCAGAAAAAGAGGAGAGCAACAAGGAGACATCTATAGCTGAAGTGTACCTCCAAGCCTGCAAGCTCGTGGGTGTGGTGCCAGTCTCCTACTTTATACGAAACCTTGACTCTACAACCATGACCCTCAGCCACCATGGGTTAGGACCTTTGGGGTGCAAGGCACTTTCTATTGCTTTAGTGGTAAGTTTAAAATGCAAGTGTGTTGTTGAGTGTGACATTTTTAAATAAAACATTTCTGATAAGCACTTTGTTTTTAGTCTGATATGAATATAAACACACTGGAACTGGCAGACAATCACATTCAAGCTGAGGGAGCCAAATGCCTTGTGGAGATGTTGAGGGCTAATGTCACCATTCAGCACCTGGTATGTCAGACTGCAAACCTACCACTAGAGGGCACAAGTGATTTTCAGGTGACATTTGACTTAACTTTTACTGAGGAATGTACAGCATACCAGCATCTCTTTTGCTTTCAGGATTTGTCCAACAACTATCTGCAGTCTGTGGGAGCTGAATATGTGGCTAAAATATTGCTGGAAAACATTTCATTAAGATCTATGAAACTTTCAGGTAATGTGCCTATTAACAACATTTAATTGAACTGACAGTAGGGTGATGTACCGAGACCAGGCAAGGCACAGTAATAGATACGGTTTCAAGAATACACTCAGCACATAATCAAGACAGTGAATCTCAACCAGCTCATGGTGCTTGTCAGGGTTGACCCTGTGCTCAACATCAGTGAATTTAACCATAATAGTAATAAGAATTTTTTAATTTATCAATATACTTATTTTGTATTTTTAAACATTTAATATTTTGTCTCAGCAGGAAATGGTTTTAGCGATGATGATGCAAAATATTTTGCAGATGCCTTGTCGGTAAGTGATTAATAATCAGTTATCCAAACACATTTTAGTTGTAGTTTGTTATTAAGTAATGGTAGGCTATTTAGTTGCTAATATTTTTACATCTAGACCAATTCCAGAATAAAGGAACTAGACCTGAGCCATAATGAGTTCTGTGGAAAAGGAGGGGAACATTTGGGACAACTGTTGGGTACGGTAAAATCTCTCTCTCACCTTAATGTCTTTGTGGATGTGTCCAATGCATTGCTGTACTTTAAGAGTGTAATACAATACCAATAAGAATTAAATGAAGTATTTTTCTCTGATACTACTTCCATTTCTACAGCAAACAATGAGGGTCTTGAGGTGCTGGATCTTAGCTGGAACCATCTGAGAATGAAAGGGGCTGTGGCCTTTTGTGCAGGGCTCAAGGTATGGATGTGTAAGAAATAAATTTGACCACTTACTTGGTGTACAACAGAGCCCCAGAAGGATCACAGATAGAAAAAATATGCATACTGAGTCCACGAAATGCTATTGCGTTGCCACGAGATAGAATTTGTTTGCATGTTTTAATTATCTTATGGCCACAACATACTACCTCATTCCCACGTTTTAATTAACTTGTGGCCACTTCCGGGGCCGTAGTATACAACATCTGATCACATTCTCCATATTTAGGTGAATATGATGTTAAAATGCCTTAACTTATCCTGGAACGGTTTTGGGAATGAGGGCGCCCTGGCCATGGGAGAGGCCCTAAAATTCAACAACACTCTGGTGCACCTCAACCTCAACAACAACCGCCTCACCAATGAGGGCGTTGGCATGCTGTGCAGGGGTCTTGAGTTCAATGACACAATCCGAGTCCTACTGGTGTGTGGACGAGGTTGTATTGAGCATTAGATACATCATCAGTATGGCTACAGATACATTTTATAGTGATGTGTTATTCTTTTACACTCTTGCAGCTGGCTCACAACTCTTTAACAGTAGAGGGAGCACTGGCTCTGGTTAATGTGGTGAAGAATACACCTAAAACTGCCTTGGAGGAGATCAACATATGTGTGAGTTACTGTGGCACTGCCTCATGTCCTGATCTGATTGTTCTATCTGATTGTCATCACAGTTGAAACAAATCATACTTGTCACTATGAATTGAAGCACAACTAAATGTTGTGTATACCATCTTGTCTGCACCGTCATTATTTTTTACCTTTTTCCCGAACAGAATGTGCTGGTAAATGAGACCTTTGTGAATCTGCTGGAGGTGACATGTCAGGAGCATCCTGGTCTGGATGTACAGTATGGCGGTGTAGGAGGCTTCGTTGCTAAGAAGCCACCAAAACGTATTGATCCAATGAAAATCATCCAGGTCTGTGTGATCACCTAATGAGGATAAGTAGTCCTAAAAATCTGAAAATGAATGGTTACATTCCATCATTTTATATGAAAATGTAATGTCATATTCATGTATAGTGTCTAATAAGTATTTTACTCATTAAGTAAAATTGTCAAATGGTGGCAACTCTTTTATTTGTTTGGTTCTTTGTGTATTTCATGAATGTGAAAAGGTCTTCTCCAAATGTTTTTGAAGGATTATTTGGATCAACGCAAGCTACGCCTGTGGGACTTCTTTCGGAACATCGACAAAGATGGCACTATGCGAGTCCCCGTTGCTGACTTCAGGAAGGCAGTGCAGGTTTCCAAATAAACTCACATTGAACTCTGCATTGTCATTGACATTTGCAGGAAGTACTGTGCTGATGAATTTCACTGACAGAATACCATGAAATTGTCCATCATGCATGATGAGGTCTCTTCTAGTCTAGACTCCCTGACTTTTTCCTTCTGTTCTGTGAAACCATGATAGCAATCAAGTATTCCTTTGGATCGATACCAGATTGAAGAGCTGATTCAGAGACTTGATCGCGACAGGACAGGAATGGTAGACTACAGGTGAGTGTGTCTCCTACTGTTTGATCATACTCACAGCTGAGCCTTCTAGATTGCTTCACAGAGTAGACCTGTGATGTGTTAAGGTGTATTGTTGCAAAACATTGTGTAATGGCGTTGCTGTTCATGTTTATAATCACCTGTTTTATCATTGTTTAAATAATGGCATAGTTGAACCAAGTGTGTTTCAGTTATGAGCTGGGAATTTGTCCAGATGGTGTCGTAAAACAGAAAGAGTAAATTGGTTGCAGTCCTCAAGTTTGGCTCCACAAAGCCATCCAAGAGGTTTATCTGATTTTTCTGTGCAGGGGACTGGCAGATACAAGGAAACAGATGATGAGGGATCACCGCCGCCAGCTAAGGAAGGTTGAGTCCCGTCAGAAGAAAGAGAAGCAGAAGAGTGACCGCATCCTAAAGACTTTCCAGAGCGCTGTGGAGGCGGTAACACCACGCAGCTCCATGGTCATCTCTCCAGGAGGTGCCAAAGAGGATTCAAGTGGCCCTCAGCCCTTCTCTGCCACACCTCTAAGTTCTTGGCACCACATTGTCATGTCCAACAGCAGTCGCTATTCTGTCACTAATCTGAGCAATGAGCATGTCCACCTGCCTATTTTAGGAGGCGCCATGCCTTACCGTCCCACCAGTTCCCCAGCGATGCGCTCCTTCTCCCAGCCAAACCTGCTGGATGACTCACCTCGATCTCCTCCGGGCAAGTCCATCTCGGCCCAGGGTATACGCTCCGATCCAGAGATGGGCCACAGCAAGCTAAGCCCCACTTCTAACCACCTGACCAGGTCCAGGCCTGCTCTCCTTATGAAGCAGCCAGAGGTTAAAGGCAAAACCAAGAAAGTAAAGAAAAAGAAAACTACAAAACATGTGGATAAAGACTCAAACAATCCCACAGAAACTGTCAAGTGACTGTCAAACTCTGTATAAAATGTTACGAATGCTATGAAATGTTACGATTCTTTTTGCCTGACATTGATGGCTACTTTGTTCCACACAATTACTAAATAAAGATCGATTTTAATTATTTATCTTGCTTCTAATCTCTAAAAATAATAAATGTACACAGTATATTCAGCATTCGTCACTCAATCAACATCTCATTTAGTTTGCTACTGAATGAGATGGACCTTCTGGGGAAACAAAACAGTTTATAACACTTGGGAACTAGACCTACCCATCAGTGATTCTTTGAATTCTGATGAACCCAAACATTAGTGGATCATTTCAAACAAACATGCGAGTATTCGTAACTTCTGTTTGCTGAAGATAACATTAAGTGTTATATCTTGGTGTGTGCCTTGGCTAACAATTCTGTGAACTATGGCAGGTGCTGCAACTTGCAGGATTTTGAAGGGGCTATATAAGCCCCTGAAGATCCAGCTATCTCAATCATAACAACTCTGCACCAGAATGATCGGCACTCTGTATTTCTTAGCACTGCTGAGCTCCACAATGGCCTGGGGGGTATGTATGACATGACTTAGATCAACTGATTCCTCTTTATTCCCACATTAGAGGTAAGCTGTATGTTCATGTGATCTTATTTTTTCAGCGTGTAGGCCTGTGGAGCGAGAGGAGTGCGAGGAATGAGACGGGAGGTGGAAGTGGGGACAGGTGTACCTGTGATGCCTTCTTGCCCAGTTTTACCTTTCCCATTAAAGACCTGGTGGTGGTAGAGCAGACAGCTGTGGAGATCTCACACAAACTGGAGCTGGAGATGGGCAAGGTACTCAGGCATGTTAGAAGCGTATGGAATAGATGATGACTTATTTGACAGAGATAAAAAATGTGTAAATGTTTTTTTCCTGAAATATTTCAGCTGGAAGACTATGAGACCAAGCTGACAGCATATGCAAAAAAGATTATAAAGCTGACAGTAGAAATTGAAAAAATTGAGAAGAATCCTGATGCCTACAATGATGCAGACATTGATGAGATAAAGGTGGAGATTAAACAAACGGAGGCTCTTATTAAAGAGCTGCAGCTCTCCATCAGAGGCTCCATCACTGTCTTCGAGTCTTTGCGCGTACAGGTACGTTCTCCTGATGGCAGTCACCGCATCAACAGACATAAGCAAATCCACTGGCAAACCATCTGTTTACTCTCAGATCACAGCCATGGTGACGACCCTGAACAGGCTGGAGAAGACCTACGACAAGAATATGGTCCTGGTGACACGCCGGGAGTACATCAAAGTGCAGCTGCAACTAGAGGAGTGCGAGAGACGCCACCAGGAGCTTTTCAACCCCAACATTGGTAAGCTCATTCACACTAATATCCACATCAAAATCTAAGCCCCATTTGGACTCATAATTTAACCTCTCTCTTTGCAGGGTCTTGTGCACACACAGGTATCATCAAAGTCAGCAAGCCCATTGTAAGCCATCTGAATGCCCATCTTACTGCTGGCTATATATATGGAGGCTGGGGGAAAGATTCAAAGCCTGTTCCTGACAGGGAATCTATGTACTGGTACTCTGGGTATAGTAGCGGCTCCATTATTGACATTAGGTTTTACACCAACTACAAGAACCTCATTTTGAGAAACCACTTCCAGCATCACAACTTACACAGCAGCTGGACCGGCACAGGGAACAATTTCATCATCCGTGACAACACTCTGTATTATCAGATCAACAAACCGTTTGGGTTGGCCAAACTGAATTTTACTACCATGGCATATGAGTCCAGAGTGATTGCTAGGGCTAGCACCAGATTCTCCTACACTAACTCCCCCAATCAGAACTTTGATTTTGCTGCTGATGAAACCGGCCTGTGGGTGACCTATGCTACAGAGGAGTCCAGTGGACGGATGATCATTGCTAAAATAAACGAGCCTTCTTTTGGGGTTGAGGAGGAATGGCAGACTAGTGTCTATAAACCAGGTGTGAGCAATGCCTTCATGGTGTGTGGTGTTCTGTATGCAGTCAGAACAGTTGATATCCAAACTGAAGAAATATTTTACAAGTATGACACCAAAACCAAACAAGAGAGCTACATCAGTGTTCCCTTTGAGAGGTTCCGGGATAAGTATTCCAACCTGGACTACAATCCCACTGACCAGAAGCTCTACATGTATAATGATGGCTACTATGTTAACTACCATCTGTGGTTTAACCACACAACTAAAGCCACTGTTGAACCACCGAAACTTCTGATCTAAATCATTATCTGTGATTTACTGAAGTGCTACATGAAGCAGTGATTATATCTCTCATTTGTTCTTGCATATTCATGCAGTGCATAATTTATCCTTCTTCTTGATTGCTAATAAATCTGAAGCATTACAAAAGTGTCAAGTGTGTCCTTGTGCAACTGCTCATGAATAGAGTGCATTATTTTCTTATGACTATTAATTTACCTCACTCCCTTCTCACACTCAATCTAGTGCCTTACACGCTTTCAACGTGCAGTATTGTCTATGTTGGCAGGATCATCTCACTACTAATGGTTCATTTGCATTTGTAATAGTTTCTGACATTGAAAGAAAGTACGCATGCAGAAGTGGATTCTGTTTTGTAATGGAAAAATACACTTTTAAGGCCTTTTCACCATTTACATGATCTTAACATTACAAGTAACTTCCATAAACATTCACACAAAATGAGGAATATATTTCCACCATCAGATGAGGGTCTTTAGGCATATAATGTATATGAAACTTGATACCAAATGCTGTTTTGCAGGATCAATAAATCATTGTACTATATTTATTTTAGCTTTCTTTGTTTTATTGCTCTCACTGCATACCCCTTTTAGTGTGCAGTGTTGACTCCCAATAGTGGCTATTTTGGTGTTGCAACATAATATATATAACATATAATGTTTTAAAGTGCCTAAAGCTGTGCAATAGATCTTTTTCACAGAAGACATTTTGACATGTCAGAGCAGGAAAACCACAGGTGTAAATGATAAAATGAATGATGGCTGAATTCCATTTAGCTGCTTCAGTTTCAGGGTACTGGTATTGTGCATGTTGACTGACTGCCACACTATCATGACTTACTGAGACATTTGAATAAAATGGTGCCATCATTAATGTTATTAGTTACACCTATGCTTTTCCTGCTATAACAAGTCAAAATCTCTGCTGTGAAAAAGGCCTATTTTTACAGATCAAAGACCAATATCCCACCCAGACACTGTTTCTAAATGTAGCATTTGAAGCAGTTCAGCATATTGATAAAGGTGATGTTCTTGCATGATTCTTGCAGTTTTGGGTGTATCCACATGGTTGAATGCACTTATTGTAAGTCACTTTGGATAAAGGTGTCAGCTAAATGAATGTAATAATGTAAGAAGATAAAAAGAAAAAAAATGATAAAAACCAAAAGTATAATATTCACCTAATACTTGATTCTTTACTATTACTATAACTTTGGCACCTCACTATTCATTATCAATCTTTATAGAAGACATTTTTAAAAATCAGTATGTGAAATGGCAATCTACTAGGAGAGGGAGACAACTGCAATGAACCAGCAGCAATAATATCAACTGATATTGTTAATTTAGTTGATGTGTGCATTAATTTACTTTAGTTTGTCAAGGATGACACAACACAAGGATAAAGTGCCCCCTCCAAATGCTGATAATGAAAACTGTAAGTTCAGTATGTATGTATGTACATAATATCTGACACATGCAATATCCTCTAAAGATTCTTTATGTCATATTTTGAAACCCAGCTTTTTAATGCTCTTTATATTAATAGTGTTTAAAAAACTACAAATGTGAACATTTTAAATTAAAACAAATGTTTAGATTTTGCACATTTTCTGTCTTTGTCATATTACTTATAACACAATGGTGACGCTGGTTGGTGGGGCCCCTGGGATTTTTTTCTTAGGGCCCCAACAGACTCTAGAATCAGCATTGCATGCGTCTGCATTCATCATGTGTCTCCACTCATTTATTAAAGTTTTTTTCCCCATTCATTTGTTACCTGCCTGTATGTAGAGGCAGATTTAAAGGGACATGCACATGTATGCAATATTTAAAGAGGGACCACACAAAATCATTTCTGCTTAAAACAGACACTGTTTTGTTTACATGATAATGTGAACTTCTTTGCTATTTTAAACGGAAACCTTAAAAAAACATTTTGATTCTAGATTAAATTTTTTAACATTTGGTTTTCATATCAGATGTTCAATATTAAATTTATGATACTTATTTATACTTCTAGTACGGCTGTGCAATATCCTCCGTCCCATTATATATTGTTAATAAGCTACACGTAACTTGACAGCTCATGCACTATTACTTTATACTGTAATATTAACCTCAACCGGTAAACCCACTTTGTACATTACACTTATTTAATTTTAAATTTATACTTATACATTTATACCAACTTTGTAGTTACCTGTATTATAGTGGATTATATTATTGCTTTTTGCCTTGCTTTGTACTTCCATTCTTGTGTGCAGTGACGTGATAGTGAGCTGCTGTTACAAATAGTTTCCCCTCGGGGATTAATAAAGTATTTCTGATTCTGATTCTGATTCTGATATTACATTTTCATGTTCATTACATACCTGCAAACTTTTCTCGCTACAAGTGTATCTTCTCTTACAGGGTTGCTACAGAAGTAAGTAAAAATTGGTCATGCACAGGGATTTCCTGGGGTCTGAGTCAGCATTTCATTTAAAAGTTGGTCCCATGTGGCACAGTGTCACGTTGTCATGAATCATACTGTTCAAAAGCACCACCCAAGTAACACCCAAGAAATAATGCAAAGAAGCAAGTTGATTCTTTCGTTCAAAATACAGTGAGATCTGACTTCTAAGATGATGACAAACAAATAAGGTCTGTTAAGTCTATTTGGATTAAATTGAATTATACAGCCTGAAACAGTATCCGCCTGTGATGATCACCTTCTCCCATATAACACACAGCTAACAGGCCATAAACATAACTAGGTGCAGCCAGAATTCACTACATATGGCATTTTTCTCATCCACACCCTTTTCAGATCAAACCTCATGTGGAGGATCAAACACGGATCATGCCTGTCATAAGCTAATAACTATGGGAAGAGAGAAGGTGTCCGTGACAATGTGATAAGAGCTGTCTTTAAAAACCCTCTGATCAGACCACTAAGGAGACACTTGAGAGCTAAACTGAGACATCATGCTGCCAATTCTGCTGCTGCTCCTACCAGCCCTCAGTCCTGCTTTGGCCTGGATTGTAAGTAACCCTTATTTTCTATTAAAACATACAGGTTGATTTGTTGTAATCAACTTTAATGGTGGTATTTTCTTTTCAGCCAGTGGAGAATTGGGAGTCTGGCAATGTGACTGCATCAGTGGGTGGGTCAGGTCAGTGTCTTTGTCATGTGTATCTACCTGAAACCACCTTCCCTGCCGACCGGGTCCAACACATGCAACAAGTCAGCAACGATCTGATCCTGGAGGTTAAAATTCAAATGAACAAGGTGCAGTAAGACCTATTAAGACTGAGGTTTGAGTGGTTCCACAGCATTTATACATTAAACCCCTCTATTTTTGAGCCATCATCATGCTGATTTCATGTTTTTTCACTCTTTCAGATGACGAGCTATGAGAGTAAGTTGGTGGTCTACTTGAAGGAACTGAAGGACCTGACTGTTAGAGTGGCCATGCTGGAGACCAGTGCTGACAGTTACATCAAACTGGACTTTGAGCTGCTCAGGATTGAGCTCAGAGAGTTTGAGGTTCTGGTGTCTCAGCTCAAAGACTCCCTCAACTCCTCCTCGCCCATGTTTGACAGTCTGTATACTGAGGTGAAAGAACCATTTTTTTTTACACCTACTTGCAAATAATGTGGCTTTCTTCATAGTTGGAATATTAGATTTCCATTTTGATTTATGTGTTTATTACCAGATCCGCAACATGACCCTCATTGTTAACCAATTGGAGACTTATGACAAGAGCAACCTGGACGTGATCCGCATTGAGTTTGCTAAGCTGCAGAAGAAGCTGGAGGAATGCCAGAAGGAGCAGGAGTTCATCAAGCCAGATATTGGTATGACTAGTCAGAATATTGTGCGCAATTGTTTAAAAATCAGATATTGCCAGCTAATCTCAACATTTTTCTTTTCTTTCCAGGCAACTGCAATCACACAGGAATCATGAGCCTCAGCAAACCGAAGGTGGTCCAAGTGAATGCTCATTTGAATGCAGGCTATCAATATGGGGGCTGGGGAAAAGACTCCAAACCTGTTAGAGGCTATGAGTCAATGTACTTCTATGGTGCGTACAGCAATCCATCTGTGCATGACTTCTATTTGTACTCTAACTATGAAAATCTGATTCTGAGGTCTTCATTCAAACACCATGACATACCAAGCGGGTGGGAAGGTACTGGCAACAACTACATTGTTCATGGTAACACCATATATTACCAGCATGACACACCTTTCAGTATGACCAAACTGAATCTGACAAGCTCCAAATATGACTACAGAGTGATCCCAGCCGCTAGTCAAAGTTTCTCGTACAGTTACTCAGGCAATCAGTACCTGGACTTTGCAGCTGATGAAAATGGCTTGTGGGTAATGTATGCCTCAGAGGTGAGCAAAGGTAAAATTGTCCTTGCTAAAATAGATGAGAAATCTTTTGGCATTGAGGATGAGTGGAACACCGGTGCGTTCAAGCAGTTGGCTGGCAATGCGTTCATGGCCTGTGGAGTCATGTATGTCACCAGATCAGTGGATCTGAACACAGAGGAGATCTACTATGCGTTCGACACCAAGACCAAGGAGGAGAAACAACTCAACATTCCCTTCCAGAAGTTCCAAGAGAAATACACCAACCTGCACTACAATCCCACTGATCAGCAGCTCTACATGTACAACAACGGCTACTATGTGTCCTACAATGTGAGGTTTGACAAAAAATGATCCCTCCTCTTGGTGATAAACCATGTCGTGATTCACACGCTTGATCTGTATTTACTCACTTTGTTACTGAATCTCTATAAAAATCTATGTATTGTAATGCATATACTTTTTACTGTCTTTCCCTGAATAAAATCAAACTGAAGCATTCAAAGTGTGTGAATTGCTTTGATTTTTTATGCATATAAATAATCCTATTACAAAATTACTGGTATTTGCACTAAAGTAATAAGTGTGCGATAAAAATGTGTCTTGTTCCAGATAATTAAATGAAACAATTAAATGAAAGTATAAATGAATGAAAGCAAGATCCAGTGTGTTCAATCCAATATGACATCATTGAAGGTATACAAACTTGGGTGCAGCTTTAGGAAAAATGACATTTTCAGGTAAATACTCTGATTAATCATCGTATCTGCAGTCTTTAATAGTGCAAACACACTGTATCTTCATCAGATTAAAATGGACAAAGACATAAGGGAAATACACACTAGTCAATCTAAAATATGTGTACATTTGTTACTAGATAGTATGTTGAACAGGATTTTAAATCAAATTGAATAATAGATCCAAGGGTGGGTGTTGCCAGAGCTGATGTCCATGTGCCACACACATGCATGATAACCACAATGGAATCAAAAGAACAGATATACTACAAAAGCTGCATGTACTACAGCAGACCGGGTTAATCAATCACTGTATCTGTTAATGATCACACAGTGTCAGGATCAACATGAACCAAATTAGCAGCTATTGCTCTCTGCTGCTTGAACAGAAGAGAAACAATGTTAATGTTAATGCCGGCTTTTCCATTCCAGATGGACATGATGATTCAATAATAAGTTGCTTTGTTAGACTCATATTAAATTTTCAATTCAACTTAATATTAATATTGAACCAATTACACTATAGCCCCAGCTAATCAAAATACAAACTGACAGAAAAAAGAAATTGACCATCAAATATCACATGTCTAGTGAAAGTTGGTGGTACTTTTATATTTTGCTCCTGAGTTGAAGTATATTAATTTAGGCAACTCTGAATGCAAAACAGCTCTATTGTATCATGCTCATGGTAACTGTCAGTGAGTTTTCAAGCTTCGTGTCATTTTAAGCCACATTTTTGGCACCTAGAATCATATAAGCGGGCGAGACCTTCTATTTATTTTTGTGTCACATAGGTGGTGCATTCTGTAGCATGAGATAAAGTATAAGCATAGATTGTTTATAAACTTCAGGGAGAAAAGTGTCTGTGCCAGAGTGGCGTCTTTGTCAAAGAAAATTATTCTGAAATACTTCACTGTGTTTCCTTTTTATACTGAGTGCACAGTGGTCTCGCTAGCCGAAGAATTGTCTTACTTAATCAAATAAAACTAAAATTGACCTGATTTTTCAGGTTCAGTGTGAGGACAGTTTTGTCAGAATGTATGAGTGCAGTTACTATTTACATGCTGACTAAATAAAATAAAACTTCTGGGAGGAAAAAAACCCTGTCATAAATTATAAAACTGCAGTCATCCCAGGATTGTGTGTTTAATATGCACACCTGCACTGATCTCAAGGATGCAAATAAAATTGTTATGCGTGTGGAACAAAGTCACATGCTTTAGCTAGGCTGATAAGCAGTGTAAAACCCACAGATCTGAGTAGCAATCACATCAGACAACAATCAGGCATCCTACTGGTAGAGACACAATGCCTCTGACTCTGCTGCTACTCTTTCCCACACTGAGCCCTGCACTGGCTTGGCTCGTAAGTTTTAAAGATGCCTGTTATTCCTTATTAAATAGTATCCTGTGTAATATCTGAATGAAATAACTGAGTTTGCTTGCAGCCGATGGAGGACTGGGAGTCAGGGAATGTGACCACGTCTGGTGGAGGACTGGAGTGTGTTTGTAGTGTGTTCCTGCCCGACAGCACCTTCCCTGCTGACCGAGTGCAACACATGCAGCAAGTTACCACCGATCTGAGGCTGGAGGTGGAGATCCAGATGAATAAAGTAAGTATGAAACAGCATCCTCTATGTTTTTTAAATGCTGTTTCGAATTTTTGAATAAGTGCTCCAGCTGAAAAAGTCACGTTTAGAGTAGATGATTTCAGTCATCAGAGAATAATCTGAACTCCAATAAATGTATCACAAGTAATAGAAAAAAGGTGACTAGATACAGATGTTACTTTAGTAGTGGTGAATTTAAAGTAATTTAATAATATTACCTGTATGTAATAATTAATATCATATGAGAGTGGTATAGTTATTTTATGAATTATTGTTGGTACAATTAAATTATACACAGTGTTTAAAGATTGTTGCTAATTATTATCACTATAAAGCCCAGAGCCTCACATTATTCAATAATACTTCCTATTTAATATGAGAATTTTGAACCACAAAAATTAATAAATATGTGTAAAATTGTTTTCCAAAATTTACAGTGATCATGTCCATTATGGACTCTCACTATTGATTGTGGCCACTAGATCCTAAGGCCTGTCAAATTTAAGTCCAAGCAGACTATATATACTGTATACTATGGGACAACGGATGGAAACTAGCTTGAGGCTATAATCTGGCATGTTTACATTCATGATCTGATGTTTCATGTATGTTCATTAATATGCATTGTTCCAACCAAATAAATTATTATTATTATGATTATACACTATCCATAACTAGGTGCTCATAACACAACCTTTGCATAAAAAGTAACTTATATTACCAGTACAATATTTATTCCAGCATTATTTAGACAGTAACAACCAGACCACAACCCTGTATGTACAGTATACATACACACTTTTATACCTGTATATAGATACTGTATGATACTTCTTTTCCAGATGATTTGTGAATCTATTTTCAAACTTACCAGCATGTACATACTGTACTAACTCTGTTTGTTTATGTTTGCTTATCTCTGTTTAGTTTTTTTCTTTATATTTGGTTGGTATTTCTATATTTTTATCTTCTTTTACATTCTCTTTTAGTATATTGAGGGCCATTGACAACCGGAATCAAATTCCTGTGTCAACGTACTTTGCAAACTAAATGTATTCTGATTTTGTTTATTATTTCTTGTTAAACCAAGAAATTTGTCATTATGTATTAATTTATACATAATAGCCTTTGAGGGGAAATTAATTCAGAATCTTATTTTGTGGTTCTGTTGTTTAAGATAAATAGTTGAATGCAATAGCATGACAGTAATTGCTTCACAGTATACAAACTAATGAGTGTGCGTCTTTTAGCTTGTCCACTATGGAGGCAAACTGGATATCTTCTTAGGAGAACTGAAGGACCTGACTGTTAGAGTGGCCATGCTGGAGACCAGTCCTGACAGTTACATCAAACTGGACTTTGAGCTGCTCAGGATTGAGCTCAGAGAGTTTGAGGTTCTGGTGTCTCAGCTCAAAGACTCCCTCAACTCCTCCTTGCCCATGCTTGACAGTCTGTATACTGAGGTAAGAAGACAGGTTTAAGAGTCAGCTTCACTGCTTCTGTTATTTTAGTGGTCATACTGTAACTGGGTCTCTTTGTGCCAGATTCACAACATGACCCTCATTGTGAACCAACTGGAGACTTTCGACAAGAGGAACCTGGAAGTGATCCGCATTGAGTTTGCTAAGCTGCAGAGGAAACTGGAGGCGTGCCAGAAGGAGCAGGAGTTCATCAAGCCAGATATTGGTAAGGCCACCAGCCTTAGTAGCTAGTCAGCAGGTTGCACGTGACAGTGATTTAAACATTTTTTCTCCCCCCCAGGCAACTGTAATCACACAGGACTCATGAGCGTCAACAAGCCTACGGTCATCCAAGTGAATGCTCATTTGAACCCAGGATACCAGTATGGGGGCTGGGGAAAAGACTCCAAACCTGTTCGAAGCTATGAGTCAATGTACTGGTACGGTGCATACAGCAGTCCCTCTGTGTATGAATTCTACTTGTACTCTAATTACGACAAACTCCTTCAGAGATCCTCCTTCACACACAATGGGCTCCCGCAGGGGTATGAAGGCACTGGAAATAATTACATTGTTCATGGTAACACTGTATATTACCAGGCTGCCAACCCATTCAGAATGTCCAAATTAAATCTGACCTCTTCTGTTTATAGTCACAGAGAAATCCCAAAAGCAAGCGAAACATTCACTTACACATATTCACCAAACCAGTACCTGGACTTTTCAGCTGATGAGAGAGGATTGTGGGTAATGTATGCCACAGAGGAGGCCAAGGGTAAAATTGTCGTTGCTAAGATAGACGAGAAATCATTTGGTATCGAGGATGAATGGACCACAAGTGCGTTCAAGCCTCTAGTGGGGAATGCTTTTATGGTGTGCGGAGTCATGTATGCCACCAGGCCAGGAGATTTGAAGACAGAGGAGATCTATTACTCATATGACACCATGACAGGAGAGGAGAAATACATGAGTATTCCCGTTCAGAAATTCCAGGAGAAATTTGTCAACCTGCACTACAATCCCACTGATCAGAGGCTTTACATGTACAACAATGGCTATTATGTGTCCTACAATGTAAAGTTTAACAAAGAATGATGCCTCTTGTTCTTAATCTGTCATATTGTGACTGATACAAATGATCTTCACTGACTTTCTCTAACATTCTGATATCTGTGTGACGCATTTAGACACTTCACTTTTGTTTCAAGAATAAAATCAAAATGGAGCATTCAAATGAGAGTCCTGTTTTGTTCCAATTTAAGTAAAAGTGTGTAAAATAAAATACATCTGAGAATGGGTGTACAGTAATCATAAACCTCTGTGACAAATCAGATCCTTTTCTTTCGGCTTTTTGGATAAGGTTACAGCATCTGATACATCTTAGGCCCCCTCCTCTCCTACCCATCTTGCTCTATGCTGGTGCTTCCACCCCCCTCTGTAAGCCGGCCCTCCCTTGGGGGGGAGCGACTCTCCTTTGTGCTGTGGTTGGAGCCTGGCTCCATCTGGTACGGAGCACCAAGAGCCAGTAGATTATGGGTTCTGGGCAGGGTGATCCCTCCATTCATAGTGGATGGGAGACATCAAAGAAATACTGTAATTCATAATCATTTTATAAATTGAGCAATTTTAATATGGTATTTTTCAACAGTCTACACTCAAAGCTAAACACAATCCATTTTGCAAGTAAAAGTCAGGGTTGAAAATGGCCTTCAGTCAGTGCACACAAAAAACAGTACTGTTTCTTTAAATAGGCCAGCATCTGTCAGGATGAGAGGGGGGAAATGAGCGCCTTGTGTGAAATGGTACCCTTAAATGACATCATGCTCAGCCAATCGGCAGCCTCGCCTGAGCGCTCTCCTCCGCCCCTGATCCTGAGATGAGTGTGTTGAGGCTGCTGAAGACACGGGCTGCTGATGCTGCTGCTGGGTGGAGGGTTCAGGGCATGCCCGCCTCACATCAGGTAGGCAATAGTATGCGTATCTGCGCGTGTACGCCTGTTTTCTGTGCTATTTGTTCATTTATTCAGTATGGTGGATTGCTACCTCATTGACTATGGAAGTGCATGTTGAGAAGATGATGAATGGTGATGGATGAGACTTAAGGTGGCTCTGCGTGTTTCGTAACACTCCTTAGATGATGTCGCCTCCATCACTGTAACCAGAATGGGGTGTGTATGTGTGTGATGTTTGTGTTTCAGTCTTTAGCTGAATTCAAGGAAAAGCAAACATTATATTTTACATCCAATGGGATGGAAGTCAGCATTAGCATTCACTGCCTGACTGCTAATACATTTGTATAATGTAACAAATATCAATTGTATATTATTTGTGCTTTTAAACATTCTTGTCAGCAAAGAATACATTTTTCCCTTGGAAATAATTAATTTTATGTGATCTGTGCAAGTATGTGGGTTTAAGTCTCAGACCACATCAGTGTGTCTACAGTATAGCATACATAGACAGTTTTTGTAGCATATATTATTGGGATAATATAGTACAATTTGGGTGGACACCTTCTCCAGGGTAATCTTTAGGTTTCCACCATCGTGTAGGGTTAAATGACTATGTAGTTTACCTGAGACGAACGACAATGTGCCTCAGTGGTCTGAGTCATCTACCTGTCATCTTGGACGTTTGCAACTCTGCTTCTTTCCATTCATCCGAAATACTAAGCACAAGCTTGTACTCACTTCCTGTTCTGGATGTTAACTCTTTGTTTTTCCGCTGGCTCAGATGATCATGCTCTGCTGCAAAGACCTGAGCCTTGGAGTCACATGGGGCAGACACACGCCGAGCCCAGTGGCAACAGATAGACATGTGTCCTGCTATTGATAAGCAAAGGTGAGTCCCAAGCTAAACAGTTATTTTCTTTGAATACTCTTTCAGTGCCAAACAGCAGCAGTACGATTCAGTTTCAGTTTCTGAATTAATGAAGCAGCTTGTTCATTCTTTGACTATCTGCCATGGCTAAATGTAGTCCAGCTGAACAGTCATTTCTAACTTTTGTATGCTGTGCTCAGGCCCATCTGGTCCTTGACGGGTCCAAAACAAGGCAGCAATGGCAAAGAGAGACTACCTGGTGGAGGCGGCCAAGCAAATCCGCATGGCACTGGACAGTGAGGTCAATGAGGACTATGAGGCAGCTTTCAGCTACTATAAGAATGGGGTGGACTTGCTGCTGAATGGGGTTCAGTGTAAGTGGACAGCATTTGGTCTTTCACACAAGTATTTAAGGCTGTGTGATACTGTGAATGGGGAATTTGAAGAGGTGTCTTTGCACAACCCATGTGATGGGAACATGTGGACTAGAATAAAAACAGGAAGTAACAAACCAAAGGTTAAACACAGATTTCCTTGTTGGCCAGACATTTTTCCCCCCACAGTGTTAATAGTTAGCTGTGTGTTACCAATCCTTATCCTAGATAAAGACCAAGGCTTAGTCAGGAAAGGGGCTTGTCTGTTAGATTTATTCTATTCACACAGCTAGAGTATTTTTCTTTGTTGTTATTGTTGTCTGATAGGGCTTATCTGTTTTACAGTGGACCCAAACAAGGATCGTCGGGAGGCAGTGAAGCGGAAGACAACCCAGTATCTGAAGAGAGCTGAAGAAATCTTTATAACACATCTACAGGACAACCTCGGAAAGGGAAGCTCTCATTTAGGGGTAAGAAAATCATCCTTTAGTCAATTATCATTTACTTTTTGTAAATGATAGTACTTTAAAGCGGCACTCATTTGCTCTAAATGTATGGTGAATATAATTTCAGTGTAGGGTTGATTCATTTTTTGTGTTCTTCACGTCGAATATTGGATAAGCTGATAAGAACATAAAAGAGCCTCTCCTGGAATTGCTTCTTACATTAGATGAAACATTCAGTGCCTGTCTGTCTCACACTGAGCCTTATTCACAGGGTTCCCACGGGTCCTTGAAATCCTTTAGACTTTGTGAATTTGAGGAAGAAAAATGAAGTCCTTGACAGTGTTTTAAAATAGACATAAATAGACATGGGTCATTGAAAGAGCTTGAATTTACATATTTTGCGCAAGAATAGAAATGTAAGTTCTTTTGATGTTTTCTTTTACTTATAGTAACATCACTGTAACCCAGCACATTCAAGCCTCTCTCTCTCTTTAATTGTTGTCTGTGAGCTTTTGTATAGTTCTGCTAGTTAACCAGTAATTAACATTGATCCATGTCTCAAACTATGCCTTGTTGGGTCCTTAAATTTCAGGAAATTTGGCCTGGAAATTCCTGGAAATTTTATGTTTAATAAGGTGTGGGAACCATGCATTCATCTCAAATAGTGTGCAAAAAAATGCATTTCTTGCTTGCAATGTGCTTCATTGCACTGTAGCTAAGACCCTCAGTGGCTTTCATCACCAGGGTTACAGCAGTCTGAGATTTCGTCCAATCAGACACTTGAGTTCGCCCGTGGAGGACCTGGAAATGTGCAAGGTTGTGGGAGTGACTGATAAGGTAAGACAGACCTCTTTCTACTCTTAACACTCACCACCTTTGTGTTTCAGTATCAGTATTGGCTTTGCGTATTGACACTCTTTGTAGAATCTGCTTTGCTATGGTAGCCTGAAGATGTTATTTTTCATTCCAAAGGTCCTGATTGTCCAGAGTATGGTCAATAAGGAGACATTTGTTGTAAAGGTGAGTATTCCGTTTTCTCCCACTTTAGAAAATAAGGGGTTCAGTCGAGAGTAAAAAAATGGCTGATAGCGGAGATGTTTTGGGGTTTGCCGTCTGGCAGCAAGCCAGTCCTTGTATTCTGTGGCAGGCCAGTCGATGGGAGCGCTCTCCATCCTGTCTCCCTGAGTGTCATCCAGCATTGATCTGCCTCAAAGCTCTCACCCTTTTAGCCAGTGCAAGTGCACTTGGAATTTCAGTGACCAGAGGGACATGGTAACAGACAGGCACTAATCTCTAAAGGGGCAATTCAACCATGTCTGATTTAATACACATTTTTCCCACATACATAGTATACATGCATTGTTCCCTTTCAAAAAAGATGTCGTCATGTGTATGTGTTCTTGCAGAGTCTGGTCAAGTCGAGCTGGGAGAGCAGGGACCAGCCAACCATTATTCCTCAGGGGGTGCCATACATGGTTAAGCTGCTAAGATATTACGTCAGCGAGGATGCTGTGTACCTGCATCTTGAGCATGTCAAAGGTGAGCTGTTAACAACTGCTCTGTTCTCAATGCTGCTGGGACAATTTTGGATGGATTTTGAAACTTTGAAGCAGTGCACTTTTTTTCCACAATGAGCATTTAACCAGCAGGCACTGTTACACATTAGCATTCGCAACAATCACAAAAGCATCATTGCTCCTATTCTTTGCTCCTATATCTGATCTAGTGTTTCTTCGCCTCTCGTCCTAGGTGGGAGGCTCTTCTCCCAGCTACACAAGCTGAGGAACGAGAAGGCCAAGGAACACCCAGAATGCTTCACTTCTGGTCAGCACAGCATCAAGCTGAAGAACAGCTACACCTCACCCACAATCAGCACAGACTACCAGCACAACAGCAGAGGGAGCACAGGAGTGATTCCAGGGAAATTAAGCGATGAGAGCCCAGATATGGACTTCCTCACTTCATGGGATGAGACTCAGCAGCGACTGGAGAGCTGCGGGACTCACTCCTACATCGAGGAGACGGGTTGCCTGCAGAACACACGCTCCGCAGCATCATTTTATACCAAGCTTGATCGGCTAACTCTGCAGGCGAGGACACAGGTCAACACCCGCATCCATCCACCAGCTCCTAGTTTGTGTTTGCACTCCGGTGAAACTCAGGAACACCCCGCTTTTCCTCTCTCTTGCGCTCGTGTCAGTCAAGCTCTCAATGTAATGTCAGAACTCCATAAAAAGGAAGCTGGAATGGGACTGACAGAGTGTAGCTCTGAGTTTGAAGTGGCTTGGAAAGCTGCAGATCCAGCAGACAAGTGTGAGAAAATAAACCCCTATGCAGTGACAGACAGTCATTCCCATAGCACGCTTGGACAAACCTCACCTCATACAAATCAGACCTCACTTATAAAAGCAGGATCACCAAACAGTGAAAATAATGGTTTGAGTTCGTCCCCTGCCATTTTGCATCTTCCTCTCCATTGCCAAACGCAGATTCGTGGCAGGGCATCATGGGCTACCAATGGCTCTCACCATGGATCTGTTTTGAGTGGTGGCTCTGCTGATGTGGCCACAGACGGAAAGGAGGACGGCAGCAGTCCCACCACAGAAGAAAGAAATGGAATGGTAGTCATCAGGAGCACAGACAGAGCAGTGTTTTCTGACCACAAAGACACGATGATCACCTCAGAAAGCTCCTGGCCTTCCCCTGCTTCCCCCTGCCACAGCATTGCAGAAAAACAGGGGACATTTTCAGGGGTCCCCCTGGCCCGCTCAGGGGTGAAGTACAAAGGGGAAACACTTTCTAATGAGGCAAGAGAGGGTGTAGAGGAGACCTGCGAATTGATTCATCGAGAGAAGGTGGCACCTGCAAAAGGGCGACCATTTGTGGGCTGGTTCTCATCTGGCCCTCCTGGAGCCCCACCCCACAGGAGGAAAGAGGACATCGATGCTTTTCTTAAATCAGAGGGATCAGAGGGTCAGGGAGAAGACCAGATCATAGAGGTGGATGGCTGGTGCCACCTGCCTCGGCTCCCTGTCAAGTCTTCTGGGCCTACTGATAAGGCCATGCGGAGCTGCTGGGGGCTTCCCGAGGCAGAGGTGCGTGTCTGGGGGGCTCAGATCCTGCTGGCCCTGGAGAGTCTGCATCAGCAAGGCATCCTGTGTCGGGACCTCAACCCTAGAAACGTTATGCTCACCAGCAACGGTGAGTTCGTCAAATACCTATTACAGATTGCATGTGGAAAACTGCAATACTTTTTATTTCGATCAAACATAATGTTTTCACAGGAAAGGTGTGTTTGACATTTTTCGGCCAGTGGAGTGAGGTTCAGTCAGAGATCAGCTCCAAAGCCATGGATCAGATGTACTGTGCTCCAGGTAAAAATATGTATTACTGTTAGCTTAAACCAGTGGTTGATCCTTGGTGTAACCTGCCACCTAGTGGCAATATTCAGTTGGTCCACTTTATTCTGAATAAGAGGCCAAGTACTGCAAATTGTATGGGAATATAAAGAAATGTTGTGCATTAATACAACTAAACTCAGCTTGTATGTTGACAGAGATTGGTGGGGTGTCCAGGGTTACAGAGGCTTGTGATTGGTGGAGTCTTGGGGCTTTGTTGTTTGAACTCCTAACAGGAATGGTAAGCGAAGGCTCTACAAGCATGTCCAGTCTTACAGAGTGAAGTCTGTAACTCTGTCATTGGGTCATGGTTTCTCACACACTCTGTTCGCTGTGCCTCCAGCCACTGTGGCAGCTCCATCCAGCAGGAATCCACTCCCACACCCAGCTGCTCATCCCCGACCACCTGAGCACTGCAGCTGCGTCTCTGCTCACTGAGGTTAGGTTTAAGGCTTTAAACACCGGAAAGGCTTCTGTTCTAAATATTATGCTCAGTGACATTAATCTTACAGTATCCCCACTCTCAATTATGCCGCTCCATAGTTGCTTCAGTTTGACGCTGGCTATCGCTTGGGCTCTGGAGGTGGAGGTGTAAGTGACATCAAGTGTCATCCCTTCTTCAGCGGTGTCTCCTGGAAAGCTCTGAGCTGCTAGCAGGTGCAGCTGCTGCACCTCTGATCCCTCTGTCCTGCAGTGGAAATGAAGTTGAGCACTCACCTGAACCCAAGTACCCTCATGTGGCCAAAATGGATGCAGCACCAGATCCTGGTTTCCGTTGCATTTTGTGCTTCCCAAAGAAAAATGACATAATAAAAACTGAAATATGAACAAAACTGGTGAACTGTGTCCATTTGGAAAAATGACTTTTATTATTTTAACTTCTGACAATTACAAATGTCTGCCATGAAATATTGTAGAAAAACAAGGATATTAGGCAATACCTCTTCTCTATCGCTGGCATTTTACTGACCAATAGGTTATGTATGTTGCCACAGAGGACTGAGACTGAGACTCAAACACCATTTTAAGTTTAGGATGCAAACGTCACACCTAAAATTCTTCAAGATCTTTGGATAGCCAGCATCAAGGAGATCTCACCAAAATCAAATCCCAGAGTACTGCATTAACAGAGAAATGAGTTTTGTGGGGAAATGTATAATTTGTAGTTTATTTTTTTAAATCAGTTGTTGGCAATAGAAACTGAGTCTAAAGGCCCAGTTAATTGAGACCAGACTTTTCTTCTTAGGACATCATATATTAGTCTCTGCTTTTTGGCTAAAGCTTTAGGAGATTACCTGAACATGAAATGTTAGGTTTTTAGCGAGACCTTTTCATCTTATTAGATATCAACCAATATTCCAAAACCCAATTACATACAGACAGGTGAGAAGTTAAAGGAAAATCCTGAATAAATGAAGGAGAAACATAGTTTATGCCTCCATTCAGGTGTACTGCATGAAAAGCAGTTATCACCTAATAAGGCTTGACTACTAACTTTATGTTGATTCTATTTTAATTAAGTCACTCATCTGTGCATTACATGTGGATGAACCACCTTTCAAGCTATCTATGCCCTGGCTCTACGCTTGTGAATTTAGCTACCCAGACTGTCAATATGAAAGCTCAAAAAAAGAAAGTCGAGTAAAGCAGCTTTTATTGTTTAAAAGTTTATTTTTTCCTTAAATATTCTTTCTTACACAGCATAAAGAGAATTTTCCATAAATTCAGAGGATTTCTTCACTTTGGACAGTTTAGAACATAGTGTTTCTTGGTTTCTGGCCCAATATGTGCTAATTGTTCTTCTCTCAACCAAAATAATGGAAGATACTATGCAGTTCCTATCTGTTTGTCATTCATCTCACAATAACTTGAAAATGTTTCAGACATATGGCGCACGAGTTATAGAATACCCTTTTTTGATCATGAGACCAGCACCAAAGAAACCCCAGACCCTGACATTTCTCTACAACAGCACCAAACCTTTTATAACTGCCAGCCTGACACATGTCCATCGCACAACCAAACTGTTCTCCAAAAATCCTTTTTTCTTTGTTAACTAACACAATACATCAACTGCAGTTACAGTAATGTTCATCAGGTGAGTACAGCCACTGTTTGTGTAGGGTGGTTTGTTTGTTTGGGTCTGGAGTTAAGATGGGTTCACATGTCAAGGAGCAGCACTCTGGGGTCCTCCACCACTGACTTGATCTTCCGCAGGAAAGTGACGGCCTCTCTTCCATCAATCAAACGATGGTCATACGTCAGGGCAACATACATCATTGGACGGATCTCCACCTAAACAAGAGAAAATCACTGAGACCAAATTCTAGTACACTAACCAGAATTGGCAAATATGACAATAAAGGCACAATTGAGGTTTTTTTTTCTTAAAGTTTAGCTTGATCTTATGTGGGCACAGAATTGTTAGCAATTAAAGAACCAGTGTTAAACTAATTTTATAAAACTGCTGAATGTCACCTGGTGTGGCTTCTGAAGGAGGCAATGCATTTGAGCTTAGAAATACTCTTACCCGTAAAAACTTAATAACTGGCAAACAGAGCTGTAGTGTTGATAGAGATTTGTCAAACCAAGCCCCCCCATTTTTTTTATTTAATAGGGGTTCTTCCTTTGTCAAGTATGTTATAATCTAACATGTTTTGTCAGCAGCAAATTTATCAATTCCATTATTCTTTGATTCACATTTTCCATGTGTGACCATTCTGTTGCTAAAAATGTTGTCTTATTTTTGTACACAACTATGTATTTGCATGTTTAACACTGAGGAAACAAACCTTGCCACCGACTGCCACAGGCCTGTCAAAGATGCCGTGCATGCCTAAAATAGCAGACTGTGGTGGATTGATTATAGGTGTGCCAAACATGGACCCAAACACGCCACCATTGCTGATGGTGAAGGTTCCGCCGTCCATGTCCTCGACAGCCAGCTCATTCTTACGGGCCTACAAACACACATCCACAATCTACAATCATATAATGTGGAAATCTCAAGAACATTTCAATAATTTGTAAAAAACGAAAAGAAAAAGAAAGCATTAACAGCAGCAGCAAACACGATTCCAAATGTGTCATAATATGTAATATAAACGTACCTTTTCTCCCAACAAATTGATGGCCTTCTCAATATCAGCAAAATTCATTCCCTCTACGCTTCGGATTACAGGAACCACCAGACCCTGAGAGAGAAGAAGTCATATTACTGAATTTTCTGCCCTTCACTTTCACTTTAGAGGCAAGTGGGCTATCAAGCACTTACACGTAACATTACAATATAATGCACTTGTCTTACCTTTGGCGTGGCAACAGCCACACTAATGT
The DNA here is from genome assembly GCA_011952105.1 of Coreoperca whiteheadi. Lineage (NCBI taxonomy): Eukaryota > Metazoa > Chordata > Actinopteri > Centrarchiformes > Sinipercidae > Coreoperca > Coreoperca whiteheadi. Next base: position 16,839,461 of record CM022480.1, on the reverse strand, counting down.
CGACGTAGTCCCTGTACACAATCTCTTTGGTTGTGTCATCAATTACTGAAACCACAAAGAAAGCATAAACATTGTACAAAGGAAAAATATGTACACAGATTAAAAATGTAAATTATCACAACATTTCCCACCAACATTATTTCCTTTTCATGTGCCATTTTCTGTTACATGCAAGTAAAAACATGTGGAAGGTGAAACCCACAGACTATTTTAGATTTTTTTAAAAAACAGCAATTTAGACCTCCCCTGCTTCATTGTGGCCTATTTAAATAGGTCAGGGTGGTCTAAAGGCAGTAAATAAGTTAGTGTTGGTTTTGCGGTTGGCAACGAATATACCGAAACTTAAATCGTTTTCTTCAACTGACACACTTGCAGTGACTTGATACCAGACATGCAAAGATACATGCACAGACACCACAAAGTGAGGTTTCTCAGTCTTTGAAGATCAATCTATACCAGCATTGACAGCAGGTTGGTCAGCCAGAGCGTAGGCAGCAGCCTTCACAAATGCAGACATGAAGCCCAACTTCATGTTATGCTTTTTGAGGAAGGCATCTTTGTAAGTCTTCCTCAGCTCTGTGATGTTGCTACAAGGAAAAAGAAAAAAACGCATAGATGAACTAACAATTTGGCATTAAGGCAACAAGCAGGGTTAAAGCCTTTAGGATACTAGATTTGATGGCAGTTATGAAAATAAAGGAGGATATGCTAAGAGGAAAAAAAGATCATTGGGCCTAAAAGACTAGCAAGATCTGGGGATTTAAATACACACTTATACAATTACTTAAAAAATTAAGCAAAAAAACAAACATTAATTTTATTTGGAAGATGTCTGTTATACCTGTGTCTCTGAATCACTGAAATTCAATAGGCCAATAATGTGCCCTTCTTAGAACGGATGGGCTGACTATAGATCAACAGCTACAGGTGAACTGTTTTCATACGTTAATACGTTATTAAAATCCTGTTCAATGTAGTTGACAGGTTTTGCAGTTGGTTAATGCTTTGTTGCTGAATGTACAACAAACAGCTGCAATTTATAAATGATGATCATTAAAAAGCTGGTATTTAATAGCTAAAATAAGACAATCCATGGCTTTTGCGTGAAACGGGTCACACATTTACATGGAAGCCTTATGGTATGCTAAACTCTAAGATACACTACAAACAGACTAGAAACAGAAACAGATAGTACATGAAAAACATGAAAATAGTCAAATATTACAACTCTTTTGAAACATACAGGTCACAAATCTAACATCTTTTTCAAGGGGAAAAAAACCATGCCTTTTCATGGCTATAAAAGAATGCGGTTACAGATCGTGGTGAATTAAAGCTATTGAAATTGGCCTGCTAATCGTTTCAACATTGCCCATTTTTCTCTTGTATCTCTCTTTTTAATTGTTTGTTTTCCTGTCTCTAACCCTGTTGAAGCTCTAGGGTTTCTCCGCTAACATAATTAGCCCCTCCCAAGACACAGACTCTCCGAGAAAGGAGAGAAGAAGCGATAAAAATCTTCACTTTCTAGAGCCTGTAAATCTTATTGGGCTGTCATAAAAGCCCATATCAGTTGAGGCAGCTCTTCCACTCAGAGCACAGGTCTCTGTGGGCCCCTACAGATGCTCCAGCCTCCTGCTCTGACTAGCTCCTTCGGCTCCAGATGAGCCCTAGCCTGGGAAGTCTTCCTCCAGACTGTCAATGTCAATCCAATTAGGATACATAGAAAACCCTGAATAGCCGAAAGCTGACACCACACATTTGCGGAGAAAAGAAATCCTCAAAGTGTCCTCTTCAGCACAGGGGCAAGTGCAGACAATAACATTTCCTTGTAAATTAATAAAACCTGTTTTAACAATTCTTATCTTCGTTTTAGATGGCATTACGACCAAATATTTACATTCCAGTGTTTTAAGAGGATATCGGGTTTCAAAAAGCTTTTCCCATTGGGCAGATTCCAATCTATAACCATTTGTGCAAGTGTTGTTTTGGCTTTTAACACAGATATACAGCATGTATACTGTATACGTTCTGCATACGAATGCACACTTACGCACATGTTCATAAATATTTGAACAGATTTGGATTCCTACACTCTGAAAAGTAATTTTTCCTCAATGGCTTTTATTTATGTGTCTTAATGTAGCAGAGCACATTTCACGTATATTATCTAAAATAGCATTGAGGGCTCAATAATGTAGGTCAACAGGGTGCCCCAGTAGCTCATTGTAGAGCGCGTACCATTAAGGCTTACTGCAGCGGCCAAGTTCAATTCCAACCTGGGACCCACTGCTGCATGTCATCCCCTCTCTCCCTCTCTGCCTTTCCTGTCTTTATCTATCGATCCATCTATCATGTCGCTGTCCAATAAAGGCAACAAAAAAAAGCCCCCAAATATAAGGTAGGCCAACTAATTTACAATTTCCTACCTCATGTCGACCTCATTAAACGTAGTCAACATAGCGCAGGTGTTTTGGGCTTCCTTCAGTCTCTGGGCAATTCTCAGTCTCATGCGGTTCATCTTAACCTAAATCATAAACCAAGAATTATCAGAATTATCAAACTCAGTAAACAGCTCCCCACTCTGACTCAACTTTAGCCATCAGATAGTCCTAAATATTTTTAGGTATTGTGGGGACTTTTACACTTTACCCTGCTCTCTGTCCTGGTTCCCTTAGCCCCTCCATCTGCTTGGGCTGCTGATGGAGCTGGAGCAGCAGTGGGCTTGATGGCTGAAACTTTTAAAAAGATACGAAGAAGCAGTTAGTATCTCTAGACACCGGGTTAGTGGACCTGGTGAAAGCCACTGCATACAGAAAGTCAAATAATGATTAATCATGTAAGCGAGAGGTCAAGAGCACAGATGTCAAGCAAAACAGTTCTCACATGACACAGACCGTCTGTCTCATTACAACTAACCTGGTTTGGTGTCCATAGCATGTGCTGGCACAGGTGGCACAGGGGGCATAGTGGTGGGAATGGGCCCCACAGCTGAGGGGGGAGGAGGAGCAGCAGAAGGTGGTGGGGGGGCTGCAGCGGCGGGGGCCTCGGCTTTTGGAGCTTCTGCAGCTTTTGGAGCACCAGCTAAAGACAGAGAAGTGAACAGCTAGACTATACCTGACTTATACTGAGTATTATCCTAATAATACAAATTTTTGTACATTGTTCAAAAAAAATACAATATTTAAGACCTCCTTTTCGAAGCTTAAAGAGCAGGGTTCCTCCCTCGACCTTCCCTCCATCAGGGACCAAAAGCTCCTCAATCACTCCAGCAGCAGGAGAGGGAACCTGCACTGATGTCTAATAGAGAATACAAATGTCAAAATAACCAAAAGTTTAAAACAGAAATGTCAAAAGTTCTAGGATATCTTCTAAATAATACATACGTTGTGATTTGGCTGGTGCCAAACTATTGAAAATACACATATTTATTTAAGTGTATACTTAACTATCATCACAAGTTCAATGTTTTTGTTAGTTTTATAAGCCATTATTGAAAAATGTTTGAGAAGGACACACTTCAATAATGATTTGCCCTTTGTCTTATCGCTCACACCAGTCAGCATCAACAAATATGAATTTTTAAAAAAGGTCAAGTGAAATGTTATTTTGGGGAGGAAAAAAAACCTCAACCTGTCCTAATTCTTTCATTTATGTTGTGCCACACACTCTGAAGGCTTTCACTTTCATAGGCAAAGCCCAATAATCACAAACATAGTGAATTTGTATGACATTTACTTAATTTTACCTTATCAGTCTCAATTTCACACACCACCTCATCCTCCGAGACGGTGTCTCCTACAGCTGTAAGGAGAAAACTGTTTTAGCATGTGCGTACAAACTCACTACCTTTTGATTAATTTGGTTGTGTTTTGGCAGGTGTCGGTATCAGAAATAACTAATGTATTTTGTTGAGTTAAAGGAGTTACCTTTCTCCCACCTCACGTCGCCCTCTGTGACAGATTCTGCAAACGCAGGGGTCTTAACTGTGATAACTTCATCTCCTGGGGAACAAAGCCGAGTGAAAGGAAATGCATTTCTTCACTCCACACATCAGTGGTTGTGCTTTATATTCAGATAAGTGTAGAAACAAAGGCACGCAGGCTCAAACATACTGTAGGCTACAGACGTCCTGAAGTACTGGATTTGGAAGATGCTGGACCGGGGATCAGATTTTCTGTAGAAAAATAATATAAAATTCAGACAAGTAATATCCCCAAAAACTAATTAAATTTAGTAATTGTTAGTCTGTGTATGGAACAGCACATGCTATATATGCTGTATCATTTGAGGCAAAGACAATTGCTGACTAACAGAAAGAGATACAGTTTTAAGTGGAATAAAAGGTTCATGACAGTGCATGGGTGGCAAACTTATGACACCAGCACTGGCGACTGAGGGAGTGAAGACTGAAGAGAAATAAACAACTCATTCATCAGATCTACGATGTGAATGGTGTACTTAAATTCTGACATTAAAGTTAATTGTCTATTCAAGTAGTTTAGTGTTTTTGTGAGTTAGTGTACTTACATATGGTTGTTGAAAGTGGTAGAATGGCTAACTGATAGAGCTGTAGGAAAATGGACAAGAGCGATGCGTTAATAACGTCTTGTAGCAGTAAGCACTATCCTAAAGCAAAGATCGAGTTTTAGGACTTCATGCTTGAACAGTAAGCAGACATACCTGCTGTGGCCTGACGGGCTAACACGTTGTTCCCCTGTGAAAAGGTACAGTCAAGCAATTCAAACAGTTGGAATTGCACATAAATGGCAATGGGGTCAACAACAGGGAAAGAAGTCAGTGCTGTCGGTCAAAGGTCACTTCTATGCCTAGACAATGACCTTTGATGTAATCACTCCAATTATCTGGCTAACACGTGTTTTGTGTGGTTTTGCATGAAAACGGAACTAGCAAATGCATACAAAAAAATGTTTAACTGAACATTAGAGCTTAATGATCTAACGTTAACGTTACTCCTAATCCTACTGACAAGCTGACAACTAGACACTAACTAGGACTTGTGACTGTGACTTTGCTGACTTAGCTTCTAATGCAGCTACAGAAAGATACACTAAATGAAAAAAAAACATTCACTTAATACTTCCATTACGTTAGCTCAACTGGGCGTTGTTTTCTCTCACAAACCACAATATGACCTCAGCATGACAGCTAAAACCGCCTAGCTAACCTACCCGTACATTTAGCTTAGTATGGCTAGCATGTTCTTGCTAGCTAAGTTACATAAATATTATTGGATAGGTTTGCGTTTACGGTGCATGAACATGTACCAGCTACTCTCTGCTTAACGTTAACGTTAGGTCAAAACACCTTTAACGTTCGTGTCAAAACGCAAGCCCAACCCAACACAGAGGGCACTGCTTTTAACTTTACAGACTGCAGCAAAGACTTGTGAAGTGAAGTGTCATACTGTCCTTGGCTATCAATGTTACGGCCTATCCGTGGCCTGCAGCGGCGAGCTGGCTAATGCTAGCTGAGCTGAGCAGGCAGAAGCTGCAGCTTTAACCGCAGCCAGCGCCTGCGAGGAGTTCTATCGCGAGGGGCAACGTCAACAGTTTATTTGCTTGTTGCCTACCTGGCGGATGGCAGAGAGGGAACGGCCAAAGTTTCTGGTGAGACACCGGGAATGGGATAACATGGTGGCTGTGTGACAGCAGCCTGTCAGCGGAAGGGAAACTCTGGTCACACCGACAAGCTCGGATAGGCACGCGCAAGAACCGAGGAAGTAGTGTGGGATAAACCAAGTGCTCCGAGTGGAGGGGGGGGGGGGTCGTCACTGTGGTCCCCTCCGAGCCACTCCACGTACCACTGGTGGAAGAAGTAGGCTACTCAGATCGTTTACTTAAGTAAAAGTACTGAAGTATGAGCAAAACAATATACTTAAAGTAGAAAAAGTCAAGTCACACAGAATGGCCCATTTCAGAATCTCATTTATATCACTGGATTGTGATTAGTGATACATTAATGTGTAAATATCACCAATGCTGCAGCTGGTAAAAAATTCAGCTAATTTCAACTATTTTATATAGGCTACTGTCGGGTATCTTAATCCATAATCTGAATCTGAAAATGCAAAGTAACTAGTATCCAATTTTGTCAAATAAATGTAATGGAGTAAACAGTAGGCTACAACATTGACTTCCAAAAATGTAGTGGAGTAGAAGTAGCTAGTTAAGATAAGTTAAGATAACTTTTTCAATAGGCAAAGATGTTGCAAAGAGTATAGAGGATAGCATTTTTTCTCATTTTTATATTTGTATTCATGATCTAATTTGTTTCACTTGTGTACCTTGGTTTTCACTCCTGTCTTCTTAGTGTTTGTGTGTGCATTGTGTTTTATCATGTCTCTGTTTCACTGCTGGGCCGCCAGTAGAGTAGTGTATATTGATTTATGAAGGCCTACATCATGCTGGTCGAGGCCTTGTTTTTCCAGTTAAGGGTGAATATTAATGCCCCAGTATTAGTTTTTCTCATGAGAGGCTTCAGTCCATCCGTTTTGAAGCCCACTTTCCAACCACTGTGCGTAGACTATCACTCCAACACTTTACACATACTTTCCTCCTCTTGCTTTTATGTGGGAGATGGGCGACCACCTTATTGCTTTCACATGGCCACGCCCCAGCTCCGTTTGATGCATCGACTCTTCTGCACTCCGGCTGTCCACCTCACAGTCCGCGCAGGCCATCAGCTCGGCAGCTCGTCCCTGCGCAGCAACAGGTAAGGTCCCATCCCTGCCGCTCACTCTGTCTGTGTGAAGTGTGGTTAAACTGAAACCCTGTTGTGTGACAAAGTGCATGCCTGCAGCTCACCTCCTCTCAAAACTCATCACTTCACTTTAGTGGTTTTTCATGAGAGATATTTGCACGGGGAGCTTTTACAGCCCAGCTGACAACTATGATCACGTTTGGTGAGTTTTTAAATGGGTTATCTATTTATTGGCTGTTAAAGGAACGTTTCAGGATTTATAACAATATTTTAAAAATATTTGGTTTGCTGATTGGGTCAATGTATAGCTTATTTTTATTAGTATATCAAACCAGTCTGCACCTTCACTTGATATAGTTTCAGATATAGCCTAAATTAGTTTCACATTTTGGAATTTATTTTCAACTTTAAATGTTATGTTCGTCATGCAGTGGGCATCACCATTTACCCACAAACAGTAGGTCTACATCCTGCTATATTGAAGGAAATGTACAAACTCTAAAGAGTAAAGGAAACACTGAAATTTCTTCTACTGTCCAATTGTCAAATTATAGGAGAATTAAATTATCTCCAACTTTGCTTTGTGGGATAAGGAGTCCATTTGTTTGTATATATTCTCCTGAAGCAGTTTGGTCTTTCTGATAGAATATTTATGTATATAAAAAGTAAGAAATAGAAACATGGGGCTGATATAGCAATACAAAGTAGAATCTTTTCTTTGCAAGTCCATCGTTTCCATTTGTTTTTGTAAGTATTTTGAATTAGTTTAACAATGCACTTGCAGCTCATTGTGTGAGTATATTTTGTGTTACAGCACAGAAGATATTTTAGAGGGAATTAAGCCAGTGACCGCAGAATCAGGCAATTAAGCTTTTTTATTTTTAGCACTGAAGATCATCTTTTGATTATTCCTTAAGATGAAAACTATTAAAAAATAAAGAGGTTTTCATGATTATTTCTCTTGTAAATAATGTATACATAGAGCCCTTTTTTGTGCGTGTTCTGTGGCTTTCAGAAGCTAAAATGTACCTTTCATGGGTAGCTATATCACAATTGTTATTTTTATCCTTTGAATCAACCATTGTTACAATCCCAAGATAAAAGGATACAAAATAATGCACTCCCAAGTTTTTCTTTCTTTCCTTTTTTTTTTTTAACAGATCTGAGGATGTTGCCAATAAGGCAGGGTTCTTTGATTTTCTGTCATACTGTATGTGACATTCCACATTTGTTTGTTAGTATAGTCATTTTAAAATATCAAGCGTAATTTCAAGATTTATAAACAAAATGACAGAATTACCTGTGAATATTGTATGTATTAGATTAATGTAATCATTTTACAAATTAATATACTTTGCTTTCTACTCAAAGCATAAAGAGATATTGCATGCTATTTTCAAAGAAAGGCAAAGAAACAATAAACATTAAGATGTCCTTTTTACTTTACTTTAAGCAACATAAAAAAGACACATATATGGTTTGAAAACAATATAGGGATACACATTTTTGAAATGGGTTTTTTTCATCAGTTTTTCATTTTTTTGTCATTTCAGATTCTTGCATTTGATATAACGCTGGTTCTGCAACAAGTGTTGCCAAAGCCCTCTAAGCAGTTTTCTCAGTGAGCATGAACCTTAGTCTTCCCGAACAGAACATGCACAACTCCACTGAAGGCTGCCTAGAGGACGACAAACCTGATGTCATGTTGCCGTGCTTCCGCAGAAACATGTATGACGAGCCTCTGGCCTCATACTCCAACGGATCCATAATCTCTCAACTCCTTCGCAAGACAATCCACAACAAGAGGGCACTAGATGAAAGTCATTTCTACCTTTCCAGCTCCACTGCTGCTGACTCCGGCCAGGAGGACCAGAGCAGCGTCTCCTCAAAGGACAGCACGGTGGAAGCTGCCTCTCCCAGTGGTCATGTTTCCACAGTAGCCAGCCCAGAGGGGGAGCATTCCATGACTGACCACCTGCAGGCCAAGAGGGCCAGAGTGGAGAACATTATTAGGGTCATGGCGGGCTCTCCCAACAGCAGGCAGCATGGAGACAGTGAGAGGTCGGACACAGATGCCAGGGACACCAGAGAGGCCAGAGAAGCATACAGGGAGAACAAGCGTAAACAGAGGCTGCCACAGCATCAGGAACACATTGTTGGTGGAGCGGCAAACAGAAGACTTGGAAGCAGCAGTAGTGATAACTGCAACACCAAGGATGAGGAGTGTCACAAGCTGAAAGAGCAGCTCCACAGCATGCAAAGGCTCCTGCGTCAGCTCCAGGAAAAGTTCCTTCAAGTTTACAACCAGGAAGACCCAGAACACAATGACAGAGATGAGACAGAAGTCGCTGTTGAGCATGACATCCTGGGAGAAAGTACAGAGTCCCGGTACATAAGCAGTGAAGATGATTTTGAGAGGAAGAATAGCAGAGTGACTGCCAAGTGTAAGGACCGAATGAAAGTAGTTGGTTATCTGGTACACCAAAGAGAGAGTCCAAACCTACAGGAAACCTTGAAGCAGGAGCTCTCCAAGGCTGTGAATGACTGTGTGGACAGGGTGTTCAAGAAGGTGTCCTCCCCAGGGCTGGACATGTCCCTTCAGCAGCGCATGTGCTCATCTCCAGAGATGCAGATCAGTGTGGGTGCAGACAGGAAGAGCCAGCCGGCCGCCTCCACCCAGGAACAGCCCCAGGCTGAGGAGGCTGCAGTTAAACCCCGCTCTTTGGAGTATTATGAAAGCTCCGAGGCTCAAAGCCCACAGGACCAGACAGAGGCGCTGTCACTGGTGGTCCGCAAGCCGGCAGTGACCCCTCTGAGCTCTGTCACCCCGACAGTGAAGAGGCCCTATGCTGTGCACCAGACACCATTTCAGTTCAACTACACCACCCCTCTGCATGACAGTCAGATCCTTGAGCATCTTCTTAAGTATGGGCCTCATTCCAACTTTGGGGGTCTCCCTTGCATGCCCCCATCAATGGACAGGACCTCCCCAGACTCAGTGGACCTGCCCTGGGACACCATTGCCATGAGGTCCAAGGTGACATCCAGCCACCTCGGCCACCACCCTCGTCCATCCGCCCTGGGGGCAGTGACCGTCGACAATCTGTGTCTCCCTCATGTCAAGATCGAGTGCGGTGAACTGCAGAGCATGGCTGAACGAAACCCCTACATGTCACTCAACATATCCTTTCACCTAAAAGAAATATTTTGAACCAGAGTGGATTCGCTTTTTGCCTTTTCTTGATGCAGGATTAAAAACTATTTTGTTTAATAATGATGATAAAAAATATACACAATAATAGGAAGTTTGTTTTGACATGTCTAGGTTGAAAGTGCAGTGATGTAAAAAAACAAAAAAACGGACTTTACTGTGTGAATACAAAACAGCTATTATGGAACGACTACATTTTATTATACATTTATTTACTCAAGACTTTAAAAAAAACTTGACAATATTTGCAATGAAAACCTTGTAGTCACAGCATACTAGGGCTGCAAAATTAATCGAAATCGAAATATGGCTAAGGGCAATATCCAAAGCGCAGGAACTGCAATGTTTTGATGAAGGTAAAATGTGTGACCAAACAGCGTTAGAACTGTAGTGCTGCTGAGATGCCCTGGCCTACAAATCCTGTTCTCCAGATGTAAGAATACATGTTTTCCCCAACAAATGTCACATCATCATAATTTTAATAGCTTTTTCGGTGAAAATAAAAACTGTGATGCAAAAATGGTTATTCCCAATAATCGTGAATAATATCATAATCGTATGTCAAATTTAAAAAAAATCGCAATATGATTTTTTTTTTACCATATTGTGCAGCCCTACATCATACTGTCCTGTACCATTCCCATTACAGCATGGAATGTTGGATTATATATATATATATATATAACTGTATTTATCTTTTTATTTTATACAAACTCTATATTTCAGCTCTTCCATGTGAACAATGGCTGGTTGAGGTTCATTGCAGCACGGGCAGTTCCAGTAACAAACTTCAAGGAGAATTTTTTCTTTGATCTCCCTAACCCCATAGAAAATTATAGCGTCTTCTTTAATCTGAGCCGGGTAATGACTTTAAGTTTAGAAAAAGACAAATAAAAAGGAATACAAGGCTTTGATAAGAATTGCCCGGAACAAAAGCCAATTTTTCAAAGGCAGAGAAAGCATCGGTTTCTGTTTCAGGAAGCGTCGTTTTTTCAGACTTGAAAAGGTGCAGGATCTATTTCTCCATCATCAGAGTGATAGGGGTGCATCTAAAAGGTCACATCTGAGTGCTGGTGGAAATCAAAAGTGCCTCCCAACCATAACACTTGAGCTCTTGTCTTGAGCATTTGTTGTTGGATACCTTTGTCCGAATGTGCATGATTGAAATACAGTGCAAGATAACAGTATTTTTGCCTCATGGAAACTCAAAGAAAATCCTGGGACAAGTTGTTCTATTCTGTGGAAAAAAATTGGCATTTGTTTGAAAACAAATAACATTTTTTAAATGATGTGGTTGCTGACATCCACAATCAGTATTATTAGAATATTATCTACATTTCATCATTCTTTGCCTAATTTAATTTAAAATAATAAAATTCTTTGCTATCACTCATTATAAAGTAAATTATCCTAAAATAGTCACAGAAGTGTTCACTTATGTTGATTTTCATGTCGCAAGGCATTAGAGAGCAATATTATGTGGTGCCTCTCAGGATCTGCTTTATCTTTACAGTGCAAAGAGCTCTGCTTCTCTTTGAACAATACCACATAAATCTTTCATTCCAACTTCCTTATTTCAAAGGTAGGGTTCCCTAATACAATGTATAGCGTGGTGACCTGATACGGAAATATTATGACCTAAGGCTTGGTGGTGAACTACAGAGGAAATGCTCCTGAGCATCTTCATTGCCGTAGGGGGAAAACTTGAAAAGATATTACATTTATTCAGATTTGAAGTAAAGGAAATATGTTGTGATATAGGTTGAACAACTTTTACACCTTTTAAATGATTTTAAGTATACCACATAACTCAATAAACTATTTAAAATATATATTATCTGTAACTTCTTACTTTTTTGTAACATTTTACGAAATTTCCCATCTTTGCAGGGTTGTTTTCCAAGGAAAAAAATATAAAGGAACATATGTCATCTTTAAATCAACTCAACGTCACGTCCTTTTTCAAAACATTTTACAACAAGCTGTCTTAACTGCCAGGCATGAAGTGCTTCGCTCTCTAATTAAAAATCCCTAATCTAATTCGTAATTCTGTTTTGCCAATAAGCACATGTTAGGGTCATTATTGACTCCCTGGTTAATGCCGAGCTGTTCTTTAGGGAAATTCAATTTAGCTGAAGATTGAGGCAACACAATACTCTGGTCTGCTATCACTTTGCACAGGACTGTATGCTGTGTGTTATATTTAATTGTCAGTTTTTCTGCCTTAATGTAAATGTGAACATCCAGGAGGGTCTCACCCCGAGCCATCTGAAGAAGGCAAAGCTAATGTTCTTCTATACCCGCTACCCCAGCTCCAATGTGCTGAAAACCTTCTTCCCTGATGTCAAGGTAGGTTTTTAACATATACATTTTTTTCTTTTGCTTTTTAGTTAACGCGTCAAACAACCTGCAGAATTGTTTGTCCTGCATTTAACTCCCCAGTATTTACTTGTCAGTATGTGTTTGGGACAGAAAAATCAGCAGTGTGTCGGAGGAGAGAAACAAAAACGCAGAGGGTTTAAATAACAAAGCCACTGAGCTGCTAGTATGTCCTGGGGGCAGAGGGAGATACAGGGGCATTCTCTCTTTAAAAAAGCCACTCCAGTCAGCAAATGGAGTGACAAAGGACTCTGTAGGCAAGGCATTGCTATTGAGTGTCAACAGAGTTGGTATTAGAGACTTGTGCGGCAGCAACCAGGCGGTGGTAAGCTGGCCCTAAACACAACATCCTGTGTATTTTGGCCTTGGTCTCGTGTCATGCCTCCTCTTCTATCTCCTCTTTTTGTCTTCTCTCTTGTCTCCTTATCTGTGTCCTGTTGTTAGCTCTTCTCATTCATCCTATTTATCTCTTCTCCCTTCTTTTTTGTCTTTTCCAATAGGAACCCTATATCCTTCCTGCTTATATTAAAAGCTCCCACTCATACCTCCTCTCCTGCCTCCCTTCCAGTTTTCTCCAAACACCTCTCGAGTTTCTCGTCCATCTCCTCTCATATCTTCTCTCCTTCCACCCTTGCCCTGGATCTTTGAGCCAGTGCGGGCCCCTGCCTCTCAATCTGCTCTGACCCCCGGGGTCAGGGGGGAGGATGCTGTTGCTGCAGCCCTGCGAACGTCTCCTCCTTGCTTACAATCCTGTGGTGGGAAGTGGCACTGAACAAAAGAGCACCTAATCCCAGTGTCTGATTCCATCCTATCAGCCCGAGTCAATGAGAGGGAAGCTTCCTTCTGTCCTTATGCGGCGGCTTTCTCACCCACTACACCAGAGAGAAGAAGCGTCTTTGATGCCTGCCCAGCCCTTAGGCATTTTTTTCTGTCTTTCTGGATGAGGAGATAGAATAACAAGACTAATGTCAAGACTGAGTTTAGAAATACAGAGCCCTGACAGATGTTTTTTCACCACGGACATTGGTGGGAAAGGATCAGAGCAATTAATGTCGCGTAGAGTGACAGACCATTTGGTGGCATTTTGCCCTACAGGTATCAAATGCAGGTTTTCAGTCAATTTTGGAAAGGGTGGCTAATGCCAAAGCATCAGACCGCCGCTTGATTTTTAATCGAAAAGCAGGAAGATTAATATTTTTAAATTTCTGTATGCTCTTATTGAAATCTGAAATGAAAGGTGAAATTTGCTGTTTTGCTTAGGGACACTTCAGCTGGACAGATTATTGTGAATGCAGGGGCTTCGGCAGGATGGCCCCTTTAATCCTCTGCTGTAAAACTTATGAAAATATATTTTATGATATAATAATATGAATTAACTGAAGCATTTTTTTTCTCTCCATTTCTAGTTCAACCGCTGCATCACCTCTCAGCTGATCAAGTGGTTCAGTAACTTCAGAGAGTTTTACTACATCCAGATGGAGAAGTTTGCTCGCCAGGCCATCGTTGACAGCATCAGTGATGTCAAAGACATTACAGTTAGCAGGGACTCAGAGCTGTTCCGGGCACTGAACATGCACTACAATAAAGCCAATGACTTCCACGTAAGTGTCAGTCATTACTCATTCATTCCTTTATGTTGCAGTTTGTATTGTTAACATCGAGATCATTCTAGCTGATTTTTTGCTTATGAGGTTTTGTCAAAAGAGGTGCTGCTCTCATTCTGTACATACACTCTGTGACAGATAAACAAGGTTTTCTTAAATTGAAAGAACACAGTATTTTCATAAATATGAAGCTACAGCCAGCAGCCAGTTAATTTAGGTTAGCATAAAGACTGGAAACAACTAGCCTGGCTCTGTCCAAAGGTAACAAAATCCAGCGTCACTAAAGCTCACAAATGAACAACATGTTGTTTTCGGAATCTTGAGCAGTTGCCAGGAAACCGTGAATTGTTATGTTCTCGTTTTTACACTTTCTTTTTCTTCCAGATTAAGATAAATGAGATACAACACGTTAATACTGTAAGTGAGCTTTAGAGGTGCTGGTAGGTAGGGCTGCAACTAACGATTATTTTCGTTATTGATTAATCTGCCAATTATTTTCACGATTAATTGTTTAGTTTATTAAAAACATTGTGAAAAATCACAAATCACGATTTCCCAGAGCCAAAAGTGACGTCTTCACATTGCTTCTTTTGTCCAACCAACAGTCCAAAACCCAAAGACTCTTCATTTACTATCATAAATAATAAAGAACAGCAGCAAATCCTTACACTCAAGAACCTGGAACCAGCAAATGATTGACACTTTTGCTTGAAAAATGACTGAAATGATTAAACGATTATAAAAATAGTTATTTATAGTTTTTTAATAATTTTCTTTCGACCGACTAACTGCTTAATCGACTAGTCATTGCAGCTCTACTGGTAGGCGGATTTTGTTACCTTCGGACAGAGCCAGGCTAGCTGTTTCCCCCTGTTGCCAGTCTTTATGCTAAGCTAAGTTAACTGGCAGCTGGCTGCTGGCTTCATATTTATCATGCAGACATGAAAATGGTATCAATCTTCTCATCTAACTCTTCGCCAGAGAGCGAATTAGCGTATTTCCCCAAATGCCAAACTATGGCTTTAAATCAGTTGACACATTCATCACAGCAGTAGCAAATATGCTGAAGTATGTCCTCCTGTCAGCATGTAGCTGTGGTCACGTATGTCTGTGTGCTGACCTGTTTGTCACACTGCACCTGTGGCTGGCCAGCCCTTACAGCCATTATCTAAACTCCAGAGTGATGCTTTATCAAACTGTGGGAAGAGGAAGCCGCAAAATCCCACTAAAACAACTCAGGATTAGAGGACCAGTACGCCTGAGCGAGACTGAGATTGCTACTGATGCGGAATGCTGAGAAAGACGCTGTGGATTCCGAGGGAGAAGGCCGGTTGGTGGGAAAGGGACGGGACCGTTTTCTTTACCTTGGGACCAAGACATTCCTTTCCCAGGGATGCTTTTGTGTCAGGAGACGAGGGGAAAGAAAAATAACTTATGCCAACAACTGTTGTGCTAACTGGCCAGTGGATGGGAAACAAGGGCTGCAGGGCGGTTTCCTCCCAGCATCCCTTGCATCTAGTCATTTTATGGATGCTGGGTCCCTCACAGATTCTTACCCCATCTTTAACCACACCAAGTCCTTACTTAACCACAATTTTCTCTAAATGTATACCTAAACCTATCCATCTCAAGTCTTATTCCAAATCATTTTAATCTTCAGGTTCTTGCCATATTCCTGTCGAGGTTCATAATCAGGCTTTGTTGACTGGCCCTGGCATTGCTATGTAGAATCCCTGGGAAGAAAACTCACCAGTAGTTAGTTTAGGGTCAAGAAAACAAGACTAGCTAATCAAAGAGGCCTCTAAATGTTAATGATTGCATTTATTGTATGTTTGCAGAGAACAAAGAGATTAGCTCCCTTTCATCAGTTTGAGTGTTTGAAGAATTGTGCTACAGGTCTTCATTTAATTTATTTCTGACTTTGAGAAAACTGAAGACAGAGTGTTTTGTATGTTTGTAACACAGCATTGCATGGAGTGCTTTTTCACTATTAGAATACGTTTTCCACTTTTCCTCTTTTACAGGTTCCAGACAGATTCCTGGAGGTTGCAGAAATCACCTTGCATGAGTTCTACAATGCCATTTCTGCAGCCAAAGATTCAGACCCCTCTTGGAAAAAGGCCATATACAAGGTGATCTGTAAACTGGACAGCGACGTCCCAGAGGAGTTCAAGACATCTTCCTGTTTATAGGCCGAAGTGGAGAGTTATAACAGTGAAAGAACTGAAGTTAGTCATTTGCCAGTATTATTTCATCCTTTCTTGTAGTGCATTTTAGTGAGGTGAAATGTTGATGTTGGATAATTAATCATTTTGTAGAGCTGTAAAACACATACACACACACACACACACACACACCATTTCAAAATTAAAGAAACTATCTATAGTCTAAAATGCTGTGTTCTACTCTTACCAACAAGCAATTTTTGGTACGTATTAATGCTCTTGTGGTTTATTCTATTGTTTAGTGTTTACTTATATAATCTGCCTCAACACATTTAGAGAGTTACTGAGTTTGTAGGTGTGTAAAAATGTTTACAAAGTGTAATCATTCTTTTCGACATTATTAATCTATAGTGTAGCCTGATTTAGTTAAACTGGAAGAGGGTTTTTTTGGCAATTACCAACAGTATTACTTTGCCTTTAATTCCATTTGATTTCGTAGCTATGTGTGTTGTGTAAATGTACATGCGGTCCTGTTGTATGTTGCATAATGTTCTATAATTATGTTGTAAACTATTAGCTTGACAGACTGTGCATGTGAGAAATAATGCAAGTGAGTGTCATGGGTTTTATTATCATGTATAAAGGTCATGTAAAGTACAATCATTTTCAGATATTTCAGTCAGAGACATTGTACTGGATGATTATTGAAATTAAAGATGCACTAAATTATAATATAAAACTTGTGTGTTATGGTTTTCTTTGGCAATAATCCCAACATTAACATATTTTAACATTTAAAGAAACAAGACACACCAGGTAAATGCTTTATTTTTAGTCGTAAATGTTTAACTCTCCCTATGAAAATACTGTGTGCCCCTGCTGAGCCCCTAAGGTGCCTCTAATCCACGTCCAGCAGCCAGCTGTTAAATGTCCGCCAAACTATGCCGTTCACATTGTTCACCGAAGCCAATTCAAGTCAACTTTCTAAGGCCTGCATTCATTGTGTGGCCGGTGCGGATGCAGACAACTGCCATGTCTTAAAAAACAGCCACAATGCATTCCCTCCTAATGACTAATGCCCGAGGTGACCTCATATCACGGTTGTGCCACCAAAGCAAAATTCCACAAACCCGTTGACTTTTTCTTCCAGGCATCCACTCAAAGCACGCTGATCACAAACACACACACACACACACACACACACACACATGCACACGCATGCAAGTTTGGTGATGTCACAAAAATCACAGATGAGCTACTTTTGATGCGTTAGGCTTAATATAAACCAAAAAATCACAGCAGTGAATATGTGATACATTAAATTTACTGCCAGTCGTATATTTTGCCATGAACAAAGTGTTGATGTATTTAGCACATCAGTTCTATTATTGTATGTTTCCAGGTAATTATATCCCTGAAACGTTAACAAAAAGCAACAAATAGAAGAATAAAGACGGGTATGCACCATGCACAACAGCATGGACCACTTTTTAAAAAATTATACTGTTTCTTGTCACTGTGCGAGATTACATTGTCAGTGCCCAAAACCAAACATTTAATTGGAAAAACTGTTAGGCACCCAAGCACCAATTACATCAGAAATGATAACATTAAGGAAATTAAAACATTAGTTGGATTGGTTGATGACAAAGACTAGAGACAATAAACCTCACTAATCTTTTAATAGACATTTCTTTTCAATTAGATCTGTCTTCTTCAGTAAATTGATTTACATTCTCAACTCAATTAAAACTCCTCTGGTTAAACCAAAGTGCTTTGCTCAAATTAATTTGTTGGGTAACATTTTCTGAACAAGACTTGGTAACCTCCAATATAATGAAAGAAAACACAGAAAATACCTTCAGTTGTTTAACTGCCTCTGGCTGACAAGGCTTCAACTTAAACTGAACGATATGAAATTACGTTCTGTGAGTCTCAGATAAAACAAAGCATGCTTTATAATGAAGATGAAATGAAAAGTAAAAGGCAACAGGACGTGTTAGAATTCAACAACAACACTGTTTGAACAGTTGATTTGTGTTGTGCATTTAACCTCTTAGAAAGGCACATCTATACAAAATGCTGATTTTGATGAGGCTGTCGTTTTCTCAGTCTCACACTGGAAGAGACAAAATAAAGAGAATTTACATCAGAGCCACTGGCTTAGTTCTTGGAGATGGATGAACAGAAAAGAGTAACAGCATCATCTAGTGAATCTCTGCTGTAATACACACGGCTCAGCTTGCCTCACAATCAATCAGTTCATCTCTGACTGTGTATATTAATGATATTGAATGAAGTATGATATTCTTTGGTGTATATACATTGCTTATGAAATTTTAGCCAATTGATAGCATTCTTTTAAAATTAAATCTACACTATAAATCAGTGTTCTAAGCCATTAAATATGCAGTATCAGATTCTGGGGTGTACAAAAATGTCCACACAGGGGTGCACTTGTCACTGTGTAGAAACTGGATACTGTTTTCTGCTTCAAAACAGCAAGGACTTCAGGGAAGCGGACACCGTGAAATCTTTTATAATTGTCAAAATTTTGTACATTTGTGAGTTAGAAAAGCACGCCTGATTGTGGGCAGTCAGTGTATGTATGTGACGTGATATTAATGGGGAAATGAGCCAGTGTCTCCTTAGCAGGGTCCTGGAAAGACAAAGGCAGGATCAAACATCCCTGAGCTGGAGACAAAAGGAGCTGGGGGACTGGGGGCATTGGGACAGTCCCTCTGTTTAATCTCCTGCTCATAGATACGGGCTTTTTGGCAGGCTCACACTGGGAGGGCACAGGGAGCAAAAGGGAGTGCAACTTGAGAATGGAGGCCGCTGACTTTAGGCTGCCCTTCAGACAACCACTTCTTAGTGTAGTTTGGTGTGATCACCAGTAAATCTTTATTAATTTTAATTGGAGCCCCCATTTAAAAGAGCAATTAAAGCGGATTAATCGAGCCCATCCCGTATAATGTCTTCTGTTAATTAGTTTGTCAGCACTGTTTTAATATCGCTTAATGACTTCATATTTCAGGGATGACATTAAAGGGATGCTGAAGGAAAAGAAATGGCCTTATCACAATGCGCTGCTTTAATGGGAGATGTCCCCCGCCAGCGGGCAAGGTCAGGCCTGGAGACGCTGGGGAGGAAGAGGCTTCAGGGTGGCAACAAGGCAGTTACCTCTAGGGATACACTGCCACACAGTCACTGTTGCACATACACTCTCCCTGATTCAGCCAGTCTACAAATACTTCTGGAAAGGGATGAATGGAGAGGTATGGATCCATTGTCAGTTTCTGTTGTATTCTATCCATCATGTGCATCAGATCCTGATGTATTGTTGAAAATACTTCAGAGATATTTGGATTGAAGTGGGTGGGTGAGGTTGGAACTTCAGTCAGCACTGTGTGGTAGTTTTAACCATTTATTTACATTATTTTTGGCCCTTTTCCCTTGTCAATTATAGAGAAAGATGGGAAAGTTTGGGGGAAACAGATGAGGATGATATTACTCCAAACTCTCAGGTCAGACTCCCACAATGTTTCATTCATGCAAATTGCACTGCAGGCAACCCAGACACCAGGACACTGCATACCATTAAAAATCATAAGAGCTCCTTTATCTTCACATCAACACAGATTGAAATCTGCAGTGGTCCCCAAAGTGGGTGCCATGGCACCCTGGGGAACCTTAAGGATCGACAAAGAGGGATGCAACAATATTTTATTTCCATTTTTTTTCACTGTACATTTTCCATATTCAAATTCACAAATTCAGTGGCTATTGCTGTTTCCCAGCATCATATCTGTGTGGGCTAGTTTTCCCATCCCTGGCATACATAAAAAACAAGGAAACAAGGAAGCAAGGAATCAAGTGTCAGTATTAGAGTGGCACGTATAGTTTGCTGTCTCTTAGATATCTGCCCCTTTATTTAATATCCATTTTACATTCAGACTTTTGAGTAACTGAGAATAGGCCTTATTATTATTGTACTTAATATTGATGTTAGTTTATAGCCTATATGTTGCATATTCTTCAGAAGTGAGATTTGTTTTATTGGTTTGTTCAAATAAATCCTTACAACAAATGGTTTCATTTTTGGTGTAAACGGTGAATGTGTTGTGAGGTGGGAAAGAGGAGGTGCCATGAAACAAAAATCCATATGAAGGAGTGCCATGGTTTGAAAAAGATTGGGAAACATTGGTCTTAAGGAAATAAACCAAAGATTTACATTTAGCAGACACTTTTATCCAGAGCAACTTACATATTCACAAACTGAAGGTGCAGCTCAGGAGCATTTCGGGGTTCAGTATCTTGCTCGAAGATGCTTCGACGCATGGGTGGGGAACTGAACCGCTCACCTCTCGATTGGCAGGCAACCGTTGTACCACCAAGCCACGGCCGCCCCGAAGATGAACAGACAAAATACATCTAATGTGTCCTTGGTAATTCTAATGCTCTTCTTTTATATTGTGTACAGTATATTCCTTTTTAATGAAATACCAGATGTTTAGGAGAAGCAATAAGAAACTGAAAATGCTCCTCTGGTGGATGATAAAACACACAGTTCAACTCCTTTTTTAAACAAAGACTTGATGTACTGTAACAGTGCCTTACATCGTGCCACTGTGTGACGCTGCCTTCACAGTGACACTGAGCCAAACGTGGCCAGGCAGCAAGAAGTTGATAAAAACCAACAGCACATCCTCCTTATTGCAGCCCTGGCTGGCGTGCATCCCTGCTAATTTGAGTGTGCCCTCGCACCTCCACTCTCCTCAGCAGATTCATAAATCTCATTCCCATTATCCCGCTAATTAGCCGGGATTACAGGAGCATGTAATGCCCCCGCTTCCCAATAGATTGATTGGAGGACGGTCTCTTTGTTTTGAAATCACTTCCTGATTGATGTACAGAGCCCTAGTTTGCAATTGTAATGGCCCAGATGTTAACAATCAAATGCGTTTCCGCTCCAGGAAGTAACAGTCTGTCATGGAAGAGGAGCCAGCCAAGCGTGTAACGACACATCACAGGAGTGTGGGGAAGGAGGGACTGCGGAGGAGGGGATGGAGGGATGAAGGGGGGGTTAGATACAGGATCCCTGTCTTGAATTGCTACTGAGAGAGGTCATAATGTCCATACTTCCATCTGAACTGTACCTAAGCTCGCTCTGTGTTTTTGGTGGCTTTTGCAGTAGATAATTGGTTCTACTGGCTTTTCTTTATTCTGGATCTGGGTTTGTTTTTTATTTCTTGAATTGACCCATACTTCACTTTTGGTCATTGTTATTAAAAAATTTTCATTTAAAGATTCACATAAACTTGTTTTAGGTTAGAAGACATGCAGAACCCCTTTTCAAAACTTCATCAGCACATCAGTGTTGAAGATGCTATCAGTGCCAGTTTCCTCAGCGCTCCCTCTGTTAAAGCGAACCACTATGCAAACAGTAGAGGGCACTATTGTCTAACCAAACTGACTCCTTTGCCTTCCTCCTCATTCCTTTTTTCTTACCCTTCACCAATAAATCACTTTCCCGGATAGTTAATGGATATAGAAGCAGATCATGAGTGAGCTATCTGTGGGGCGATAATTTAAGTGAAGATCCCCACACTGATTGCAGTGAAAGGTTATTTATTTCAACAATAATGCAGGACACAAAGGGGGAATCTGGGCAAGATTACCAGCTAGGGTACGCTAGAGTGCTCATCTCCAATGGAGCAGCGTATAAATTGGGTTCACTTTCCCCAATGAAAATACAGACTGCAGTTTATTTCAACTTTATGCACATGGAAGGCTGTGCTTCCCTCTCAAGGGTGGCTGGGGACTTCGAGATGGCTGTGCATATGAGGGGAGGGTGGGTTTAGACCTTGAAAAATACCCCTTTTGTCCCTGAGTCTCTGGAAGGCTGAACTATTGAGGTATGGTCCCCCATCCACCAGTTCCCACTCTCCTCTAATTAAAAAGCATGATGACAATAAGGAAATGGTCTAAAGCATGTTGGCCTGAATAATGGACGGAATAAGCACAGGCTCCTAAATGGGACCGAGGTAAACTCTTTGTGTGTATGTGTGTCTATAACTGTGCATGTGTGTTGTATACACAGTGGTGCATGGGCACTATTGATTGTTGGTGGAGAACCGCAGGGCACAGAAGCCAGGTCGGCACAGATACTCCAGTTCTCCCCTCATGCAGAAAAATGCATGATTAAGGCCCAACTGACATGTCTAAAAAATCCTGGAGATAGAAGGGGAAACAGCTCCATATGCTGCCCCATGTGGTCACAGCATCCTCAAAGTATGGCACTGCTCACTGTCTGGTTCTGTATCGCTTCCAATAGCCTCTAATCACTGGGCTTTACAAACAATGCCACTGGTAAACACATGCCACAGCAGAGTATAGGAACTTAAAAGCTGCAGCGTACAATGCTCACTGCACTTTGGTGTACAATGTACACTTTTACATGTCTGTCATGCTCCAGGCTTTCAACTATGCTGTCAGCCAAGATATGCATCGGACATGGATCCAATGCTGTGTGAGATATATAACCATTGGGTAAAGGATGGGAGCCCTTAAGCTGCATGATAAGCACTGTCAAAGAGACATAACATATGTATCTATGCTCTGCTTTGCTTGACACTCCAGCAGGCACTGGTTGACTTTACCGGGGGTGGCAGGTGAATTCCCCTGCTCAGTGCCATAGCTCAGGAGAGCATCAAAGCAGCAGTGTCTGAAGTAGTGCAGAGAAAAAGCAGGCATGAATAGCCAAGAGAGGTACAATGAAGGGGCGTTTTTAGGACTCCACGGTTCAGATGATCCAGGGGGGATCTCTGTCCCCAGATGGGCCTCCCGATCATCAGACTCCTTCCTCAGGGTGATGGAAGCTAAGTAGCTCTCAATGCATCCTTCCATCCAGATGGGTGGATCACAGGTCAAATCGTCCCAGACAACTGGCTGGGGACATTTGGGTGGCTGGTCCCACGGGGACAGCATAGGACAAGAGGGAACCTGCCTGAGACTGGCAGCTGCAGCACTCCCTCCTGGCCTAACACACCCGAGGGTGTGCCTGCTGCTCAGCTTGTGCCCCAGTGGCATGTGACAAATGGTGACATGCTTCTGCTCCCCTGCTTTGTTAGATCGGTGGCCCTGATTGAAAGCAACACAGCAGGCATCACTCAGATCCATATGTCTGCAGAGAAGGGGCCAACTCATCTGCAGCTTTAGCAAACGCTGAGACAAATGAAAATAAAGTGCATAAACGTATGCAATTTTCTGCAATAATGGGGTAGTGGAGATGAGCACATGCACTGCCATGATTTTATTTACATATGAATGAGTCCATTTTTGTTTTCATGCACACCACTCCTTTAAAATGTGCAGCTCAAGTCATTCAAAGAAGGATCATATTTCATGGAGGAATAAGGAGAGTTCCAAAGGATTTTGAAGAAATAAAACAAGAAAGAAGACAACTGAGCCAAGCCTTCCACTGAAGTTCCAGCAGCCTTTATTAAAAGTGCAGCATGATTGATAACCTGTCAGTCATTGGAATAATCACGACCAATCCCGTCTCTTGCAGCCAGCTCTGCTTCCCGCCCTCATCCTTTATGCCCCTATCACCCCCAACACATCCACTTGCCATTGAAAACCTGTAATTGAATGAGTTTTTGTCATTATTGTGATTAATCATATTAATTTGAACTAATTAAGAGATGGTTTCGAAGTTATGACAATTAGATTAATGAAATTAGTTTTTACTTTTTTTCACCCAACCTAATAAAAAAGGGAAAATCAGACCAGGACTGTTATGAAACAGTTGGCAATCTGGATTTTGGGACTAATTGAATGTCTGATTTTATTAATGATGAAATTTATAAAAGTCCTTGAGGGGGAAATTAACGCAGATTCAGCTGCTAAGAGTGGGAAATTAATTAAAATTCTGGGAGATATTCCTGTCATTAAAGGCCCAGGCCCTGTTAACCCTGGTCCTACTGTGAATGGCTAGTGTGTACACACAGGGGCTCTCGACAGTGACTGGAAGGAGATATATGGGTTTTTAGGGATGACAAATAAGCTTTAAGAATCCCTCCCTTAACTGGGGTTATTAGGGGCTCAGTGCTGGAACTCATTTGTTCAGGTTTTTCCAGTAACCGATTTCTTTACACTAGAACCCAATCAAATTCAGAATACAATTCAAGATTTTTGTGGTAATTTTTAGAGCTGTGCATTAGAGAGCCTCAGCAGTTCAATATCACATCAGGTTTTCTGATCATTGCTTGGGGGTTGTTCCTCGCTCCTAAAGGACACTGCCTTTGTGGTTGTGGCTCCTAAAATGGTCTGCTTGTCTCTTTTATTCTTAAGATCCATGGATACATTTCAATAGCAGCTGATGAGCTTCCTGTTTAAATTAACCTTTGTTAAGTTGTATGTATTTGTAGTCATTTTAAGCCATGCTAGCAGCATGGCACTAGAGATGTCCATTTTGGTCGGCACTGCTTCGGTTGAGACTGAATATCTCAAAAGTTATTCAGTGGATTGCCATGAAAGTTTGTACAGACATTCATGTTGCCAGAGGATGAATCCTAGTGACTTTGATGAATCTCATACTTTTCATTTTGCGCCACCATGAGGTTTTCAGTGAAATGTCTTGAGAAATATTTGATGGATTACCATAAAATCGACATTCATGTCCTCACAGGATGAATCATGATAACTTTGGTGATCCCTTAACTTTTCAAACTAGCACCATCAGGTTAAACATTTTAATTTGTCCAATACCTCGGTTTATGACCAAAGACCTGCAAAACTAATGACATTCCCCTCCGCCTCAGCTGTACTTTGTCTTTAGAGCTAATTAAAAAATGTTAGCATTCTAGCACACTAAATTAAGATTATGAACATGATAAACATTATACTGCTAAACAGCAGCATGTTAGCATTGTCATTTTGAGCATATTACAGCCTCACAGGCTTTTTACTCTAAATCTTCCTCTAATATTGTGCATGTATTTTATGTCTTGTCTGTTTTGTCTTTCATTGTGAAGTACTGTACTTTGTGACATCTGCAGTAGACAGGTGTTGTATAAATAAACTTGCATTGCATTTGTCACCAGCACCAGACCTAGGGGAAATCTGGGCCGGCAGCAAGGGTTACACAGGCTAGGGAGCACTGTGTAGCCAAGAAAATGAACAGTGTCTGTGGACCAATAGAGAGATAACCAAAGTTAGCATCTTGCTCAGACCAGAGCTTGTTTATTTCCAAAATACAACTGCATCCAATTCCCTGTCACTAAGCTCTCTGATGCATATGTGCATATTAAATTAATACCAAAATGTTTCACAAATGAAAAAGAGTGTAACGAAAATGACAATAAATAATAATACATATTCTGCCTAAAGGAAAATAAGTACACAAGAATTCAAAATAATTTAGCATATATTCCATATTAAGAATTGGTTTAACTCAAAATACTAAAATGTACCCAAAAATATATAACTGAAAACACACATTCATTTGAATCTAATTCCTACAGCCATTCATATCATAACACAGTTCGGCTAACACTCATTTAACTCAAGCAAAAGACACACAAAACCTTTCGACAACATTCTTGCACATACTCCCTTTCACACTTGTACTTAACCGCAGCGCTTAGCAATATGGCGCGACCATGGCATGTTAACGAGATGTGAAACTAGTTTAAATATGGAATCTTTCTCATCACTATTTACTCACTACTGGCTGGCAAATACACTTAACAATCTGTAGAACACATTTTCTTATGTTACAGAATCCTAAGGTCAGTTACTTTACAAAACTATGGTGTAGAACTGAAGTTAATGTAAAGAACTATTCACTATGATGACGCTTGTCGAGACAGCAACAAAATGAAGCTTGCTACGCTTCATACACATCTCAAAAACACTTAATACCACATTCACACGGGATCCTGAATCAAAGCTAAACATAGAAAAACAAGTTTTGCAGTACCGGGGACTGATAGAGAAAGGACCAAAGTTAGCGTCTTGCTCAGGTCAGAGCTTATTTCTGAGATGCCATGAGCTGAACCTGTAGCTACTGTCTCCCTAGTGGATCCACAGCAGCACCAGCACACAAGCTACTGTATAGACAAAAAAAAAAAAATGTTAGAATAGTTTAATAAATGACAAAAAAATCGGTGGGTGTCTGTTTAAATAAAACTGAACATGTAGCATTTCCAACCTACTACACGTTGATCCATGAAGCCAACTGCACTTCCATTAGGTGCTTGGACCATGATTAAACGGCTTGAGGGTAGTCACAAATTGTGATTAGCAGGTTATCGCATCAACTAGCCAAGGGAAATTAAAAACCAAACACTAAATTCCCTTGAAATTGTTATTTAGGACATTGGAGATTGTATAGAGAATAAATGGTTCCCATTTAGACTTGTAACAAGCCTCTGAGTCTCAATAGTCCACTATTTGTTGGGAAGAGATGATACTTAACTTTCTAGTGCTGCCATCAAATAAAAAAGTTAATTTCCATGTGAGTCAAACTGCAGTTTTTTGGGTCAATTCCAAGCAATCCCTGTCCTGTTGCTTGGCCGGTGCTAGTGATTGACACCCAGGTCAACCCCTGCCACTCCAGGTGCAGTGGGGGTCTGACACTTGTGTTGCATGGGCTCTGTGCGTTCCTTCAGCTCTGCATATTCACCAGCCTGTCTCCCTCTCTGCAGGCCAATTCATAATTAACAGCTGTTGGCTTGTCAAGAGTGGCCCTGGCCGTGGCGCACTCACACACACACATGCACACAGACACACACACACACATATATATATTTATATTCACTGTGAAGACCCCCCTTGCCATGGATGGATTTCAGAGGCCATGAACCCATCCTCTTTCCCTGAATGATGGACACTCACCTGAAAGCTCAAATACATACTCAGTCAACCTGCTCTCACCATCCCACCACCTTCCCTTTTTCTCTCTCTTGCTTCCTCACTCATTGAGTTTCTCTCCATCTCTCTTTTTCTCTTCTCCCTCCTGCTCAGCACCTTCTGCCACCATGTCAGGAACTTTTGCATTAAATCCAGTCCGTCTGGCCTGTGAGGAGGCAATAGGAAAAAAGAAGTGTGGCCATGGCTGGCCCTTTGCTATGTGTGTTTGTCATGCCTGTTTAGCTGAAGTTGAAATGTAAATATAGACCGCGGGAGATCTCGGCTACGATAGGCTGCTTGAAATTCTAATAAACAAGTAGCTGTCCACCTGTAATAAATGATACCCATAAAAAGGGGTGATTCCTTGAGCAGATAAAGATGAAAAGTAATTGTTTGTGCTCACACAAAATTAATCAGATCAAAACAGGGACAATCATTTTAAAGAGACACCAGACCCATAAAAAAGGCAAAGCTGTGATAAAGTATTGGCTATCAGGCATGCAGTCTGGAGGTTAGCATTACAATAATATGGAGGGCCAGTATTCATGTGGCTGGAGATAGGATTATTGCATATATTCAAAGAGGGGAAAATGTTTATGGTACATACGTATAGAAGCTGAGGTTCACAAAGACATTCAAGGTACAAGGTCATAAGTAATGGAGAGTTTCACTACAGGGTGGATAATAATTGATGCAAGTAAAGAGAACTGTTACAAATGTTTTAACACTTCACAAGAATAATATTCTAATCCCTGTAAAGAGTGATTATAAATGACAATCAATCTATTTCCTATTTAAGTGTCAATGAAGAAGGATCAATGCATTACATAAATTATTTTTATAATTAATATAAATAGTAATTAATCTGTTGAATTACTGTATTAATAATTTATGAAAAATAATTACAAGGGCATGTTCAGCACTGTACCTAATGGCATTT
The DNA here is from genome assembly GCA_011952105.1 of Coreoperca whiteheadi. Classification (NCBI taxonomy): domain Eukaryota; kingdom Metazoa; phylum Chordata; class Actinopteri; order Centrarchiformes; family Sinipercidae; genus Coreoperca; species Coreoperca whiteheadi. The sequence goes on along the minus strand of CM022480.1, from coordinate 16,811,525 downwards.
GTCTGTCACTATTTTCACATTTGTGTAAAAAGAAGCCTAATTGGAATGAGGTTTTGGTCTTGTTTGCTTTGTCATGGCTGCCATCACTTGTATTGAAACTATACACACTTGCTGTGCCAGCCAGGGGTGTTCCCCTTACCCAGATGCCACAGTGATCAACACACGCAGCGCGTGCCATCCGGTCTGAGGGCCCAGATATGATAGACCACCTGGAAAGAGAAGAGGCAACGCAAACATGGTTATTTTCACAGCTTTGATATGCTAAACACACAAAACCCACTCCAGCAAAAGGGCCAATTTCTGTGGCTCAGTGTTTAGTGGTACACATGGTGAGGACATAGAGGAGCTCTGTTCAGCTCTTATGCACTGGCTGTGGTCCTATGCAATGTGTTTACCAGAGCAGTGGAGAGAGACCTTGATACACACAAACAACAGTGGAGCTCAGTGCCCACTTGCCACCTTGGAGACCATCCATACTCTATTTCTAGCATGAGGACGGTTCATTTTGCACAGTAATATCTGTTTGAATACTTTTACTATTACTCTTTGGCCTTTTCCACACTCAGTGGGATAACTAAATCCTCTTTCCTATGCCAGTGCTCTCATCTTGTAGTGTTTGATATGGTAAAAGATCAGTGCTAGCGGGTCAACTTGCCATTTCCAGAGACAGCTTTTGAACTCAGATGAAGCTCATCAAGATGAATCACAGTTCACTAGAACTGTCCTGTCAACGGACAACGACAGGCTTTTCTGTTTGACTGTACAGCTGCCAAACTAAAGGACAATGAACTCTGAGGGTGTCAAATAGAAGAGATCAACAAGTCTTCCATTTAGCAGCTGTCCTAATTGAGTGGTTGATGAGGCTAAAGCTGCCTCTGGAGGGTATTGTATGCTTTGGCAAGTGTCTCATCTAGTTACAGGCAAAAGATTGCATTTGAACGTGAGGGAGAGCCAGCAGCCAAAGGCAGCACTTGTGTGAAACTCTTAACACCGACAAATTCCCTGCTCTCTTTATTCTTGTCTGGCAGGTTGTAATGGAGTTAATTGTACAATAAAAGCTATTCTCTAAATCATTTCCTCTCTGTCCATACAAGATTGATCACGGAACCAATCTTTTCTACTGCTGTAATTTTCATATTTAATGAGCGTGACTCAAAAACTATTACACTAATTAGTCAAATCTCACATATCGGTAATGATGCTCGCAGTAATTAATATTGTATTTAATTAAAAAATGACCCATTTCAATGGCTTGCATGCAGGCGTTGCTGGTTGGTTTGCCTGCGGGTAGAAGGGGATGTTAGAGAGGGGGGAGGATGGGGGTTGGGCTGTTGGACACCGCAGTGGAGATGGATAGAGAGCTAGAAGAGATGGGGAGAAGTGGGTGGGGAGGGTAGACAGGTGTAGGTGCTGTGAGTGTCTCTCTCTCTAGCTGTGATACTGCAGATTTCCAGTTTCCTGCAGCATATGTCTGTGTGGTTAGCATGTGCTCCAAACCCCCTCTTTCTTTCACTGGAGGCAGCCAGCCTGTGTGATTTATGTGGGGCCCCTGTTCCACTGTGCATACACTGGAAAATCTCCAGTTTACACAAGAATTGCCTGAAAAATGAGATCTGTGACTACATTCTTTTCATTAGTGGCTTACGCTAGCGTGGAGCCTGGGAGCCTCTGAGCTCCTAATGATGCGCACGCAGGCCCGTAGCCTCCCAGCTGCTCTCAGGCTCTCATTACCTGCAACACTCATGTCACAAACACTCTTATTTAATTTCCACAACAATTAAAAAGGAAAACAGTTGCTAAACTTGTGCTGCTCGAGGCAGCTGAGTGCTGTGTGCTCAATGGCTCAAGCAAAATGTTTGTGCAACAAATACACCCACACATTTTGATGTTCAGCTATGAAGAGAAGCTATAAACAACAGCTACATTTTGATATTGTATTCCATGCAATACACAGCCAAAGAGCTCCAAGATAGGAAACGACATTAGGATGGATATACTACAATGAAATTTTATTACCAAGGGACTCTGTTCACAAATGCACACTTAGAAAACAAAAAACATACCTGTCTATCTGTATATGACAAATATTCTCTGCATGTGGTCTGTACGCCTGCGCTCCTGCAAACACACAAACAACATTCAATCACTCTTATAGCATAAGAACATGCAAAGACTAGCCACTTTCCCCAAGCCTCCCCACCCCTCCTCCTCTCCAGCCATCAGTAATAAACAATGATGCTCTCGTCCCAGGCAGCAGTTCAGTTCTCTTATCTAAATAAGATTTAGCCTTCATTTAAACGGGGCCTCCATCAGTTTGGAGAGATGGCAGAGGAGTAGTCAGCGGGATAGAAGACCTAGGGCACCTCATTTTATCTTTATTTATGTCTCTCTGCCTCGCTCTTTACCCAGCAGCAGGATTGGGTGTGCACATGCCACCACCGAGAACGCACTCAACAATGTAATTGGGGTGATGAAAAATTATCGTGATTGGGGGCATTGCCTCTCTCCCTCTCATCCCCCTTACCGCCCTGCGCTCCCCAGCCCACAACCGCTCCTCCCAGCCCCCTCTCCCCCTTGCCTCCCCCGACCAGTAATAACATCTCCGGGCCCATCTGTCACCATCTAATGTGACAAAGTTTTTATCGCATGTATTAAGGCGGCCAGATTAAAAAGTAAATACGGCAATCTCACCAGGCCCCTGCGCTGGCAGGTTATGGCACATTTCACGGTGGCCTGAGCACCTCATCAGTGTTCCGCCGCCTGTGCCCCTGGCAGGGAAACAAACAGGCCCCCAGGGAGCCTGAGGGGGGTGGAGGTAGAGCGGACCATGGTGGGGTTGTGAGTGGGTTGCGGTTGGCTGCAGGGGAAAGGAAGGGGATGGGAGGTGCTCGGCAAGCAAGGGGGATTGGGGTTAAGGAGATGTTAACGGATACCATTAATGTTATATGTCTTCTTCCCCAAGAGGTAGACAGCAGCCTATATTGCCCCTTTGTTCCCTCCACGTTTTCGCCTCTTGCTCTCCATGGGTTAAGAGTGTTGAAGAAACCGAGAAACCGTATGGAAAGAGAAGAGGCGGAGGGCCAACATGCCCAAGTAGATACAGTACCACAGCTTTTTGAGAAAGCATTTCACCTAACAACTAAAATGCTGAATTGGATGTTGGTTCTCCCAAACTTCACACTCTCACCAGGCGATTCATCCATGGTGTGACCATGTTCTCAGTCGTCCTCTTCCTGCCTGCATCTTTCTGCATCCACGGTCAGTGGCTTGTTTCTAAAGTAGGGTGTTTTCCATCTGGCCCATCCATCCCGGCTCTGCACTCAGGAGGAACACACTGTGGCTCTCAGCACCGCGGCTGGCAGATGGGGAACTGAATGCAGTATGCCTGTCAGATTAGCTCCTGTAATGGCTCATTTGGGCTCCTATGAGGAGATATTAGCACATGTGTTCCATACGTCTGTGCTGAGCTCCATTACACTACCAGGAGAATCCTTCATAAACACAAAACGCACACCTCAGGAGTCATCTTAACAAGGTAGACCAAGTGGAACAGCGTAGTGAGAGTTTTCTGGAAATTTAACACCGGAGTACAGGATGACTGAACAACATCAAGTATGAAGACTCCGGACAGCAATTCAAAGCATGAAAAGTGCTGTTTATTTGTGTCCCACACACTCTTAGGTGTGTTCATAATGAAGTGGCCAAGCCCGCTTTGAATAAAGCCTTAATGAATCTTGGCGGCAGCAGGCTTGGCAGAGCAGCCGACAGAACAGGGTGTGGAGATTGTCAGCCGAGCACCTGGGATAGCTGGGCTGCGTGCTGGGCTGCATGGCTGACAGGCTGGCTGCTGACAGCTTTGTGACAGGTCAGTGTCTGTGCCGGAGCGCTATCTGTAGCCTCCTCCAGAGGGAGAGCCAGCGAACATGTGTAGCTGTCTCTCTGCCTGTCATTAGGGGCTGCTTAGCAAGAGGGCCCCAACGCGCCACTCCAGTTCACAATTAACTTTGCAGGGCGCTGGGTGTGACAGACAGTGGATAGTGCAGGATGGTGTCGGGCCAACAGCGAGGACAGGGCGGCCGCTGTGCTGCTCCCGTCTGCAACAGATGCTAGTTCAGATGCTCGGGACCTCTGTGTCACTGACCAGTCTCATTGCCACCACACTCCATGGACCTGAGATGGCACTTGGACAAAGACCAGGACATTCAATGGGAGCAAATACTCTATACACGTGTCTAACTCTGCACAGTGTAGCAGAATGGATCACTGACAGGCTAGTATCCTGTGTAGAATATCTACAGTACAGTTTAATAGGCTACATACATGCTGTAGGTCAACAAAGTAGAATGTCATGTGGTGCTCTCATGCAACATCCATCTGCCTACACTGCAAGTTTGAACAAAATGCAGCTGCATGCATTGTTATAGCCTTAGATGGACATACTGTTCTGCACTGAAGCCATCTTTGTCGCATCTCAGCAGTTCACCGTACTTGTGTTTGTGTGTGAGAGAGAAGAGTGCCTCAGCATTCATACGCTGAGCGTGATGTGCTGACAGGCTGCTGATGTCTGCCAGCCAGGCCACACTGCAGATGGAGGACACCCATGGTGCTGAAAAGGCCAGGGCCAAACACTTAGGAGTCAATTCACCAGAAAGGAGCCCAACAAGAAAGGTCAAGTGGACACATTACTGCATTCAGGGAGGAAGACATGGGCTTTATAGGGCGGAAGAAATCAATTCATAATCTCCTAACTGAAGGTTTTTCTGTGTGCGTGCATGTGTGTGGGCCAAAACCTGCTATATCGCTCTCATTCTAGAAGTGTGTATCACAATGCTGTATTATCGAATGACCTATTGTGTATCTAGTCTTAACACACACAAACACACATTTCAGTCACAACACTCACCTTATCCAACTCCAGAGTGTTGAACTGAGAATGTAAATAGCACAGTTGAGTTACTTGACTTCCAGGCATTGACTATAACGCCACAGAAATGAAAAGAAGCAATCTCAGAGCCTTTTAAAGGTTGGAAAGAGATATTTTACACATAGTAATACAACACACTCAGGTACACAGTGCAGAGGGGGACTATCTAATAAAGACTTAACAGATTCAGTTGATTTTTTTTTCACCACCTCAGTATTTCTGCCAAGTGGCCATCTATCATTGATTCCTGTAGCCATTGTGATCAGATATGTGAATGACCTCTCATTAAGTCAAATGCAGCAGATTAATCAGGGCCAATGGGTCCTGTTCAGGAGCAGGATGGGAGAAGGGGGAGAGACATAATGACTGGGGTATGAAATGAGATTGAGAGGAGGAGGAAAAGAACGTAAAGACAAAGGAGAGAAATGGATCATCTTACTGAGGCAGCGAAAGGTGAGTGCAGAGCAGGGAATATGCAAACTGGGCGATGTTGCTCCAACACTTTCTGAATTACTTCGTTCACATGTAAGGTGATATCGGGTACATATTCCCTATTCATTCCATTTTTTTGATTGAGGCAACAAAAATGAATTACTTAGTATGTGTGCAACACACATTCATTTGTTGTAAAAAGAGAGCCAAATGTAAAAAAGAGGGAGAGTGTCTGATAAATTAATAATTGACAGAAAAATCAAGAAGAGAAGTTTGACTGAAATGTTGATACTTTAAATGAACTGTGAAAGATGATATGCAAAAAGGAATGCATTCATACTCTCAGTAGGAGACATCCTACACAACATAGCCTATATTTTGAGGTTTATTCGGACAGATTTCCTTTGCTTTTTGACACAATTTGTCAATCTTTTCCATTTACAACAACATTTCAGTTGAGATAAGGTCATTTTAGTTTGGCATATTCATCAAAAAGTTTAAATATCAGTTACTATTCTATAATTTTTTTCTGGTTCAGGTTTTAGCCCCTTAGTACAGAGAATGCAAACACATACTTGTTTTGAATACACATAATGTTTAGAGGCTACAGAAACATAACCACACGTGTCAATTATATAGCTCAATAGGAAACTAAAAGAGGACGATGTTGGGGTGGGGGAGGCACAGAGCTAATCTCAAAATGAAAATAGGATATCAAAGAAGTGAAAACTGTCTTGAAAATAAATTATTTAAATGTAGGCTTCTAAGTTTAATATTCAGAGCAATAGGTTATGTGTTTTCCTGAGTGACAATGCTCCAGTCACATATTATGACAATAGACTTGTCACTGTACAGACTAGTGTATGTGCCTATACACTATGGACTGCTCCTCTTCGTGTGAGTGCCCTAAGTTTGTGATACCACCCTAATATTTACATGCTGTTTCAATTATCTTCAACCAGAGTAAGCTGTTGTTTTAACAGACATAAAATTTAAATCAAATTTGTAGTCAGCATTTTGCTCTTCAAATACTGTATGAATCTGCAAAGTACTTCTACTACCATACATTTAGCTGATAATAGCCTTTTTGTAATAACTGCAGTCCCTCTACTTATACTATGTCTCTTAAGCTACAAATAAATAAATTCTTCCTTTGGAGGAAGGTTACAAATCCATCAGGCGGTGTCTCAAAAACGCAGACTATTTCATTTTCAGCTGCTATTTAGTAACAAAAGGCTTTTATGATGACTCATAATATGTATAATATCATAATATATAATATAAATCCATAACCCATAATCTACCTCACTCAGACTTCAGCAATTATTTGAAGGAAGCAGACATCAGTGTTCTCATGTGAAGATCCCAAATTGAAAATAAAGTGAGAACCAAGTTCCCACTCAAAGCCTACAAAAACAAGTGTGAGAAGCTTGGTTCAGAGCAATGAAGTCTTAATAGTCATAATATTATGATACTATAAATTACTGCACAAACAATCCAAACCTGTCAGTCTTTTCCTACTACACACATACTAGAGGTCTCTCTGCCTGCATACTACTGATAATTCCTTTTGTCCTGTGTGTATCTGGTCACCTGAGATTGCCCTCGTCCACAGTTGCATGGATATTGACGGGTGGACAAGGTCAAGAGCCAGCAGCCCTCCCACCTTCTTGTGTATGGCAATTAATATTGAAGCAGTGGGAGGGAGGGGCCTGATTTCACTAGCCAGTCAAAGTGCCAATCAACTCTGATTGGCTCTTCTTCCTCTGGTGTGGATGCTGCTGAGGGACAAGTGGGGTGGTGTGGTTTGAAGGGTACCTAAGGTGATGGTTGGTGGGGAAGGGAGTGTTCAAGCTTTTAGCAGAACTCCCACTACTTAGCGTCTTTGTTTAGCAAAATGGTATTCCTGATTTAATTAACACTTCAATTAGATGTGATTGCATAAACACTCTGCTAATAACAGCAGAAACCCGCTTGTAAGCGGTGCAACATTTGAAGGAGTTTTTCTCATTATGGCAATGAGAGCAATCTTGTTACACAAATGATAATTAGGTGTCATTAGCACATACAAACTGGGTTAATTAGGGAGCAGGAGCACAAACACTTGAGATGGACTGATCAAAGTTCCAGTCTGACATCGTTAAGACTAAATACAGCTAAGGGTAGGGCTACAAAATTATCACTCATATCTGCTTTACAGATAACTATACCAAAAACAAAATATGAATACACAGAGAACCATCCATTATGGAATGTATTTTATCATGCTCTCAGGCTCCCCCTTATCGTCCCAAGTTTTTTCCTCTTTATTCATGGAATATTCCTGTGGTAATCTGTAGCTGCTCATAGCATCCCCCACTGCTACAACAAGATGGTAGACTCACACCTGAACTTTGATACTCTTTAGAATAATTGCATATCAGCATACAGCATCACCGTGGTGCACACCAAACAAGCTCTTATGCATGGCAAAAACCCTAGTGTTTGCATAAGCCCATTTATTATGAGTGATAGCGCTGCCTTCACTGACATTTCATAAACTGGAAGCGCCTAATCTTGTTTGGGCTTGATACTTATTAAAATACCAGAATAGTCAGGCAGCCGATGTCCAAAGCAACGTTGGCCATGTCCTGATAGGCGTCATGTTTTTTGGTTACAAATATAAATACATTTGTCTTGTGGTGGGCTGGCTGGCTGGCTGGGTGTGTCTGTGTCCAACGCGCTGTCCGAGGTGAGAGGAGCCTTGTGGCTGCCTCAGTCGCATGATTTATGATCTAAAAGCAGCAAGCAGGAAGACATGGCTGAATATGAAAAAGTTCCCCATGGCTGGCCGGAGAGCAGGCCTGTCTTCCCTCCACAGCTTGCTCGAAAAACAGGCCAGAGGAAATGCTGTCAATATCACATGAAGATGATCGGATGTGTGCTTCTATGCAATAAAGGCAGGCGGAGGGGGCCTGTGATGGTGGTGTTGAGGTTAGTAGCTGAAGACAGGTGGGGGTAGTGTTGCCGAAATAATTGAATTCTACAATGGCTGGCAGATATCTGAATGTGACTTTGTGTAGCTCCAATCCTTTATCCCTTCCTAGTCCGAGTATTGACAGCTAAAAACAACAGCCATTATCTGTTAATTACATTAACATTTTATCAGCGGTGGGTTGCTGGGGTGCATGTCCCGCAGCTGGAAGATAGCTGTCAGTCAGCAGCACAAGCATGGAGGGGAGTGGGGAGGGAGCTGGAGGAGCAAGCCCTGGAGATGCAGTCCTGCAGCAAAAAGGGCCTTCTCCGAGTTGCCCTGCTGCCCCCACGCCCCTGCCCCTCCAGGCCTAACAGGGAGGGGGCTGACAGGGGCTCGGCACCACCTCCTCAGTTGTCCTGTCCACAGAAGACAGGCCAAGATAACCGCTGACACCTGCCAAGCTATCCAACCCCAGGGCCAGAGACTCACCGATTCTAACAAACTACTCAGGACAATGGACTTGAGACACGTGTGGATGTGTGATCAATGTCACACTGCAGCTCTCAGTGAGAACTAAAGGTGGAGCTGTTGGCTCTACAGCCTTCTGTTACAACTGTAATTGTTCTGGACTACTTTTGAGCTTTCTATCTGTGTATATCAATGGATACTGCTCTCTGGCTCTGTTGGCCCTGCAGCTCTTTTCTCATTACAGCTCTCATATGTTTTATTTATGCCGTCTGTAGAGTGTCCAGCACCGCCTGGGCACTGGCATGGGTGGCAGTGCCAAGCAGAGGACAATAAGAGCAGGCGCCAGCTAGCGCTGCAGGACTTGGCAATGGACTTAGTGTGATGGTCTCAGTCAGAGAGTGGAGAGATGGTTTCGACTCTGCCTGCAGGTCTTTGGGGTGATCCACAGACCTCAATCGCATTACCCCCCGGCTGGTGGGGCTCTCGCTTTGGGGACTTGGCCCTGCCCCTCCCTGCTCTTGCATCTGTTTATTGATTGGAAGCTGACTTATAACTTAATATTTCACCTGCTTATTTCCCCCACTGAGGCTGCTTCCTGTCAGAGGGGCGACGGAGGGATCAATGGGAACCTTGTCTGAACAGGGGAAGGTCCCGGCAGGGGTCAGCCGCTGATTGACAGGAGCCCTGCATCCAGCTGGCAGCAGGACAGCTCGCGGTCAATGAGAAAAGCCATGTCACTGTGCCCATATTGGGTCTCCTCACAATTAACAACGTTACCTTGTTTTTACATGGTAGGGTGCTGCAGTGTCCAGTCACTGAGGGGTTAAGGACCAGCAGCTGGGCTGAATACACACAAACATCTACCATAAACCAAACCATACACAAAAAATGCTAAGAACCACTGCTGACAAAGAGAGAGTAAGAAAGAAAGAGATATCAAGTGTAGTAATCAAAATGAAAAATGGGCCTCCGGCTACTTTAAACAAGAGCTAATTTATCACCAGAAAGTACGGATAAGTAGCCGAGTTGTTGCCGTTCAGTAAGTACCCGTTCTGCACCAAATTATTCCACCCCTGCCTGCGTGCAACCATAAATCATACACTTCCACACATCTTTTCCTATTAGCAGCCGTGTTAGGCATGGGCGCGTGCTCAGCTACCAAACACAGACTAATAGGCTACAACTTTTAATTTTGAGAATGCAGCTCCCCCTTATATGCTCCCCTCCTCCAACCTCTCATTTTCTAGTCACCCCCCAGCCCCCGCCGCTCCTCACAGCACAATATTCACATTATCACATACAGGAGCATTACACAATCATGTTTATCATCCGGTGCCAACCATTCAGCCTGATTGTAAATGTTGTCCTCCCCCTGTAACTGGGGGGCTTCATGTTACAGACAGGAGCACAACCCACCTCTATAGATAGAGCTGATCTTAGCTCTGGACACAGGGGAAACACCTGCTAGCACTGTGCTCCCTGGATGTAGACTGGACCCATCAAAATAGAGGACTGATACAAAAACTAAAATAAGCTATACTAATGAATGCACAAACTGGAATGGAGAGGCTGCATTTAAAACATCACAGTTTTGATGCAAAGAAATAAAAGATACATTAAAAAGTATTAAGGAAGAAGACACTACATCATATCCACTTTATCAAATGTGCAACTTCTTGACATCTGAAGTGTGCTTAAAGGAACAGGTTGAAATTTTGGGAAGTATGCTTATTCGCTTTCTGTTAGCGATTTAGATGAGAAAATCCATATCACTCCAAAATCTGTATATTAAATATGCCTGGCTTAACAGGCATAAAAACAGGAAACAGAAGGAGAAACAGCTAGCCTGACTCTGTCCAACAGTCACAAAATCTGCCCACCAGTACCTCACTAATTACAATTTAAATCTTGATAGTTTTATTTGTACAAAACAAATGTGTAAAAATTACAATTTGATTATTTCTTGTCTCCAAGCTGGTACCAGGAAACCAGCGGAGGCTCCACAAAGTTAACAGACTCACTGTATTCCGGACGCTTGACCTTTTTCCGAAAATTCTATAATTAATAATTCAATAATTCTATAAATACTTCCAGTTCATGGGCAATATATATACTGTATATATCTGTCTTAGCCAGCCTCCTTCGACTCTGACCATTCTCTACTTTCCAAAGCCAGGAGAAATCAATGAGTTTCCAATGTGCACCTGTGAACGGTTTTCTTTAAACCACTTAAGGAAATAACCAAATGTGCTTTCTTTCTGAATACATACATTATAGTAAATGCTCCACACCCTCACTCAGAACCCTCTCCTCAATGGAATAACAACAGCAAAACAATGGCCGGTGCAATAAATTCATCACACAGACTCGTGAGTTAGACTGGGAAGTCCCAGGGAAGACAGCAGCGCCAGCCGCAGTCAAATGCTAAGGGGACGTTACACGTGATGGATGGAGTCTTTGACTTCCAGTAGAAGTGGCATGATGGCCTGGCATCTCTCTGAAGTGTTCCGCTCGCATTGTGACCAAATCCTGTTATGTCCCTGTTTCACTGTGGTGACAGCATGAGGAATGCTTGGTTTTGTTCTCCCCACTGTTGCTATCCATCATCTGTGGAGAAATAGAAAGAGAGCGCAGTGGCACTTTGCTTTCCACCTCCAACCCCCCCGCACACACCTTTCTCTGCACACTCCTCTCTCTTTCTCCCTGTTGAGACATCCTGTCTTTGCCACAGCGCACCCGACCCCCTCCGTTTCATCTACACATGTGTTGTTAAATTATCCCTCCTGTTTTTCACGTACTCCACACTCCATTCCAGAGGAGCTCTCTTTATGGGGCACGTGGAAGGACAGAAGAGGAGGTATGTGCTGCAGCTCTATTCAGAAACACTTAGCTCGTAAAGACAGCCTCTCCTTCGCCAATCAATCTGCTACTTAAAGGCGGATGTAATTTGAGCTCAGTCAATGTGCTTGGTGTTGAAAGCATCCTGCCTGGTTTTCCTAACCTGAAAAAAACCCCCACTAATGTCCATGCATCTAATTAAAGCTTGAGTCTCCCTTGATCACATTCTGGAGCGGTCAATGGGTGGTGGTGGTGGTGGGGGGTGTAATAGTTTAATTATCTCCCCACATAGTGGTTAAAGCTAATATTTAATTAGAAAATAAACAGAAAATGGAGGCCTTGGTATCAAATTATGATCAATGAAGCAGAGCCAGGACCTATATCGTAATAAGGGGGGAAACTCCCATCTTATATTGCCACATAAAAGAATCATAATTAGTCAAACGTAATTAGCAGAACATTACAGAATTACTAGGCTGCACAGCAATGCCTTTCATGCTTGTGTGAAGAAAAAGAAAGGAGGTGACTAATCAATGAGCCTATAATTTTACACATATACAGTGTTTATAACCTTCCAGTTATTTTAATGTAACACAATATGTATACAATAGCATTGTCATTTTCATTTGTTGCTTAAGTACACTATAGGGTTTAAAGGTTAGCACCTGGTAATACCACATCTGAGTATTGTTATCACTGACAATAAGGAAAAAGTAACAGCATGACATATATGTGGATATCTATTGAGGAAAATCCCACCTCAGGCAAATATACAGACATGCTATGTTATTCTGTTGCTTAATAAGCATCCAGGACCTGGCTCTGCATTGCAATTGTGTGTCAGTGTGTGTGACGCAAGCTCAAGTGTTTAGATCGTATCTCATAAAGAGGCTTATAAATGTACAACTATCTCATGTCACATAAAGGAGCCCACTGATTTATTCCTATTGATCAACTGCCGGGGGCCGCGACAGCCTTGTAACGGAAATCAACACTCCCTCACAGCCAAGGCAGTCTGGCTGCACCGAGACATATGCACACAAGTCGTCTGCTGGACTATACGGATTAAAATGGAAATTATGCATGATTTATCACGCTTCACTTGAAAGTAACTCCATGAGAAGAAATACAGCGTGTACTGCAGAAAGACTGGCGGACAGGTGGACATACAGAAACACATGAATATTGCAGGAGGAAACTGCATGAGTGCTCCATCCCCAACTTTGGAGAGCTTTTAAAAAACAAGTGGAGTAAACTGACACCCAAGTTTACTAAGTGTTTATGTGACATCACAGCTGACCAGTGCTAGACAATGACCCTCAACCTGTCTCTGTATGGTGCCCCAGAGGTGTCATAAAACCTCGGCCGGGAGCTTTGCTTGGGATGACAGAGTGCCAGGCGCTCTCCCACCAGGACCTAATTTCCCCCTGTGAAAATGGATAGCACGTCCATAGCGTAGCTTAGTTTAAAATGCAAAATGTGGACATTATCTGGCATGGAGATTCAGCGGCATCCATCACACTATGCTAATGCAGCCCAGTGGTTAAGATATTCTAATGTAAGCCACCCTGGAGATGTAGAGGAATTAACACAAACAGAGCAGGGCGGCGGGAACACAGAGGGGTCAGGAGATAGGACAGGGGAGCTACTCCTGAGACAGGCGCTGCCACACACACACACACACACACACACACACACACACACACTGGCTCAAATAGAATGAAACTCACAACAATGTTTCTGAGCATGTGCTCATGCAGACATACTCCTAAAGACTTTCTTACTTATACTTATTTTGCATTTGCAGGTCCTCATGCTAGTATGCATCAAATTAAGTCAACCTATATGTCAGAATTGCTGAGTGCCGTCACACTATGAGACAATGTCATCTTTGACAGATACACAGGAATATTTAAAGAGACAAAGCTAAAAGCAATTAGGAATCATTTTTTAAAACCACCTCCTACTTTCAAAACTGATGTACACAATAACTGTCTGACAGCATCAACTATTTGCTCCCATATTTAGTTCATCCTCCATTCAGACGTTTTCTCCCTAGCTGGAGTAAATGTTCCATTCACATTACAGCTGCAGGAGCAGTGAGCTTGTTTTCCCCATCCTGTGGGCTGTGTAGGGGGTTGTGCGGAGTCCCAGCAGAGTTCCTCTTCTCAGCTTAGCGACGCTTATGAAAGCCCTCTCCCAGTCACCTGCTCTGCCTGCCAGAGCTGTAAGGGAAGGCATTATTATCATTATATTAATGTGACATTAATTGCTTTTACTTTTTCAGTCCATTAAGTGTGCTCTATCTCTTTGGGAGCCTGGCCAGATGGTTTATCACTTCCTGTGCTGTTGGTAGCACCATTAATGGGCTAAGACACTGGGCTATAAAATAATTGTGCCGCAGTGTTGGAAATGTTCATCGCGCTAATTGAAAAGTAATTGCGGAGGTATAGTGCAACTGTCACGCCATAAAAGCCTGTCATAGGAGAGGAGGAGGGCTTTCTAGTAAAAGGCTATTGTTTGCAGTCATACAGTACAGCAAGTGGTCAGCCTTTGTGCTAAATGTTAACAGGGGCAATGATCCATTGAAAACATGACTCTTTTATTTTCTACCACCTCACATATTAAAGTAATAAATGTATCACAGGAATTCTCTTTTATACTTTAGTGATTTACATTATCTTTGTGTTTTGTTATGTCTGTGAACCATGTCTACAGATTGTAAAATTAACACTGTGAGCAGGAGGATATGAGTCAATTAAAGGACTAAATAGATAATGCAGGTCCTGTGACATCGGAGTGCAAGTCTTCACATTAACAGTTGGGGGAAACTGCAGTGCAGGAAGGTGATTTTTTAAATAGGACAGTGGTATTAAATCAAACCCAATGTATTATAGCATAGCTGTCACACCTGAAAACTACTGGTTAAAAACAAGAAAGTATGCAGAGCAGTGAGCGGTGGACTATTGAAGTCGTTTCTGCTGACCGTACTAACACACACCATGCCTGCCTGCAGAGAAGGGGGTGAGGGAGCAGACACAAAACAAGCAGAGTCTGAATCAATGACTTTGGAGACCAAAACATATATTCTGACGTTTGTTTGCCCTGTGCTTTCTGAAGTGTAATCTAACGTTTCCTAGTGTATGTGTACAGTAAGTGGATGTGCATGTGGCTGCGTACATGTGGGGTATACAGTATGTTCACCCTTATGGGTAGTCACCTTTCACATAACATTTGGTGCATCCCTGATTTTTGACTATACTACAAATCTTGTGGCAATATAAATCAGAGTTACAATTTCAATAACCACAGCGCCATCAGTAATGAGATATGATTTACTTCTAATGAACTTTGGATATTACATTGCAGAACAAAGAGTATTAAATCGTTAAAGTGTTAATGTAACATTATAAAATGCCATTAAGTTGGCAATTAATCAGCTCGAAAAATAAAAAGGAGGCGTTTTACTGCTCCAAAACCTAGAGATTTCTAATTTCTTTGCAATACTGGGTGTTGAGAAATAAATCCCTGCAGAAGCCTCTAATGCTGAGAGGATCCTATGAAGTTGTTGACACCACAGAAAATACTGAAAGGGCAAAAACAGACATCTAAGGTGACAAAACCTGGAGTCATAAACATTTACAGGAGGTATTTTTCCTGACCCTCAGGGCTGTGCGATGTGTGCGGATGCTACTAAGCGAAGGTCCATGTTTGTGTCTGTCCCTGTATTGATGAAAGCTTGTTGTTTTGAGGTGATGCTTTGGGTTAACAGTATGGTCGGTGGGCATTCGTTTAAGCCGTCATTACTAAAACAAAGCAGCCTCTCGCTGCTTAGCAGCCCCTCATCGACTCCCCTTCTAGACCCTGTCGCCCGGCCAATCCAGCGTATTGACATCCATTGACTGGGACTTGAAGAAGAACAGGTTGGTGAACTTGTCTAACACAGACCAGGGTCGGGGCAAGGGATGGGGTGGTGGGGATGTTTGTTTGTGTGCATGTGTGTATAAGATGCCCGCATTCTCCCGCATGGATCCAATAGTGTTGCGTGTGCTCCAAATCAATGACGTGGTGAAAACAAGGCTTGAAATTGGAGCGATTGATTCCAGCAGTTATGATGCTGCATTCATTGATGCCTTTTGAATTGCACTACTCTTCTTTCGATCGTTCTTTCTTCCAAAATGGCCACGTGCAGCATATAGACTGTAAAAACAGTGTGTGTGGGCCGCTTTGAGGAAGGAATAAATTCTCTCTAGGTCAAGCAACCTGCATGAACTGGCCTCCTCAACCCTTCACCAAATTTCCCCTCCCTCCCTCGTTCTCTCCTCCTTTCCAAGGTCAATATCCTCAACAATTAGTCCGAAGAGGAGGAGGACGATTTGAGGCATGGTCACACCCTCTCCAAATGCCCCCTCAAGGGCTTCAGGGGGCAGCAACGGTATGTCAGACTAAAGTGAAAAGTGTACCCATTCCCTCTTTATGTCTCCATTTTCTACCCTCATTAGGGCCATTCATGAGCACTTAGAGGCCCCCTGCACATCCACACATCACCCCGGTCAGGTCTGCCATCTCCTCGATGCACCTTTACCAATCAAATAACTATAATTAAAAGTGTGTGTGTGTGTGTGAGTGTGAAAGAGAGACAGGCAGAATGCATAAGAGGCAGTCACAAAGATAGTTGTATCCATATAGCACAGTCATACTAATGGGATATTGATTGGTCCCAGTGACCATGGCACCAGGACAATAGTCCAGTCCTGCTGGCCGCTGGTCAGTCTCCCAGCAGCCTCTTCTGTCTCTCTCCTCCCCCACTTGGCTGCCTGGATGATCCATACTGCCGCAGACTAAAAGGCAAAGCTCTTTGTGTCTTTGCATGGAGCTCTGTAACCTATAGCACAGACAGGACAGCAGCATCAGAGGACAAAATCGAAATGTATTCATAAACTTCATCCTCAAAGCAGCAGATTCCATGCAGTCGTAAATCTCCGGCTCATACCCTTCTCCTCTTTTTATTCTCTCTCTCCCTCTGCCAACGCCCGCTGGCCTGTCGAGCCTCAGAGGAAGAGAAAACAAGAACGGGGCAGTCATCAGGAAGGAAGAAGAGTGTGAAAATACAACGAGGTGAAGCAAGTACAAATGTTGAGCTCAGAGAACCTAGTCCCCTGTGAGTTTATGTGCAGTGCTACAGAAAAAAAGCTCAGGATTTGTTATTTGTTCTCACCCACTTTCTAACATGCATGGAGAAACCTTCCTCTGTTCTGAATATTTTGGTACAAAACACAGTGGTGAGATGGCGTCATTTTGAATTCCAAATATCTGAGACTGTTTCCTCAGTTGTTTGGTCTGGACAGCTGTGCCCTTCCGTCCACTAGACCACACACACACACTGAGAAACGAGGGATTGAAGGTTTGCAGTAGCAAAAATTGCAGCAGAAGAGAAGTGCATTTTTTCTTGATGTCTCAGCTGCCTGAAAACAAAGAGCACAGGACTCCATTTTTGATTCGAGTGAGTGATTTGCATAGAAAAGTTCATAAGCACGGGACATAAGGATATGGTCATAAAAGAGGGCAATAAAAAATTTAACTATGACAGAATATTAAAAGTGGTAGTAAATTGAAGGCAGGCTGCAGAATGACCCTTGTGGAGTGACTTCCTCAGTTGGGACTGCTAATCTCAGCGTGTGAGAGGGGCACTCACTGTACACAGAGAATAAAACATCTCCTGCCGACCCCTGACAGATATGGTTGTCTCCCACACTTTAATCCTGCCGGATAGTTAAGATTTAAGATAATGACACAACGACTTTCACGTTGATGCCGACATTGAATCTTTTTAAGAGGCCTCCTGCTGCCGAGCCGGGACGGCCTGTCAGCCACTGGCAGTGAAAGAGTTGAATGTCTTGCGCATACTCGTTTCCCGATGTCAGGAAGAAATTGTTCGTAACATCGGCCCCTCACACTTGTCTCAACTCATTTATTTCAGCCAAGGTCTGCGGATATAAATAAAAGGAAATGTTACTGGAGCATTTAAACTCGGCGCCAGCCTTGAGACCAGTAATGTAACCACATATCATCAAAAGTGCTGAATCTCCCTTTGTCACCACACATGACGTGCAATTCCTCCAAACATATTCACATTTTGTTGTCATTCATACAAATAAATAATCACAGAAAGCCAGGACGGCCCTTTAAAGCTGACCTCCACAGCAACACCGAGTGTCCATCAGATTTATCCTGTGGCTACCAAAAATAGAGCTTTGATATTATTTACCACCCACGAGAATTTTCTTTAACACACTGGAGTAACAAGCTTCATCTGAGCTGGATTTAAGGTTTTTAAAAAAAAAATATCAAGAATGCAGTTCAACAGGTGGTCCATAGATGGAGCTCTTCTCATTACAATATACATTACATTACATGGTCGTCCTCCGTAACGGTGCGCTGTCCTTCATTCTTCAACAGCAACAGAGCTGAGCTGCAACATGGGCTGTACCTTTACCTGCCCTCAGTATAAGCAGGGGGGAAAAAGCTGTTGGAAAACAAAGATGCTGCCTTATTGAGGGAGAAATGTAGAGATATATTAAACTTTGTCTTAAAAGGATATAGTGACCATTTAATAGTTGTGTTTCTCTGCCTTACTTAACACACTGGACCCCTTGTGAGCAAGTGTCAAACCACAAACCACCGCGTCCCCGGAGCAGTATGACTTAATTGAGCTATCCTGGGAAATCTAATTACAATAATGCACAGAGGATTGTGTAATATTCCCTCTGCTTCTGCTCTAACACCTATCCCTCACACACGCGCACGCACACACACACACACACTTGCGCACCTTCTCACACACACACACACACACACACACACACACACACACACACAGATAGAACGAGAGGGAGAGCGAGAGAAGACATACAGACATTGATGTGTTAGGAGGTTGTGGATAGGCACCAACTGCAACGACTGTAAAACATTTCATGGGAGATGTTTTAATCACGATTCATGGGCCAGTAAACCTTTAAACAGCAGTCCGTCAGATCTGCTGGGCAGTGAGGACAAAACAATGACGGCGTTATATGATCAAAGAGTGCTGCATGGGGAAGAAATAAAGGTGCTTCTTCTTTGTTTTTTCAAACTATTAACATTTTTCATACTTCCTCAAAGTTTGTGAGAGGCATAAGTGAAACATTTAAGCTGAAGATGGGCAGGTGACACAGGAGAACAATATTAGAACAAAGGCACACTTAATTTGCTCATTTGAAATTACACTGTACAGCTGGGCAATGATCATAGCCATAACTGTAGAGAGTTATTGAGCAAATCATAGCAATCCAAAAGCGGCCATATGCAGTGTATCTCAGTGCTGCTGGGGCCAAGAACCAACCTATAGAACACACACATTTCTACAATAATCTATCCTCTCACTGTGCTCAGTGACAGTGTTAATTCAATTGAAAAGTGTCCTAATTGCTTGCCGATATGTGAGCTTTTACTGCACAAAAACAATAGGAGGAGTCCTGCAGCTGTACACTGAAGGTATTGATGCTTGTCAGGCACTGACAGAGGCAACCTTTGCAGCTGGTATGGACTGACAATGTTAGAGGCACTTTGGGTCGCTGCGTTTTGCACAAGCGACATTACAAAGAGAAATGACAGGACACTGAACACACACATTTGTATGACTGTGTAAGATAAGATTTATCTGAGAGTTCTTGTGTGTGTGTGTGTGGTGTAAAAACAGAAGCATATCAAGAGCAGGAAAGCAGATGTGATTTGTGTATAGTTTATTATAGAGTCAATATGTGTGTGTGTGTATGAGGTCTGTTTGTGATTGAGTGCAAGGTCAAAGGGACACAGGGGAGAGATGAGGGGAGAGCGGTGGTGAACTAGGAGGGGGGCTGCTACTGTGCCCAAGGCCATACCCACACAGACGGACACCATATTGAAATTAGCAAATGGACTGCATAGTGTCGCTTGCTGCCCCATTTGCGGTTTCCTCTTTTCTGGGTGATATACAGATACACCCAGTGAAGGGACATCACTGATTCAAAGGGGCAGTGGGTGGGGTATAAAGGGGCTGGCTAACCTCCCCCACTGTCCTAAAATGAAATGGGTCGAGTCTTATTTATTTACAGCATGTTTTGCACTCATCTCATAACACTGTAAATTACCTGCATGGTCAAGGCTCCCTTCGCAGGCAAGGAGCGAGGAGAGAAAAGGACATAAAACATGTGATCTATTTATATTTAATTCAGGAATCACATTTGATCTGTCAATTTCCATATATCACACTTTATGAGTCATATTTTAAATACAAAATCACGTTTATGAATATAAATGTGTGAATTACGAGCGGTCATATGTGTTATATGATGTACAATATGTCTATAGGCCCCCGACAGTGTCTTGCCAATATTTATGAGATTTCTATAGTATATCTTGTAAGAGGATAAGGGACAGGTGATTTCCTTGCTGGGCTCTTAGGTGGTTGATCACAGATCTATTTCTAACATGATGTGCAGTCTCATCATGCTGCTGACTGTTTGAATCCATTATCATCTCTTTCTGAAATGCAAATGACGTGAAAATGGAAAAAAAAGGACGATCTCAATAAAAAACATGATGCAGTGCATTTTATGACCTGCATAAACCTGATACTTAATACTTGTAATTTATTGTTATAAAACATGTTGAGGTTGGTTTGTTTGATACAAGAAAGCTTGACACTAACTTGAACTTAATTATATGGCAAAGCAGACAGCAATGGAGACAATACTCTGTGTGTGTGTGTGTGCAGAGAGAATTCCATCAGTGGGAACTCTCTCGGGACCAGACCTGGTCTCTAGCTGAAAAAAGGCAGGGGCCTCCTCCATTATGGCAAACAAGTGCCTTTGCTTTAAGGCCAGTGGAGATTTCTAACCTTTGCTTGACATGCTGAAAAGGTCAGGCCCATCCGTGGCTTCCCTCCGGAGTTGAGCCTGACCATTTCCTCCCTGCTCCTTTGGACCCTACAAAACCCCGGGATCTACAGTACCAACAAGTGGTGCAGATACTCAGCAAATGAAACATGGGAAAATTTGCCTTTCTGCTTAAATCACAACTCACTAATTTTGGCGGCTTGGTCGGGATATCTAGCAAATTAATAAATGTATCATGAATTAGTCCAACTAAAACCAATGTGTCTATTTGTTAGGGGAAAAAGGAAAATTACAAATTTAGAAATATAAGCAATTCTAGTATCTGTTTTCAGCTTTAAAAATTCTAAAACATGCCCAGAAAAAAGAACTATCACACCTGTACACTCAGATGAAGCAAATGTCCTAATATAATTCCAAACACAGGCCCGACACACAGTAAAAACACTGTATTTGTGTTACGGCCTGTAACCCAGCCTGTGAAGTGAGCACACACAGAACCCTGTGCGAGTTTTTCTCCATTTGATGGACGTATCCATGCTTATCAATGTTTCTTATCTCCCTTCATTATTTCCAAACCAGTGGTTAAATTGGAAAAGCCCATAAGAACGTGTGAATACATGGCAGAGGCAATAAAACTGTAGGGAGAGGAGTCCCCCCACTCACGTCCCACAACAGTGTTTTCCTTGGGTGGAGGGAGATACATTCAGCAGATAGTTGGAAATATTTCTGCTCCCACCACAGTTTCATATCAGTGAGCAGCACAGATAAAGATACAGTTGGGTAAATAAATCTCCAATGAAGGAACAAAACCCTTCACATGCAGTTATCTTGTGTGTGTACAGTTTATTACCTGCCTGGTCTCTCACAGTACTTGTGTTTCTACAATGTTCAAGTGTGAGAGAATGCAAGTGCACTGATTTTAGCTAAAAACAGTATTTTCTCTGCAGCACTTGAGGGTCAGTGTGGTCTCATCCGAACAGGCATCCTGTCTGGCAGCGCCTGGGTGGTGCACTTCTCTCTGCATCCTTTGGGAGTTCTTCTCAGGGGATTTTCTGGGTTAGCTTTGATTTCTTTAGTGCTTATCAGCTGAAACATTGAAGCTTGCTCATGCAGCTCCTTCTGAAGGACCAGAACCACAGTTTGGACCAGAAACATACTGATGTCACTTATGGAATACAAGACTTGATATAATATCTCATGTCCTTTTTTGCTCCAGATTTTTGTCTGACACCTGGAGCAGATTAATATTAGATCAGAAAATGGGTATTTAAACTGTACTTATGCCGAAAGGCTCGCCTTTGACTGTACGATTGCACGATGGCCTGATGTGTAACCAGAGTATTTTGACAAAGTGGGATAAAGGTCCGCTGATGGCCATTAGGTTTTTTTAGGACATCAGCTCAGCCATGCATTAAGTGGTGAGGAGAGCAGGCATGTAACCTGATAAACGCACTTAAAACAGTGAAGATGGACAATGAGAGGGCGAAATCTCAGATGACCCAGTCTGTGTGCCTGCTCGGCACTTTGGCGGCCTATTGATCAGCCAAAGAGAGTCTTGGGCAGGGTCAGAGGTGTGAGGATGCATGGCTCAGATACTGCTAGTAGTGGGACAGGTACAGGACAGCAGTAACCAGGATCTGTTAGGAAATAGTTCAACTCTGGAGCCTTGAACCTTTTGTTGAAGATCAGACGTGTTGTTGACTGCTGGCACTCCCAGTTTCCTCTGTGGGGATGGGTGAAATTTCTTCTCCAATATAAAACACAACAACAATATAGCAATCTGTCTGCTGTTCGTAATTGATGTGACGTAACGTTTCTGTCTGGGACATTGATAGGCCACGGTTGTGAAAATGCCCAGCTCCTGTTATTGAATAGTAATAGGCTTGTCGGCCGGTTCCTCCAATTTCACAAATGGAGCAATAAATACACATAACAGAATCAGTGGAACAATAAGAATTCCCATAAAGGTTGGTTGTGCCTCAAAAACAAGGAGGAGAGTGCGGGGAGGGGAAGGAAGGAGGGGGGTCAAAAGAAAATTTGACAAAGGAAAGAGATGAAAAGTGTGTGTGTGTGTGTGTGTGTGTGTGTGTGTGGTGTGAGGGAAACAGAGAGAGAGAGAGAGAGATGGTGGCCCACTCTTCATTTCTGTGCCACAAGCTCTCCTGGGCATTTGCGTGCTCCGTTTTCAACCTAAGTGTAATTTGAGCTCTGGGTTGATACAAAGTGTATGCAGCAGCTCTGTTCAAACCCAATCACTCACCCTGACGTGTAATCCTTTCCCTCACCATCATCAGCGTTGCTTTGGGAATAATGAAACACACTTAAGCAATACACAGCAGTCATACAGCTGCGAGCGTGGCCGCATCTTGATGAGATGCCTCGTAACTCTAATGAAAGGTGTTTTGACCTGTCAATGGAGGTAAATGATTGCCTTGCTACTGTATCTGTGGGAAACTTATTGATGGCAATATCTGGTCCAACTGGATGATTTGCATGAGAACTAAGGAGCACATTGCTTTTAAAAATACAGCAGCTGGCAACCGTGCTCTACATTTTATTTGTGCGGGCCTCTAGATCTCCTGTTTCAACTCCTTTCATCCTCAAGTCATCTTGTCTCTTGTCTTGTGATGCCATTGTTTCCACGAAGAGGATTACTACAATTAATTGGTTAGCAAGACATTATTTCAAAAAGGGAAATTGGCTCTTATAATTATATAGAGAAGGGAATACTTTAACTCCCTGGAATATCAGCTTCCTGAAATAATGGAGCTACAGCCCCTCACTTCCCCCACCTCCATCAGCGTTAGTGTGTCTGCCTGCCTGTTTCCTGTGACGGATCCATTTTCAACAGCTCCTGGCCCTGCAGTGGCCGCGGTTGATGGCTGGGTGGTTGGGTGGCCTGCATGAATCTCTGACTGGCTTGCCTCGCTTTACGCCACCTTTCTGTGGTTTGCTAGGAGCTCCGATCTGCTCTATGTTCTGTCCCATCGCTGAACTCCCCGTCAGTCAGTGTGTGTGTGTGTGTGTGTGTGTGTGACTGGCCATAGTAGAAGGTAAATACACTGAGCAGAGAGCAGGGTTAGGGTAAGGGTTTCTCCACTGGGTGAATGACTAAGTAGACACACTATAGTGATGGTAAACACAGTAAAGAACAAATGTGTGTATTACAGTATTTATTTCTTAGCCTTTTAAATAGCTTTAATAATTATTAGGCTTTGTTTTTAGCCATGCTAGCAACATGGTTCTATGGTTGGCAATGTCTGTCCATCAATTGTTCCACCACTTTGGTCCAGATTGAAATATCGCAACAACTATTGGATGGATCACCATGAACTATTGTACAGACATTCATGGTTCCCAAAGGATGCATCCTAATGATTTTGGGGATCCCCTGAATTTTCCTCTAGCACCACCATGAGGTTCACATATGTGGTTTTGAGTGAAATGACTAAATAAAGGATTTCAATGATACAAATGTTCTTTTTCCCCACAGAAAGGAGCTGCAATAACTTTGGTGATTCATTTTCTTCTAGTGCCATCGATCAGAACTTTTATTTGTGCAATACTTTCATTTATGACCAAATACCTGCAGAACTTCCCATCAGTCTCAACTGTACTTTGTGTTTTGTGCTAATTAGCAAATGTTAGCATGCTGACACGCTAAGCTAAGATTGTGAACATGGTACATTATAACTGCTAAACATCAGCATTTAGGCATTGCCATTGTGTTAACATGCTGATGTTAGCAGCCTCACAGAGCTGCTAGCATGGACTCTTGTTTAAATGATATGGCTTGTATTGGTTGAATGTAATGAATGAAAATGTTGGAGGTTTGCTTTGCAACAGATTTGTAGTTAGACCACAAAATAATCACAGAGTTCAGGGAGTGTTTAATTCATTGATCCTTTACCTTTTTGAAAATCAAAACGTAAAAGTTACACAGATATTGGTGATTTACAATCAGATATCAATGTACACCATTGCCAAATGATATATTTCACACCATAAATACTCATAGCACAGAAGCAGGAAATCAGTTACCTGCCCCTGTCTGCAATTTATCATCAAGGGACCAATTCTGACACATCGATGTTCATAAAAACACATACCCGCTTCATAACCAAAACTGGGGTCACACCCACTGTTGGCCAAGTCACGTGTTCAACGTGAAGCATGCTTTACCTTTACAAACAGATCTATGAAGAATGAATGGGAAGAATAACTACAATTACAAATATTTTGGCAGGAGCACTGAGGGAGAAACATTTTTTTGATAAAAATGGCTCAGGTATGTCACAGACGTGAGGATGATAAAGAGCAGAAAGTGTTGAATCAGAAATATTGACAATATAATAATGAGGTAGTAGTCAGCAGGGCGCTGCATACTTTATTTTCAATGGTATTTCGGCAACCTACTGTGTTGACGCTAATATATTTACACACTTAGACACAGCTTGTAATGTAAGACATGTTCTCTTTTACTTAATACAGTGCCATGTTGCAAGGTAAAAAGAAAAAAGGGAGATGAGAGGACTCCCATTATTATGATTCTTATGGCTGATCATATTGGGACACTACAAAATTCTAGTTTTTCTGCAAAAGTTTTCATTTTAACTGCACTTTTATTGAAACAAGCACAAAAGTATTTCATCAGTGGAGCAAATCAAATATAGTTCTTCTGATATACAGGATAACGTTTCTGATTAGAGGGATTTAGAATATGTCACTTAAGAGCATACAAATTCTCCCAAATCTAAGTAAAAGCATGCTTTTAGCATGGTTTCAGTCAGAATTGGTCCCTGTTGTATTGCACAACAGTAAAATAACCCAAGTTATATTGTCACCCTCTACAGTGGAGCTTGTTAACTGGGCAGCAGCTAGTTCAAGTTAGGATGATTGGGTGCTGGAGTGGGTAGGCATCCTTCATTAAGTGGCCAATCAGGCTGCTGTAAAAAAAAATGGCATGCCAGCCGCTAGAGCAGTGCTAGCCATTGATATCGCAAGCATGGCAGCAACTCTACCCTACTGCAATGTCAGGGATTCCTTTGATCACAGTATCATATTGTTGTGGCAGCGCCACAATTTATCACATCACATAAAATCCTTCAGTAGTATAAGCATTCACCTCCAACACATTCTGTCTCACATGGAGACGATCGGCACGGCTCTGCTGGACTGGACTACAGTATTACTCACACCCAGCGTAATGGACATGTAGCTAAACACAGGGAGAAGGGAGCATGAGATCTCTGTCTCCCACCAGAGATCACACCTTGTATTGACACACTGTTGGGTTACTGTTACCCTGTGGAGCATGCTGACACTTTGTTTCTTGCATAGCTATTCACATGTGCATGCTTGGGCATCCCGAGCTCTCCTCGCAGATGCCTGCCTGCCTCCTGGCCGGTGGGAGGGGTGTTACTCTGCACTGGCCCCTGTGTCAACATGAGGTTAAGAAGAAGGGTTCCACGTGTCTACTGTACTACTGGAGGGAGTCCGCGCAGACAACAACCTCCTGCTGGTTTAAAAATAAACCCAGTGTGAAGTGCCACCACTCCCGCTCTGCACCTGCCATTTACCTCCATTTGGTTGAAGCTCTATGAATGCAGGCACAGCTATTAAAAGACGGGAGGTGTTTAAAATGGCGAGAGCAGATGCAGGGCACCTTGCTCCCTGTGTGTTCGATGACTGCCACAGCCTTAAAGGGGCCCAAAATAGAGCGGTTGACATATGGGCCTCTGATTGTTTGAACATGGACCTCTGCCACACGGCATAAATCCTTTGATACTGCCACACCAAACCCACTGATCATCTTTCACCTAGCCTGAATTAGGTCATCTATTTGCATGCCAAGAGGCAATTTCCATGGGCTTTAAAATGACCAAATTTGGGGTTCAATGGGTTGCATGAACAGCACCGAAACAAACCACTACAGGAGAGGAGGAACACTAGTGTGCAACAGTGGTGCAGAGGTGTGTCCAACTGGTGGGACTGAGATACACAGGCATGGTTTTCTAGCAACAGCAGCATCGAAAAGCACATGAAAGATAGGAGGTTTAAGCCTGGCTGTCCCATAGCTCCCTTTATTGCTGAGTTACTACAGAAAAAGACGACTGACTAATTGTACCTGCCTATGCTAGTTTGGTTAAACATGGGACCAGCAAGTCTTTCAGTCTGAGACAGATCCACAAAGATCACACGGCTTACTGCTCTGGAGAGGTATATCCAAGTACATTTAAAATGATAAGAGTTCACATTTAGGTAACAATTTTAGTTCATTTTTTTCCAGGAGAACAAGAGAAAATGGCCACCAAGGTCACCAGACTTTGAACTGTACACTCAGTCTTCCAATAATAAATATATACATGCCCTGATCAAGTCCAGGCAAAAACACAACTGTGAGACAAGTGAGTCTGTTTATAGTTGTTGACTCCTCTGCTGTCTTCAGAACAAATTTACGGAACTTTTAGATTTATGTAAAAAGAAACCTCTTTATCTTGTTATCAAGAACTGGCAACTACTTATTCTGAAGATGCTGAGGGGCAGAAGGGTCCTTCTTCATATACAGTATGACCACTGACAATTAACAAAAACCCAAAAAATTATTACTGTACATAGTATTTCTTATATATTTTAAATTAATCTGCATCATTTTTATATTTATACTAATAACCAAGTTTTGCATTTGCTCTTTTTTATTTAGTGTCCCAGGGTTCCAGGAGGAGGAGTGAGAGAGATCAGTCTCTGTCCTGCCTAGGACAGTTAGTGGGGGGGGTTCTCCCTCTCCTGAGCACACTCATCCTTGGTTCAAGTCACTTTCTGTATCGCTAATGCAGCCCTCCGCTGTTGCCGTGGCCAATCAGCCACCCTCCAATTAGACCTTGGCCTCCAGCATCTCCAGGAAGAGTTTGTGCATGGGCACCTTGCCCTGCACCTTGATGCTGTAAAAGTGCTGCACGGCCTTGGTGGATGTCTGCCGCAGCAGAGGCAGGGTCATGAGCAGCTTGCCTGCCCGCCGTGGGTCCTCCTGGTGCTGACTACTCTCATAGTCCTGCAGGGCCTCGTGGAGAGCGTCCTGAAGCTTCTGGACTGCCTCCATGTCCTCTATGTGCATGGAGTCTAATGGGACGAGAGCAGAGAAAGAAGCATGAAGATTGATGGATCTTCAAATTTGAAAAGAAAAGAAAAGTAACTTGTAAGAAATGTAGTGTGCACTTGAAGACACTGGTAATATAACAGGAGTGATGGGAAATGGATTTTTCCAAAACAAAATTGAATCTCATGATTGATCTTTACTGCTCTGTCAGAAGGAGTAAGGTAGGGAACACATTATCAGTATAACTCACACCCTGACAAGTTAAAGAATAGATCATAAAAAAGAAACATCTGCTTTATTTTATTTATTTATTTATATATTTAGTCTTTGGTGGACTGGGCGAGATATTCATATGCCCCTTGCCCAGCGAGACTGAAAATCAATGTTATCCTCCAGTAACAATGGCATGAATAGCACCCAATCTCTGCTGAGTGAGTACACATTAAACACCTCACTGTTCCAAAGGACAGATTGCTTTCCAACAAAAAAAACAAAGAAAAAAAGGGGCTCCATTAGAGAATTGGACGCTGTAAACAAGCCTGAGATGAATACAACACTTCCTTTCAATTAATTTCCTTCGTACTCCCTCAAAGGGGTTTCTGACCATCAGAGTGGAGGGAAAACAAATGCTAATGGGTTTATTACTGCTAGATGCAAGAACAAAACCAGTTATCTATCTTACTAAAAGCTGGCAAATATAAATTTCCCTGTACATTTTTTGTATTATTTGTCTACATTTACAAAAAGGTCTTCCCTACTATATTATACTGTGGACCACAAAAACTCTCAAAGACTCTCTCAGCTTCAGTCAGCCCAAAGCTCTCCTACGTCCTGGCCAGTTATAGTGCAGTCTGCAGTTTCAGTCTGGTTCTCTCCGGTGTTCTTCGCTCCTATAACATTTCGCGTCACTGCCACAGTTTTTTACTGATCCTACTGTACATCATGTTATAGCACTGCGCTCTCATTTTCGCCTTTTCCTGCTTCTGTTTCTATCTCCCAGCCTCTCTCAGGGACAGTCCTGGGTTGCGGTTTCTCTCACTGGTTAACCGGTGTCTGTCATTGGCTGCCTGACTCGTCTCACCTTGGCGGTGCATATTTTACCACACGGGACAATAAAAGGCAAAACAGATTTCAGACTTCGCCCCAAATTCATTGACTGGAACAACTGTATTCCCAAGACCTTGAGACATTTCTCACCCTGACGGTTTTCAAATCCACAGTGGTAAAATGAAGTAGGTCGTTTTGTAAAGTGAATGTGGGAGGGAGGGAGGTGAGAGGGGGAGGATGAAAGAACAAAAGGCAAAAAAGAAAAAAAATCTCAGATGAGGATGTGGTGTGACATAATTATCTCTTGTTCTTTTCACAGTGGCTGGATTCACAACCTAACAAGCTGCATTTTTACTAATCAAACACATATTTTGTTCTATTTTTCACACTCGCACACACACACACACACACACACATTTTAGCAATAAACCTGATTTGAACCTACTACAATTGAATGAATTTTGCAGCGAGGGGGAAAAAAAGAGGAGAAAATAAAGATATAGAGACATCTCAACAGATGGGCAGGAAAAGAAGGCATGAAACAGCGAGCACACAGCTTGTAATCCTTGAAGGAGGAGTAGACTTAAAAAAACAACTTTGAAGAAACAATTTCCTTGCAATCCATCAGTAAGCCCACGTCGATCCGATTGATAAACTGCTAATTACAAAATCAATCGCTATGAATTTTCGCAGCTGTCAGACAGAGGGGCTCCCGGGAGAGTGATCTCCCAGAGACCTTGTTCTAACATTCCGGACACCCTCCTCCTCCTCCTCCTCGTCTCTCCTCGACCCCCATCTCTCCTCTCTCCCACACCCCACCTCCCTACCAAAGCCCTGTTGTCTGAAAGCAAAGGCCCACCATCAGCATTTTTATTTTCCATCCCTGGACAAAACAAGGGAAAGCGGCCCGTGACCCAGGCGTGCATTGATCAGAGCGGGACAGGTCCTGCCTCCTCAAAAGGAGCCTGTCAATAGCAGCGTGCCGTCTCGGCATTGGAACAAACGAGGCCTATCACTCCCTGATACTCATTCCATTCGACTTAACACATTTTATTGACAGCCCCTGTGCTCCTAATGAAATGCTAAATTTATCTCCCGTGGCTGCTGTGCCCCGCAGCTACTGTTATGGAGATAGAGAAAGAGAGGGGAGAGGGCGCGCTGGAGAAATACCACAACATGGAAGGTGTTCAATTAAAAAAGCTCACTCCTCCATCCCTCTTACCCGTACACTGCCCTTATCTTCTCTCCATCTCTCCATCTCGCGCTCCAAACTAAAGGTTACACTGAAAAACTCCTGAAAAACTAAGAAATGTCATTTCTGAAACTGTGTTGGCCAATACCTTACTGTTTCGGGATATTATAATCTCGAGTGTGCATTACTCAGAGGTCCAGTCTGGAAAAAGTGAAATATTCTGCGTGAGTAATACACCTGAAGAATGTCTCTAACATTTTCATGTGAAGTCTTGATTAAAAAAAAAATAAAGGTACAACTTCAGTGTATTTTATTATATTTTGTCTGCATATTAATTTGTTATTTCAGTAGATGAAATGCTAAAGGCTTCACTTATCACTATTCAAAAGTGTATTATTGTGTTATTACTATTTTTGGTCTGCATTTATTGTGAAAATAAAAAGTTCTAAAGTTATACAACAATAATTGTGAGTGGGAATAATAAGATGTTGTTAAAACAAAAATAAATTACATCGAGTAATGAAACAATAGGGGTAATTTCAAGCAAAGAGACTCAACAAAAAAATGGCTTTGGGACAGGTTTGTTCTTCTGAAAGTAACTCTAATTTTTAAATAAATTCTTAAAAATAGTTTTAATAATAAGAAAAGATTTGCATACAGTATACGTTAAATCAGAAGACTTTTACCACATTAGAGTTACAGTCATATTTCTGTTGCTTTGATATTATTAACTCAATTGATATGTTATTATTATGAAATACTATGATGTTTAAAATACTTAAATCAGTCAAAGAGTCAAATCATGAAATACATAATTTCACTTTTTTATCGAGGTTATTCTCTAATTCTACTAAAACGTATTTAAAACTGTAGTTTTCATTAAAATGCACATAAAACTGAAATAATTTCAATAAAAAATCATGACACCTGAATGTTATGATGCGTCAGTGTGCTGAAGACACCGCACCTGAGTTTGCAAGAGCGATGGCCTTGAGGGTGACAAACTCCTCCTTCTCCACTTTGAGTTTCTTGCATTTGCGGACCAGCTGCAGGATGGAGACGTAGAGGTCGAGCAGGCCAGTCAGCCGCGAGTGCTCCTCGTCCATGATGTAGTCCTCGGCGTACACCAGCTCGTCCTCGTATGGCAGCGAGCGGAACACAATGCTGAGGATGAGGATCTCCATCCAGGCGCTCTGCAGTAAACTCATCTGGTCTCCCAGAGAGAGAGAAGAAAAGCCTGGAAGGAAAGAGGGCGGAACTGTATGAGGACAGGAGGACTGAATGACAGTGGTAAAATAAAATGGAGTCGTGTGTGTTTGTGTTTATGCATTTCGGTTCACATCTAAAAATAAAAAAACATGGATATTTGTGCCATTTTCGCGTGTTCCATGATTCAGGCAGGAGTCCTCTTTTCTTAGAGAGTGTTAAAAAGTAAAACACGCATTTTAAAGTAAAAGAACTTACAGCACTTTGTGTTGATCAGTAAACTAAACATGACCTGGCAAGCCTCGATAGCCATATCGAGGCAGATGTTAGCGAGTGGTGTTTAATTTTAAATGCACGGTGGAAGGTCCTCTTTGAAGCCGGTGTCAGAGCACTTGACTGGGCTTTACTGTAAGTGAGGACAGTAAATCGGTGCAAAGGTCCAGGATACACAAAGCCATGTGGTTACCCCTTGGATCCTGTCACACTTCCATTGGTGTGAGGGGGATTAGCACCGAAACACATTCTCATTGCTGGGGTAGAGGACATGATATGCACTGTGTAGCGGGATGAGGTGATGAGGGGACATACACACTCACACATAATAACATGCACAGATACACAAACATGTGTCGACCAAGAAAACAAACAGACACACGTGCACATGTGGATCATGACACCTATATATATATATATATATGTACTTTTATGTGTATGGACATAAATCCATACACATAAAAGTACACACACAGAGCAAAGGGGTCACATGGTTCAAGTCCAGCCTGAAGACCTGCTTAAACCTTGGGCCTCATTCTTCAACAGCAGCTAGATGAGATGATGAGCTCTGGCACATCTAACCACTGTCATTTCCCCTTCAACACCTCTACACATGCTCAGAATAGAATATTAAATAAAACAAACTGCTAGATCCCCAAAAGATGAGCTGGGAGAAATTCAAACAAATTAAAAAGGGTAAAGGCAAAAAGAGAAAAGAGGAGAGAGTGAGGAGCAGACAGCCAGATAGCCATCTCTTCCCTTTTCCCTTAGTACTACCCTTCAGCTGTCAATAAAATGCATGAACCCCCCCACTCTTTCCCCTCCATCTCCCACCTCCCCTCCTCCTGCACAGCGTGCCTGCAGGCGGCCTATTCTGACAGGATACTAGGTTTTTCAGCCCCGCCCCTGATTAATATGAGTGCTTCTACAAGTTTGCCGTTGCCACGCTACCTGCCATTGCATGATTAAGAGGTGCTAGATTACAGTATTAACCAGGGCGCTCACCACAACTATGCCCCACGTTTTCTCTTAACTATAAATGGTCTCATTGGGGTGCAGCCACAAGCCTGATGTTTATCTCCTCCTGTCAGGACACCATTAAAACACACACACATACACACGTGCAGGTTGAGAAAGAACAAGAGACATGATGAGGAAGCATGCGAGAAAGTGAAAAAGAAACAGTCTGGAGAGAGAGACAGGCAGAGAGAAAAGAAGAGCCAGGGAGAGTAGCACCTCAGTGTTCAATTTCCCTTATCGTGGTGATGACCACTGCAGGGGAAGAGCTGGAGGATACATTAATTAACAGATTGTGATCTGAATGTGAGGGCCTTCACATTTTGAAGGGGAATCAATAGTCAGTAGAATAGAGTGCTAACAGAAAGGTGCTGGAACCTGTCTGGACTGGTCAGAGGTCTGAAGAGCCCAAATTAGACCCAACAAAACAAACTGCCAAAAGCACTCAAAACACTTGACTATTATCAGTGGAGGCAATAAACCATATTTTGTAAAGTCCTGTGCCATTACACATATCCAGACTGCATCTTAAAATCTTTTGTTGTGTTATTTCCTTGTCTGCATACGTGGCCATTAAGTTGGACAGAATGGAGACTGGCCGGAGGGAAATTGTCATGCAAGCGTGGACGCGATCTTGATTGGCGCATCAGGTTGGCATCGCAATCACAGGCGAGGCTTTGTCTAGCCTTTTAATGCCAAGGTGGACTGAAGCGGAACTAAAGCTCTGCTCCCAATGTGACAGCCCGTGTGAAGGCCTTGTTCAGGGCTTGTTGGAGAGGCTTTAGAGTTGTTCTGATACAGCAGACACCTCTTAGCCATATGCACACATGCAGCCCAGCAGCCTACAATTACCTTTGACGCTAAAAGTCCTTGAATTTAATCCAGTGTTGTGAGATGGAGAGGTGGTGTTTTTCCCTTGCTCCATCCCCTCTCTTCAGGGCCTAAATTATCGCTCCAAATGGGATCTCGTGTCGTTGCCTCGCCTTTTTCCACTCAATTTAATCGAGTAATGAAGTGACTTCCCGACTCCGCAGGTCACACGGCGCTCCGGCCGCCGCACTCTGAAGGTGGCTCGGTTAAGTGCCGTCGGAGTGGGTGATTTCCTCTAATGAAATATCAATATTTACATCTTCATTTCCAGCCCACTGCCTTGGCGGGGTTTGCCCAAACATGACACAATATTGACCAAATCAGAGAGGCCTGTCTACGCGCTTAAGAGCCTTTTCCACTCCACTGCTGAGTGCACTGGCAGATTTCTGTCTGAAAACCTTTGTGGCAGGAATACAGAGATAATAACAATGCAACATTTTTCTTAGTTTACTTTGACTTAAGCACCCTGCTCATATAGTGATCATATGTCAAAGGGATTTTCACTTTCAAAATTACAAGATGTAACATACGTTAAATGTTAATCTAACGTTCAGTTCAATCTAAACAAAGGTTAAAAAAATAAATATAGGTGACAGAGAAACAACACTACAGGGCAGCCCAGCGACCACTAACTGCATCAGCACACCATCATTCATAGCTCAAAGGGTGAAAACAAGACGACGAAAGACCAACATCAGAAGCCAAAACCATCATCTCTCCCTTTATCTCCCCAAAAGCCCTCGGCTGTAGGCAGGAGGGGGCAGCCCAAACCCACAGACGGCTGCTTCAAACCCCTCGCAGAGATTAATCAGAGCACCATTTCATCTGCCAAAGCACAGGACGGTCCAAAATGAAATGCTGGAGATTTCTGTTGAGCTGGAGTTCATATTCTATTAATTTATTATTGTTTCCCTCTCCCCGAGGGCCATTAGCGCGGGTAATAAAAAGAGATGTAATTACGAGGCACGGTGGCCCCCTCCAGCTGCAGCCCCCTCGTAACTCACCCTCAATCAGACAACAGAGCAGACAGAGGGAGGGAGAGAGAAGGAAAAAATGGCAAGAGAGGGAGAGAAATGGAGGATAAAAGAGAGGAGAAGATATGGGCCAGAGAGGCGCGAGATAAGGAAGAGAGAAAAAGAGCAGCAGCAGGGAGCGAAAAAGGAACCTGAGCATGAGAAAAGGAAGAGGGAGATAGAAAGAGGAAAGAGAGTAATTCTGGCCGGACAGGGGCTGATCTATCATGGCTAGCTATCAGAAGGACATGCAGGCCCTGAAGACTTCTGCCCAGCGGCAATCTCACCTCAGCCAAGTCAAGTGCTCTCCGGGCTCCAGTTAGAGTAAAACTGCCCCTAACGGGACTCCAGGGGTTCAGCACGTCTTTTTTTTCTAACCTCAAACTGAGCTGAATGATCATGCTGCCACAAGCTTATTCAACATCAAAGCTTTTTATTTTAGATTGCAGTTTAAAACAAAGAGGACAAGAGGAAAATGTATGCACCTCTGATTTGTATAGATTCCTCTGGTCTCACTATGGTGTAAGATGTATAACCTATACAGAATGAAAGGCAATTTTGAGCAGCTATATAATGGTGAGTGTGTGTGTGCATGCAGGCTCGTTTGTGTGGATCTGTGTGTGTGCAGCTGCCATGGTTCTTCTTGAATTTACATGACAGCATCAGGAGGATCCAATCAATAGCAGCTTGGTAATAAATTGCAACGCTTGACATAAATAATTTGACCTGAAGTCTGGCGACATATACAACACAAACAGCTCACTTTGCTGCAAGCTTTCCCTGGACACTGATTCGATGACACCAAGGCTGTTTTTATACTGGACACAATCATGTCAATACAAACTAAATTGACTAGGAGAAAAAGAGGTTGATGAGTCAAAATGAATCTTGTTTTTTCAGCTCCAGCACTCACTCTAAGGAGAGTTGGCTATCTGCCTTCTTTCAACGTGATAACCAGCTCATTATCCCATGGTAAGTAGCTGGGGAATGGGTGATTTGACCAGTAGCCTGTGAACGTTATGAGGTTGAAAAACGTTAAATACAGTAATCCCGGTGTTTTAATCTGCACCTTATGACCTCCTCACCCTAATGGAGAAGTCTTTAGCCCTCCCTAGGGTCCCACTGCCCAATACTGATGTTACATATATCTGTATGGCCCCAAAGGCCAGGACGAATCAGGCTTTAATCATTGCCATAATTACACATAATTTATCTCCACTGCCATCAAGCAACATTGCTTAATGAGGGATGGCGCTCTGCTGACGATCACTTAAAGGCACATCAGCATTTAAAATTTCCTACAGAACATTTTATATAAAATACCAAAAATTTCACAGAGATGCTACAGTTTCAGACCCAGGATTTAAACAGATTCAACTTGGTGACAATATGAACATTGCACACACATAATCGGGATGCTGGTTGTACCTGCTCATGTGTCACAGTAACTAAACAAAGCCCTCCCCCACCCTGCCTGGCAGATGTCCCTTTCCTGGCCCTGCATGCTCCTGACTGCCTGTCTGCCTCCAATACGCCCCCATCTCAATCTCCCTGCAGCTTTTCCGCCTTCCTCCCGCTCTCCTGCCTGGGTTCAGGCCTCAGCATCCACCTGATTGCTCAATCTATCTTTATCTCCTGTGTTGAAGCCTACGTCAGAGGGTAAATTGAATATACTAAGAGCTGTCTGTTGGTGTCTATATTTAATAAAGTGTACTGATGAGGTGCTGATTTATTGCAGGGCAGTATTCACACTCTATTACAAGAAGATTACGCAGCTTGAGTGGGATCAGTCTGGCAACACAGTAAGTAGATTTCACAATTTAATGGCAAAGAGAAAACAGGAGCCCGGAGGGGGCTGGTGGAGGGTGGGCTGATGTGATGGGTGGGTGGGTGATTATGGTGGAGGGTTGAGCTGACAAACACGACAACATACAAGAGGTGCGATCTCTTTTTAACATCGCTGCCTCCATGCTAACAACAAACACGCCAGGCGGTTGTCTGTCAAATGCGGAGCTGATGAGCTGGAATCCAATAAAGCACAGATGATGAATATTCCCAAAACACCAGTAATGAATAGAACAATGCAAACAAGACTATTTCATTAGATTAATCTGGTCTTAATCTAATACCAAATAACACATGACGAGGACGTTTATTTTTTAAAGTAATGGAAAAAAAATCTAAATGAATTTAAGATATAAACATAAGTTCCAAATGCTGTTTGAATATTTTACATTCTAGGGGTGATATGCCAGAGCAAATCTATGTGTTATTGTGTAGGAGCAAAGCAGCAGTGGCAGCAGCAGAGTCAATGTTTGCTTGGCCCTTTAGCCTTCTGAGAATTCCCAGCTGAAAACACCCAGGGCCCGGGAAACTGGGATGGAAGCTGACAAACACCAAACAAGTACCTCTTGCATAAGCAGCATACAAAGCAGTTTTTACATATGAACACATGACGTTCCCATCACGGGTGGAAAAGGCACGTGGGATGGCATGAGGCCACGGGGGTCACACTGGAATCCCACCGCTCATGAAGAAGGCAGCGATGTCAAGGTGGTAAACAGGTTCTAGTGTACTGAAGCTGTTAGTATACATAGTTCCTCCCTAAACCTCTCGGACAGAGTGAAATGCAGCTTTATGCGATGGAAGGGGGCCAATAAGGTGGACAGTGGACTGCTATGTGTGTCAAAGGTTGTCAGCACCTTAGGAGCAACAAGCCATCTGTCAACATCCCCCTAACACTGGTCCTAATGACCCCCCCCCCCAGGCAACAGCCGTTAGACTCTGCTTCATGGTGCTATTTGGAGCAGTGACACTAGTGTCTAAAAGCTGAGTGATTATCAATTAATCAAAGGCAGATTCAGAATGAGGGCAAGGCTGTCTGGCAATGGCAGGCCTGTGTTATGAGACACCAGCCTTCAATATCTACCTCATTAAGCTAAGATAACAAGTGCACCTGATCTGATTGATTAATTGTGTTCTTATTTCATCTAAAATCGTAGAAAAAAACACTGTAAAACTTAAAAAGCACTTCATGTATGCAAACTGACCTTTCATGGTATGCTAAATAGAGCCGACATGACAAAGTTGACATTGGACCCTGTAAGGCAAAGATACCATCTGCACTAATGATAGAGCTTTGATATCCTCCAATCGCCTTCCAATTAAAACTCAATTGGGCTACTCTCCTCCACATTATGCCACTTTTGAAATGTCTTTTCAAATGTTAGCTGAGAATAGGGGAAATTAAAAATCAGTTGGGAGAAGGTTAGTGCCAATTTTCGTGATATTTAAATTGTTACATTTGGACTTTAGTTATTGGCCCATCTGTCAATGGCCTAATCAATGTGGTCTACTTCATAATGTACTGTTAATCCTTTTTAATTCAATTGCCTAAGGCTGCAAAAATCTATCAAAATGCAATCAGCAGTTTTCCCCCCCTGTTCCTTTTTTGTCCCTTAGCGGATGGAGGGAGAAATATTGTAGGAACCGAGCATGGTAGGCGGCCCTGGGGTACCGTTGTTGCATGGAGTGTTAGTGCATGGAGTCTCGCTCAACCAGTGAACCATCTCTGATCAGGTGCAGCCATGTACAACTCAATTATGCAGCCATTTCATGGCCAGAGGACACCCACTGTCCTAATACAGACACCACCAAAGGGACGGACACAGACCAAGCACTCAGCTTAAGTGGAAGTCTTTATTTTGTTGAATTGTCTTTTTAATCTATAAAGAATATGTGTGATTTTACAAAATAAGTTTAAAAAATGACCAAATATAAACCAAAAGCACAAGTGTGATTGTGTGTATTTATACAGAAGCAGATCAGAATAATCTACTTAAAGTCTACCATCTCGCAGGTGCAGCACATTGTTTAGCGCATCCATTCAGTTCCAGGTACTCGCCCACAGTTGGAACAGACACTCAGGCTTACTGCCTAAGGTTTTGGGTTAAATGATCATTATCGACGCATTTGGAATGACAAGTCCTCTGCCGCAATCTGTGGGGCAAATCCCATTAACATTATGAACCTATCCACTGTACAATACGTGTTAGTATAATCTGATTACCAGGGCTTCAACACTATGACACACAAAATCCGATGTGGAGTGTACACATATTAAAATGATGATGCTAGTTAAAACCTTTAACGATTAACACTTAACAATTTGCATATTAAATTGTGTGTTAAGGGTATGATTTCTGGAGAAAAAAATCCTACATAAACTACACCTGCTTCAGGTTACTTAGTGGACTCAGATAACCTGTAAAATATTTTGTATTTTTTCCCACACTAAAAGATAGAAAGATGACACGCTTTCTATGGTATCTGTACATATGTGTGTCTTAGTGAGTGATGCCTTCATGCCTGCACAGCCTATACTCAGCAACCAGCAAAGCAATGTTGTCGTTTTTGTGCATGTCTGTGACGCTAGTGTAATTTTTGGGTCACAACGATGAGAGTGTGTTATCGGGTCAGTTGTGATCCAGTCCTGACTAAGCTCATTGTTAAACTCTCAGTCTGCTGACCATGCAGGGCCTGTGGGGAGTGATCCAAACAGTTTAGATGCGTAAGGGGCCGGGGCTGAGGCCAGGGGCTGGGAGCATATCCATCTCTAATCTCCTTACTATCAGATCTGTACCTGATTAATACCCCTCCTTCTGAGAAGTACTCTAATACCTTTTCAGTACAAAATGCACCTGCCTGAGGTCAGCTGGAGTCCACGTCACTTTACTGAAAATAAATGAACCTTCTTAATCTATGAATTAGGATTGAAATTTATCTTCTGAATTAACCGATATGACTCTAAAGCATTCACACATTTGTATTTAAGTATGTATGTATGTGAGAGAGAGAGAGAGAGAGAGAGAGAGAGAGAGAGAGAGAGAGAGAGGCAGGGAGTGTGTGTGTGTATCAGTGTTGTAGTGATGTCGCACATTTCCTGCATGCTGACAGCACTGTGCCTGTCCAAGTTATGCTGATGAGAAGAAGGGGTTATGGAGGTGCCGCTGAGGGACACATTCATTTAGTTTGTTACCCCTCCATGCCTACAGCTCTGTAATGTTATAGAGTTATGGGGGTCAAGCTCAAGATCAAGGAGAATCTGCCTCGGTTGCAAAAAAAGAGCAGCTAAACAATGTGTTCTCTGTCAAAATCAGAGGAAAACTCTTGAAGGAAGCAAAATCTCTGCTGACGTGAGATGCTGTATCCTTAATTCAACAGCCTCTTATAACCTAACACCTCGTCTATCAGAATGCCTATGGGGCAAGGAAGAAACATGATTATGCCCATTAATAATTCAATGTATGTGTGCTTGTGCACATTCATGTGTGCATATGTGTGTGTCTGTGTGTGATATGATGTCTTGTTTGACTGGGCAGGTCCCCAACTTTGTTCTAAATCTCCCTGGTGATTACAACATACATTGGCACTGGGTCTGTGTCCCCCTCTCCGTTAAAGGGGTTTTAGATGCACTCTATGGATTTTTTTCTTGCACAGCTATGTTCATTTTGCATGCCCTCCATCCTACACACACACACCCTGAGGCTGTATGAGCTGCTGTCATTAATTATCTACATGTGTGTGAGACAGGAGACAGAGAAAATGAAACTGACTTTCAAATAAGACAGAGAAGACATGTTAAAAAAGACGAAAAGGAAGCAAAATTGATTTTTTTTATACCTGGGATGTGCTTGGCCCAGCCGATGATGACCACCAGCTCACGGTCAGCCAGGTCACACAGCGTGGTCAGAGCCTTGATGTCACTCTCCGGCATGGTGGGGTCAGGCATTGCATAGATCTTCTCTGGCTCCGCCACCAACAGGTGAGACACTATCTTTGTGACTGAGGATAGAGGATGAAGGAAGGGAGATGTCAAAGCAAAGCAGAGGTCAAAGGCCATATCACTGCAAAGCTCAGTGAGGCACAAAGATGCAGCGCCCTGATAAACATTGGACATTGGGGAAATTGTAACACTCGGTAGAATGGTGGTCTCATTTTCACAGTTTCTTTCTCTTTCTAATTGTGCAAACTAATGGATGAAGCTTGAATTTGTATGAGTGAAATGAAGGCACTGAAAGCTCTTATCCCTACAGAATGCAGGCGAGAGGAAAGAAATGTATATGTGAAAATGTGTGAGTGTCCTCGAGGAGTCTGTCGCTGTTTAATATTAGTCACCTGCTCAGAGACTTATCATATTCCAGCTCTGACCGGAAGAATACCTGGCCTATGTTTGTGACCAATGAACTCTCAACTGTCCAAACATGGGAGAGATAGGGGGAACGTGAGTCTGGCCTAGAATTCTGCCTTAGTTTTACATGCGTGGACAAGGGAGACAATGGGTTAGTGACGGATCAGTACTCACGAGGCTTTTTGGTGGGAGGGGGGAGCGTCAACCCCAGGTAAGGGTTGTTTTCTGAGTCCAACCTCCGCTTGTACTTCTGTCTGCCCCCTCGCACGCGGTCCAGCCGAACCCCTGGGTTAGAAATTACAGGAGGGACATGAGATGAAGAGAGTGTATTTTTTCCACACTAGATTTCAAGGGATATCAAATACATGAAAATGAACTAGGTCAAAAAAGATATATAAGAAATCTTACATAAAGGGTGATATAGTAGTAACAATGCACAAAAAAAAGCACAAAAAATCATCTATTACACTTGAAAAAAAATGTGGGATGATGATCAGAAATTACACCCTAACATATTCTGTATTAGATCACGTGTAAAAGCAGTAGGCTGAGTGCTGGTTTCTATCTTGTATGTAAGCATTGTAAAGGGACTGCACAGTGGCATAAGAGTGTGTGTGTCGGTGTGTGTGAGCATGTACTCCTCCAGAGTGTGTTTGTACGGATGTGTCAGAGGCGCGGCTGCCTTCCCATATGTGGTCCATGCCTGGCTGGTCTACTGTGACACAGCTGAGCCCAGAGCAGGTCTAAACATATGAATATTTAACGCAGGGTCAATGATCTCACAGACTGGCCCTCTAATTATTTAGCTTTTTGGGTGAGGCAGACTGCATACTAATTAGCTGCCAGCTACATGCCTCTTTGCTTGTATGTGTATGTGTGTGAGCCCAGGTGTGTGCTTTTCGGTATCCAGAAAAATGAAACTTAACCAGCCTACAAGCAAAGACATAGTCCCACACACACTGTACAAAACATCCGCTGACATTCTGCAGATAGATAACTAGGTATTGCTTTCCCATAAAAGACCCTTATTTCACCCCTCTTTCACTAGAGTAGCACTGAGGCCTTATCACCCACAGCCACAGCTAGGGGGGCAGGTTTCACACTGATACTGTAAATGTCAAGCCTGCCTCATCATAACATAAGTTATTTATTATCTCATTATTTGATAAGAATGTTTCAATTTGGATGTCTTTTCTATTCTATTAATTTTCAGCATAGTTAAAATATTTCATCTACGCTGTTCTATTTATTTGATACCACCGGGCAGGTATTTGGTTATTTAATGCAATTGTATGCAAACATTTATATCCTGCATCTCCATATTTGGCCCAGCGTGTCATTGCTAGCATACAGCCTAAATATTCCTGATATCTTAATCCTGTCAAGAGGGACAATCCCTTCAATTTACCTTGTATGCATAATGTAACCCCCCAAACAAATTTAATACTACAGGGTGGATGAGAAAAGGCTCAATGAAATGCTTGTGGTGGAGGAGGAGTTAATTTGTCAGCCGCCCGCGTCCTTTGAGCGAACAACACCAGCAGCCAGAGCACTTCCTTGATGATTTCATCACTTTATAACAGGGAGGACGGTGTCAAACCTGGGCATTGTGTGGCCACTGCAAATGAGCCTAATACAATTTGCCCATCAGCAAGTGCTCTTGGAGGGGATGAGTTTGGATGTGTCCCATGCACGGTGATTGGAGGTCGCTCGGTGAACGGGGGGGGGGGGGGCAAAATCAGATGATGTAAGATAGAAGCGGTGGCCCTCATTTAACTAAGAGGAATTCAACAGTGGATTTATGCAAAATATCTTCTTGCTTTTCACCACTCATCTTACATGGCCAAAGCCCCTCTCCCTCACACTCAGTGCATGGGGGGGGGTCCACTAAACTGTATCATCATGTAACTGTAGAATAGAGCTTTCTTCTACTTATATAAATGATTTGATTCCCTAGAAACACAAATCTGATTAGGACTGCCTTTCAATTTCCTGACACTGACAACCCACTAACCTAATTACCCCCAATTCCCAACAGAGCCTCATCCTTCCCAGCAAGCACAAGGGAATCATCTGAAGCCAACTACCTGTACTTTACACACACGCATACACCATGAAAATTTCATCTGTATGTGTAACATATAAAGAAAGATTATATTCTGTGAAGGTGTCTTGAGAACAGTTTTCAAACACCCTCCACTTGATGCTCGGGTTTAAAAACTTTCCAATTCAGCTGAGATGATACCGTTACTACTGTAGGGATGGAAAATTCCTCTCATTGTCAAATGTTGATGTCACCCCTTTCTGCGGTTTCTTCCAGCTCTCCCGATGATCTCGGCCTCTGCCAGGTGGCTGCGCTTCTGCTCTCCGTGATCCTTTCTGCCGGTTGGGTCATGTGGCTGTTTCAGCCAGTGTAAAGCCAGTGATGAAGGTAGATGGGTGCCTCTTTTAATTAGAACAGTCCTGGCCATAATTAACAGATGCTGACAGGAATTAAAGCTTGGCTTTAACCTGTCTCATTTTACTGTCCAACAGGGCCAGATACAGGCAGAGAGGAAGAGGGAGTGATTAAGGGCAGCTAGACGGATACATTCATTCACACTGTTGGGCACTATGGCCAGGACATTATAGGGGTCTTTGCGAGGCTCATATGTGGTCTGACTCTGACCAGTCTGTTGTGCTCACTCCAAAGTAAACAGCACTTGTGTTATAAACTTGTGAAGAGAGTTGAGTACCACCTCATCCGAAGTCATCTCACTGTTTTATGGCCCACTACACCGTGCAGCGAGGGTAGCAGTGGGTGAGCTCGGGTATCATCTCTTCAAAGCAGGGTGCAGGGGGAGAGGGATTTTGGCCAAGGCGGCTGGCATTTGTGCACGGATTAGCGCAGGCCTCGGGGTGGGGGCTGGGGCCAGCTGACCTAGGGCTCTTCTTTCTCTCCAAAAACAATAATAATCCCCTTCCGAGCACACTCCTACAAAAGGGCCTGTCTTCACTTACTTTGTGTGGCCGGCCGTGGTAGGGGCCCTTATTTTCGGTCTCTCACCTGTTCTGGGTTTCTCTCCCTGGGGAAAGTGTCAGGATGTCTGGGATGGTTGGCAATGCCAAGGGGGGCTTAGGCGGACCCTATTTTAGCTGGGAAAATCAGAAGGCCACATGGCAAGGCATGGTGAACCTTGCCTTTCAAGGAAGCCGCCCCGCTAAACTTCCGTCAGCACTATTTCAAAGAGCCCCTGTTGCCAGCTTTGCATACTTGTAAGTGTGTTGCAGCATTTTTAATCACGAGTGGTGATGAGCGAGGGTAGCGGAAAAATTGTCACGCATTGCCCCCCTCCACATTTGCTGACCCCAGGAGCTGCCATACTGACACCCTTGTCACATACTCCATTTACAGGTTAGCTACAATATCCCTAGTGAGCTGACATCCCTGCTCGTACTTCTAATTGAAAAAACTAGATGTTACTTAAACTACACTTTACTAAATTACAGTGTTGTAAAAACATTTAAAACACTTCTTTATTACTTTAGTATTGCCATTACTGCATCTTGGAAGCACACTGAATTTGTCTTACTGGTATTGATGGCCTGCATCACACGTGGACATTTACATAGTATTTCAGGGACTATACATGTGAGTGTAGTGTGGTTTCTGTGTATGTTCTGTATGTTGTGTATGTGACTATGACGGGGCTTAGTAGGATGTGGTTGTTCTTTGCATGCCAGTCTGCTGAACAGTGAGAGGTGTATTGTATATGAGCACAGACACACTTTGACCCTTTGTTCAGCAAATGTTCATGACTGGAACACTGTTCTCCTACAATAAGACAAGGATACTTTCCTTTACACACTGCACTGTTACACAGTGAGGACAGTGCAGATGTGTAGATAAAAATACATATGAAACTTCACAGAAATAAAGCATCTTTCTACACTGGAGTGTATGTGGGAGAATCTGTCTGTTAGTGAGCAAAGGAGAAAGGAAGTTTGTGCAGAGAGCAACTGCCACTGAATGATGTCAATGTAATCTCTCAATAGTATCTTGTCTTCTCTTCCTCCTCTAAGCTCTGATCCGTTTCCATTGATCAGAGGAAAAACCTGTTGCCCCTGACATTTGATTCTTCTATTGATCACTTCCTCCTTTATAAAGTCAAGGGAAAGTACAGCGACTCAACACAGGGTTTAGGCAGGTCTCCTGTAATCAGACTGCTGATCTTTGAAGACCATTTTCCTTAAACCTAAACATTTTGAGATATGAATGTTCTGAGCATTTGTGCTTGCTCAGTAGATACAACTATTACGAGAGTATAAACAAAAATATAAACAGAAATATCTAACCTTAATTTATTCAGACAACGGCTAATATTTGTTATTGTTTCGGAGACGAATGATGAATTCAATCTCCTGCTTCATTGGGGGCAGCACTGTACTTTGTAGGAGCTGTAAAGTTATAATTAGGTGATTTTCCATTGAGACACAATGTGACCTTTCTGCAGTAATGAAAGTAAGTGGCAACCTCAGTCACATGAGTGGT
Organism: Coreoperca whiteheadi; assembly: GCA_011952105.1. Taxonomy (NCBI): domain Eukaryota; kingdom Metazoa; phylum Chordata; class Actinopteri; order Centrarchiformes; family Sinipercidae; genus Coreoperca; species Coreoperca whiteheadi. Next base: position 16,766,557 of record CM022480.1, on the reverse strand, counting down.
GGCCATCTCCACAGCCTGGGCCTGAGTTGAGCCGAGAGCTTCATAGAGCTTACAGTGGACACAGACCATGTGTCTCTCTTTCCATTTCGTCTTGGTGACACTTTAAAGTGCCGGGCCTCAAGGCAGAGCTTACGCAAAAATGTACTTCACATCTCTCTCTTAATCATGACAAATGTGTTGAATAATCTTGACGGTGACAGAAATCAGCTATTTGGGAGAGATCTATGACAACACCTTCATAAAACTTCAACCAGTCTGTGACAATAGTTGCAGTGTGGTGATGACAACTGCTATGTAAAAGAGGAGGTCATTTTTATTCTGGGAATGTGCTGAATACACAGAAGTATGCATTAGAACCTCGGGCTTAGCCGAAGTCTGCATATTTGAGTTTTACACTCTTTTTACTCTGACCTGACACTGGTCATTCATTTATAGCCACGGCTACATATTTTTGTAGTCTCTTATTCTCCAAGATGATATATCGGCATAAATTTTTCATCAGATAGTAATGAGATTACTTTCTGGCACTCAGGTTTTATCTGGCTGCATGCAGTCCAGGGGATTCTGTTACTGTGTGGAGATCCATATGACTCTGGGTTCAGGTGGCGACTGGATATATATCCATCCATAAATCCCATTCTCCAATGAATAATGGGAGGAATAATGGTGGGTTATACTGTATATACTGTACAGAGTTTGACAGACAACTTAAAAGTGGACATTTTTACAGAATTTCATTTATCAGAGCTTCTCTTTGAGTATTTATACCCCTGTATAACCATGAGAGACACTTGTACTTTGCACAACATAAGTGCTACCTGACCTGTACTCATCAGCACTTGAGGAAAACACGTTTCCTTACAGAGTCCCTGAGCTACTCCCAGAGGAGACTTGAATAAATATAACACTGCTACTTCACCGCCAAGCCACATATCTTTCATTATTCATTTGTCTGGCCTTTCTTGAGCCACCAACAAGTGAGAAAGAGACAAGCAGGTGAGAATCCATCCACTAATGCAATGGGGTAAGGGAGAACAGATAGGTGTCTCCCCCGGAAGAGCAGCCAAGTTTTGGGGTCTCAGGGGGCTCAGTCAGTGGCAATAGGGAGGGGGGAGAGAAACCCAGCCAGCCAAATCCATCAGAAGCATGTTTAATTGTCGCTGAATTCCCTGCTGGCGTGACTTTAAAAAAACACCCACAGGAAGAGAGCTGAGATGTTCGGAAAACATTTAGTGGATCAATACGCTGGGTAGAGCTGAGACTGTGCCGAGTGTGTGCTCAGGGACCCGGCCTGAGCCTTTCCAGGAGGAATACTGTTACATTTCTATTACTCAAACGGCAGGATCAACCTATTCAGCATATTTCTGTCCCCAGCTCAACTGCACATTATTTACTGCTGTGTCGGTAGGTAGAGGACAGGGGGGCAGGGAAGTGTTGTCTCGGCCAACCAGTTGTATGTATTTCTCACTCTGGACTGGTAAAAGAAAAATACTGTGGGACATTGCTGAAGCAACCTGGGACTTAACGAAACAACTATCATGAGAACTAGTGTGTGATACTGTAATATTCCACTGGCAGCTTGCTTGTTTTGTTTATTCGCATGAATGTTATATGAAAGTTGAAAACCAAAATACGTACAGAATGTGTATCTGTGGATGTAAGAATAATAAAAATGTTCTTACTCTTCTTACCTTCTTTGAGCATCCCCACTTTGAGGCATTTCATGAAGCGACAAGCCTGACATGATTTGCGTCTCCGTTTTGTGATCTCACACTCATTTGTGGCAGGACAGCTGTATTCTATGTTACCTGAGGAGAAGAAGAATAAGACCAGGTTATCACCAACAAAATCATAGTTGATTAAGGCCAAATAAATTATAATTTAAAACAAACTGTGGCAATATTCAAAAATTGAGTAGAATATTTGTGGAGGCATTTCACCAGGCACTAAAGAGAACATAATGATACCCTAATGGGTGCTGCTATTAATTTTAATAGAAACCAGTGTGTACTCTCTGCCAATCAGATGGTCTATAATACATCATCTTTTGCCAACCAGGCATAGGCACTTGTTCATCATATTTGCGCCTTTCCATTACCAGTACCAGCTCAACTCGCCTCGCCTCGCCTCGCCTCGGCTCACTTTTCACTCCATTTTCCATTGCAGATAGTAACTCCACAATAGTAACTGGTTGTCATAGCTACGCTGCAGGAAACTGCCGTGACGTAATATTCTACGCGACACACACCCGCTACCCACACACACAGGACAATGGAGGAAACTATTTAAAAATGGCAGGGTTATTCAGGATACTCCGTCTGGCGGGTGCAATGATGACGAAGTGAATAGTGACGGTTCTCTCTGACCAATCAGCAGTCTACTGTGTTTTCACAACACATTTTAGTATCGCCTCAGCTCGCTCAGAACCTCGCCGGAGGTGATATGGAAAAAAGTTTCTGGAAGCAGGTACAGGTACAACTTTTACACAGTGGAAAATCAAACAAAGGCGAGTCGAGTCGAGGTGAGCTAGTACTGTGTAGTGGAAAAGCACCACATGTCTGTAGTGTGCAGGTGGCTCAGGTGTTCTCCAGCGAGTATAGAACCTTCCAGCACTGAGGGCCATCGCAGGAGGAGAAGCTGGGGTAACAGGTAACGGGTGGGGGTAGGGGGTGGAGGTAAAGCTACAATAGTCCTTCAGGACCCATCAGTAGACGCCACCCTGGTCCAACACAAAATTGGCCTCATTAATTCTGCACGTGTCCCCTCTGGGCCCCAGGCGCAGTCCCCCTGCGCTCAGAGGGGCCGTCCACTGCCTCAATAGCAGGCTAGAGAGCCAGACACGCTGCCCCTGACCACTTTACATAATACTCCCGCAGACCCAAACCTGTTGTTACCACTGTTGCCATTGTTGACTATTTACATAGTGTACAGGCAAGAGGCCTTATGCATTATTCAACTGCAGCGTCTGATTCCAGGACGGAGCAATGAAAAAGAGTTTCATTGCTACACAATAAAAGAGCTGGTTCTGCTCTACTCTAGCATTAGCAATAGAAAGGGCAGGATATGTGATGCAATTCCTCTGCTTCTGTCTGATTCCCTACATTTTACTGTATTCAGGGGTTTTCAATAAAGGGTTTCAATATAATGGTTGCTTCAGCCTAGGAATTTGAATCATCCTCGTTTTGAATGGGCTTTCAGCGTTACATTTTTTGACATTGGTATTTTTCTAAACTTTTCTTTTAAGCTAGGGTTTACGTCATTGTCAGTATAGTGAAATAAATTGAGTCATGTAAATGTCTAATTTAATCATTATAATTACCTCAATATTTTTTCCTCATACACTAAAATACTTGTAAGTAAACAATGTGTCAGCACATAATGCTTTCTGTTGAAACTACTAAATACATACTGTACATACTATACAGCAACCTTCCAATCCTTTAACAGATAAAGCATTTTTACACCTTGCAGTCTGTAAAATGATGACAAAATGACAAAAATCCACACACAAACACGTTAGGATTGCATCCCAATATCCCGTAGCTGCTCCACAGCTCTGACCCTCACTCCATATTTCTGTACAGAGAAACAGAAAGCTGTGTAATATTCCAATGGTGTTCCTCCACTAGCCCTCCAACATCCTTTGACAACTTATGTAATTATGTTAACATTATTGGACAGATCAAGTGGAGGGTCCCAAGATGTTATAAATAATTAGAAATTCCTCCATATATCTGGGTTAGAAATCATTATGCTAATTCTCCTCATCTCTTTGGGATTGGGGTAAATAAAGGTGTGAGGGAAGCGGCTGATGAGCTCTGATTGTCTTTCCTCTGTCTGTTTTCTCTGTTGTCAGAGTAGAGCCAGACCATAATAATCCGATCCATTTCCCATATGCTGGGAGGAGGCAATCAGTGCCACTCTGCGCTGGAATCAATTCATAGAGGTCTTTTTGGTTTTGCATTCCCATTATACACTAACCAATCAGCATTTTTCTGGGACATAAAGTACAAAATAATTTATTTATTTTTTAAACATGGATTTTGATTGCAAATCTGAAAAATCTTTACTTCTCACTTAATTCACTTCATTGTATGATTCCAAAATGATATGCTGCAGGTTTGCTTGCATGGCCCATCCTGGCACAGTTGAACCTGTGTGTCCCTGAAAACACTTTGTTTGTGGGGGTATTTTTCTCTCCTCCTCTTCTCCCTTCCCTTTCTCAGGGGTACCGGGGACACGTGTACAAACCACACCTGGTGGCTAACTAACTGAGTTAGCCCTTTGATATCACACACTCCAGAAACAAAAACAAACACACGCTCACACACTGCTGTGTCCACCTGTCCTGTCAAGCGCTCTGTGCGTCTGATGTTCTGTCAGAGGGGCTTCTCATAGCTCAATGCAGAGAGAGGAGTGGATTAACTAATTTTTCATCTCTACATTTGGTTTAAATTTAGGAGAGGGAGTGTTTTAGTTTCAGGATCCATAAAGTCTCACTTCAAAAAATGCTTAGCTGATCTAAATGACAATAAGCCCTGACCTATCTTGGCCTATTTTTTCTATTAACATACATTCATAATGATAAAAGAAGAAAATCCCAACTCCCAAATTGATTTCAGCTCTTTTAATACACAAAATAAGCTAAATGTAAGTAATTATGATATCTGATGCTGTAAAATGTTTGTTTGTCAGTAATCTTTGTAACCACAGTGGCAACAAGACTTTCATTTAAATGTTGTCATCATTATGTCAAACACATGTCATTTATACTATTATGCAAAATATACCCGTAATTTGTGTGGTAAATTGTATTGGGGTTTGTTGTAGTTGTAATTGTTAATTAAAAACGTAATTATAAATATTTCTGTTTATGCATTTCACTTTTTACTATGAACAGAATAGACATTATTACTGTAAGAAGTAGCCATTATTTTTATATCTATTGTGTCATTCTTGTCTTTATGTGTGTGACTTCAGGTATTTTTTGTATTATTTACCACAAATTTCCCCCAGAGGGATGAATAAACTATTTCTACCTGAATATAACTAAACTGACTGGTGTATATAATAAACTGAAATTAACTGGATTTAACCGACTCAGTGACTCTAAACAAGATATTCTTTCTAGTTTTGTAGTTTCAGTATATTCAAACATTGACTTAAAATGGGCATACCTATTAAATGTTTTACAGTAACCTTGTCATTCAGAAATGATGCCTGGAAATCCTGGCTTGTAGAGTAATAGCATGGCCAGTTTCGCTTTAAGAAATTAAGCATACTGGCGGGAACCCCTTTAACCCGAGGGCCATGCTCTGGTTTATCTGTCTTTAGAGAGGTTATGGTATGGTTACCAATAACATTACAGAGTGGAGGGAGAAAAAGATTTCCCTCCTTCTTCTCTTGATAAGTATCTGTCTCAATCTATTTTATGGCTTTTCAGGACCCATGCCAGGGCACAGAGGGGAAAGTCAGGTCTTGTAAGTAAATTACAGTAAAATGGCAGGTATTTCTCATCAAAATCTAAACTGACTTTTACAGGCTTACTGTCAAGGTCTATTACTTCATATAAAAGAGGGCCACTGAGTTCAGTTGGTTTTCAAGCAATTTTACACTTGGGTTCAAAATGGGAAGAAAACACGGTTCAATAAGAGATTTATGTTTTTGATTGGTGGGGCATGTGAGGTGCAGGAATGGGGGGATGATTAGGGAGCATTGAGAATAGGGGTATTTCTGGGATGGATCGAGATCTAGGTTGACATTAATTTGGGCCTGGCCTTGACTAATGTAACTATCTCCACGTAAGAGTTCAAGGGGCTTTTCACTGGATGAATAGGTGACAGAAGATGGATTTTACATCTGCTTTTGTTGAAAAGGTAAGGGCATCAGCTGAAGAAGTGCAGGCCAGAGAAGGAAGTGAAACAAAGATAGTATGTTGCTCAGTGAATAATGCCTATTTGTAAACAAAGTCAAAATATTAAATACAACTAATTTGAAAGATTATATATTAATATATTTAAAAAACAACTACAAATTTCCTATCAAGATTTAGCTGCTGTATCACAAGAAAATACACAGAGCTACAAAAGGTGAGTACAAGGTGATAAAGAAACTGTCATGTACATGGTTAACATTAACTTAGCAAGTTGTTTGCACTAAGTGCTATAGAACAATGTGATAAAGGGCTGGAAAAGACAGCTCCTTTGTTTTCCTCTCATTAGAGAGGACCGTCTCACACTCCACCCTTGACTGCCTCGTTATTCCTTTAATTAATCAGTTCTCATCAATGGCACCCTCTCATTCTTTCAAGGGCTCTACATCCCACTATTTACTACCTCCATTTTCCTCCAGCAATCCTGCATGTGTTTCTTTTATAATTTTGGAAGACTTTCACCTCCCCCAAAAAGTCCTTGCGTCCTCCTGCCTTCTCTGCCTGGGACCCCTGTCTGATTATTATGCCATTAAGCCTCTCCTCCTCTCCTCTGAAAGAGCAGCAGGGTCCCTCTCCAATCTAAAGAAGTCCTGGGTTTTCTTCCCCTCCTTTCCCTGAAATTACCCGGCGACGCGTGCCTGAGTTTCTAATTGGCATGCCCGTCCCTGGAGACGGCCCCCTCCCTTCTTCCTAATGAAAAGCCTCGGCCTTAATTACACTTTCCAAACGCTGATTGTTATTGACAAAACTCCTGTGGCTCGGACAAACGACGGCAGATTAGCTCCATTACAGGCAGCCCTCCAAGAAGAGAAAGAGAGGGATTTCAAATCGACAATGCAAAGTGAGGGGGAAAAAAAGAGTAGCTTTCATTTTTTCCCCATGTACCTTTCTCTTAATTGTTTGGACCATTGCTCCACTTAAGACATCTCTTTCTTCCCCGATGCCTCTTTTCTGTTCCATTGTGTTGCCGTCAGTGTACTTTTAGTGAGGGGACAAAAGCCCAGTTATGTTACTTGAGAGAAAATGTTCATCTTTTGTCAATAGACAGGATTGCTGATGGCAGCATGGGTAAACAGGAGGATTTGGCCTAATGCTTTTGTTTGCTTCCAAAAGGTACATAGACTGTCTAAAGCTGATAGGGCTGTAAGGTCCAAAATCAACACCTATCATCCAGACGGACAGCCTGCTCTCCATATAGAGCCTGCAATCATTTGTTGATGACAATTTACTGAAAGCAATGGATAAAAGATGTCAGACTCATTTAGTTTAAATATCAAAGTCCTATTTGTCTTCCACTATTACTCATCTAATTTCACCGTACTCCAACCATTTGGCTCATATTATCTAGTTTTTCCACTGCATGTTTTGCACTACCAAGAGCTTAGACTTGGGCAGCTGTGCCTGTTGTGCAGATTTTGTTTTCCATGCTCAACAATATCTCTGTCTTCCTGATTAATCTGGAGCAGAGCGCAACGTTTCACAGTGGGGGGCCTTTCATTGCCTCTCTAATGAGAAGCTGTGATACAGCATGCCTTGCAGATAGCCAATCGCACCCTAGTCCCCAGGCACACACACACACACACACAAACATACACACAGAGAAACACAAAACAGGACAGGAATAATGAAGTATGTTCTCTGAGCCCCCCAAGGCATCTGGGCAAACAGCCCCTACACTCCACCAAATCTGACCTCTGAGTGATGATGTCATGTCCACCAAACACCTCCAATCATGACAGATGATGCAATCATACCTACACTATTGATCTGTCCCATGTCAAAATATTCTTCGGGTTTCTCTTTTTTAAAAGCCTTTACAATCAACATCTTTAAAATGCATAGCGATTTTATAATCAGTAAATACGTTTGCATTTGTCTTAATGTTATCCTATAGTAGTTAGGTATTGTACATTGTAATGATATCAGAAACAAAGATTTTCTATGGAGGTTGCTGGTCTCAGGAGGTAGAGGAGGCATCTTCCACACTCCAGTGATTTTTTTACATGGTAAATCGCTTGGACTGAGTATGTTTCAGCGTTGTTGTGAGGCCAAAGGTGTCTTGTATGGAGGGTGTTTTTATGTCTGGTGATGCGGCAACATGGGATGAAATAACTTATTGAGTATTGAGTGTTTGTTGGGGGGAGGTGAGTGGAGAAAAATACCTTGTATTGTCCTTTTAAAAAAGGCTTTGCAGGCCTCACAGGAGGCCACCCCATAGTGATACCCCGAGGCTATATCTCCACAGACCAAGCACAGCCTCTTGGGGAGGGAGTTCAACATGTATTCGCACTTTATGGACGAGTCCTCCATGATAGTACTGGAGCAGTCATCATAGCGCTTGCGGCAGGTGGCGGCTCCGAGTCCGCTTGGGGTGAACATAGGCGGAGAGTCCAGGCCGTTAGAGTGGCTGTTCATGGTGCTGACATAGCCACCACTGGCGTCTGAGTTGCCACTGGGGCTGTGGTGGCTGACCGTGTCGATGACCGAGGAGGGACTGGATGGCTCCGTCTTGATGTAGGACCCACAACTGGAGGGTAGATGCCGGTCATCAGCGGCCATTCTATTCAGCAGCCTGGGGGAGGTATGGGTTGATGGGAAAGGGGGGAGGAGAAGAGGAAGATGATTAGCAGGGGTCTTCAGAGAGTAGAAATTAATCTCAACCAATGAAGTGACATAAATGCCTAAACAGCAAAATACTTGATTGACATAAAGTACAAAATATAATGATTCTGTGGCAATTTATGGCATTTACAACACAGATGCTCTTTCCATTTAACTAGACATTATGTTAAAGTTTCTAAAGTTAATGACTCTAGAGTGAATTAATCGCTGAAAGACAAGCCTTGACATACAGCTTATATTTAACTACACAGTTCAACTGCTCTTCTAAAGTAGATAAACACCGTATGATTAAATTTTTTTATAATGTTTTGCACTGAAAAAGATGTGTTTCTGAATATAAATTTGCAATTTCTGCATATAGGAGAAGAGGAAGAAAACACAGGAGATGAGGTAGGTTAGTCATAATGTATGAGCCAAATCAATAACGACTATTGTGATATGTCTGTTTTTTAAGTATTTCCAATTTTCTGTTCTCTACGTATAGTACGTGTCCTAACATTCTCTTTAAACCAGTGAACCAGAGTGCTTCATTAGCAACACACCATGGCAGTTGCAAAAGTGCAAAAGTATACAAATACACACAACTACAACACACATGTCGCACACAGACAGTTGCACACATAATCACACAATACAAACATGCGGACAGAAAAAAAGGAAAGAGAAAGAGAGAGAGCACTCAAATAACTTAACACGCAGGTGCACTCACACAAAGACAACACATCAAGTCGGAGGCATCTCCATAGTTTAGAGAGCAGAGTGGACCTTGGCTTGTCTCCTTGAGTCAGCAGTCAACCAAAAGGAAACATGATGGCAAGATATTGACTTTTTCACTGTCTGCCTAATAACTGTATTTTGGAGTACATGCAATATGATGCTGTAACGTGTGCAGACTAAAGTGCAGCCTTTTGGCTGTGGCCACAAAATGCACTCTGAAGCCTTCCTTGCCCATATAAATCTATTTCAGTCCCGCTCTATAACCTTTAACGTGAAATTGCACTGGGAGAACAGCCGGGGAAAAAACTTAGACTGTTCAACTAATTTTTTGGTCCGCAAACAGAGTGAACTGAACTGGTAGAGGAGCTGGATAACTCAATGTACTGGGGATGCAATGTAGACATGGTGACCTCTTAAGGTCAAAGCGAAGTCACACACTTACATACACACACACCCCTTTGCATTAGGTACCACGGAAGGGATGAAAGGTCACCTACACTTGCCTGCATTAACAAAATTGAGCCTTGCATGGCTTATGCAAATTCAGACACAGGGGTTCCTAGTGAGTGGCAGCTAGACAGCCCAAGTTGTGCCTTAGCACATCAGTTCCATTAGCATATTGCCAACTAATGGTAATGTTTACATATTTGACATGTCAGTTTACCATCAGCACGGGGAGAGGGGGATGTTCCTCTATCTGCCTGATTGGACGATAGCTGTCCGTCTCAGAGTGCTTCAGAGAAAACAGGAAACGAGGGGCCTCTACTATGTCCCCTATTGGTCGGCCGGACTGCCTCTTGCTCTCTCAGGCTGATTTAATTGTGATGGTGGGTGACAGAGGGGTTCAGGCCCGGGGGTCAGTGGGTCAACCTTATTTTCTCACCCTGGCTTCCTGGGTCCGTGGAGATGGGGGTCATCGTGTCAAATTAAATCTCATTCCCAGGCTTCCCTCCCTGCTGTCATGTATATTCATCGGAGCTCCAGGTGCCTACTACTTCTGGAAATTCACAAAAAGGTTAACTGCTAAAATAAATAATAAAAAATGCCCCCTGTTAAAACCGTTGACCTTGTGGAATAAGCCCTTTGCCTGAGCACTCCTGGAATTCTTCTTTCAATATAAAGGATTCACTATATAAAACTGATACACAACTACCATTGTGCTAGAGGATGCTGTCCAACTTACAGTTTTTCTTTCAGCTACTCTTAATTGAAACTATGCAAAAAAAATACATCTAACACTACTGATGGCATTGGGGGGGCTTATTCAGATTTGCTGTTTTAAAATGATCCACTTGTACTCTTAAATGTCCTTGCAGGCAGAAACTGAGAAATCAATTTAATGCCTTTCTTAAATAGAACTTGCCGCTCTTGATAATGAATGCAGATTGCATCCCCATAAATTAATGCACGGCTCTGTGTTCATCTGCTTTATGTTCTCTGTTTCAGATGGATATGTGCACCTGTGCGATAGGGCACCTGCACTTGGCTTATTAAAGGCTATATATTAAAACGAAGGAGCACAAGATGGCTCCATTTAGCTTTTATTTCACAAATTCAGAGTAAGCTTAACCCCGGTTCAAAGGCCAACTTCAGGGTGACACTTAGCATAATTGCATAAGTGTCTTAACTGTTTCCCCTCCAGCTCAATGTGGTCATTTATAATAAATGTGCTGGCTAGAATCCCTTTAACTCATGCTGCTACGACACATTATACCACTGCTATGCTTATGTTTTTAACAAGGCTGCATATATTGATTAATGATACTGAGGGAATACTAACCACTTGAACCTGGCGTATTAATCAAACAGTCTAAAATATTTCTATAAATATTAGAAATCTCTAATGGGACAGGTCCAATTTAAATCTATAAATACCATTGTATAGGGAAATGAATTATGAACATTAAATAGTTTGACAGCAGCAATAGTCGTAATAAATAATTCAATATGCGGGCAGGTGCTAATTAGTATGTGTTCTATACAGACAGAGCAGACAGGAAAGGGTCTGTTGAACTAAGTAAGGCTTGATGCTGTAAAATCTATAGTTCTGTCTTACTTGCTTCCTCAAGGTAAGAGCATTTCAAATTCTACTGTCTGGCTGCCCAAAGGAGCAGCGTGTCTCTCCCACTCTCTTTTCTCTCTCTGTTCTTCCTCCTTTTGTTCCCTTTGTACCGATCAAAATTCATGCTGAGTAGTAGGTTATGGGCCCGCAAACGCACACTGCGCAGTTTGATTTTAATCTGATTCCACCTGGCCCCCCTAACAGCATTTCAGATCCCTAATATCATTCTACTGGTGCTGCTGTGACCAGGATTAGCTGGCCTAATGATCTGGCAGCTCATCTCACACTCACTGTTCCTCGACTTCCGAGAGGAGAACAGAGAAGCACTCGTTTTCTCACGTCTCAACACTTCCCTCGCCTGCAAGCGAAACTCTGAACATTGGATGGCACTGTCGTAAGAACGCAGTACATTCAGGATCTAATTGAGCCAATTTGTAAGTATTCCTGCTGAGAGCTTCGTGCTCACTTCAAGAGGATACTGACATGCTCCACTGTTCTCTGGGTGACTACAGCTCTCTACCTGTTTCATGTGTAAATCACAGGCAGACAGCACAAACCCGCGCTAGAGGTTCAACTCAACAGTGAGTAAATTCTTGATGTCCTTTTCACTCTCAAGGCCACCAGATGCCAAAAACACAATTTTATAACATTTGCTAACCTCATCCCGGAGTGTCATATCCTTGCTACTTGAACAAACTGGGTAAGTGGAGGGGAAGGGGTGAGTGATGGAGGTGGGGGGTTGACATCTGCAGGCAGGGTGATGGTGATATCAGATGCCCCGGTAGGGCCAGATCTCTCTGCAGGGCCTCAGGCGATGTGCCCTGATAAGCCACTGGCCCCAGAGTCAGCGCTGGTAGGACGAACTCAATTAGCTCCTGACAGACCTCCTCTCAGCCCGGCTCAGGCCGACAGAACCCACTGGCAGCTGCCACGCTGACCTCTCCTCCAGGGGCCACTGCCACCTCTTACCGCTTCAACACACAGCCAGGGATTCATTTTTGGGAGAGCGGACACCACACTGAAATTCTGCACAGCCCAACTAAAGTCATAGAAATACATGCAGTAGTGTGTATGCCACCAATGTAAATGAAAAAGGACTGGGGCTCAGGGAGGGCTTGGGGTGGCCCTGGGGAAAAAGGAAGGGAATAGAGATTCCAAAACAGACTTAGTTGAAATATGGAGGACGCCTTTCTGTCTAACTGGTTCCAGGTTAATGACCATCACGGGAATAAGGGGCCAAAAGACTCTTGGGGCAATGTGCATGTGTGTCTGTCCTTATGTGCTCATAGAGTGTGTGTTTGTGTTGCAGACAGAATATGAAAGATGGAAAGGGAGGGGGTTGGTTGACGGCTGTGGTTTGGTTGGAGGCAAGCTCGACACTCCATAGGGACCCATTCTAATCTATGAGGGAGAGGCCCCTAATTTTGGAGTTTCTCATTCATTAGTCCTGCTCTGGCAGAGAGAGGAGGGAGCAGAGGGGAGGGGTCTCTTTATTAACGAATATGCCAGACACTCAGGAGAAGCTGACAGAGATTTATGATGTGCAGATCTATGGAGGCAAACAAAAGGAAAAACAGGAAAAGACAAAGTAAGCGATACATGAGGGGAAGAGGGAGAAGAGACAGAGAGAGAGCTGTGTTTATCGTACCAATAGAGAGCGAGGGCCCCGGATCAATAGTCCGTAGGATAGGGGCTCGTGCAGGGTTACCACTGGGGGGGACCAAGTTGCTCCGTGGCCTGGGCAATTAAGTTTTTCAGTCTCCAGCAGGGGATTATATTTAGCTGCTTTACAGCGATGTCACTGTAGTCTTTATAAAGCCATGAGCTCACTCCACTACGACAACATGAGCCCCATGCTCCAGCAGTACCACAAGATAGCACTGGCCAAGAAGCAGATCACATCTATTGATCCCCCCTCTTGCTCCTTCCTGTTCTTGAGATGCTGCTGGCAGGAAAGCGAGGGCCTCTTGTGATACAGGCGCTGCTGTTTGTCTGACGTAAACTGTCTGGGCCGCACTGGTAGATCTAGTTCTTATATGGGGCTGAGTTCAGGATGTTAAGAGAAGCAAATGGCTAATGATAGAGCTACTGTCAGTGGGGGGTGTGATAGAACTTCCCGCTATGGAGAGCAAAGAGTTAACAATCTTCTATGCAGACCTAGTGGGAAGCTCCCTGCAGAATTGGACAGCTCATCATACTGTACGTAAAAAAAGAAGTTCAGTGATAAGTCTAGCCTGCCGTGCAGTACATTTGGGATCAAATTTCTAATTCTGCCTTTTCATTAGAAAAGATTAGTTTCCATTACATCCATTATGTGGCATGGCCATGGCATAATTTAACAACATAAATTTTACAATGGCTCGTGATAACTAGAAAAAGTAATTATAGTCCACTACTCGCAAAAATCACCCTTAAAAACTGCTTCTGATTATCAACGTTTTGTGTATTAAAAGTCAAGCCTGATTGTGTGATGTTACTGCCCCAATATCACAATACACTCTCTTGCAAGACTGAGGCATAAGTGGATCCTTATGTTTAAACTCGAAACTATTCGGCTTTATGACAGTTGGGCTCTTTTCTCTTTTCTCACTTCATGGATGTTGTGAACATGTCAATAAAAAGACACAATTTTTACATATTACTTCATCTTGTTTGGCTACAGAACTCTAATATATAACGTTATAACAATGTATGTTTGATTTCTGCTTTGTGAAAAAATTGTTTACATTTTAGTGGAATAGTAGGGTTTTCAATTCAGTAACACAGATTCTATGATGTATTGAAAGTGGTTGTTTTTCATGATGCCATCATCAACTTATCATCAGCGTATCATGACAGTATATCATGAGTTACCCTGTGATTCTCGGGTCATTTTCCTTGAATTTACGTGTATAATATGATAATATAATGAATCGATAAAAGTTAAAGGAAAAGATTCAGTAAGACCAAAATTTTAAACACCATTGTTGAATAGCTGACACGTCCAGACAAATATTGTAGGAATATGTGATAAAAGTTCTGTTTTATGTTGCAAAAGCCTTTTAAGGCTAGGTTTTGTTTAACTGCCATAAATTATGTGGAAAGCCAGCTGATATCAACCACAGCACACGTCTCACGTACTCTCAGTAGGGTTCCTTATGTAAAATAAAGAGGGGGGATTATAAAATATGAATGATGGAAACTTGAGCAAAAAAATTTTTAAATGAGTGCATTTATCGAGTGCATTTACAAGTCATGCATCGTGTTCAGTGTTCACAAGATATTCAAGAGACTGGTTAATGTTATCAGAAAGGTGAAGCATATTCCTAATTGTGTAGCATGTTTTTTACAGTGTGTGTGTGTGTATGTGTGTATCACAAACAGAAAGAAATATTATTACAAAGGGTTAAGGATATTTAACACAGTCCAGTGTAAATTACAGGTTTAGACACAGTGACTGTGCGTACAGAAGGATGGAGGCATAAAGCCATGCATGAAATTACTTCATTAATCTTCTTCTGATAGGCCGTCCTTGTTTATCGGGGAACTCTACCTGCTTAAAACAAAGAGCCCATCCTGCCTCAATCATAAATGTTCCTCTTCATGAGAAAAAGAGCCAAATACAAACAGACAAATACACAAAATTAACAGGCCAAAATTAGCAGGTATATCAGTTGTCCAGGATAATTTAACTCAATCAGATAAGTAAATGTTTGTACAGGCTCACAGTCTGTGTGTAATCACAGCACATAGGTAAGATTAAAATAACATGCATTATACAAAATGGTCAGCATGTCAAAAATGTAACTTGATTTCTCAAATTTAAATTGTTGTTTGTAGCACACAACAACAGTTCCAAACTGAATTGATGCTGCTCAAAACACTATTGCTATGACTATGTCTGCCACAACAGCAGACATAGTCATAGCAATAGCCTCTAGCTTTTTACAGGCTCATCTCTACCAGCTGCCACACATTCCCCATAAATAGTGCTGGTAATAAAAAGGCGGGTGGGCCTAACTGATTTATATGGTAGTGTCCACCACCAAACCATTCAGGAATAATTAAACTTTGGGGATATTTCCTGAATTAATGTGTTTCCTTCAGGGGGCAATCTAAACATACATTTCAGCATTCACCATGTCAGGTGTTTCCTGGGAGGGAGGGTCACTCAGAGTGGCAGGTTCAAGAACCAGCCCCTCAATGTGACCATTCGATTACACTTAGCACTGTAGGGGTGGTCTCACCATGAGACATTTTAATGTGAACATGTTTTGTTACCAACAGACAAATACACACATAAGCACACAGTTGTTTAATTTCAGCAAGAAGGAATACACATTGAGAAGTAATGAATAACGTTTTATGTAACAGAGAGTCAGAACCAAGCCTGATAATCAGACAGCATTGCTATTTCTTTCTTTCATTTTACTTTCCCTTTCACATTTGAACCGCTGAAAAAAGTCTGGAAGGTCTGGAACCAAGTCAAAACAGCACAGGAAAACGGTGATTCTGTTTCAAACTGCGATTGAAGGAACATCAGTTTAAGCAAATAATTAAAATAATGGCTAATCTTTAAAAAAAAAGAAAAAAATTAGGGTATAAAGTAAGAATACATGTGGGTTAATGTTATGATGTTAATGTTAATTATTTTTGGGTTAGCGAGGTCTTAAAGGCCTTTGCAACACTTAATTTTAATTTCACACTGCCAAATATTTATTAATTATGTTTAGTTTTGAAGATCATCCAGGTCTGATTTCTGGAAACAGGATTTTAAAACAATATTTTCTAATGTAACTGAACATTTGAGTCGCTTAAAAATTCAAACGAAAGGGTTTTTGTTATTTCTGTAATATGAGCAACAGAAACAAATTTGTCAATATAAATTCCTATTCAGCACAGAGAAACTAGCCTATACTGTCTGGCTTTTTGCACACTGCCAATATTGGCTGGTTATTGGTCACATCTACTTCCCTTGGGCAAATCAGGGATGAGTGATAGTAGTACTCTCTCTCTCTGAAAGACACACACATAACATCGCTACTATAAGTGTGCACATACTATTAGTCATTTTAATTGAACAGTTTTCAACAGTTCATGCCCCACAGTTTTTCTTCAAACTACAAACTGTGTGTTTCAACATATAAGCCTGAAACATTTAATCACAGCTTTGCAAAGAGTGATCAGAACAAAAAGTGCTTCGTCTAAAAGCTGTAATGGGTGCAAGGCTCACCCCAGCTATGTAGAGAAGACTTGGTGAAGCTGTCAGTGGCAATCAGAGCTGCTACTGTGACGGACGGTTTCAATATTGATTTCATAAATAAACAAAGCTAACCATCGATCCTAATGTTATTTTGCATTTCAATTACTGCTCCGAAACATAACCTTCAAACAACTGGCCGTTCAATACCAATAGCCTTCACTTATAAACACCCATAGTTACCCACCTTACATCACATTCCTTACCAGGTGTGAATTAGTGGACCTAGTACTTTTCCTCCACTACATTGAGGACAGAGTGGTTGAAAAGCCGCAGCACTGTAGTGAGCATTCATAAAGACACCTGTCACACAATATCAACGGAGAGAACCGTCAAACTTGGCAAACACAGAAAACTTTATATTTCTTGTGACTAAATTACCACTCTACAGAATTTTTTCAAGTGTGTTACTTAAATAATAGCTCTTTTCGTGACTCAGTTATTTTTCTCAACCTATGCGTGTGTTTGTGTGTGTGCATACATGCATATCTGCATGTGTGTGTAAAGAGGAGGAGCCCTTCAATGTTGGAGCAACAGGAAGAAGTGCTGACGCACCGTGTCAGTGATAGCACTCTGCTGCCACAAGGGCATGAGAGCCCACGTAGGCTAGCATTATCCTTCTAGACTAATGGACCTGGTTATTTTTAAACATTCTCACACAGCGGTGGAGGTGTCCAAGGTTACAATGGATGAGAAATCAGGAGGGACGCGTGTGGTGACGGTTGGTTGGTGGTTTCTGTGCGTGTGGATGTTGTGAAATAGCCAAAGAGGCATGGTAGCTAATCACAGAAATGTATAAAGGCCAAACATCAGATGGCGCCTCAAGCATGTTATAATAACAGTAACATCTTCCAAAATTGACCAATAATATCAAAAATTAAATGTAACAATTTCTACAGTGACATTTATGCCATATTGGTTGTTATGAAAAGAAAAAGTTCACTTGCAAAATGACCATTTTTACACTGCTTTTTCTGCCCAATATTAAATAGAGTGCACTGGAATCCAGATGAAGAAATATAATCAGAACAAGTCTGTATATTGCGTGCTTTTCTTACTCTTATTTTCCCAATGAATTGTCAGGGGAATAAAGCACCACTACAAATGAATGAGTGAGTTTAAAGTGGCAGCTCCTTAAAAGCCAGCCTAAGCGCTAACAAGTATGAACCCAAATACCTCTGCAGCTACAGAACAGTGAACTACCAGAGAGTGTCAATAGACTCTGCATCCCCATTTGGCCTGGATAGGGACAACATGCTCCACCCTCCCCCCGCTCAGCCTGAGCTGAGTGACATATTTACAGTGAAAGTAATCATACTAGATACCAGAAATGAGAGGGCTCCAGCGTGGCCAGTGGACTCAGGAATCTCTCTAATGAATTGGACAACAAAGCCCTGTTGGTACAAGGAAGAAGTATTTAGAAATGGGTGACAAATGGAATTTTAAAACATTAGGTTTTCTTTAAAAGGCATATATCCCAACAACTCCTAAAACCTCTGGTGAGGAGGATGGGCGTGGGACAGGCAGGTTGGCTGGTCAGCTGGGCTGGACACTGCAGCTACAGAGGCCACCAGCTCCTGGCTCATAAAGGGGTGGCCATTCTCGGCCAGGAGCCTCTTCTGGTAATGTATTCTGAAACCAAATTACCGTAAGCTGATCCCATCTGGATAGTGTCTGTGCACGGCTGCTTTGGTTACCCACCACTGCCTCTTGCCTGTGATAGCATCTCCATGAAGACAGCAAAAATCTGATTAACCCAATAACAATGAAACACTTGGTCAAAGAGCAAAGAGCTTTTAACTTAAGATACACTAATGCAATTCCCTCGCCTTGTTTTCTGAAACCTAATAAAGAATCAAGCAGACGGACTGCTAGAGATGGGTGTTTGCAGGCTCTAATGCAGCAAGCTGGGAATGAAGTCAAATAAATTGAAATCTAATTCATCATTGTGTGCTAACTTCTTTTTGCTTCTCTAAAAAATACATTAAAAAGCTCTTATTTCATGAAGGGAAATTGGATAGCCTAGTTAGTTTATAGCAGTGGCTCTGCCAGAGCTTAAGGAAAGCAAGGGTGTTGATGGAACATTTAGAAACAGAAAGAAGTCACATCTCAATTCAGTGCCGCTCAGACGGTGTGTGTTTTCTAACAAGCACAGAGGAACTCAAACTGACAATCCTCAGCATTGGCTGACTTCTGAGTGGCGCGAACTGCCACTGCAATACAAGATCAACAACAAGCCTGTCAGCCTCATACAGTAAATGGCTCAACAGACTGCACGAGCCAAGAGATATTTAGACTCGAATAAGTCAAACAAAAGTAAATAACAGGTTCGAGTGTAATGGGCTACATACCAATGGCAATGTAAGAAACCAATTTTGAGAAAATACATATCATATACAGTAGGATGAAACTTTCAGTAAAACCTGCTTTATCAGAATACTTGGTTTAACTTCCTTGTGCTCACATTTCTAAATATTGCCATTGTCAAAGAGACAAGAAGAGTGTGTCTCTCTATTCTGAAGGCAAAACTCTGTCTCCATCTAATTCCCAGGCAGTGGCGATACCCTCGGGTCAATCTATAGAGTGTATACTACAGTGATTCCACACTGCTGTGCTAATTACATGGAGCAAATATGTCCCACTCATCCTTTCCACCAAGTATCACGGCCACATCCAGCCCACAGTGAGGGGCTGCAAATACCGCTGCACAATTAGCAGAAGAGAGCCACTGCTGAACCAAAATTAACAGCATACTCAAGCCAATGCTGGAGAGATCCCACAAATAACTAACTGTTGGTAGGTAGACATCAGGAAAATCCAAATTTACTATCATCATTTCTACGTATGTTATTGTTACAGATTTTTTAGCTTAGGAGTTTGAAGTCCTAAGACATTTAACACCTGTTCACAACTCAGCTGTGAAAGAGTAAATGCTCTTTTCACCATTATTTTAAATATAACATGTATCAATATGAATCAAATATTATGAACATGGGTCACAAAAATGCAACTGCTTTCTTGTGCTGAGTGTTAATCAACAGTTAATCAACAGTTTATTTTATTATATACACATTTCAAATCAGTGCACACCATAACTAAATCTCTAATAATATGGCAATTTGTCAATATGTAACTGTAATGTTTTGGAAAAAACTGACAAATTAACTCAAATAAACATTAAACCCAATATATGACTGAAAAATATTTTACATTTGCAAATTTAGGAACTTTTAATTTTACATTTGATAAATTGACAATAACATTTGAGTGTAAAAATAAAATAAAATTTAGAAGTTTGCCAGATTACATGAAAGGAGACAAAGTCAAATAAAGGCAACTGAAAATATTTTAAACAAATATCAGCTGTTTTCATGTTTAATACTGTTTCTCCTTGTTGCAATGAATATGATTCAAAATGTGTAGCAAAGTCCATTTGTAGGGAAAATAAATAAATAAATCTCAATGTCTTCTCAAACTAATCATATATCAACATTTTTAAATTTACATATGGTGGGGTGGTGTAAAGACTGCTTCACAACTAAATATTAATTGAAGTAGTTTTGCCTTCCAATTTAGGGAATACCTTCAGGCAATACTACATTGAAAACTATAATAAAACACGGTACATAAATACCTACTTTGTTACTGTTGTTTGTGTAATTTTGTATTAAGGTGTAACTGAGAGAGTAATGAAATTGTATAATCCATCTTAGAGGAAAAAGAAAGGAGATTAGTGCACATATTATGTCTAAGATATTAATATGCTTTGTAGTATGACTTTTTGAAGTTGCAGTGATTAAAGCCCAAAGTAAAGAATATATGTAAAAAAATATTTCAGATAAAGCAAAACATCCTAAGAGCTTTCTAAGTTTACACCGAATTATTTTCTGTTAAGTATTTTAAATACATGTATTGCTTTAAAATCTAATGAATTTTAAAAAAAAATAAACTCCTCAAAGATGGTGTTATTAAATAGCCTAATGTTCAGGACCTGAAAAGCTCAGTTACAAGAAAACTCAATTTGGACAAATGATAAGAACGCACAATTTAAATTTGACTAGACATTTTTCAAGAAAGAGTATAAAATAAAAAATATCTGAATACACTGAGTCCTCAGGCAACTGTTACAGGTAATTGAAATGTCTTTAAACATCTGATGGGTCTTCATCAAATCACCACTTTTACACATATACTACTATCAATAATCTATTAAAATATTATAAGATAATATAGACTGATATAAAAATTCTAAAAATCTATAAATTGATATAAATCTTTTCACAAGCCCACTGTTTTAGTCTGTGTTTTTCATACATTAACAGGGATGTGTTGAAATAAATACATTAATATTGTTTCCAATAAAAAATAAAACAACAAATAAATATTTTTCACAACTTAAGGTAGCTTATTTTGCATCAAATGTAAGTTATAGATGGATTTACAAAGTTGGTAGGTGTAGGTAGTGTAAGCTCAGACTGTCCCAGCAGCCAGGAGCTGTTGAGACAGCAGCTTTGCGCGCGTGCCGCTGCCTGGGACAGACCTGGTAGCTCACTGAGGTTACAGAGTTCTTTCATTTGTCTTACTCTGACTACAAATATTGCACTGTGTAATTTAACCTCTCCAATTCCACGGATTCACGTTAATCTCATCTCCTTAAAATATTATTCCCATTCTCCCTGGGCAGCCCGATCTAGGAACAAAGCCATCAGCAAACAACCTCCTAACCCAACTGGACAGGTACCCCAAATTCTTTAGGAAAAAAAAAAAAACTTTGCAGAGGGGCAAGCTAAATCAATCAGCCATGCTCTGAATGAGACTGGCAAACATGATGTGCTCACACAATAAATCTACAAAAACATGCATACACATACACAGTTGCATCTGCCCTGTTGCTCTATACTGTCAAGTCCTACATGATTTAAGAGCCCTTAAAACAATGAACAAGAGAAAGTGCATGTTTAAGAGTGCGAGCAGGTGTGAGAGGGAAAGTATATCACTGCTAAAACAAGACAAAGTTCAGTGCCGAGACTAGTTGGGTTCAAGAAACAAAACTAGAGCAGACACTGTTAAAAGAGCGCATGAGGATTAAAAAAAAGAGGAAAAAGAGGAAAGAAAGACAATGAAGAAATACAACTGCATCACAACAGAGCGGTTAAAAAGAAAAGTGAAAGAAAGAAATAAAGAAACAAGGTGCACCTACTGGTTATGATAGCTGAGAGGGTCTGGAAGACAAAGTTCTGAAATGTCCATCAGTCCAGTTTTAGCATTCCAGGAATGAGAGGAAGAGGAAAGAGAAAACAATTGAGACCCGCTTCTTCCCCAAATGATAGCACAGCACCCTCAGAGACAATGCTGCCGAAAAGCCCCTCCAGCACCGCTCCCCCCAGCCTGCACAGGTATGTTGGACTCTGATGGACTGAGTGGGCGCGTGTGTGCGTGAGCATGTGTGTTGTGTATGTGTGTGTTTATGTATATGTGTGGGAGAGAGAGGAAGAGTGTCTGAGTGTATGCAAGTGAACGTGTGTGTATGACAGAGAGAGAGGCAGAGAGTGAAGGGGGGAGGGACAGATAGACAGAGAGGTAAAAGGGGGGTGAGAGAGAGAGGCGCAGGCAGCCGCGGGATGAGCGCTAAGATGGAGAGAGCATGAGAGCGCGAGCGAGAGGAATGACTCTTTCCATGGTCGGGATAGGGCTCTTTAAGACTCAAGGGCTTGATGAATATGGAACAGCTGCTGTTGGCTGGCTCCGAGGGGCAGGACTTAAAGCGACAGAGGGGCCGGCGGAGCACCGAGGAGGAGGGATCCAAACGCTCACTCGCAAACGCTATGCACAAGTACAACACACACACACAGCACACATGGCTCACACACACATAGACAAAACCACCTATCACCTATAACCTATCCTATCTATCTTAGGAACAGAGATGCAACTAGGAGTCACAGTCAACACGCAAAGTTTCCATCTCAATTTAATAGAGTTGTGATATTCTGGATGCTCAAAACTCAAATCCAAGCATAAATGAGGATGATAAAGAGAAGTAGGAGATTGTATCAGTGCATGCACCTTGCATTTGTGGAATATTTAAGAAAAGCTTGATTTCTTTCTTTCTGTAGTGACTTGTAGAAAATGCAACATTTACTGTATTTAATAATACATTTATTTGTAATCTACATTTTAAGATTTTGCAAAGAAAAGCATTTCGTCTCAGTTTCTACATCCTGTGTGTATGCTCGTATTAATATGTATTCTAATGAAATCAAACAAGGCCAAAGGAAAGCCAAAGAAATATCACTTCACACGACAACAGAGAACTTTACCAAGCAGCTGACATTTCAGAACTTGACTATGACAACAAAAAAACTTACTGTAATCCATACTATGCATTTTTAAGATATTAAAATGTACTGTTATATAACACATAATAAAGTAAAATCTGACACCAGTTTAAGCCACCCTATAGAAGTTCCAGCAAGCAGTCGAGTGCATCTGCAGCACTTCACTTTCAAAAAGCAATAGCTTTCAAACCACTAAGGACAGTAAATGTATTTATTGAGCTGTGTCGCAAGCTCCATTTGTGGGTGTTACATCTGAGGTACCATTGTGAAACCTTTCACCACCTGTGAGAGATGATCTCAAGCCATAACTCATATTCTGGAAGCTCATCAACTTCTAAAGCAGCGGAAAATCCAGCTCTGTCTTCTCTAACCCCAGCTTTAAAACCGCCTGTGTTTCACTGTTGATCAAGCTCAGTAAGAATGCCGAGAATGCAGATACCATTTCACAGTCAGTGAGGGTCTCCATGTTACTGTATCCCCACATTATAAGAACAGAGCTTACCACGGCATCTTATTGGAGAAATAAGCAGTCCGACAATGGCTGACACTTGGCTGAGTCAAGCAGAAAGAAACAGCAGCTCTACCGCTACTTTGTCAACGGTCTTCAGCTACTTCAATAAAAAGAAGAGTGAGTGAGGAGGCGTCGAGCTCTACCAGCACATTCATGCAAAAAGGTGTGTTAGGTCGCTCTGATGCTCTCCATGTTTTCTCTGCTGAACAGGAACAGCATAACCCTTAGAGAGGAATCCAGTTCCATTCATCAGCTCACGTTTCTATAATCAATGCAAAAACATCACGCAATCCCTATTGATCATCACAGGCCCATTGATGTGCAGCAATAGTGCCTCCACAGTGGCACAGATCACACAGCATCTGGTCTCTTTTTGTGACAAAAACAAATTACTAAATAAATGAAAATCCAATTAAGATTGATGCCAAGTCAAACACCTGTCAGTTTAATTCCTTAAAGAAGAATAAAATCACAATCAAACACAGTTTGCAGACTTCAGTAAGACACTGCACAAAATATGGGACAAAAAAGAACATAAAACATATCTGTACACCCCACAAGTCACAAGCATGACAAAAGGTATACTGCATATTGTACTTCATTATTGATTAGAATTCTAATATAATTTAAACTCTAAATATCTGATATTTATTCAAGCTGTCTGTCTCTGTTGGGATGTAAAAATATTTTTAAATATTTCAAGAATACTTTATTTAAAGTAAACAAAATTGTCAAAAAAACCTTTATTATGAGTCCAATCACTGCATAAAACACAACACATACTTTAGTAGTACAAATAGCTGATCCAGCATGGTTTAAGTCAAGAGACTTAAACTGCTTGACAGGGAATCACAAGAGGGGGTACTACTCATGACAGACTGCAATATTATCCTGGTATCTAACCTGTGTACTGTCTTTCATGTTGATAACTGCCTTCACCTGATAAATCACATTTCTGCATATTTTCCTTTGGCCTCCCAAGGCTTTTTCGACTGACACCAAACAGACTTTTGTCATGCAGTGTGAGCTATGAAAGCCCTGCTGCTGCTATCGTTGCTTCTTATCAGCTTAGTTATGAAAAAAAATCACGGCATGTGACAGTTGACTTGACAGGAAGGGATCTGATACAAATAAAGAATAGAGCTGCACTAGGCAAACACTCGATCACACATAGCATGACAAAGTTAGTGCAGTATGATGGGAGCAGGACTGTGCTGATTATCTAACAAGTTAATTTTTTGTTTTAATGATTTGAGATTTGCTATTTATGGCATCAGACATATCTGCATTAATTCACTCTGTGTGCATGTGTGTGAGTTTGTTTACATGTCCTGTCATTCTAGAGTAAATTAGCATGTCAAAAGAAGAAAACAGTGAGAAAGACTTAGGTTAATTTATCAAACTAAAGTAACTTTAAGTAGTCTGGTCACCTAAAGTGAAATTAATACTGTCTGGTTTGGAAAAAATATATAATAATACATCTATAAGTGTCATAAAATGATAATACCTTAACTTCGCTTTTCACACAGCAGAACTAAAACATAACACCAACTAATGTGTTTCAGTTTACACAGTGCTGAAGTTAAACTTACACATGCTGACCTTTAACGTGAAGCCTAATGATGATCTGACAACGTTGCTTTAATCAACTTTCTAATTGACATGTCAATTGTATACAAAATGTCATTGAAGTCTGGTGATGTAGTTTGGCCTGAGAGAGAGAGCAAAAAAAGCTCTTAAACAACCTAGCATCCTTAAATCACTTTCGCAAAGAATTAGCAAATAAATCTGCATTTAACAATTTCACCTCAGGATTTCTCTGTAAATAAACGGACAGCGCTAGGCCTTAAAAAGTCGCCATATTTAACCTTTTCATGCATACTGTAATGGTCAAATCGATAATTCAGTCACCATTCCCAGAGGACAAGGTGTACTGTAGCAGGTCCGCGTGCACTGTGCATGCCTCAATTAGACCTGAACCGCGTGCACGCTGATGTAATTTACAGCAGCTACAGGTGCGTCGAAGCTAAATTTAAATTAGCATAAAAATGTTTAAACTCTTCAAATAAAAAAAAAAACTACAATAAACTGGGAAAAACAAAACACTGTGTGTCGAATGTGTAACAGGAAGATAAACTTAGTTTGATGAATGTGTACCTTACTCGGGCAAGTCATGTCACATCCCCGGCTGAGCACAGCGCACAGTAGACGTGGTGTCTCCAGGTTGTAGTGGTGGTGGTGTGGCTCTGTGTGTCTGAGCGCGCCGTCTAACTGTCACACACAGCAGCCACACTATCAACTCCTCCTCCGGCGCGCGCCCGGTGGCTAAACACCTCCACCGGCGGCAGGACCCGGGTGGGTGAGCGGGGTCAAATGTAATTCAAGGAAACAAGTCTTACGCGGAAAAAAAAAAAAAAAGTTCGAGATGTAACCGTTCGGCCAGTTTGTCTTGTGACTTTAGCTCACACGTTTTTGGTATGTTAAAAAATGCCACTGAATTTTGAGCGTAGCCTACATATTTGTATTATTCGACCGTAAGCTATTAATTGATTTTACTGCCCCGTGAATTCCTACACCCCAGCCTGTAAGGAGACGCACTCATTCATTGTAGGCAGCGTGTCCTTCCTTGGCGCCCCTACAGCTGTTTAAAGTCTGTTGAGGTCTGTCAGAGGCTCTAATTTGGCTTATTTTGCCAGTCTGCTCATCACCCCCGAGGTTTGGTGGGTATTTCACCTGAGAAAACGGCAGGTGACAGTAGACGTGAAAAGGTTGAACACCACGGCTGTCGGCTGGTTTCCACTATTGATAAATAAATAACAAGACAATAGCAGTGTCGCGTGTGTTGCAGAGGTCACGGCGGCTGTATCACATAACCCAGGCATTCAAAAACCCCATTTGATTTGATTTTTAGGGACTGTAATTTAGTTTGGTTTGCAGTTTTCTGTGGATGAGATACTGTAAAAGCCAGCACGTGAAAGTAAACCATGATCAGTGCATGCGTTGTATAGTGAAATTACTTGTTGTACCCCCATAGTATCCCTCTGCATGACCCCTGGTGGTGCTTGGGCCCTATTTTGGGATCCACTGTCAGTGTTATGGCAAAACATCATGAATCCCAGAAACAATTTAAAAATACATGTTCCCAGAAGTACACCTCAACCTACAATTTCTGGAGGCTTTTTTCCATTTAAGAAATTGTATTAAAAAAGATTTGAAATTGTGCATATATTTTTTGTTTTATCCTGACTCATGAGAGGTTTTCCTCCACACATTTTACATTCTCCATCATTGACTGACTGCCTCAGCTGTGGACCAGAGCAATAAGCCAGCTGACAGCAGTAACCAACTCTATCATCTCCACTAGAGGGAGGGCTATCTCACAGCAAGGCCACCAACGAGCTGCAGCAGAGGTACCTTTATTTATTTATTTTCCCAGGGTGATAGTGTAATTCATAAACTGAATGAATGACAGTCAGGACAGTGCCAACAACCAGCCGCACAATGGAGACTCGACTGCATTTACTATTGAGCACAAAAACCTATCCATTACAAACGTGTAATTATTGTCCTTAATAGATTAATTCATGCTGAAAGATAGAAATGGGTTCCAGGCTATTGATGTAATCATTTCACTGAAGAAATTAAGCGCACATTAAAAGAATGATATTGTCACCATGAAAGTATCATTGATTCTTTTCGAATGCAATTAACTGTATTTGAAAATGGGACCTGCACATTGAGCTGCGCAAGGAGCACTGAGGATCACTTCATTTGTGAGAGATATAAAGACCAAATTATCCCATCAAAGAGAAAATCTATACATGTAATGGCACAGCGCTTCAGCACTAAGGAATGACAACAGCAGTCCTGTTCAGTTCCCTCTGTTAGGAGTATTAACTACCAGTGAGCAGCTCTCAGCAACCCACAGAAAGATAATCCAGACTGTGACTCATTCAATTTATGAATTCACATGTGTTGTTTTATTGGCTAACATAAACAATCCTCTCTTACAAGTAGGAGCCATGAGATGTATGGCCATAATATGTAATGTCATTGAGATATTTCCAGGTACCATCATTGCTAATAAATAGAAGAGTCATTTTATGGAGTTCAAAAATGTTTGTTTCAGCTGAAACGAGTCGATCAATCGATTAGTTGATCAACTGAAAATCAATTGGCAACTGCTTAAATAATTGATTAGTCATTTAAGCAGTTTTTAAGCAAAAATGTCAAACATTTGCTAGTTCCAGCTTCCCAAATGTGTGATTTGCTACTTTTCTTTGCTTTATATCATTCTAAACTGGATATATTTGGGTTTTGTACTGTTGGTCGGGCAGAACAAGCAGTTTGAAGACGTCACCTTGGGCTTCAGGAAATTGTGACTGACGTTTTTCAGTATTTTCTGACATTTTATTGACCCAAAAATGTGTTGATCAGCCAAGAAAAAAATTGGCAGATTAATCGATAATTAAAGTCATTGTTGCAGCTGCAGGCCTACTTCAAACTACTCTGAATCACTGCTGGTTTACGTACAGAAGAGTCACAAAAATTCACCTTGAGTACACTCACTTATCTCTGCCAATGCAATATGATCCACAAAAACATATTCATATATTTGAGTATTGAAATCAACTGATTGTCCCCATCAAATGTCATTTCTTTGGGTTTTCTTATAGTTTTCTGAATGTCACCATCAAATAAATTACAATAATGGACGACATCACAAAGAGAAAATGTATCTCACATTCTCTCTCGTCTGCTATTGTACTTTGATGGCTAAACTGGAATTCACTGGAATGGATCCATGAAACAAGTCAAGCTCAAGAACGTTTGAATTAGAAAGAATGAAAGTTTGCACACTAATTCACATTTTTTTCAACACGTACATACTGTAGGTATACATGTACCCAACTGGTATTTTTGTAATACCAGTTTTACGTGTGTCGTTTTGTTGACTTTCTGTAACTCTACGGTGAGTTTTGATGGATTCCAATAAAAGCAAGCTTGGGCAGCGGCTACTGGTCCACACAGCTCCCTAACCCAATTACAGTGTTGGTAAGCCAGTGAAAATAAATTGTGAAGCGTGAGAGAGGCAGAGAGGTAGGCAGAGAGAGAAAAACATATCAGACGCAACTACTGATATGATGTCCAAGCATCAGATGAATCAGGCATCAATCTCCAGTACTGGTCAAAAATGCTGCATAATTCAAACCCAAACATTTTTCTTTGCGTGATTCAAACCAAATCAGAGGGTCCAAAGCCTCTCTCCCTCCACCTGCTGTCAGCCACCCTCCATCCCACCCTCGCCTAAATTTCATTTAGAAGACATCTTTCTCCCTTTCCCCCTCGCTCCCTCTCATGCTCTCTACATCGCTGTCTCTTCTCTCTCTTTGAATTCAGTGCGCCGTAGCCTTTAGATTTACTTGCTTAACAAATATGGACAGGGGGCCTAAGTGGTTTTTGAAATCTTCGAATGGACTTTGGAGTGCCTGTGCTGTGCTGGGTGACAACAGTCTCTCTGTCTCTCCCTCTAACCCATATGTGTGTGTATGTGTGTGTGTGTGTGTGTGTGTGTGTGTGTGTGTGTGTGACTGTGTGTGCATGTCTGGTTGTCTTTCTGTTTATGTTTCTGTCTGTTTATGTTCACGTCTGTATGTGTGTGTGTATGTGTGTGTGTGTGTGTGTGTGTGCATGCACGTCCATGGCTTCCCCATGCTCTCCCAGACTCCCTGGCTGGGAGATGGCAGCGCTTGCTGGAGCGGCAGTCTGGAAATGAGATAAGGATGTCTGATTCATAGGATCTGACAGGAAATCTATACTCTGCAATGTTTATAATCCAGCCATTACTACACAGCCAAATGAAAGAACAATAATCCAATCACTTACTCCATATTTACCTGAGGCAGATTCTCGGCTTTAAAGGCAAAGTGCATTGCGCGGTGACGGAGGCTGTAAAACGACTGGTATGGGTGAGGGTGTGGAGGGTGAGAGAGAGGAGGACATCGAGGAGGGTGAGGATGGACTGTCCTCTGGGGAGATATGTGTTTACAGGAAACGGGATGGTTCACCTGTGTATGCTCAGCAGGGTTAAGGGCCCCTCATTACTCATCATTAAGATCTCATTGATTTATGAGTAATTTACAAAAAAGGGAGTAACTAGAGTTTATGAAACATGAGGTTAAAGGTTACAGAGAAGAGCTCTAAAACTTCCCTGAAAGAAAGGGGAGCAAAAAAAAATCCTCTGCCCACATGTACTGCATTAGCAAAAGGCTTCTACTATTACAAAGCTTATGGAGTTTAAAGGAGAGGTGTAATTTGGCTCCCTCACACTGATCCCATGTCATCTATAACAGAGAAGTCCATAGAGGTAGCGTCTCTCCATAAGCATAGAGGAATTCTCTGGTGGGGGTTCACTTATCATAGAGCCTTCTTGGACAGTATGAGCTGCTCTTCATTGTGTACGAGGGGGGAGGTTTATCTTATTTGGAAAAGTAAAGGGGGCCTGCCCTTATCTGTCAATAAACAGTAATTAGATTTTGTGGCCGATAGCGTCGATTGGTTTCTAATCTAGCTGTCGCTCTAGACGTGTGTAATTAAAATCCTGATTGATAAAGGGGCAGAAGCCCGCCCACGCCACCACTTTACCAGACCCTACCCCCGACCCCTTCAAAACACAAACAAGCGAGAGATATGAAAGAAGGCCTGGGGAGAAAACTGCACTACTTATTGATCAGCTCTATCTGCCTTCCTATCGATGCCCTTTTCCCACAATGGAGGGGCTAGTACAAAGGTTTCCCACGTAAAACTACGTAGCTAATCTTCATCCGGGAGATTTTATCCTCCCTAAAAAATAAAACTAAAACAGCCAACATTTTACTTAGGAAAACTAACATTTGAAAAACAGAAAAAATGTTTGTCAGGAAATTCCCTGACCCACCACTAATGAGAGAAAGCTTACTGTGATTGCAATGCAATCAAGGAAAAACACTCCTTAGGTGATACAGAGGTGAAAAAGGAACAGTGCATTTTATCTCTTTAACTAATAGGCCTGTGAACACAAGAATAAGGTCCAGACAAACACACCTACATACACGCCCATGCACACACACAGGTGAATGTCAAATGTGCATCACACATTAGACAAATAAGGTAGTACCTTCAAGTCAGAGCACTCCCACAGAGAGTAGCCAGGCTGAAAGATGTTCAAAAACACAGCCTCGAGACTTCACTGTCATCAGGGTCCATGCAGACAGACGAGCCAGGAAG
The DNA here is from genome assembly GCA_011952105.1 of Coreoperca whiteheadi. NCBI lineage: Eukaryota > Metazoa > Chordata > Actinopteri > Centrarchiformes > Sinipercidae > Coreoperca > Coreoperca whiteheadi. The sequence goes on along the minus strand of CM022480.1, from coordinate 16,735,870 downwards.
AAAGGCTACGTGCTGTCTAAGTTCTGGAGACAAAGGGACAATGAAGAAAGTGAAACAGTGAGAGAGGAGAGCGAAACAGAGAAAACGCATCAGGCAAAGAGGCATCCAGGTAAGTGAGCTTGCGCGTTTAGTTGCTCCAGCAAGTGAATATCTCATCATGACCCAAACCCCAGAAAGGAACCATGATGGCGTGAGAGACAGATAATCTGTCTTATAACGTCAGAATTTGCCTGGTTGTCTGCAGGATTTTTTAAAGCTCTAAACTGGGAGAGTGCAGACTGCAGGCCTGTGACCTTTCTTGTCTGACACTGGTCACCTGCTGCCACGTGTGAGGGCTGACCCACAGCAGTGAATGATGGCTGCATACTCTGCTTCACTCTGTGACACTTACACACTGGCAAATACGCACGCATGCACACACATCACACACATGCTGTACCCACTGTGGAGTGGATAAACCACCGCTCACTCAACAGCACACCAATTCTCCTAACACATCAAGAACATAATAAATCACAAATTAGAAGTGCGTGTATTTCGAGGGGGGGTGGACTTTCTAGAAAGCACTGATCCAGTGCTTAATTTGATTCTTAATGGAAGGCAAAATTTCCAAAGGAAAACTTTCATTGGACACAAAATGACTTTCCTTAGTTTTCACTTTCTTACACTGTGAGAGAGGTTGAGATTGATAAATGCTGGCAGTGCATTTCCAGCCCATGCATGGTGTTCCTCATTTAACTGATTTCTGTAATTTCCTCACTAAACAGTGACTAATAAATGGTTACCTAAACAAATGAGACATAGACCGTAAAAAATAGCTAAGAAAGCTTTTTAACCAAAAATCTGATTCATTGCTTGTCTTGCATCTCATTTTATAGAATAATGACTTGTGACTCATGCCTTAAAGAGTTCTGGCAGTATTAGGGATGTTATCTTCCAAAAATCACACAACGCATACATAATCAAATGATGTGACTGTATTAGTTGCTTCACATGCGCTATAATATATATTTAGGCTCTGTTTGGGAGTAACTGTTACAGTCTTATTAAGTGCATTGAAGGTGGGATTAGGATTCGTTAGACATTTCAATGGCTGTATTTCAGCATACATATCTGTGTTGCAAAATACTAATAAAATTGTTTCATTTAAGTTCACCTTACACAACGTTCAGTTTTGTTAAGAGTGTGTCAGAGGTGTGTTGATGTGTTGACTCTTTGGTGTTGGTTTTCATTGAAAAAAATAAAATTAAAATAGGAGCACCTTTTTGAAAAGGCAGTGGACACCTTAAATGCAAGCCAATACAATAACATTTTGAGGTCTTGCTGCATTGTCTTGCCTTGTAAAATGACGGTAATGTTGAATCCGTATCTCTCTGCGAGTCTTAGAAGTGATTGGACATTATAAGCTTTAGTATGACTCTACATTTAAAAAAAAAAAAGATGCATTCTGATTTTTTTTTTTATTAAGATACAAAATATATGTTGTGCTCATAATATCTTATAACTCATTTTAAGAAAATGTTTACCCTTGAAAAACTTAGAAGAAAAGCTTCTGGATATAAAAAACCTTGTCTTGTGTGAATAAATGTAATTGGAGATCAGATTCTCCTTTAGATTCTTCTTAAGGATGTCTTCTCTCCTGATAATAAGGCCAGCTCCCCCTGTGGTGCCACAACAGTGGAGTGACCTTGTCACCAGGGTGCCATGTGTCACAGTGGGGGAACCCAGAGGGAGAGGATGGGGTGAACAGATCATCTCCCTGCATGCCTGGTACTCGTGCCCTACCCTTCCTGCTCCCACCACAAGCCCAGCGCCAGAGAGGCCGGTGCAGGGAGAGGTGCAGCTCCAGGCTCTGGAGAACATGACTCCAATTAAGCTGTGGAGGCCTGGCTCACGCTCCACTGCCTCAGCCCAGTTGTCCTACGCAGGAAGACATACAGTCAACCCAGGGAAATTAAGTCTGTGAGCATAGTCAAGATAGTCACTGAGAGTTGGATTCTACTTTGTAAACAATTTGTACCAGATAAGGATTCACTGGGGTCCATCAAGAAACGCAGAATGAATCTGAGTATAAAATTCTTATTGTTGCAGTTTTGATAAAACGTTGTAAAACTATAGAAAAATTAAACCAAACGCAAAAATGATAGCTTGTTTCCTGTTTCGAGAGCCCTGCAGAAAAAACGTGGAGAGTTAAGCACACAGTAATAGATGAGAGCGATTGAGAGGCCTCATTTTCCCCTGTGATTAAAAATGTATGTTGCCACACGCAGCCTTTGGTGTGGAACTCTCCCGGAAAAGGAGCTGGTTAATATTCAGGCCCATGTCTGGCTAATGTCTTAAAGTGATAAATAGGAGGGGGTTGCTGCCGTTTGATTGTTCTTCACAGGCAGTCTGGGAGCAGCAGCACAGGGGGATTTAAGGTGGAGGAATCCTCTCAAAGCTCCTCATTCATTCACTCTCAGACGCCCCATCATTAATTGGGCCTGTCGACATGACTCCTCTGTACCCAGGGCCACTGGCAGCTACCATGGTGGATGAGCTTTTTAAGACAGTTCAAAAGAGTCCTTGCCTCATGAAAGGCATTCAAATTACATGAAATTGCATTCATGTTGAGCCTTGCAGGCATATTCATACAGTACACTGGCATAATGTCTTGTTTCGTGCCCTGCATATGTGTGTGACTATATAATCGTCCTCTTGGGAGCAAATCACACCATAAAGAGTATGCTGTACAAACTATTAATATGTAATGTTTATTTTTCAAACAACTGTATACATATATATAGGAACTACAGCACTGTACAGTATGGTGTCAAAGAAATACAATTCACATCACTGTATGTAAATATAGCAAACTTTTCTAATTAAAAGTAACTGACATTATGGAAGATAATATTTCCATAATAAACCAATTTTTTGGTATGCAGTATAATCACTGCATATAAAGACTAAATGTACAGTACAAGCAGCTGCGTGCAACAAAACTTCACAAGTTGGTTGAAACATTCAAATGTGGTCCAGATATGTATCTATATGTTAATCTTTACCCAGAGTGGGGGGAAAAAAAGACTTCTGATCAAGTATATAAATCTCTTACTCTTTCACACAGGCTTTGGAACTGAGATGCATAATAGAACATCTAAATGGGTAGCCGAACTACAATATGTATAGCACTTATCCCTTTGGCACAGTTTCCACTTTGCCAGTTAGTGTATCTCGCCGCTCTGTGTAAGTATAGCTATGCAGGACAAGGTCAGTCCAGCCTTCAAAACTTTGTGATTTCTACTGATGTGAAGTTGGAAGGTGATAGCAGAAGGTGGCCAGATTTGGTTCATGATGTCAACCATGTGATACTTTAGTATTTATAACCATTAGGGGCTGTATATATGTCATGAAGTACAGCAGGCTCTTTTTCAGGGTGGCCATTGGCCTACTTCACTTCCATCCTTGTCCGACTGTTTCTTCATGCCAGCCCATGACCGATAACCCCTACTTCAGGAGGAACAGTTCAACTCTTACTTTAAGGGAATCCTGGCTGCTGATCTTCATTCGTTTTTAAACTTAGCCTATTTAAAATGTTTGGGATTTAAAAGTAGTTTACTTGTGCACAGTTTGGCCCCAGAGTTGCTGTTGTGTAAAACATATCTAATGCAGAGATTTAGTTACTGAAGGAAGGCACTGATTGTCAGGCCTCACCAGCTCACTGGACCTGACCTTGTACAATTAGCCTATCAAATGTTTAGCAGAGAACACACCGCTGGGCTGGGATTGAATGCTCCCTGTTTGTTTCCAAAGAGACCTCACACATAACTTTCACTTAGGGCCACCAACGATTCTTGCTGTATCTCTATCAATCAAAACAACTCTTGCGTTGTCACTGTATGCGTTTTTTTCACACTACTGAAACTTGGCAGTCTCACTTTTTCTCACTCACTCTCACTCTTGACACATTTCACTCTCTCTTGCATTCACAGTCATCCCTTATCCTCCCATTACTGTTTCCCCTCCTCCTCTCCCTGTCGTGGAAGTGGTTTCTGTTATGGCAGTGGGAAGGCTACCCGCAGCGGGAGAGATCCTAATTAACAGCCTATTCATTTGTGTGGAGCGGAGGGCGCCTGCTTTCTGAGCACTTGTTTTATGGTGGCGCTAGGGAGCCCTGTCCAGGGATTTGGAGGGGGATAATTGCCTTTGCCGCAGGCTGCAGTAATCTGGTCGGCTAATTCATTATTTTAATAAGTTAGCTTCTCCTCGGGGGTGTGCTAGCTGCGCTGCGCCTCAAACCTTGGTGGTGCACCTCGTTATTGTGGCGCTCTTTTACACCGCCGCCCGCACGGGGTTAATAACTGTTATTAGCCTCTCTCCTCAGCCTGCAATTTCTCGTTTAACTGGGGCGATTCAAACGAAACCTTTGCGAGCGTCTAATAATCAACCTCTCTGGAACCAGGGGTAATCCCTATGAAGGGGTCCATATAGAGGAGAGGGGTAATGGATGCAATCGCCTGAGTGCCTTTGCCTCCGCTCCTTTCATTATGGCTCCTGATGTTGTTTTTGTTGTTGATGCTGCTGTTGTTTTTACTCAAATCCTACAAAATAATTTGAGGGATGAAATATTTGACTTGAGCAAGGGAAATGGATCAGAGTTATACATACAAATAAGACGATCATTAGGTTTGCGTAACTAATGGCTTCATTTAGGCCATAATCTTCCATCTCTGTAATAAGCAGTCAGTGGGATGTGTGCATGCGTCTGTGTAGAAGCAGGTTTAATGATTCCATTGCACTCAGACATTTCGTGCATTGGCTGATTAAAAACCATGTCATTTCAACAGGAAGGGAATAAGGAAAGGGCTTTGTGAATAGAAGTATTTGAAAAAATCCAATATTGGAGATGGTGACGGCTAGATGTTTTCAAGGAGCCTGTAGTTAAAATCCAATTATGAATACAGCACAAAGTGGTTAAATGGTTTTGAATGTGCCTATTGGATACATTATTTCACTATGTGACTAAAAGAGATATCCTAATTCACTTTTGAGAGAAAATACGATGTAGACAAGGCAATCCTATTATGTGCCCCTAGATATCCCTGCTTTGCATCGGCAAATGACAAAGTCCATCACTGTGGCGAAGGAAGAGAAAACATTCAGACTGTCTTTAGCAGTGAAGTTATACACAGATAAATTCAAAAGGTTCTGGCTGGTGGAGGCCATTTGAACTTCAAAAACTGCATTTTTAGCAATTTGATGCATCTTCATTCAGAGACAGAGCAAATTACAAATGCATGTATGCTTTCACCACTAACTGTATCTTAATAACAATCCATCTTGAGTGTTTGGTATCCTCTGTACGCTCAGGAGAGTGTACATGCCTTAGTCCACATGCTCTGTGTGGCTTATGTTCCATCCTGTAGACTGGCTTGTTTAGCTGTCATCATGCTGTGACCTGCCAGCCACTGTGAAATGAGCTCCTGGATATTAAAGAGGCTATCTCTTCATCTATACTTAACCATAGTGGAGTGACACATCACATGGCCCTGGGCCCTGTAAAAGAGAGGGGCAATAACATCTAGGGTGGAAAATGTTCAAATATTCTGGGGTCAGTCATATGACTGAAAGAACAACATTTCCACTAAAATGCTTTCTCATCAACCCGACAACAAGCTATTAAAGCACCTGAAGTATTGCACAATGTTTATCCAAGAATGTGACAGTCTGCAAATGGCTCTGTGTAATAATTTAGCACTTTTATTTGCATCTAAAAGTTAAACCTTCTCTTAGCCACGGCCCCTTCTGCACACACTACTGGTTTTGCTCCATAAAGTACGCACATGATAGTAAATGACCTGGTTCACTATTAACTATTATCCACTTAATGTCCTTCCTGGCTTGCCACATGTGGAGCTTTGTCTGAGCGCTGGCCTCTGGGGCTGCCTGGGGCTCGTTCAGGGCCATGGCTTTTCAAAGCCCACACTGCCATCTGCTAGACCAGCGGCCCTGCTCCCCTTCCCTGGCTGATGTGGCTGCAGCTGGGACAGCAGAGGCCTTTCCCACACACAGGTGTTTACCGCAACTTCATGCATATGGATAGAGATTGCTATAGACCTCTGATAACGTGTGGAAGCTGACACACGACTAATAAATGCTCTGCTATGTGGAGAGTTTACTAATGCTATTTGTACATAGGGAGGAGTTTGCTTATTGATTTTCTTCCTATGGATGTAATAATAATAACACATTTAATTGTATAGCACATTTCTAAAAACAATGTTTACAAGGTGCTTTACATACAGTAAAACCCAAAACACTAGCAATACAGAACAAAAATAAAGGTAATATATAAGGTAAACAGCTAAAAATACACCAACAAACAGAGATACTACTAAAAACAGATCCAAACTATACATACAAGTTCACATAAAAGCCAGTTTATATAGTGAGTTTTTAGAAGGGATTTAAAAGATGAAACTGATTTTGCTAGCCTTATTTCCCCAGGCAGGCCATTCCAAAGCACAGGCACTCCAATAGAGAAAGCGGAGTCATCTTTAGTTTTGAGTCTGGACTGCGGAACAGCCAAAAGTGCCTTGCCCAAGGATCTCAGGCTGCGTTCCAGCTCATAGAGCGTTAAAAGGTCAGCAATATAACTGGGGGCTAGACCTTTCTGTGCTCTAAAAGTAATCAGTAGGATCTTAAAATCAATTCTAAACTTTACTGGTAGCCAATGTAAATGTGCTAATATGGTCTCTACGTTTTGCCAGTTGAAATTCATGCTGCAGCATTCTGAACAAGCTGGAGACGGGAGATAGTTTTTGAATAAGGCAGGTATACTGAGAGTTGCAATAGTCTAGACGAGATGAAATAAAAGCAAAAATTACTCCCTCTACCCTAATTTAGCATTAGATGAAAATGACAGGATTTTTGATACATTTCTGAGATGAAGGAAGCAGGTCTGCACATAACTCTTTACCTCCACCCAAAGTCAGGTCACTGTCAAAAATTACTCCTAAGATTCTGGCCACAGACTTTATATTAGATGATAAGTTGATCTTGTAAGACAATATTTCTTGTGTTGTGCTGGCCGAATAAGAGTATTTCAGGTTTACTTTCATTCAACTGAAGAAATTTATTTAACATCCGACATTCAATGTCCTTGAGATAGTTTCTGAGGGTATTGAAGCAGTTAGGATCATTATATCTTAAGGGTAAATATCATATGTGTTGTCAGCATTATCCTGTATCTGCTGTGAGGTGTTCGTTTGCTACTTTGACAAGGGCTGTTTCTGTGTGTAATGCTCTAAAACTTGACTGGAATTTGTCAAAAATATGACTCAGGTAAGATAATAATTGGGTAAAAATATTATTTTTTAAACTTTTGATAAAATTAGCCCAATCGGATTAATCAATGCTGGACTTTTTAAGAGGAGGCTGGACTTTAGACAGGAAAATCCATGTGGCCAGAGAACTGTTGAAAATAGACAGAATACTAGAACCTACTGTGTCAAAGATGTTTTGAGAAATATTGTTGGAACAACATCAGAGCAGCAAGTAGAAGACCTCATATGACAATATCCTTTAAAAGCAATGGTTAAAAACTATTTAAACCAGCTGAATTTCCCAGCAAAACAGAGGAGTTCATGTCAGTTGGTGAAATCTGGCATGTTATATTATTGAGCCTCTGAAGAAAAATAGACTTCCTCACATTCATCTCTTTGGAGGATTCAAGGCTGTGAATGGGTAAAGAACAGAACGTTGGGACAGTTATTTGATATAACATCTGACAAAAAAGCTGCTCTTGCGTCCTTAACCAATTTCTGATATATAAGTATTGCATTTCTCAAGCTTTCATGGAAGATTTGTAATTTATTGGCCTTCCATTTACTATCTATGTCTTTGAGATATAAATGAGATATATCTCATTTGGCAGTTTTCTGTGTGAGGCAGTATTGATCATTGATATCAGCTGATGTTTTTGAAGAACTGCTGGAGTGGCATAGCTCTGCCCAGCAGTCCTGTCCGCCTTAAAGCCGCTCAATTTAGCATGACTGGCTTCTAATGAGTGGTCCCTCCTCTCATCACACAATCCTGAGTCCCTCTCTCCCGCATTCATCAATTCTCATTAGGGAAAATCATCATGTGGAATACCAACTTTTGGCCAATATTCATCACTGTCAGCCCTCATCCACAGCAGTGCAATGACAGATGCAGGATCTGGGAGTGCCTGAGTAGCACTGACTTAGCTCTTTTATTCCCTAATCTCACCCTCTGTGCTCGTGGAGCCCAAGCAACTCTCTGCAGTGCACACTCCCTGACAGCAATTACTTTATGCAAAAAGAGTGGAGGAGTTCAGTGAGTGGCGTGAGTGAGAATAAGCCTCCTCTGAACTCTGGCTGTTGGCAGGCTACAGCATTCCAATAGGACCGGCTCGCTTCCCATGGGCACTAAAGGGCAGCGAGGAGGGAGGGGAGATGGCAGAGGACAACTTTGTAGCACTGTGACGGGGATCTTGTTGTGACACCGCCCATCCAGTCATCACTCATATACCGCTGGTGTAAGATTATCACATAATTACATAGATTCAATGTTATTGTGCTGAATGGTGATCCCCCGAAAAACAAATCAAACTTTAGCATTATTTAGCTTTGTGAGCATATTGCAAATATTGATTAAAAGAATAGTAGGACATTTTGGGAAATAAGCTTATTTGCTTTCTTGCCTTAAGTCACGTCTGTACGGTAAATATAAAGCTACCACCAGCAGCCAGCTAGCTTAGCTTAGCACAAAGACTGGGGGAAACAGCTAACCTGGCTCTGTCCAAGGTAACAAAATCTGGCTACCAACACCTCTGAAAACACGAAATGTTGTAGTTTTATGGGGCTTCATATGCCAGACTATTTCTTGATTGTGAGGGCTGAGTTTGCAAGGCAACCAGCCAACTTTGGACAGAGCCTGTCCGTTTCCAGTCATTATGTTAGGCTAAGCTAAATTGCTGCTGGCTTTAGATTTCATATTTACTGTACAGACATGAGAGTGGTTTTGATATTCGCCCCTTTAACTCTTAGCAAGAAAGCAAATAAGCATATTTCCCCAAATGGTGAGCTATTCCTTTAAATCAAGCCTACATCTTCCTTCCACCCATCTACCCTTTAGGAGCTTATCTACGTCACAGACAGATTGCCTTCGCCAGCAATGTGTTCCCCCTTCCGTAAAATTTAGCTTGTGCGTGTCATTCTTATAACGGCAGCAGGATCAATACATTCATTCCCATTTTAGCTGCTCTGCCCCTTTGCCCACCCACGCCCGAGAATAGGACAGCTTGCAAAACCCAGCCGCCATGTCAGCTAATTACAGCCCTATTGCTTCAGTCATTCGTGCCCCATCGTTGGCCCACACCGGCTGCCTGCCCAGCACAGCTAGAGATTTTACCCAGAGGTCAGTGGGCTGGCCAGCCTGTCTCAGTCCAAACTACCCTCCTGCCAGGTGGATCAGAGGGAGGCTAGCGGTTTGCTTCACCGCTGAGAAAATGAGATCACACTGCCACAATAGGGGGGCTGCCTTTGGAAGACCTTCATTCCAGGCTACAAGATAATAGCAGAAAACCATTTGCATCAACCAAGGGGACATTATAATAATCAGACACCGTGATAAATTCCCTTAATGCTTGGCACTAACAGGTGTTAACTGACTCTCAATTATTGTCATTTACCAGCAGCTACAGAGCTAGAGAAGGCTGTGTTTTGTTATGAAAATGTAAAATATTGGACTCTCCCAGCTGCTCCAGAGATAGGCCTACCATCTTTGAATTCAGATACAAATACTGAATTATTATCACAAACGCAAAACAAAAAATAACAGAATTACCTTACAATACAATACAGAGGCCTTGTAGTAAATACTAATTGAATTAAATACATTTAGCATTTTCTTGTGGGATTCAGTGAGGCTGCATATTGGCGAGATGTTAAGCCAATATTGTTATGCATATTTCAGTCAATATGTTTCACCATTGTGCCTCACAACATTGTATAATTTTGCCATGTTTGTGACTGCTGCATCAGTAAATTAGTGCAACAATATGCAGCCTCTGTGTACCTGTGTAAGATGCCTTTTGTTACCTTAAAATTTTCCTTGTATAAACTGTCTTAGCCATGTTTAGATAGATCTATAGATAGACACACACACAGTAGTGGATGAAGACTGCAGTGCAACATATGATGGCCAGAGGCGGTGTCTCAGTGGTTGAGGCATGAGTCCCTTCCCTCTGGGCTGCCAGTGAAAACAAAAACAAACAGCATTCCTCCTCTGCAGAGAAGCATTCCCATAAACTCTTTCATCATTCTCGTTCACAATAATAAAACAGGTTGATTTAACACGGACATTGTGTACAGTAATACCATGGTTATCAAACTGTGGTATGTTGAAATATTGCAGAGGCTTAAGTACGAACAAATGGTGGTAATTAATGTGGGAACAACAAATAAACAAAAACACGCGATGCTGATCATGTAAACATGACCAAATCAAAACTAAAATATGAAGAAGCTTACCTTGCTTTCGGGTTCACTGCAAGTATGAGCCTTTGTGTCTTAAAAAGGAGATAAGAAACATAATGATTCAATATCAATCTCATGTTTGTACAGCCAATATGAAGCTACAGCCAGCATATTTCCCAAACTGCTGAACTATTCTTTTAAATTCTGAGCTGATCTGATAACCCTTTGGTTTCTTATTGAGGTGAGCGAGGGAACATCTTGAAAGGGTTGTTTCCACCATCAGTCTTAACCAGTGTTGGGGTAACACACTACAAAGTAAGGCGTTAGAGTAGGATAACATTACTCAGATTCCTTTTTTGTTGTAACAGGTAACTTAATGCATTTGCTTTGCAATTAAGGTGATCACTTTTTTAGCTATGTTTTCAAATAAGCAATCCATTACTGTTAAAATGTTACCGTATTTCCCTGTTCCTTTTGTTGCCACAAAAAAAGCATTTCAGCCCCGTTTCGCACTGTGTCTGTTTCTTTCCTACTTCTTGGAGGGTACCTGTGTACTAGTGGAATGTTTCCAATCCTAAGGTTGTCTCAGTGCTCAGCTCAGCTAGCAAGACGGCAGAGAGGACAGCCTTTACGTCTTGGACGTAAGGTACTAAGCATTGACATAGTTAACTGGTTGCATGTTGAAACATGATGTATTATAAGCTATAAGAGCCTGTGTTTTATTGTTTTCATAGAGGCAGCTGTGCCTAATATACCTCGGCCTAGTTCACTGTCAGATCATTACCAGCCAAAAGGCTGCACAGGTGCCACCTGTCAGGTACCCTCAGTTTCTATTTACTTTCATGTACTTCAAATAATTCACGTTTTTTCATTGCAGTTGAACTGCAAAAAAATTACATGTTGTAGGAACTTGTTAGGGTATATGCATTGAGCCCTAGTACCCTCATGATATATGTTTACTTGTAATCAAACATAATCAAGCTGTGACTCTCATTCCTGTTATACGCCTGCAGAGTTACAGATTGTGGGCCGTAGACAATGCAATGATAGTAGAGTGAATACATTCAAAGGTAGACGTAGCTTACATTAGGCTACACACCCTCTGGACCATATAACAAACGTGCAAGGAATTGCAAAGGGGTTTTCATTTTGGTAACGCAAAAGTACTCTTAACGAGTTACTTTTCTCAGTAAATAACATAACGACTTTTTAATGGCAGTAATCTTGTATTGTAACAAGTACCCAACACTGGTTATAAGAGCCCATGGTTATGTCCAATAAATCTGGTACACCACATACATGGAAATGCAGATAGGTGCACTGTAAATACATATACACATCATTTGACACATTGTAATGGTTTTTCACAATTTCATATGCATCTCAGAGAAACCACTGTCAGGACACACTTACACTTGAGTCCTTCATCTCTCAGCAATATAGTGCACCTGAACATTTTCTAGGTGTGATAGATGGATGGCAGAATATCCCAGAGGGACCAGAGATTAAACAGGAAGTGGAGAGAGTCACTGAGCAGCCAGGGGCTGGCTGACCCCTCCTTCTCAGCCGCTCAGTGATCTGCTGCTACAGAGACTTGAAGAGAGGAGTTAAAGAATGAAAGGGAGCCATAGATTGTCAATAAAGTCAATATGGCATTGTGTTACACCTGCCCTTTGACCTAAGCAGGGTTACTAGCTCTGATAACCTTATTGGGTTAGGACTATTGGAAGAAACAGTCATAATGTATCTGTATTCGACAACTGGATGTTATGTGCTTATCAGGGTTTGTTTGTTTTTTCCTTCGACAATGTTCTGATTAGTGTGATTGAGAATTATTAACTAGCTCACCACTGAACCATATCACATAATGATCATCTGAAACTGTAATTTCTGTTAAGAGACTTGTTTCCACACAGTGGGATTTATAAATCACAAAATGTAGATTTTGTTTTCTTATACTTGATTTTTGTTTTATTTTTTAACACATTTCATGTAATGTCTCATTTATATGAAATTCTCACAAATGCAAATTATTCAAAAATGATCTTGCCATCTATCAAAGCATTATCTCTTCATACCTAATTAGAATTCTAGTCACAGTCAATGAAAAGCTTGTTTGAACATATACCATATCACCACTGCTTCTGTACAGTAATGCCACTGAGCTGAAATCTGTCTTAGACCTGCTACTTTAATTCACCTCCAGCATTCCATGTTTAATTTTTAGCCTTGGCTGCCCACAGGGACTTTAACCCTTTCTGCTGTCTCATTTTAATCGGATGCTTTTTTGTTAAATGTTTAACTTAAATTGGGAGCCTCATAAATATTCCAAATCACTCGTCCTGTGTTTGATGAGGAAATGAGCCTCGTACCCGCCGTGATTCCCTAGGCAGGCAGGCAGGGAGGAGGAAAAAAAACCCTACAACTTAACTCTTGGAACCAGACCTGTATGCCGCTCTGACAGCCTACATTAGCAAGCAGCAAATTGTTTTAACAATGTGAGGGCCGCCTTTGTGTCGAGATAATGATGATATCTCTTTTCTGTGGTGCTACATGTTACTGAGGTAATCATAAAGGTCTCGACTGTCATCACTGCCTGAGAGCACCTTTTATGGTCTAAAGGGACAACAGCTTGTGCTGAATATGAATCTCACTGCTCTATCATAGACTTTACATTTAGCATGATGATCTCAGGCAACTTTTGATATCTGCTGAAGTGAATTTTATTAATATAATTTTCTAAGACTAACACTAGTGACAGTAGTGCAGAGACACAGTTAATATCGTAGCTCCCTAGCAAAGGTCAAGCAGGTCTGACCTTTGAGTTAGCCAGATAGGCCAAGTTTCAGAGTTTCTCTCTTCTTCTGTCGGTCTTTCCCTCCCGTGGCTCTGTGGTCATTAATCTTCCACACAGGTGCTGAGGATTCCTGACCCTCTGCTCCACTTCCTCCATTAGAACCATGACAGCTCCACTGTAAGGTTCATATACCCAACCATATTTCCATCCCTCTTCTCCCCACACCACTTCATCTGGTGTAGGAACTAAAATCCATTGCGGCCCCTTTACTCCTCAAAAGGTTTAATTACACTTGTTTCAGTGCAGCTTCATTATTCGGTCACAGCATTAAGCGATTTGGATAAAGAAAAATAGTATTGTTTTCCCACACTGTTGGATTGCACTGTGGTCTAAATGTTATAGTTTAACAGCAATGTAAATACAAGCAATTGAAATATAATTATGCAAAAAAGGATAAAAACAATGCAGACATACTGTACTTGATAGAATTTTGCCACTGTATATTTAACTAACTATAAAAGATATATAAACCATACTCAGGCCTAATACAGTGATGTTCTACCTTTAGAATAAGATTTAAAAAATGTGATGATAGTTATAACCATTGCCATTTTTTCTGTTACATTCATTTGGCAGATGCTTAAAAAATTGCAAGTGCATCCAAGTATTCAGGTATTTTACTTCTGTAAAAGTAGAAATGTAAAAATTCTACACTACACTAAAAGTTCTGCATTCAAAATTAATCAAAAGTACCAAAGTACTATCAGCAATATGTACTGAAAGTATCAAAGTAAAAGTACTCATTAAGCAGCAGAGTGGCCCCTGTCAGTTATATTTTAATGTATTATTATTGGGTTATTATTACTGATGCATGAATGTATAAGAAGCATTTTAATGTTATGGCTGGTTGAGGTAGAGCTAATGTGAACTATTTTACATACAATTTACTTTAATCTCCATAACATTGCATTGTATTGTATTAGATTGTCGGGTGTATATATAAAATCTTTATCTGCACATTAATCAGTTACTAAAGCTGTCAAACAAATGTAGTGGAGTGGAATTATGAAGAAGCAGGACATGGAAATAGTCAATTAAAGTACAAGTGTGGCTTGGTGGCAGAACAGTTGCCTGACAATTGGAAGGTTAGTGGTTCGATCCCCCAGCCATGCGTCGAAGTATCCTTGAGCAAGATACTGAACCCCAAAGATGTTGCCGAAGCTGCGCTTTCGGTTTGTGAATGTTCTCATATGTAAGTCGCTTTGGATAAAAGCGTCTGCTAAATGACTCCAGATTGAACTTAAGCACAGTACAGTGTACGCATCCTTCCCAAACAAACAACTTTCTCAGTATAAAAGGCTACTCGCAGATCAAAGACCACTTGAGGAAATACATTTCATACTGCCTTGATACACAGTACCAGCTGCACTGTACTGTACAAGTGTAATGATAATGTGACAAGACCATGACAGGATTTCTCAACACGAGAACAACAAGCCAGCTCTCTTTGGAGGCTCTTGTTATCATAAGCGTGTCTTTGGATAAGTCCCAGGCAGAGCTGTGAATCTGTGCCATGTTCTGAGGTCGTGACCCCCCTCCACTGTAGCTGCCTGCTGCACAAAGTTTCAGGCTACATCCACACTACTACATTTTCGTTTTAAGATGCTAGGTTTTGCTACATTTGCATCAAGCTCCCACACTACCCCGGTGTTTTCGAGCCAAACACAGTTTGAAATCTGCAGTCTGGATGGCCAGAAACGGAAGCTTTTGGAAACAATAACGCGGCCTCCCAAGTTCGCTTCTTGATTGGGTCGTATCAGTCACTAAGTGTCCTTCCCTGATTCATCATGCCCCCATTAAGTGTTGAGTATCTTTGGCATGGCTAATTCAACATGGATAATGAATTATAGACGTTGCTGAAATTGTTGCCTTTGCTAGCAGCTGTTGTGTGTTAAATTCTGCATTTTATGCAAACACACACATATGCAGACATTTACACACTCTCACATCACACAGAGGCACTAACACATGCATGCAGTTGTTTGACATATGCCACATCTCTGTGCATCCACTCACAGGCCACCATACGCCCAGGCCCAAGGCAAAGGAAAACACAAATGTCAGTCAGGATGGGGAAAGGTTACAGGGAAGTTAAGAGCTCAATACTGTTAATTTGCTCCCCGGGGTCTAAGGAGTCAACCACCAGAGTGATCTGGCTCCGTTAACTCATGAGATATATCCAAAATACCAACTCCTCAGGCAGCCTGAAGCCATCTATGATAAAGAAATTTCACAAAGAGCATCTTCATGACATGGATAGTCAGACTGTGGAGGGATTAATGAATTACCTACAACCTTTTCCTTTGTGATTACTCAACAAATCCCTGCATCTGCTTGAATATGAAAATAGTTAAGTATTAAAATTTAAAATATATGTTATTTCCACATATTCTGGTTCTGACTGATGCGTTCAACTTTTTTCTTTTCTTCACTGTGGTAAATATGTCAGTCTTGAGTTTGTCGCACTAAACTGAATCTTGCTGGCATGACAGAACTGTGTTTGTTTAGTTCACTTCAGTTCAGATGTTTATTGTCCCACAAGGGGCAATTCTTTTTGCAGCATTCAGCGTAAAACACGAACATAAAACATGAAACACAGTAAAAACACACCAAGACAACTGAAGACATTGAAAAGTGCTGTAATATGGATGCAATTCAGAAAAAAATATAAAGGGTGTATAATAAAAGCAACAAAAGCTGCACCATGAAGAATAAAGATAAGGAAAAAAATGCTAAACTGTGCTGGAACCAAGAGGTAGTTCATAATTTATTAGAATTAACGGCACCTTTTGCACATGGAATAAATGAAAACTTCAACCTGTTGCAGCTAATTTTGGAAACCTCTGTCTGCTATAAATTTCAGAGAGACGGCTGCTGCTTACCAATGATTTTACTAGCTGCATTGACAATGTTTTCCAGTTGATTCCTGTTTCATACATTCAGATGTCCATACCGACAAAACAGTGAGAAGGTAAGGAGTGATTCTAGGATGGATCTGTAAAATAGTACCATACGGTGTTGGTCGACATTAAAACATGTAACCTCCACAGAAAATACAGCCTTTGTTGACCCTTCTTGCATTGTGCCTCAGTGTTCGCATATTAATCACATTTTTGACGACATCGTCTAGTCTGTATTATTCCATAGTTATAACACTACATCCTTTAAATGACCAAACTTAAGAGAAATCCACAGTGTAATGTCATGAAATACTACACAGACTTCCATAAAGAAGACTGGATATAATGACAAAAATTGTAGCTTTTATGGACATATGTTTATAGTATAGCTTGTCTACAAAATATACTACAATTATAAATGTTTTGACAATGTACCACACAAAGGTTTAAAGGATTCATTGTGTAAAACAGTCATATGAATACTTCAAGTCCATGCTGAGTGTCCTTTTGAGGGTGGATGTGGTGTGAACGTGGTGTGTGAGGTGTGTGTATATTCCTGGTGGTCCCATCCAGACGGTGTGTCTGACTTTCAACACGTCTCTCCTCCCCATCTCACTGAGGTCACCTCGTTGGTATCGCAAGCGCAGCAGTCACATTGTGCTTCAATGTAGACAGATTGCTTATAATAACCGTTAGAGACCTTTCATTTTTCCCTGTCAGCAATTTGCAGGATAATTTTGGCACCCTTTAAGGATTCAACTCCCCTAATAAGAGGATAAAAATAAACAAGCTAGTTGTTGAAGCACTATATTGGGATGGCATAATCCCATTTACAAGTCTGAACGCACTCTGGCCAATAAAATCAAACCCCAGCAACATTGTTATACTGTATGTGGCAATTTTCACCATTTCTAAAACAAGAAATGACTGAGTACCAGGCTTTTAGACTGCCAGGATTTACTAAATGGATGAAACGTCACTCTCCAAATTTCATTACTAATGACCTACAGCGAAAAATGCTCAGTCAATTGATGTACCATAGCAAATATTAGGTACATTTATTTTTGGTTCAGCTATTGACCACTTTGGCAACAGATTACATTATAAGTCTATTTTAATTTACGATATAGCTGTTTAAAACAAGTTTCAAATTCTGCAGAAGTGGAGCATATTGATTCCAGCAGAGGGGTGCAGACGTGCTGGAGCTTTACCGTCAGCCCTGTCCATCCGTTGTGTCACATCTGATCTGACAACAGCCTAACAACCACATCACATACAGTCTGCCAGTACACCTCATTTGTTCTGTTCTTTTGATTTTCATTAAAACTAGAGTGAAAATGTGGTTTGGCTATGACAAGTAGACACTCAAAGACATTAAGCAGAGCTAAGAGATTAGGTAAATGAATCAGGTGTTGAAAGTTTGAGAAGAGAATGGTACAAAAAGGTGATGTATGAAAACAGAATACAAAGTATTGTAGGGTGAGATAGAAAGAGTCGGGTGAATTAATCAACAGAGGCTGAAGGACAGAGGTTGAAGGAGTAAACTAATGTCGGTTCTGCCTTGAGTGAGGTGGACATTTAAAAACATAGCCAGAGATCAATACACACAAGGCTATCTCTGTTGATAAGATCTATCCATTACTGTCTTCAAAGTTGAACACATTTAATTCTGCTTTCTGATTAAAATAATTCATTGCTTGGTAAAACATATCTACATCCTTTTGCAAAGAAAATGGTGTAACGGACAAATATTGCGACAACTCTTCTTTGTGAGTATGAATTACACAGTATTAGCAACAGAATATATAAGCTACTGTATGTGTTAATAGTGTGTGAAGATAACCTATAAAATGTTGAGGCAAAAATGGGGTTCATCCGGGGGCACCCACACTGGCAAACAAAATAAAATGGAAACGTGTGACATTAATTCCGGGCCTCTATTTATCCCATTTCCTATACTGTCTTTATGTATCTAATATTTCTAATTTACCACCGTCCAGGAAAAGTGACACAAGAAGCCATAAATTCCCTTCTAATTCCAAATAATTCCGATTACATGGACGAGCAGTTTTCAATCAGAAAGATAATCTGGATGATAGATGGTGGGATAATTGGCTGTCTCTGCCACGTAAATATTGTGTCGTTCTATTAATCTTGCCGAATGAAGTGTCAAGCTGTCACTCATTCGTCAAACTGAATTAGGAAATATAACGAACAAATAAATGCATGCGGGTGGCAGTGGCTGTGTGTGATTTTGTGTATGTGAGTGTGTGCGAGAGAAAGAGAGCGAGAGAGAGAGATAAGATGAGATGAGAGCAGGCGACTGCAGTGGCCCTGACTCAAAGTAAGAAACGGGAATGGGAGACCTAGACTGTGGTGGTCGTCTGTGCTTTAGTGTGTTTGTGTTTAAAAGTAATGAAAGACAGAGAGAGAAAAAAAGAGAGTAAATCCGAAATGTGATGTATATATCGGCAAAGGATAGAGGAAGGGCAGTACTCTCAGTTCTACCTCCCCTTCAGCAGGTATAAAATCATCTGGAGTATTACACACCGTAAAACATTACTGTGTAACAATACACTGCGCTTAATCTTGCCAAAGGCATTTTTATCAGGATGGATACCCTCACAGTTACATTGTCTTTTCTGTCCCAGGGTCCATATCTATCACATGTCAAATGCAGCTTCCGTCACTGAATATTTTAACTATCAGGTGAATAGCTCAGATTGTTTTTAGCCTCAGAGGAAGAAAGGGCATTTGTTCAAATAAACTCACAAGGATATTCACAATATATTCTGGTAATGCGTAATAAAAGTTTACTTGATATTTGAAAGCAGAATGTAAGTGAAAGCCAGTTGGGAATTTGTTACATTTCATAATTAATATATGAGAGATCAGTCAAGAGGTGATACATTTCTTATCTACTCTTTAACCTGTAAGACAGGAAGAAAAAAAAAATCAAGTAGTGACATCCTCTTAATTTAATTTATAAAGATCATAATTAACGACCTGCAGGCTGCAGGAGACCCCATTTCAGACTGGAGACAGAAAGGGTCTCAGTCATAAGAATAAAAATGAAGTTTTCATTGAATTCTGAATTAAATCTCAAATATCAGTAATTTCACAGAAAAGGTCAGCTCTAATGGAGTGCCTCCCTGCTTTTTAATATCTCATATTTCTCTTGAAGAAGTCTCTCTGACGTGACGTGGGCCGCTAATTGTGGCCGGTTAATTAATGAAACCATCAGGTGTTTGCAAAGGCAAACAAAGAGCCGGGCTCTCCTAAATCATCAGTGCCCTTCGACATGGTTATTATCCGGCGTCAGGTGAACCCTAGCCTTGACGCATGACAGATTAGATCTTCTCAGAGGATGGGCCGTCCATTTATCTGCCTGATAAACTCAGAGCCTCTCTCCATTTTCAATCATCAGAAAGGAAATGAGATTAACAATCTAATGATGCCAGCACCCCCCCACCCACCACCATCACACACACACACACACACACACACACTCGTGTGCACACAAACAGTACTCATGAGCACATGTCCATTTATCGTAGCTTTGATTATGAGCACAGAAAAAGGCTTCTTCAGTGATATATGATCAAATTATTATTTATCAGAAAACAAGGAGCGTTTTTATTTGATGCGAGAATCCCATTCTCTCAGTTTCAATTCTTCCTGCTCTGCTGTGTCCCTGTTAAATCACACAGTGCGGCTTGGGTTCACATTGTTCTACAGAGGGTCCGGGCCTGTCATTTCACAGCTCCAATACCTCAGACCTAAATTTACAGTGCAGGGCTTGTGTGCCCCGCTGTACTCCCCTTGTGGGTCAGCCCCTCCCCTTCTGTCCCTGACACGCATAGCAAGCACCCTGGCCCTCGTAAAGCTGACATCTTCACTAAACAATGCTAACAAGGCCGTAGTGATTTGTATATGCACAGCCCCGTGGCACATGGCGTTGGGGCGGCATGGAAGAAAGTGCGGGGAGATCACGGGTGGGACCAACTCGTGTGGCGAGGGCAGCTAATCAAAGCACTGCTGCATGCAAAAGTTCCAGTGTACACAGACAAATATATATGCACTAACAAAAAACACATATCTGAGGGTTCACGTGGTGTAAGGTGACAGAGGAGGCAACCCCAGGGTCCAGTGAGCAGGCTGTTGAACATTTCAGCTCTGTGATTTCTCGGAGCGGGAGGATTTATAGACTTCAGGCTGAATGGCTGGTGCAGGTGCAGAGCAAAGACAACTGCTCTGCTCTGCCGATGCAATATATTACTGAGCAACAAACATCAGCC
Source organism: Coreoperca whiteheadi (assembly GCA_011952105.1). Classification (NCBI taxonomy): domain Eukaryota; kingdom Metazoa; phylum Chordata; class Actinopteri; order Centrarchiformes; family Sinipercidae; genus Coreoperca; species Coreoperca whiteheadi. Next base: position 16,715,331 of record CM022480.1, on the reverse strand, counting down.
AGGGTGTCAACATGAACAACTCTTATTATTTAAGGCTGTGTCTTTTAAAGGTGATGAGCTTGAATGGCTAGGGTGGCACAATCAAGTTGGGTGTTTGAATGTTGTTCACGTTATTTACGAGAACTGAGGGGTTGATAAATTTGATTAATTTGTTTTATTCACCTCATGTGGATCAAGATTAACTCGAGAACAAACAACTGATATATTCTGACGCATTTTTAGATTGTATCTATAGATATACTGTACAAAACAACATTTTTTTTTTAAAGCTCAAAGATGGAAATGAATAAACACATACAGGTGCCCGCATTAGTTGATCAGTAGAAGTCTCTGTTTGTCTGTGTCTATAAATACTTGTAGGTCTACCTGGTGATTGAAGGCCCGGCGTGCTCTTTTACTGCCCAACAGGTGAGGCTTATTTGAGGGCATCGATGAGAGCAGCAGCCCAGTCGTGACCCAGCCGCTACTAATTTGAGAGACTCACAGTTAAAATTATATTACACTTCGTTAAAACACACTTCCTTTTTTATCTGTGTAGGAATGACATTCAGGAGGTGCTTTGTTAATAAGTTCATTCTGCTGAAAGATCCTCAACTTTAAAGTGAGTGTGAAGTGCGCTAGTGGCAAACCTCAGTTGAGCAAAGACACCTGGAAAGCTTTAGGTAATTTTCTCACAGCACTGTTCTTCTGTTTTATCATACAACAGAACCGATGAGTTGATATTTAGCCACACTAGAGGCTCTGGGGATGGCAATGTTGGTCTGTCAGTCTGTTGGGTCGGTTGCTTGGTCCACCACTTCCTGTCTCTCAAAAACCATTGGACACATTGCCATGAAGTTTGGTACAGGCATTCATGTACCCCCTCAGGATGAATTGGGATAACTTTGGTGGTAGCCTGCATTTCGTCTAGCGCCATCTTCAGGTCCAAATATCAGTTTGCCCAATGTAGATAATGACCTGCAACACTACTGTGTTTTTTGTTTACTGCTAATTAGCAAATATTGACATGTTAGCAGGCTAAACTAAGATGGTGAACCTGGTAAAATTACCTGATAAATATCAGCATGTTAGCATTTCCACGGTGATTCCAGGCTACACACCATTTCGTATATAGTGTAGTACACTGGTGGAAGAAGAACTCAGATCTTTAACTTCACTAAAAGTAGCAATACCACAGTGTAAAAATACTCAGTTACAAGGAAATGTCATAGGCTTTCAAACACTTACTTAAGTAAAAGTACATAAATATTACCATAAAAATAATCTTACCAAAAGTAAAAGCAGGCCTACTCATTATGCAGAATGGCCCATTTCGGAATAATATAGATTATATCACTAGATTATAATTAGTGATGCATTAATGTGTAAGCATCACTAATTTTGGCACTAAGCTGGTAAAGGTGGGGCTGAGTTCAACTACTTTATATACTGCTGGGTAGCTTAACCTGTAAAATATCAATATTTATTGGTTGATTCATATGTTTTATTAATAATCTGAATCTGTAGTAAGTAACTAGTGAGTAAAGCTGTTAAAAAATGTAGAGTTGAATAAAAAAGTACAATATTTCCCTCTGAAATGTAGTGGACTAGAAGTACAAAGTAGCAAAACGTGGAAATACTCAAGTAAAGTAAAAGTACCTCAAAAAGTACCTTAAATTGCATTTAAGTACAGTACTTGAGTAAATGTACTTTAGCTAGAATCCACCTCTGGTGTATTAGAATGTATGTAGTGTGATCAGACAGGAAAAGTAACTCAATAAAGTCAGTATGCATACTAAAAGACACTTGATTGGGAGTGGGCTTTTTCCATGGACACTATTGTTCCACAAAGCAATGCAAAATGAAATGAAATGGTGGTTTGGCAACTACAGCAAGATCTTGTAAAACAACAAAAAAACAACAATTTGATCTTGAGAAAAAAAGTTGCTTTCTCTTGTGAACTTTTCATAGTGTGATTGAGGTCCAGCATCACATGTAATGTCGTGTTAGAATAAAACAGTTAAGTATGCTAATTTCTTGTTAACTAACTGCAAAACAGTAGAAAGATTAGTATATAGTACATACAGTACACCATTAGTATGTAGTATGAATTAGGAACACAGTTCTACTGTTTTCCACTGTCCCTCTTATTCAGATTGGCAACCATGCAGTCACAGCTTAATGTTCCTTTTAACCATTATTACCACAGAACAGTACTTCCAGTCTTGGCAGGAAGAGAAAGCAAGGCCACCGTGAAAGATGTTGTATAGATTCAGTGCGTGACACCAAGATGAACTTTGCACGTGTGAGAATTTCCTTTGTCCTATATCATTCATAAATCAGACCATCGCTTATCAGATATCCTTCTTTATGTAAGAGCAAACCACATTGATGTGACACAGCTGATGCTCAGTAAAAAAAATAAAAAGTCACAATACTCATATCACATGTCAAGGTCAGTACAATGCAAAAAGTGTTTGTCTTAATAGTCATTTTATAAAATATTAAGCCTTTAAGATTTTCAAATAAGTGTCTCTCTAACTCTCTCCCTACCCCCGGGGTCAGCAGGTAGTGAGTCAGTAGAAGTGAATGAGAGAGCGCCTGATCTCCTGCGAGCGATGCTGTCAGCGTGGCCCTGAGTGGGCTGTATGGACCTTCTGTCAGAGGGTGTCAAATTTCTACGGTCCACACTGTGGCCCTCTGTCCTTCTCGTGGTTGGATCTCAATGGGCCCTTTGATGGGCCACCCGAGGCCTTTCATCGTGCACCTTGCCACGCAGCGCGGGGCCAGTGTGTGTGTGGGGGGGGGGGTGGTCCGGGGGTTTGCAACGCACAACACCTGGCAAGTATGCATAACCACGTGCCCAAGACAAAACAAAGGCCACTCTGTCAAGCGTTTATTGGAAATTAATTTCCTTTCCCCCATCTTTTTGCATTCATAAAACGCAGGATGGAAAAGAACAGGATGACATGTGGCAGCACTCAAACATGAGCAGTCACAGGAGATACGACTGTACGCGAGCGTTAGGTCATTAAGGAAATCATGAGACTGACTGGCGAAAGGTGAATTTTAGATTAAAATCTAATACACCCAACTTCTGATCGTCTACTTGTTTGTGTGTTTGATAGTCAGTTTGAAAAGGTTGTGTCCCATGTGATCATTAAATGTATTCAGCGCGGGAGTGTAATATTGGAATGCTAAATAAAAAGGAAAGTATTAGCATTGAACTTAAGAGGTTATCATGTGAGAGCACAAAAATCTACATCCATTTTAAAACACATAAAACTAAGAGTGTACTGTAAATTGAACAGCTGCATCTGTCTCATACACCTGCCCCTGCTTCCCTCTGCCTGTACTGCCTTTCTCGTCCTTTGCCCCTGCCCCATGTACAGCAGGCCCATCCCCAGGATCATCCTCTTCCTCCCTTATCTTCAGTTCAAAGCCTGTTGACTGAATTATCTCCGGACGTTAAGAGAGAAAGGAAACAACTGTCGGCAGCCCTCGGTCAGACGGGAGAGAAACTCTTCTCCGACAGCTGCTTGGTTAACTGGTCTTTACTGCCTAATCCCGAGGTGGAGGAATGGGAGCAGAGAGAGAAAGCGCAGTGTAAGGACACATCAGCGTCTGCACACGGAGCTCTCCACAGACAAACAGGTTCAGTGTCTCCTCTCGGAGAGAGCAGTGTCATGAGATAGTGAATGTTCGTAGCAAGAGCGGAAGCTGAGGTCTCAGGTTTGAGTGGCCACAGAGAGCGCTTCACTGAGGTGTTGAGAGGGAAGGTGTGGTGGCCCGGCCCACAGGAGGACGGAGGGTAGATTTAACTGCTGCGCTGAGGGGAAGAAAGAACAAGCGCTGCACTATAGGATGAGTGGACCCTATTGAACCCAGAACACCTGTGGTCACTGATCAAAGGCAACGTCTGTGTGTCTGAGGGTACTATGTCAGCCATATTGTTTCCATAATCACATTTACTCATGCGACTGTAAGCTCAATTAAGTAAATAGTTTACTGGAAATTCTTTTCACTCTCATGTCCGTTGTACCTCCACTGAAGTTCACAGTTAGCACCTGTAATCAAGAGGTCCACTTACAAAATGTCTAAAGTGTTAAAAGTCAAGAAACAGAGGAATAAAACTCCATAACTATGTGCAACTGTTGTGTACCCAAGTCCTTTAGCTTGAACAGATAATGTGCAATGACCAGAGATACCAGTGTAAGTCGCTAGAGTTTAGTTGAAAATACAGATTTTTTCAGCTTTGATTACAATTATTCTGCTGGTAGCTATGACGATTTCAGCTTGTTAAGTTTGAAGTTTTTTACCTTTGTGCTTTAGGGATAGTTTTGTTCAAAGTAGGCAGGTAGTTTGGTGTCATACTGACATTTTACGTCACCACTCTTTGCACTCATTGCAAATTAAGCACGCTGTTCTTGTGTTTCTCTCCGGTAGAATGAACACTTATTTCTCGGCCCACTCATTCTTAAACATATGGTTTTCATTCAAAATTTTAGGTGGCTCTGTTCTTTAATGTTCTAATTGTTACCAACTGTTGGCCTGAAGCATATTTATATGCATTTAAGAACCCTACACATTTACACTGACGATATCAACTCGGCCAGTCAGCATAAACGCTTTAGCACCATATGGCTCGACCCTTAACTACAGTATGGCCTGTTAGATACAGTTGATTTAAAGAAGCCCAAGTCCTCCACATCCACATAGATCTCCCCCTGGCCCCCTCGGCTGTCTTGGCTCTCTGGCACACAAGGTCATCCCCTAGCCAGTCACGACACTCCAATTAAGGCGACTGATGGACGCAGCTAATTGGTAGGATTTATAACCTCCTTTTATTATGCTTTATGAGGAAGGCAAGTGGAGGGCATTACCATTTATAGGCCCCAGGCTCCATGCTGGATCACTGTCATCCACTACTGTCCAGCCTGACTACTGAATACCGCAGCCTGAGTAGCTGGAACTTCGTTCCTGTTTCGGCTTTTGACATAATATGCCGTACAAACTCAAAAGTGATACATGGATGAAAAAGAGGAAGACATAACTGAAAACATAGGAAGATTGAAATAGAGAGTGAAAAGGGAGGACAGAGTTAAAGATAGGGTGAAGCATAGAGGGAGGTTCCACGGGGCACGAAGGCAGGAGAGGGCAGGCAGGGCTCCCATAATGAGTGTGTGGTTATTGATTGTATTGTCAGGGTGGCTGACCAGGGTCCCGTGTGCTATGGGCCCCAGTCCATCTGTGGACAATGCAGTCAGTTACACCTCACTGCTCCATCTAATAAAGAACAGGCAGATTGATGTCACCAGTATGGTTGAACTCTACCTAACACTCACCAGCACCACTCAGCACACACACAAAGGCACACGTGTACAGTGGGACAGTTGTGAAGCAGTGGGGGTGTGAGAAGAAATTATAGGAACTGGGGTTTACAGTTGTTATTATGCTTAAATGTATAATATAGGGCTGCAACTAACAATTGTCAATTATTGTGTCAATTATTTGAAAATTAGATTATTAATTATTGTTAATTTTTTGTAACAGGTCACTTCATTTACACTGATAAATTCTCACATTTGAAAATCTGAAACATAATGCTTATTTTTGTTTTTTCTTTATAAATTATTTAAATCGTTATTACATTATGTAAATTGTTGATACATTTTCTTTCGATTGACTAATAATGAATTAATGGTTTCAGCACTAATATAATACCATTTGGCGAATGCCATTTGACAAAAACTATTTTTAGCAGGGCCAGGAATCAAATGATATGCAATATTTCTTGGAATAAATATTGCAAGAATTGATTATTTATATCAACTTATCAATACTTTAGGATTTTAAAAAACATACATCCATAAATATGCTCATACACAGAGACACACACACAAACACCAGTATGTGTTAAACAAAAACAGTAAAGTGCAGTCTGTCAGCAGATCTATATGTACATCCCATGAACACCATGCCACTCTATCAGTCACGTACACTGAGAGTACACACTACTTTTAGCAGCAGCCATACACGTCATTCTCTGCTAACTGACTGACAGCGTTTCAGGTCAGGACCCATATATAAATGATGGAACAACTGAAGTCATAATGAAGGCTCTGTGTTCTACTGGTTAAAGTTGCCTCCTTTAGGAGGAAGTCAGCACCTCCACCTGAATATTTGGCTGCACTCGAGCCCCATAGCCTCTGTGGCAGCAGCGCGAGCGATTACTCCTGTGCAGCCAGCCAAAACACAAAAATCAATAAACAATCTCAACGTTTCTGAGGGCCTTTCGTCTGACTTAATAAATGTCTCAATCCACTGTTATGACTTCATTTTGCTTTAACGTCTTCTTCATGTGCATCTTTTGCCAATCAATTAGAGAATGAAGTGCCCCTTCTGTCACGACACATGCTCTCCATCCTCTGCCGCAGCACCCACACAAACACACATGCCATGCCCAAACACAAGGTGAACTGCTATTTTAATCCTTGAACTTAGATATTTTCTGAAAACATTCCCTTAAATAGCTCATTAAAGGCCATGCCATCCACTCCTTTCAGGCTATTCTACACCTCATGTTCTTGTGTTGGGTCATTTTATCTTGTCTTAATTTGAGGTAAGAAGGATTTTACCTTCTGAAAGACGTTTGTAACTTTTGCAAATTGCTCTGATAGAGATGCCATGGAGCAGTGAAGTGCTCGGGTCCAGCCAGGTGAATACATACTCTATATGTAGTGTAAGTGTGCAGGAGAAGCACTATTTCCAGGCTGTCAGCGGCGATGACGACCACAGCATCTTTCTCTTCAGACTGCTCCTGCTGTCACAGGAACCTAATCCTGGTGCTGCAGGGATGACAGGTGAGTGGTGCCAGAGCCCCTGGTCTGTGACTGGAAGCTCCAGGAGAATTTCACACGCACCACTCTGTTGTCTCCCATCGATTCTGCCACTTCCCATTATTGTCAATCAGAGCGGCATCGTCTCCACGGGAGGAGCTATGCAGCAGGCGATTGCCAGGGCAGCGGGGTGCAGAGAGCAGCAAGTTGCACGCCTGCCAGCCACTACACCAGCACGGGGCCACCAGGGGGCCCCTCTCAAGAGGCTGCCTGGGCAGGATGCCACAACTAAAACTGAAACCTTTTGCTTTACAACACATAGTGCACATGGCTGAGAAGCACGGAGGGGTGAAACCTCTGGAGCAGCTTTGTGTCGACAAAAGGAGCAGCTGAGGCCCTCGCTGCAAACATAGTTTTACAGGGCTGTCAGCAGGAAAGCATTGCTGCTCTCTCAGACGTGACCGCCTTGTTAGAAAAATGACATAACAACAATGACAGGAATAATGGAACAGAAGCCAAGTACTGTTCTGCAGGTTCAGGAGGGTTTGGGTGTTGGCTGCTCCATAAGCGATGTTCCAGTGTGGCCACGTCCCCTGGTGCCTCCTGACCCTGAGTGCGCTGCCGGCGTGGTGCCGTGCAGGCGTTCTGGTCAGGTAAGGCAACCATGCGGCGGCTATAAGCCCTGGAGATTGATGGAAGTGGTGCCCTCCCCCCCACGCTGTAAAAGATTATCCGCTCACCCGCTGGAAACAAAGCTGTGATGGAAATTCGTCTCGCATCATCAGCAACAAAATATCTACACGGCGAAGCGGGAGTCTCTCATTTTTCATGGGCTATATATTAAATAAAAAAGGGCATTAAAGAAAAAGGAAAGAGGGAGGTCTGAGTGATAGCACTAGTTAGTATTTTTTTTTAAATGGGCCACTTGAATCAGGGAGATTATACAGTTTTTATTGGCTGTCAAGAAACACAACTTTCTGCGTACTTCACCCGCTGAAGCTCGTAACACTCTGATTAGAATGCCAGCAGAAATGAAAAGGGATGGTGCGGGTGTAAAGATACAGGAGAAACTGTGGGACAAGCACAGATGCCCTGGAATCTGCTCTCCCTCAAACACACATGAGGACCAACACATGCACACCAATAAAGCACAAGAGTGAATGAATAGGCGCGCTTCAGATAGAATTTATACACCAAGTTTCACAGTCAGATCTGGTGTCAGAGACTGAGCCGTGCCTATTCCGAACCGGATACATGAGACACATCAAGCGGCGTGTTATCTCTCGCTAAGTGAATATTGCATTCAGCTGATATGTGATATTTGAATTTCCCATTAGGGGGGGAATATGTGTCGGAGTGAAAAAGCTCAGTGATGCTTGTTCATTTCGGAGCAGGCAGTGAATAGAAACCTTGCCTCACAGTTGCAGTGTGTCATAGTGGTGATAAGGACGAAGTGATAGAAGGGGACTCCTGAGGGGTGACTAGTAAGAGAAGTGACTGCTGTTACTCACAGGGTCACCTACACAGGAGCTCAGGAGTCAGTTAGCAGAGCAACTATCATTTACTAGAAACTCAAACAAGTCAACCTGATCACTCTGATCTTCTCTAGTGGTTTAGAAGTGTTTTTAAAAGGCAGAACTAATAACCTCACAAGTAAAGCAGCAGATTGAAATCGGTCATTATATCGACTTGAGAGACTCCAGTCTGTTCACGTCTGTCAGCTTGTTCAAACTCAGCGTTCAATTTCCCATAGCAGAGAGAGAGTAAGAGAGGGTAACATCAAACTCCCAAACATGACAGAGTTGGCTCTTTCTGACGAGAGGAAGCCATTGATTTTTCCTCCATTTCACCATCAATCTGGTGGAGAAGAGGTGGCTGTGGGTGCTCAGACAGCTGATGATGTGATTTGTAACCGTGGACCACCGGTGAGCAGAGAGAATTGCTCCGACTCTCAACACGTGGCAAAGTGACTTCAACCGTCCTCAGCATTCAGCCCCAAGATTAACAATGGGGGATGTACTGAGAGGGAGTTTTTTCTCTGTCAGCCACACTAACATTTGTATTCACCAGAACCACTGTCAAATCTTGTGGGGCTTGTGTCACTCCAGCGGCAGCTATATGGCTGGCAATGTTGTTCTGTCGGTTGGTCTTTCAGTCTGTCCACCTCTTTGGTGCAGAGTAAAATATCTACTGGATGGATTGCCATGAAATTTGCTACAGACATTCATGTTCCCCTCGGGATAAATTTTAATCACATTGGTGGACCTTTGTCCTTGCATCTAGCTCCAAAATAATGACCTTTTCATCAGCATCAACAGAAATTTTTGTTTAGTGCTAATAAGCAAGTGTTAGCGTGCTGAGATGGTCAACATGGTTAAACATTACACCTGCTAAATATCAGCATTAGCATTGTCATTGTGAGCATGTTAGCATACTGACGTTAGCATTTAACTCAAAGCACTGCCTCAGAAAGCCACCAGCATGGGTCGACTTAAGTCTTGCTTTTTGATGAATTCCTTGGACGACTGATCAATTATCAATATATCTAATGATTGAGTTTGCTCAATCAACTATTTCTTCAGTAATTATGTATTCAATAGCTATGCGAGGGCAACAGAATGTCTAAAAAACTGGATTTAGATAAAAAAAACATTTTCAGGTGTCCTGGTACTTGAGTGGTTACGATGCATAACATTTACTATAACCAAGATATTCCCAGTTCAGTACCAGCCCAGCAACCTTTGTCGCATGTAATCACCCTGTCTCTCTCTCAGTGCTTCCTGTCCCTCTATACTGTAACAGTCCCAAATAAAAAATAAAAAAATGCAAATATAAGTCAATTTCACACAATCATGATCAATCATTTATTGCACACAAATACAGTATTTGCAATAAATAGATACTGCAGTTTTTTTATAAATGCTCATGACAAGGAGGAATAATTGTAACATCACCTATGACATCTAAGCAAGACATTAAATCATCTTTAAAAAATCATTTTGAAAATGCACAAATGACCTAGGCCACTGTCCAGGGTGTACCCCGCCTAAGGCCCAAAGTCACTGGGACAGGCTCCAGTCTCCCGTGACCCCTAACGGGAACAAGCAGTAGAAAATGACTGACTGACTGACTGACAAATGAACTAAATCTAACTTCAACTTCTTTAAGCAGCTTCTTCTCCATAATAGTCTATAATCATGTTCATACAGTTTTTTCAAAAGCAGAGTATCAACATCATACAGGTGATGATAATAGAAAACAGAGCTACTGCATAAACGCTGCACTGCAGGTTTGATTGAATTTTACCACTGTAATGTCTCTCTAACATCTAGTGACACCGTGCAGACTTTCCAAGGGAGGACTAATCCTCTTTAGATCATTTGCAAAGCAATTAGGCATGCCTCCACTGCCATTAAATATAAAGATAACAGCCTATAAGATAAGATGCTATTTGTACTACGTATCAAATGTGGATAGCTGCCTAAGAGCCCTGATATCAGGGAGATATATTTAAATCCTTGTAAATGACATTTAAAAATACATACAAGTAAAATCATTGAGAGACATATCTACTCTACTATCTATCAAGAAATTAAATTTATGTATTTAATGTCCTCATATGTAAATCCTCAATAAATGGACCTATAATTATGCATCACATCATAAATACTACACATTTTACACAGCACAATCACTCTAAATGCATGGCTTCATGGATAATATCAACTCTGACATTCCATTGAACAAGGCAAATATATAAATACTTTTAGCTGCCAAAAACACGAGATAAATAAAAATATATTGATCATTGCTAGTGCAGCATTGCCATAGTGACAGTCAATGGAAACCCTGACCACACAAGGTTGGATTTCATTGTGAGAAGGGCGCCCAGATTGAACCGGATCACTTTTGAAACCCAAAGTGAGTTGAACTACAGTGACTCGCAACATGCATTTGTCAGCAGGAACCAGACAGCCTCTTTTGCATGTATTTCTATCATCATTACGCACTACACAGCAAGAACAAACGCCACTGACAAGAAAGGAGCCTAAAGAAAAGCAAATTCCCCACTGACCTGTGACCCCGGGGGACCAAGGGGCCTGCCCTGCATGCATGCATACAGAGGAGGTTCAAACAGAGTTTATGACTGCATTATATCTCCTATTCCTCATCACCTCTCCACCCATCGGTGGACACTAGAAGCCACTACGGTGGAGAAGACAGACCAGGCATCACTCATTCGCTTGCCTCCTAGGTGCCTTTGTCAGGTGATTGCTGGCGGAAAAAGGAAAACAGATCAATACATCTCCCATGGGCCTGACAGGTAATCTTTACCTGGGGTGAAATATGAGTGGTACCAGCCTGCTGGATTCCTTAACTGTAACAGGGCAATTGACTGGCGGCATGGAAGTCATTCCTCCCCTTCCTGGCCATTGGAAATTCATTTTGGGGCATACAGTCTGGCTGAGATGTCATTAATGTGACTGCTAATTACCAGAGAGGCAGTTGAGGTGTTTCCCCCTCCTGCTACTAATGGAACTGTATCTGAACTAATGTGTCTTCCTTCCCTGTCAATGCCTTGGCACCAAAACACAGACTGACGGATAAGGCAACGGCGAGAAGCTCTCCTTAAAACACTACACAGTCAATACTTGTCAACGTGTTCAGGGGCATATGTCTTGAAGAAGCCCCCAATGTATTTATCAAAAGCTACTTTTTTCTAATTACGAAGCTCAGCCTGTGCTTTTCGTATCAATCAGGTGTGTATTCCTGCAGTGGGAAGAGCCCACAGTGCTGCCGGACTCCCAAGTCAAGCTGCAGCAGAGGATGCGTGGGGGGGTGCTCTCTGTCTCAACACTTTGACTGATTCCTGTGGCAGGATGTCTTGTGTGACGCATCCATTTATACGAGTGTGCACACACAGCATTTATAAATGTCATCCCTGGCCAACATGATCACATAAAGCCTTCTCAGATGGATTATTGCAGACATATAACTCACGTTAATTGGCAAATCTCATCCTACTAAATGTGATTCTTCTCTTAAATAAGGCTTTAAAGTGTCTGAATGAAAAGACATGCAGTATGTAGCTGATGCTAATGCAGTTCGTTTCACTAAAAAGGTATCTTGTAATCATTATAGAAAGTGCATACCTGAACCTTTTGGTGCTGGGAAGATTTCAGATATTCTCATTTTTTTAAAACATAAAACTTTTGCACACAACCAATTTCACTCTGCTGTTTCATGTCAACATTTCACTGTAAAAGAAATGTTTGCTCTCTCCAGCAGAGATGATTTGCTTAGGTGCAAGAGTACACATTTGTGTAAGACAGCTATAACCTATTCGGTTTAGTTCAAGCAGAATGTACTTCACTTGACTCAAATATAAAAATGCATTTTTCTCAAAATACTGCTTGTTTACCAGCTTGGCAAGAGCTGTTATGTTTGATCTCACTGTATGCTGACATTGATCTTTTAATGCATCTGATGCCGAGGGAGCCGGGGAAATGTATACCCCAAGGGTAGGTGAAAAGACAGTGTTCGACTCTCCTCACCTGTCTCCAACGGCTCCTCCGACTCCTTTCTGCCGGCTCTCATCCACTCTCTGCACAGCCCCAAAAGCAACTAATCCACCACTGCTGAAAAACAGGCTGTTCAAACAGATGGCCTTGAACTTAACTACATTTGGGGAAATTTGAATATGGAAGGTAAGCTGAAGAGAACAGAGGCGGCCCTCCGAGGACAGCGACTACACTCCCTCTGTATTGTGCTAATGAGCACCTTTGTACAAACTGTAGCTTTTCAAATCCATGCTAATAGGAGGCCAGTACTTTGTGTGGCTCTCCACCGGTGGTCGCCTCTCTGAACCCTGTAGCAGCATGTGGTAGCTAAACATTCTGATGCTCTCCTGTCTCGGAGCTAGCTACGTGCTGCTGCACAGCCATTGTTGGCTGCCGTAAAGTAGAGCAGACCCCCCCCCCCCCCAGCCACCCAGCCTCACCTGACCATCCTCCCAGTGTCCCTGCTGACAAATGCTGTGTTACTAAAGTGGACATAATTACTGGACTGTGTGGTAGCAGGTGGCCCGGAGACTGTGTGTGGAAACAGGAGGAGCCGTCAAGTCTTGAGTCAAACGAGGAGGCTCTTGAGGGTGCTTTCTTCCTTGAGGAGATGGCAGAGGCTTAACAAGGCTTGATTGCATTAACATTTGTCATGCTTAATATACTACCTGGAAAGACTGTATCTAGCAGTAACATGCTGATTTGAGGAGTAATGATGTGCTTTGTATATTTTCTTTGTCTTTGGGTTTGTGCAGCAAGGGGAGTTTTAGCCTTTTCATTCTCTGGCACAATAGTTCAGGTGTCCTCATGGTCCCCCGGAAAGAAAGATAAACTCTCAGGCTGAGCAGAAGTAGAGAACTGTGAACCTGGTGCACTTGGTCCCACAGCCTCTACAGTTGAGGTGTTACTGGCTCCCTGTGCCTCTTCTCTCTGGTGATCCTTATGAAATGGGTTGCTAGCTGCAGAAAAAAAGAAAGCACAAATCATATTCTGGACATGTAACAACTCTGAGAAAACAAACAGTACAATATACTCACATAAATCATATTTTCCTTGACTGTTCCAAGGCACAGCCTCTCAAATAAAAATTAAATTTAGTCCACGACTCATGGATTGCTCGCTGTTTTAGGTATATTAAAATACAACTTTGAAGCAATCCTCTTCTAATAGGTTAAATATTAATGAGGTTTTGGTCAAGTGAGCCAAATCCAATTTGGCCCCATATGACTTGTGGACATGGTTATTAAAAGGCCAATCTGTGCTGCTCCTATGGCTTAACTTCCCCCCTCCGGTTATGCTGTGTAAGAAGCTGTATGTTTTTAACTCCATTCTTCACACGTTCACATCTCACTGACTACATTCCTTTTTAAAAGATCCTCTTTCTCTTGATCTCGCTCACCTTTAAAGCTTTTTGTCTCTGGGAGTGAAGGGAAATATCTGAAAGAGAACCAGGGCCAATTTTTGCAGAAGACAGCAACTCTAAAACAATTGAACCCTAACATGCTTGATAAATAAATCTTTCCTGATCTCCCCAAAAAAAGTTAGTGGCGGTCACACAAGACATTTGCAAGGCAGTCCCAGAGCAGAGGACAAGGGAACTAGAAGTGACATTGTGGCTCTGGGCTGTCTCAAAGGATTAGGCATTACAGCATTCACTGGCATGTGCTTTTGCTCATTCCCATTATATCTGCTTGTGCCTCTTTCCAGATGACTTCTTCCCCAAACTGATCTGGCGGGCAAGATAATTGATTAATATTTCTTGAGGGAACGATGACTAACCGTTGCTGAGGTTCAACCCAAACACTCGGGTTAAACATAGTCAAAGGCCTGGATCAAAATTCAGGGGTTTTCATATTTGACACATACACAGAAATGGCTGGGAACATTAAGTTTGTGAGTGTGTTAACATGCACAGGGCATACCAGATACCTAGCCTCTATCCTACATCAAGGTCACAATCAGGATAAGCTTTTTATACACATTTTTACATTATGATCAAGAGAACAGATATTTTAAAAAAACCAAACAGTTTAAATACAAATCGAACTTTAAGGAAAGTGACATTATTCCAGCTAATCACTGTACCATTAATACTTACTTGATTATCACTATTCAAGTTTCTTGTGTTTAGCTTATTGTATGGTGGAGGAAGCACTCAGATCCTTTAGTTGTGTAAAAGTACCAATACAACACTTTCAAAATGCTCCATGCTACAAGAAAAAGTCTTGCATTCGGTAAAAGTATAGTATTATATTCAATGTAATTACCAAAAGTAAAAGTACTCTGCAGTACTTCCCATGACTGAGATATAAATGACTAAAATATGACTGTTTTAGCAGGTTGAGATGGAGCTAGTTTTATATATAGTTAGCTAGTTTAGTTCACTGATTCCCAGCCTAAAGTAGGAGTCGGGTCCCCGCCCAAGACAAATCTTAGGGGCTGTGAGATATTTCCTGGGGATTAAAAAAGAAAAATTAAAAGTTCCGCTATGCAATTCTTCATTATTTTTTCAGACTTTTCTCTAATCTTTGCTTTTTAGTGAAATATTGGATCATTTAACCTCTCTCTCTTTGGTAGAACTGCTAACAATTCACAGACATCTGGAAGGGGCCCGAACCACACACTGATTTTATATAAAGGGCCACAAGCAAAAATAGTTTTGGAACCACTGGCTTAATATTTAACAATGCATTGTATTTTATAAGATTAGCATATGTTTTATATATGTAAAATCTTGATCTGAAAAGTTACTAGAAACCATACCTGTCAGATAAATCTAGAGGAGTTAAAGTAGCAGAAAATGGAAAATGGAAATACTCAAGCAAAGTACCTCAAAATACTGCTCATGCACAGTACTTGAGTAAATGTTCTTTGTTACTTTCCACCACTGATTGCATGTAGGTTGTAGGTAAATAACATTAAGCATTCACATAGAACAACTCTTTAAATTTGTAATATCTTTGTATATTAATCTGTACAATAGAAGAGACTTTATAATTTATAAATGTCAGTAATTAACTGCTTAAATAAAAGATTTGGCAAGAACACCTACACCGTACTTGTTTTACATCAAGGTCAATAAAGACATTACAACGCAAAGGTTTTCTGTCAATGGGAGAATTACAGTACATGCATTTATTGTGGGGGATAATGGGAGATTAAATGGAACCATCTTAATAAGCTCTCATGTGATGCTCTCTAAAAACAATCATTGCAGGCCTTCCTGGAGCACTCCCCTTCCCCCTGTTTATTAATCAGCTAATTACACATTGACAGTAATGGGCCTGCTGATTCCCACACTTAAATGAACAGGGCTGAATAGCTCTTTAATGATTAGCCTTTGTGTTTCTCTCTCCTCCTTGCTCTCCTTCTCTCTCTCATGCACACACACCATTCTTTTCACTATTGAAAAAAATAGGACATTCAAATCTGACCTCCCGCTGAGGAGGTTTGCACACAAACGAGTCAAGAAGCACCTGACAGACTGAGCTGCTAAAAACAAATCTGTCTCGACAAACAGAAAACAATTAGAGTGGTTACAAAGGCAGCAGTTACACAACGTCAACTTGTGTGGGTTTCAGTGTTAAGCTCAGCCTCCAGCAACAGCAAAAACCACCATGAAAGTTTGGTGGAGCAGCACAGGCAGGTGCAGGTGGGTGGGGGGGGGGGGGTTTGAAGGACGCAAGCAGGGTGCGAGGGTGCGGAGTGGAGCTGGAGAGGGCGAAATAGTGCGGTGGGCTGCATTTCTGTCAGCAGAAGTGATGGCTGAGTGGTAGCGTTATTTGTCTTGTGCTGCCATACGGCCCTCACACCAGCCTGGGCATTAATGAGAGGGGGCCGGACCGCCGGGCAGGAACACGGCGGGGCTCCGCGCAGGTGATCTGTCACGCAGCCGTCTTGCTCGGGCAAGGAGACACATGAAGACAGAGGGGAGAGGACGGGCTGACCGAGGGGCTGGCCTCCACATGGGCACCCACATGTGGCACTTTCCAACCTATAGAGATAACGCACTCACAGTCTGACGAGGTCAATCAAACTGACGTCAACCCTGCCTATTTACTCCAAACACTAACTCTTCCTGAGATGTAGCACACCGAATAAGTTCAAGTTTGGGTTTATTGCCATCATCTCTTTAAAGAGATAAAGATGGATGGCATTATAGACAGCAGGGGAGGAGTAAAATTCCAATAATTAATTAGTCTGTGTGTGAGACCAGCCAAGGCTATAAAAATCCATCAGGATCCTTAAACTTACTGATTCATCTTTGCCTTACGAATAACTCTCCCAAAATTGTGGAGTGTGTGGAATGTATTTATTTTAATTCTCCGTCACTGGGCAACATGCAGAATGCAAATATATAATATATATATATATATATATAATATCAATATTTTTAGAAATTGCGCACGTTATAGACAAGGCCAAATAAATTCATCTTAAGTGACAATTTCAATCAGAATTTTTAATCAAACCTGGTAATATATAACTAAAAACGGGAATGCTTTTTTCCATATATAGTAAGGACTTGTTGGATTGAGTTGGATTGATGGTGGTGTGAAAAGTAGAAAATGGCCAATTTAAGGCTGAGAAATGGAGTGGTCATCTAATCCAAACAGATACCTGGCTTGATAAGTTGTTGTGGGGTTTTTTTCACAACCAGCTTCAGCACTGCTGTGGAAGTGCTAAAAGGGTAAAGAAAGAAGACAAAGCAACAGCTGGGTACCGCCTCAGTAATTCCCAATGGAGCCCTGGAAGACACCTCCAGCCGCAGACCATTTTCACTCCTGATTACAGAGTTTCAAATCAACCACTAACGCATACAACAATCCACTTCCTCTGGCAAACTCAAACAAAGACTCGGCTGTCGTGTTCACTAAGAGCAACACAGGGAGCCACGCTGTTCTTTCTACTAAATGCAGTAAACAATCTTTTCATGCAAACAAGATGTTTACCAGAAAACAACTCCACTCAACAAATCACTGAATCAGATTTTGTCTCTGTACACATTTATGCCAGAATGGCAACAAACCAACATTTGTACACAGAGAGTGTGAAAGCTTGTCAGAGTGAATGTGCATCTCCTGCCGGTGGTGAGATTACTGAGGAGAGACATGGTGCAGCAGGCTGCCAAAGTAAAGATTTATACAGAGCAGTTGCAGCTGCAGAAACGGACACTAGACGACATGGGATGCATGATAAATCATGGTGGACAGGGGGCACTAGACTCAAGAAGCAGCAAAACACTCTAAACACGGCTGAGGGGGGGATGTGCCAATCAGGGAGTCTTCCACACAATTTAGGAAAAACTTAATCTTTTAGCCACTTACTAAAAAACTCACACAATGAAATATCTAAGAGTTCCAGCGTCGCTCCTTAAAAAAAAAAGAAATTTCAGTATTTATTTAGATAATACACTGTGAGAATTGCCCTATTTGTGATTTGCACAAATAATACTAATAATTTTTTTCATTTGAAGGAAAGGAATTAATCAGTTATCATGTTTGTTTAAGATTTTAACAAATTCATTTCCTCTCTCACACCTGATACAAACTGAGGGATGCCCCTCATTCCACATGTTGAATATAAGGGCCAGGGGTGAATCTTTTTTTACTTTTATGGGAAGTGGTTGAGCACTGGGGAGGTGAAGGACAGAGTCGCCGGCCATTCCATCACTCAATGCAATAAATGGATGCAATCTGTATCCAAGTAAAGCATTGGCTGTTTTTAAATTCCACCTCTTTTATCCAAATGAATGATGGACCCTGGTACAGTGCACTGTGCAGAAATATTAATATACATCAGAGGCCTGCACCCCTCACTAAATCAGGGAACCACCAGCATTTGTTATTTAAATGACAAAGAGCAGCTGCGGGACTGGAGCACGGAGAGGGGACGCAGAAGAAAAGGTGGACAAACCAATTCAGATTTCAATCCAGCAAAAACACAAGGCCCCGAGCCATGACTAATGAAAAAAGGCAGCTCCACTGGTCCAAACAGACACAACGGCTGCTGCTGCTCCGTGCCACCTCCAATAGCGGGAACTCCACATCACACTTGTCTTCTTCTTCTGCTTTAAACTGAAAGCTCCAAACGTAACACAACTATCAGTCTCACTGTCTAACACTTCCCTCTGCTGTTAACTCATCAAATATTTCACATTCTGTAATTTTGGTACAATTAAAAAATGTATTAACACTAAAACTATGAGTCTACAGCCATGCTAGCTCTGCTAACTAGGCTCTGCGCGGCTGTTTTTAGTGGTGCTTTGAGCTAAATGCTTACATTAGCATGCTCACATTGATTATGCTCACGTGCTGATTTTAAGCAGGTATACTGCTTACCATGTTCACCATATTAATTAGCCCAGTGGTTCTCCATTCATTATTCCCCCCTTCAGAAAACAAAAAGAAAGCATTCCCCCACCCGCCTCCAGCAAAAACAGATTTCATTATTATCAATCATTAACAATACCAGGAAAATCACTGATAAAATGTTGAATTTTTTTTATTGAAATTTTATTGAATTATATTGAAATGATAAAAAATGCAGGTAAGCAAGATAAACTTGCTAATATCAGCACATCTTCGTTTGTTTGTCACCACATGAATCATTTTCATGCACCTTTAGGTCGGCTTAACATTCTCCACCCTGGTCATTCATGGCCCCCTTCCAGGGGCTCTACGACCCTTTGAGAACTGTTTAGCCTGTTTGAATGCAAACATTTTCTACTTAGGGCTAAACACAAAGTACAGCTAAGGCTGATGGGAATGTCATTAGTTTTAACCAGAGTTTTGGAAAATTCTTAACTCTAACCTGATGGTGACGCTAAATTGAATTGTAAAAAAATATTATTACAGTTCATCTTGAGGGGAGAATGAATGTCTGTGTCCAATTTCATGGCAATTCTATTTAAAAAGATATTTCACTAAAATCACATGCCAACCTCATGTTGGCACTAGAAGTAATGTGGGAGGATCGCCAAAGTCATTAGGATTCATGAATGTCTGGACAAAATTTCATAGCCAACCAGTAGTTGTTTTAAGCTATTTCAGTCTGACCCAAAGCGGTGGACCGACAGACTCCATTTTTACACTGCAAAAATGAGACCTTAAGCATATTCATTGAGAAATGAAATATTCTGAATCTTCAGGTTTACTCTTGTATGTAACAATTCAACAGAAGAGAGGTTAGGAGGCCAGAGATTCATCAGTATGTGTGGAGGGTGTTACCTGATGTTGTGAGGGACACAGCTTCTGTGTCCCTCCTACTCCTGATGTCTTCTGTGCACAACAGTCCCGGAGCAACGTTAGTCTGCCTGGTGGGGGGGGGGGGGGGGGGGAAAGGAAAGAAAAAAAAAGGGAAAAAAAAAAAAGGAAGGGGGAAAAAAAAGAAAAAAAGGGGGCACTTCCCACCC
>CM022480.1:16671264-16695513 GCA_011952105.1 Coreoperca whiteheadi | reverse complement strand
GCTCGCGTCCCCCCAGCATCGTGGCTGAGGGTGGGGGGGGGGGGGGGGGGGGGGGTGGCTGAGAGCACAGACAGAGAAAACAAACGATACACATAATATGATGATGCAGCTCCCACCCACAATACACACATAAACATGTAGAAATTGAATAATTTCACAAAAGTCAATAAAAGAAAGTGCCTCAGTACGGTGCATGTTTTGCCACATCTTAATTTTTCTTCATTAACAGCAGTACATATTTTCACCAGAGAGAATATTGGATTAGGAGCAGTGCATGTGGCTGAGTCACTGCAGAGTTCACATAAACAAATTACACCTGTTCTATGCCTCCTGTGTCATATGTCAGGAGCCCTGAAATAGGTTAAGCCCCCCCACCATCTTAATAGCCCTGACTTCGGAGATGTAAAGTTAAGGGTCAAGGTCCGTTCCATCACTGGGGGGGGGGGGGTGTTGTGCAGGGGACAGATTGAGTGAAAGAGAGAGAGGAGGGAGTCGGAGTGTGTGAGGGAGCTATAAAAAGATATGATGACAGAAAAAAGATTGAAATTAAAATCTTCATATTCTGCTAGTTATACACAAATTTGTATGACAACAATATGCCCATAAACATAACCAAGAATTCATGACAGATTGAAAACAACAGAGGTTCATACAGAAGACTGCACCTTGCAGCTCATCTTCGACTGCAGGCTACATAATGCTCACAACCCTAACAGGCACATGCTACAATAAGGCCCCGTCAGGGCAGCCTCTTAACAGGCAGCGTGTACCATGACCTCAACTCCCATAAATCACATGACGGGTGTGCAGGCACGGGGTGTTGAGTGCTGTGCAGGGCATGCTTTGAGCGAAGTCTCTATGTTGTATAATCAATAGATATAAAAATAAATGGCCTGACCGTTATTCTCTCCCTGCTACCCCTCTCTAATAAAATCCCAGTAATGCATATTTCATTTACTTTTATACTTATTGATTACCTGTACTCCAGTTAGTAAATCACGAGCCTATCGATCGCTCAATCGTACCTCTGTTGGACAGCACATAACCAGCCATTTGCGCCCCTGATAAAGAGCTCAGGCATTGAACTCCCCACAGTAAATCTTTGCAAACTAACTTTTTAATTCCAAAATCGATCCACGTTTAAACGTCGCATTATTTCACGAGGCACGCCTGCGGTATTAAAAGTAATACCCTGATGCATTTGGTCTTAATGTGTGGAGGTCCATCCCTCCGTCTCTATTCCCTCATTACATCGAGGCCGAGGCACTCCGGGGCCCCTGCAGCCTGGAGGGACGCGAAGGCCCTCCCCTGCTTCTGAGAGCTGAGAAGTGAGAGGCAGAGCCTTTCCGGGGCCGCCAGGAGCCCATTGAGACACTCAGCACAATGCTAATCAAACATGAGAATACCATCAGCTGGCTCATTAACCAAGGCAAAACACCACCATTCATCTCAGAGCAGAACCCAAAGGCTTTTTATAAGCATGTTACATGGCTCAGTGTAAAACTGAGAGAAGTAGTAAAAAATGCACAACACTGTTTTTTATTATTTAACATCTGTTACTTCATCAGTTTTAACAGCATGACAGATGTTGGCCAGTTGTTTTTTCCCCATATATACAGAAACTGTGATGAGAAAATAAAGATTGACTTAGAGGCAATGATAAATGAAAAAAAAACAAGTCATATGTAATGATGAAGACGGCCAACAACAACTAAATTCTATCAAAGACACAAGGACACTGAGGAAAAAGTCTCCAAGATAGATTTTTCAGGTCATATGAGACACTTTTAAATGCAGTGCAGTCCCTTAGGGTGCAGGGTAAAACAGCACTGACACAGGGTCAATTGTAATTTTGGCGCCCACATCCAAAAGCAAATATATCAATTAAAAATAATAAATCAAAAGAGGAGTGAGGAGCTGCAGTTACAAAATGGCCATCTATTTTCATTAGGGTACACGGCACTTCAGGTGTGAGCAGGATCTCAAGATGAATAGAGGTATTCAAATGAATCAGAAAGGATTAGGGTCTCCAGGGAACATAATCAATAGCTCCAAATCAATAATCAATAGGCCACTCACACCAATATACTTACTGCTGACATTGAGATCTCACAATTAAAATGAAAACTGGGAAGGGAGTGGCGTAAGACTATGATTTATCTCACAGCGCAAGTGTCATTTAGAAATAAATAAGTCAATAGATAAAAGCTGCTGCTGCCCGGCTCAGGTGGGAGGCAGTTATGCATTTTAACGTGGCCACCGGCCCCGAGCATTACAGCCAAATCCCACAAAGCATCGCACCTATTCACGCGCCGATACCGGGATAAACAGCATGCAACCCCATACAGCCTTTATCACTTAGCATCAAATCTCTGATTGTCGCCGTCAAGTTGCGGCAAACAGGAGATGACAGCTTTTATTAATACAGTATCATTTCAACCTGGCCGCAGTACAAGATTAATGCTTACACTCTGCCCACAGAGAACACTTTTCTCTCAAGGGTGTTTGGAAACAAAGAAAAGTCAGATGTATGGGGGCTCAGCGCAAGAAATCGATCACGCGGGCGAGACGTTCGAAAGGAATGAAAATATAGTGAAGAGAAATCAGGAGTGGACGTTTTAAAGTTTGTTAAGTGCAGCCATGAGCACGTATAGCCCTTCTCATTGTCATGCAAAACAATAACTGCAATTGTCTGGTGTTTGTGTTTGCATGTGAATGTGTTTTTTGGAGGAAGTTAAACGAAGTAAATGGGTGCCATGTGTGCAGAGCTGGGTTGTAAGGACAGAGCAGCCATCTCACTGGAGTGGATTTGAGCAGCTTGGGGAGATAGATTCAGCTCGTGCTGTCCAACGGGACACATCAGAAGCCCCTCTCGTCAATCCCCCCCTCTCTCCCTCATTCATTTGGGAGTATGATTTATACTTTTTGAAGTGAAGGGTCTTGAATCCCACTATAAAGGA
The DNA here is from genome assembly GCA_011952105.1 of Coreoperca whiteheadi. Lineage (NCBI taxonomy): Eukaryota > Metazoa > Chordata > Actinopteri > Centrarchiformes > Sinipercidae > Coreoperca > Coreoperca whiteheadi. The sequence continues at coordinate 16,692,553 of CM022480.1, read as the reverse complement.
ATTAAGAGGTCTCCCCTGAGTCCACCATTCAAATGAGAGCATGGCAGGGATATGAGGGCTTTTTAATAGAGAGAAATTAGTATTCACAATGCCTCAAACTGGAATCTGAAGGAACCTTTCAGGTGGAGAAGAAAGGGCCAGTTTAGAAAAGAAAGCCCTAAGAAGTCGGGGGCTTTTCATAGCAGTCGTGTTTTTGCCCCTCATCAAGGAGTGCTGGGGTGCTCTGTGAAATAACCCAAGAGAGAGGGAGGAAAACGAGTGTGTGTGTGAAACAAAATTAAGAATGCACCATAAATAGGCAGAGTGGAAACAATACAATGAGGAGTCCCACAGTCTCGAGGCCAAAGGGGGCTAAGCGGCTTCTCAACAGTCCCCCATGCAGATCCAACAGTTCCAGGGATGACTGGGAGCGAAGTGATGCTTTGACAAACATCTTTTGGATAAATCCTTTTTTTTATGTTTTTGTGCAGTCCCAGAAATGCAGGGGTTTGAATCTGCATTGTAACTATATCAACACATAGTAATATCTCTATTTGGGTACGCTGACCTTGAAAACTATCTGAACTAACTGAAGTATTACTGCATCCAACTGCAGCTGTCTTTAGGCCAGGGTTTCTGTTTGGGGTCCTGGAGACCCCAGGCCCTCTTGTGAAGCTCAGAAAACATACTTAACATTGTTTCACCACCTTAATACTTCATGTCAGTCATTTTCTACCACTTGTTCCCGTTCGGGGTCGCGGGTGTCTGGAGCCTATCCCAGTGGCTTCGGGCCTTGGGCGGGGTACACCCTGGACAGTGGCCAACTCGTCGCAGGGCTGACACAGAGACAGACAACCATTCACGCACACATTCATCCACTAGGGACAATTTTAGAGTCACCAATTAACCTAATGCATGTCTTTGGACGGTGGGAGGAAACCGGAGAACCTGGAGAAAACCCACGGTAACACGGGGAGGACATGCAGACTCCACCCAGGGAGGCCGTGGTCTGGTCTGGGATTCGAACCCACGATCTCCTTATTGGGAGGCAGGGGCGCTAACCGCTCTGCCACCGTGCACCCCCACCTTAATACTTAATTAACTAATTACATGAGAAATGTGCATTAAAACATGAGTTTGAACTGATAAGAAATAACAGAAAATATCACACATTACCTCTATTTTGGGTCTTAGAGACTTTGGTGCTTTTTATGCAGCACAACCCCTCCCAAATTCCAAATGAGTTTAAATTTAGATTTCTCTAATTGGAGTTTTATAAGAGTTTGTACATAAGAGGTCTAACTGGGAGTTGGACGTCTCTGGGTTCTCACTGACTCCAGATTTAAGTAATGTCACTGTGTATGAGAGCAGACTGTAGATTTCTTTGTCTGTGAATGACTTTTGGCAAACAAAAGGAATTTATATTTGTTCATGTATAGCACATCTAACACATGAACCATGAAATATTACCTTATTTTGTGTAATAACAATGCTTTATCACTTGTGTATTTTATCACCGTTATCAAATGTGCGAAGTTCAAAACTTTATTACAAATTGGGTTTTAATGAGGTCAAAAGAAAAATATATATTATATATTTATATTTTAAGAAAACAATTGTTTATTTAGCAGTTATCAGTATTTTCACACATACAGTATTTTAGTCTGTGAGAGCCCAAGCAATGAGGAAGTAAAGCCAATGTCAACAAAATGTGTTAAGATGGATGTTGACACATATTAAAATGTGTGTGTATCATCTACCACTGCAAATTAAATGTATAAACCAAAATTCCTCCTCTAGTCTATTTGCAACATTAATATTTTAGTTCTGAAACATGCCTTGAATTCACCAATTTATGAGCTAACAATTAACTCCAGTTAAGTCCCTCAAACACAAATTTGGCTGTGTCCCCCCCCCCCTCCTTTACAGCCTAATCTCATCTTGATGGTCAAGAAGAAGTTCGGGGACCACAACGCACTGAGTACTGAAATCTGCCCAAGCACAAACACACTCACAGTCGCTGAGGCATCATCTTAACAAAGATTACTCTGGCTAAAAGTGACCTCTGTAACCGATTCATTTAAATGAAATGGCCATAGAGTTGCCTATCAATATATTGAGCTTTAATCGAGAATACTGAATGGTGTCTCCAATAGGCCCTTGAGAGGCCCTTTATTTAACTCAAATGTGGCATCAACTACCTGTTTCTGCAGATTGAGCAGGAACATCTGAGATGGGAGCTCTCTGACACCATGTCAATAGGACACACTGGTAATGGGCACAAAGGGTTCAACTGGAAATTGAAAGTATCAATAACATTTAGAGTTTGCAATTTCACAATTAATGTCTGAACAAATTGGGGTCAAAATGACAATAAAGCTTGGAAAAAAACGTATTGTAACATACCTGGCTTCGGTCTCGTTTTCCAACAGAAGGCAGCCAAAAGCTAAAAGGAGATAATCAAAGTATAATTACTGATGGAAATAGACAGACTTAATACCACAAGACTTCCATATAGTTTTGTTTTTAAAGGAGTTTTAACCAGTATATCTTACTCTCTCTGGTAAGGATCTTGGGAGAAGTGTCTCAGTCTCTCTACAAACACTGGCACACTGTTGCCCTGTAAAACACAAATCAAAGATACACAGTAAGAAACAAACACCATAAAATCTGTATAACTGCTTTTACTGACAAGGAAGATGCCAGTTTTCTTTAACCTTGCTGGGAAGCTGCCTCCTGTCCTTCCTAAAGCAGCCGGCAGCAGAGCCAGGCACACGTTTCAGACGTGAATGATACCGATATCCTGGAACAGTACAAAAGATAAAATTAATGTTTAAAAAACGATGCAGGAAAAAAGACAGTGGAGAGAGTATTCAAAAAAATAACAAAATGAGCCCATAACTTTAATTTCCCCCAGGTACAGCAACAAGACCAGTGCCAGTTGACAGAGAGGTCAAGGTGGCTCATAGCTTTTAAGCTATGTCTAATATACAGCATATTGTGGAGCAAGGTCATTTGGTTTATAAATGGGCAAAATAATCTTTGGTGCATACTGAGAGCCATTGCACTGATTAGAGGATGAATGCAATGTGCTCTCTTCTCCCAGACAAACATCTGGCTGCCTTCTTCTAGGGAAGACGACAGGGAAGGCCATCACAGTAGTCTATTCTCCAGAAAAAAAAACAGGCTCAAGACTTTCCACGAGCGCTGTAAACAAGAATGTGTGTCGAAAGCACAAAAGCATTATCCTACCTCTCTGAGATGGTCGTGCAGGTTGCAGGAAGGTGGGTGAGGGACGGTTGTCCTCGAGGGAAAGCTGGTTGTCTGAGTCCCAGCTGGGCAGCAGGCCGACTACACCCGTTCCAACTCCACAGTCCCCCTCGAAGAACCAGTCACTCTGCTCGTCATCCCCTACATACAGGGACAGGGAAGACGCTGCATATTTCTACCCAACAAACTTTAATAAAATTGCCAAAATCAAAATTTCCGCATTTAAAATTGTCCTATAGTACTACACATAACCCTCTAGAGGCTCCATGTAAGTCTGCAGCACAACCAAACACACAAATACTGAAAAGTCTAAAGCACGACCACTGTAGAATTATGCCAAAAAAAAAAACAATAGGATATGCACTTTTAACTACAGTACCGTTTGAAGATAATGTTGGAAAGAGGAGGTAAAAACTTTTAACACACAATGCAATTGGTTTCTAAGAGATACACTTTGGGAGAAGCTAAACTGCTGTATGTCTGGTGGTCCAACAAACTTCAGCGGAGCTTCGACTATGCGTGGGCGCGTCAATAACGATTGCTCCTTTAACTACACACCACCACACAACCAGACACCGGTCTCGTCCCCAGACAACGAGCTCTGCTCAGACCTGTCAGTCAGCAAGGAACACGCAGGAACCATGCCTCTCACAGTCAAGGTGTAGTGACAACTGTTAAATCAGAGGCCGCCTGGCCCCACCACGGCTAATGAGATTAGCAAAGGCTTCAGCGCTCATTAACACGACATGACAACGTCTTATTAGAGTCGCCTGGGTGCCCAGCAACCAGCCCATTGTATCGAAACCTCCCTCTCTAGACCCAGAAGTCCCTCAGAGTCAAGCAGGGTATTGTCCAAATGTGACAACTCGTCATCTTTCTTCATATGATCAAGAATGCTTCACCTGTGAGCTCCAAATACTCAAAATCAAATCAAGTGTTCACTTACTAGTTTGAACCACATTAAGTGATGAAGTTGTTGTACGTAATAGTTCCCCGTATGTTAACATTTTTAATACCTTGTCTTCCCTCATCATTGGTGAACAGGCCAGGGTCACTGCTGCATGTACTGCTGGTTTCACTGCAAAGAAAAGAGAAAAAAAAAACATCACATGTGAATGATCGCCACTGACCCATTTCTTTAATATCAATGACATTTGAGGTTTTGATTTGTCATCTCAAACCCGATGGGTTCTTTAGGTCAGACAATGTTATAGCATCCAAAAGGTGAACAATGCGAATCAAAAATGTACATGTCCCTGTAATGTCAATATGTAACATTCAATAATAAACATAATGAAGTAGTCCAGAGCTAGAGGTCGACATAAATGGAAATGACACAAAAAGACAGAGCGTGCTGTGTTCTCCCCTGTTGCGATAGCAAACACAAAGGCATGAGGAGACGCTCTGATCGAAGCCACTGAGTGACATGCACAATCTAATTGAATATCCTCCGCTGTCAGCTCCAATCTAATCTGGCCTGCGTTGTGGAGGATGACAGGAGAGCGAAACACATTCCCCGGCCTGCCCCTCCCTCTGGGTGTGCCCCACACACAGAGAGACCTACAGACGTGCCGCTTCCACACAACAACTGGCCAGCATCTGCTGTGTGGGCTGCCACTGCTTACTGCCTGGACTGCTCCATCGCTGCTCCTCTCCACACCCCCAGGCAACCGCTGTTACCCTCCCTCCACACCCTCTGTGCCCCCTCTGCTACCCCAGACCACCCTGACTTTCTCACACCTCAGCCACCTCGAACTGGGACCTCACAACACGCCAAGGTCATGGGGGGTGGGGGGGGTAGTGCAGATCGTCTAATATAATATTTGTTCTATTTCCTAAAGTCATTTTCTGACTACCACTTAGCTTAAAGGACAAGTCACATCACTGCAATGGGTGACACTCGGGTCCTTCATTAGTTTATTTTGAGTCATTCCCATACTGTACTGCTGCCATAAATGCTCACGAATATGTATTGATCCGCAATAGAAAATAGTCCCCAACAAAGGCATTTACTCCTGTTTGAGTAACGTTTGCTAAAGATTAGAGTACCCAGCTGTTTTGGGAATAAAAAAAATTACTTGGCCTTTTTAAAAAATTAAACAAGATTTAATTTCATGCACATTTCACGCACAAGGACAATGCACATTTATCAGAATTTCTGTAAATGAGTCAGTGTTAGCCAGCCAGCAAATGTTCAACTGCAGTCCTTTTATATATTTATATATTTGCGACCTGATTTTTAAAGATGTTTGTCTTTTGTAGGAACAAATGGCCTCAGACAGGTTAAGGAAATCGAACAGTATTCAGAGATGGACCATTTATTGACCATGAGACAAACATACAATAATGCCAGCCTTATCCCCTAAATACAGTAATTTAGGGGAGAAGGCTGGCTAATTTTGATTCAAACTACTTCATGAAAGAGGGGGAGCCTGATGCTCTTGATTGCCTTGCATTTTGCTTCCTGTTTATCATCGCCGACCTTGCTTGCAGGAGAAAGCTGGAGGGTCAGATATGCGCTGATACGGTGCTTTGCCATATTGCAGAGGCCTGCCGGTGACGGCAGAATCAGAAAAACGTCCGTCCAGCCTGCACGTCTTCTTGGCCAGATGGTCCTGCATCATCTCCCCTCACATCCACAAGAAGCAGATGTGAGAGGGAGCAGGCCTCTCCGGGGAATCTGGAAGATGCCTGGCCTAGCCAAGCAGTCCGTGGACCGTCCCTCCACCCCCGTCCCACCCCTTCAGCCCTCTCTCCAGACTGATTCCCCAGGCCTCTGCTCAGCTGTACCCGACCTCTGGACACATCGGCTGGCATCTGGAGCACACAACACTCTAACATCAGTAGAGGACACAGCCACAAGCTCTACAAGAACTACCAATTTGGCTTTATGCTTCATTCCTTGACCCTTCTTAAAAATTGGCAACCAGTGATGGTATTGGAAGGATTTTGTGCAAAGTTTGAAAAAGAATCACAGGTATAAACAATTAATTAGAGACACCCATTAAGTATTTATCTGTATTAAAGGTGTAATGTGATGTTGCTTGGAGCAGCACAGGGCCGATGTGAAACCGTTTCCATTAAGTACTGCCTAATTAACGCCATAAATAATTGAGACCCCCATTTTTCTTGGGACCAAAAGAAACACCTCCTCTTTCTTCAGCAGTGACCTTTGCCAGGAAAAGTTGACAAACTTGGTCTTTGACTCACACATAAAAGAGCACTTCCCCCAGTCAAAAAAAAAAAATTCTATCATGGATTAGGTATTATAAACACGAATAAGTCTCAATTAGATAAAATACCATATGTCCATGGTGAAACAAAGGCAAGGGCAAAAACTGCATTCCAGTATTTTGGGGCTGAACTCCCCACATGGCCCTATTGTCTCTATACAAGCCAAAGAGGTGAAGCAAAACACAGTATCCAGATGAGCACTAATCATTAGGATATAATCCTCAGCTCCTGGGAGAGGCAGACCAGTTTGCACAGAGATTACAGGCTAGCCGCCATTTATTGAGCCCAGGCTCATTCTGCGGAGGAATAAAGAAGAGGCAGAGACGGAGGGGGGCAAAGCGCTGATAACAATGGATCTGTGGGCTCTTCAAACAAGCCGCCCCAACCCAAATCCATGCCCTCTTCCATGGGTGTCTGATTATAAGGTTATCCCACCATCCCTGAGCTGCAGTAATTGGATTAGTCTCAGAGATTTATGAAAATTAACTTCAGCAAATGCTGCACTGCTTCCCCCAAAACTCCTCATAGAGTTTTCAAAATACAAATTACAGCACTAGAAAGCTGAGTGTGAGAAAAGCACATGCAATGGCTTTGTTTTTCCTGGTGGCAGGGTTTAAGCCAACATCACCAGCAGCAGCACTGCACAGCTGGAGATGGAGGCTGAGCCCGGGACAGCGTCTACCCACAGGTGAGGCCTGCTTGCTGGGCCAGCCTGGGTGCCAGGTGGCCTCGCTGCCAGCAGGCTGGGCCAGGTCTAATCAAGGATGTGGAGCCCAACTGGAACTGCCAACATCTGCTCCCCTTGCACTTGGGTGGCTGAAGGCAAAGCTCTGCTCAGTATGCCCTTAAGAGGAGTGACCTTGAGGAGAGGCATGTTTTAAGAGACCAGACACTCCGTATGAAAAAGGTTAATTGAATGAATGGAGACCAAAGAAATCAAGAGTGCTTCAAAAGACATTCAACAATCGCATGTGTCTGACATCAAATGGACCGTATGCTCTCGGAGTATAAATTTTGCTGTTGTACCACTGTCAACCCCTCATCACTGCTGCCATGTGTTCATATCCTTTGCCTTCGCTGCAGCTTAACCATTAGATTGTTCAGCCCTCAGTACAGTGTGGCAGTCTACTGAGCAGCAATCAAGAGCGTTGGCGTTGTGTAAGTGAGAAATGATTGACAGCGTGCCATGGTGTTCCTATTTATTTCTTCTCCTGAGCTGTTTTCTGTCAAAACGGCTATTGATTTTTCCATAAAGTAAGAAAACAAGTACCGTTTAGTGGCTAGGGAGGTCAGCACAAATTAAACCAGAAGATGTAAACCCTTCAGTCTGTCCCATTACAGGTTACCTCAAATGTCTTCTTTTCAAAGGAAATACATTGAGCAGGAGCGTGGCAAGCCTTTGGAAATGCGAACTCCCAGGCTTTATAATGACACACAACTGAACTGTACTGCCCACCACATCTGTCTAACTGATTATACATGTGGACCATGTGAGGTATTGAATGCCAAAACACCATTTATAAATTCTGGAAAAAAGTACCATATACAAAAATAAATAAAAACTATATATATTAATAGAAAATATATGTTATTATGTACATATTTATAATTTTAATGGTAGTGGTTTTTATGCTATGCAAAAATCCTGGTTTACTAAACATCTTAATAATGATAATGATATATATCAGTAGAAAAGAAACAATTAGTTAATAAATCAATTAATCCATTGACAGAAAGTTAATCTGCAACTGTTTTAACAATCGCTTAATAGTGAAATCCATTTATTCACATTTGCTGATTTCAGCTTCTCAAATGTGTGGATTTGCTGCTTTTACTCTTTTTTTAGGGATGGTAATCTCTGTCAGTGTGTAGGTCCACCACTTTGGTCCAGACTGAAATATCTCAACAACTGCTGGATGGATTGCCACAAAATTCTGGAGACATCAATGGTCCCCAGAGAATGAGTCCCAATAACTTAAGTGATCCTCTGACTTTTCCTCTAGCGCCACCAACAGCTCAAAATGTAACTTGTCTAATACTTTATGACCAAATAACTGCAAAACTAATGACATCCCTGTCAGTCTTAGTTGTACTTTGTGTTTAGTGCTAATCAGCAACTGTCATGCTGACACCAAACTAAGATGATGATCATGGTACAGATTACACCTGCTTAGCATCAGCATGTATGCATTGTCATTGTGAGCATGCTAGCATCAGGGGCATCAGGTAGCTCACCTAGTAGGGCACGTACCATTATTAAGGCTGAGTCCTTACCGCAGCGGCCCGGGTTTGAATCTGACCACCCTTTGCTGCATGTCATCCCCTCTCTGTCTCCCATAACTTTCCTGTATCTCTACAGAAATGTCAAAAATAATGTATGGTTGTTTTGTTTTTTTTAAAGAGCGTGCTAGCATCATAGCTGTGGTTAGCATTCTGAAGTTACCATTTAGCTGAAAGCACCACTGTGCCTAAATACAGCCTCACGCTCTGCTAGCAAGACTGTAGACTGTTGAAAGGTGCCACATAAATAACCTTGCCTTGTCTCGTAAATTGAATATCTTTGGGTTTTGGACTGTTGGACTGAAAATAATCATTAGATTAATCAACACAGAAAATAATCGTTAGGTGCAGCTCGTTATACCAGAAAACAGTGGGACAATGTGACAGCTTATAATTTTCAGAATTATCATTTTAGAACAAAACCTGTCACTATTCAGACTTTTTGATTCCACAGTATATTGTAATCTTTGCTTCACTGTAATAATATAATCCCCCTCTCTGCTGCCAGTTACAGCCACATTTAGTTTTGCTAAATAAAATGCACACAAGAGGGTGCACTCTGGGACACCGGGACAGGCCCAGCTTTAATTACCCAGCCCAAGACAGGAATTCATTTCAAAACAAATCAATACCACACCAAGTCACTTATTTATTTGTGACAATATTTCACGAAAGGAAATAATGAGCTGGCAGATGCCCGGAGGCATAACTATCAAAGATCCCTCCCTGGTGATCATTTCAGATATAGGAGATGAGGATGAAGAGACTCTATCATTCATTTTTAATTTCAACTCAATACTTTAAAGTGGAGTGGTATGATTGTGATACTTTTTTTGGTTTAGTTGAGGACACGCTGAATATTGACAAGTGGCTCGATGAAGACAGGCAGTATAGATCATCTTAAATGTCGCCTTGTTTAATTGCTTCTGTCTGATAGTAGTTATGATCATGACTTTTATGTGATGGGTTTAACTGCCTTGGTAACTTTCCATTTAAAGGGTAAAAAGGGGCTTTTAGAGTTTTTGAGATCCATTTTTCAGTATGGTTTTAATCCTGACTCTTTAAACAACAACAGTGTTAACATTTGGCTTTTTGCAATACTTTAAATTAAATGTAGGCATTCGAAAACTGGGACTGCTTATTTTTCACGTATAATGAACCTAAAAGCTTTAAATATAATTATATAGGGACAAAATATGGACTGGATCTTTGCCTTAAGAGCCTAACTGTGTAACAACATTGTAATAAATGAAGGGTTAGGTTTGACCCTAACATAAAAACAAAGAGAGGATATATAAATATCCTTCCTTGAATCTAACATTACCCCTCAGACATGTTCTCATCTGCAGCATCTCTGTGTTCCTTGGCCATCTTTCTCTTCCAGCACTCTTTTCCAATCAGCCTGGCACCTTCAGTCTGTCGGTCTGCTCCCACCCAACTGCCAGACCTCTTCTTCGAACCGGACAGATGCTGGATCCTAGACGCCCTGTTTCTCTGTTTCCCATCTACACCGGAAAGCTTTAACTTCTGCTGCAACTTATCCGTGACGTCTGAGGTCATACGTTTGACCTTCCTCCGCCTCCTGAGTGGCCGTCCCGGATTATTCTCGGTGAAGGAGTCAGACTCTGGCCAGGAGGGCTGCCTAGTCCTGACCGGGCCTCTCATGACGGAGCGCCATCGGCTGGTTGAAATCATGTCATCAGAGTCGCTGCAGTTGGCCACAGAGGCAGTGATGGTTGAGGAAGAGTTCTCCCTGTATTCTTTAGTCTCGTCCAAGCTGGACTCCGAGGCCTCAATCCAGCATCGTCTGTGCTCCAGCGGATAGAGGGAGGATTCACGGCAGCGCTTGCGGCCCCTGCGACGGCGGATCTGCCGGCGCTGCTGCAGCGGACTCAGGACCATTTCCTCCCACAGCTCGCCCAGCTTACTTTGCTCAGAGGTCTGCTCCAGAGCAGACACCAGGTCCTGCACCAGCTCATCCATCATGTTGCTGGAAACCAAAGACACAAGTTACAACAGAGTTAAGTTAAGTGATGTCAAGACAAAGAGTTAAACACCATGAATGATGCTACGTCAACATAAATGGCAACAGGTATGAGTGGAGTAGATTAGTCTGATTTACAATAGTCATGATAATAAACAAAAGCTGAATGTGCAAATGCTCAAGCAAATGCAGCTCCTCTGATGACCACTAGGTTCTACCACTCTGTGGCAATTTTGGTTGGGGCCATGTTCATTTGATAGGCGGGTGTCTCAGCCTATTACACTCTGTCGAGATGGTTGAGGTGGGAATTTGGGATTCTGGCTTCAAGATGAGTAAGTAGTCAAATTCCAGGCCCCCAAAAAATACATGTAGAAACCTATAGTGACATCACAGACTCTATGACCTTGTTCATTTATGGTTTTATGTGCAGGTCGACCAGCAATCACTGCATTGCTATCACTGTAATATTTCTAGGTGTATTGGACCATTGTGAGCAAAGTAGCAAATCAATTAGCAGGACTGTTTTATTTTGATTTGTCAGGCATTTAATATGCTGGATTAGCCAAAAATCCATGTTCATGTCTGGGTATTTAACCATAATCTGTTTCTAATGTGATTTACCAGAAAATGTTACTATCACATTATTATCAATATTGCAACCTAAAATGACATATAGGCTAGCCACCTCTACCCAGTACTGAAAGAATATCTGCCCGCTTTGCTTCATGTTCCACTGTGAACTTCTCTCTGTGTGATGATGACTGACATAACATGGCACATCTAACATGAAGCTATTGGTATTGAAATCTAATCTGACCATTGTTGTTGATATAGGAGGTAACAGACTGCATCACCTCCAGCTGTGATGGTACTCTTTTTGGACCCAGAAATGACGAGGTGCATTTGCGATAGCGTTGTTTTTTTTAAGTAACAAAATATTCCCAGGCTCATTTTAAACTTGGCAGCATAAAATTGTAGAGGATCACCCACACTGTTAAACTTTCAAGCTACCCGTGATTGATTACAACGGCGTTAAAAATTGCCGCTTGTTAGAGCATGTGCACATCATCAGCGGCTACAAAACACCCACAGCAAGAAAGCGACTGGCAGGCTGTGCAACATGAGTGCAGAAAAACAACAGCAGAGGCAGACTGAGCTGTCTGCATGCTCTGCGTGTTACATAACAACACCTCACACGTGAGCTCAGCACAAGGACAGCCTGAGCAGCCACACATCTCCCTTCTGGTAGCTATCAGCGAAACACACCGTTTAACAGTGTTCAGCACGGTAACCGTGCCATGTAAGAGTCACATCAGCTATCATAATATTACGTAATAATAGGCAGAGTCCACTGTGTGTGAGCACTCACCAGTCGCAGCTTGTCTTGTTTTGTTTTCAGCACAGCTGTGACACCAGACGCACTTCCGCTCTGCTGTCCAGCCAATCAGGTGCCTCCGCCGCGCTGTGACTCTCCTGCTAAACAGCGCGCCACTCCACCACAATGTCCATGCAGATAAGGACCCAAAACTCAGCCTGCTGGGCTGCAGATAACACATTGAACTTCACCACCGATCATCATAACACCCCTATAACAAGCTGACAAAAACTATTATTCACATCGCCTGTATTACTGCAGTTTCCAGTAAAGTGTCTGTGATACCAGACAGAAATGATGTTCCTATATTGTGGTGTATTATTGTTTTATTCCCTATAGTGGGCTCTTAGGAAAAACAAGTGTACATTTTCCTGTGGTAAAGACCTAATATTAATGTATAGTAAAAAACAATCAGAGCCTTTGCAAAGGATTGTAGAGGGTTATGAGTCACAGCCCCCCAATCCCACAAAGAGAAAGTCCAATAATATTTTCTGTAAATTTGATATAAATGAAACAATTCTTTCAAAGAAAATTATTTCGAAAAAAATAAACCAATACTTCTGGACTCAATGCAACTAACTAAACTCTCACTAAGATAAATGTATCAGAACCTATTATCCACATCATTAGTACCACATTAAAATAGGTCTTTCCTGGAAACCTCCTTGAAAATCACGGACCCTAAAATAAAATGTTACCATTTTATTTCGCAACACAAAGATCTAAATCGTGTTTCGATGCCTCTTCACTTATTTTTCACTAATTAAAATATAAAAGTGAGTGAGTGAATGAGCGGCACATTGTACAACACCTTGGATAAAAGCTCTATATAAATGCAGTCTATTAAAAAGTCCATATACTGTAGTTGAGTCAAACCCTCTACGACAGAGTTTCAATGGAAATCAAACAGGGTAATATTTACATAATCTCAATAAATGTACATGTTTTTTATATCTCTTCAAACAAAATCCCAAACCATGTTAAGTTTGTGATGAGTTGTAGATTACAGTAATTCTATTACTTCTGCACCTTTTAAAACAATAGTGCACTAATAAGTGTTTTATGATGTGTAATGAAGAATTGTCTCTCAAAGCCAGTGTGTTGCTGAATGAAGCAAAAAAAGTCATTTACCACTTCTTTCATCTCTCAGATGAAGGCAGCCCAAATAATAAAAAAAATAAAAGTCTGTGAAAATGAGTACAAAAGCCATTTAATCTCTCTCATCTTCCTCTTAATAACTGCAAATTTCCCCTTGGGCCCATGGGAGAGGGCCTCTCTGTGCCGCTGCCACCTTATCTGTCGCCTCCATATTTCAGCATGCTGAGCGGCTCCCTCTGTACCCAGCCCCCGGCCTCCTCTCGCCGGGGCCTGTGGGGAAGCTGGGCTCCTGGGCCCGCCATTGTTCTGGCCTGGGAGGAAAGTCCGGAGAGAGCTCTGAAAGCTAGAGAGTGGGAATATAAAGAAAAAAAAACTTGAGCCACTGCTTCATTAAGCAGCAGCCTTTCACAAGCAAACATATCAGAAACAGCCCCTTTTCAGAGGCAGTAATTAGCAATTTGGAAACCTTGCCCCCTCAGGATATACAGTTTCAATTTAGTCAGCAGCTTTAGATTCTTAGGCACTTAATATTCATTGTTTCTGCCATCTTCCCAATTTCTCAACGTACATTGTCTAGTCTTTCACTGGTGATAGTGTTTTATCTTTCATGTAATTCTTCTTTTCAATGAGCCCTTTGCAAGAGAAGTTAATTTTTATAAATAATTTTCCAAGGGATTTGCAAAGTATGTGAGGGACATGATAGCAAAGTGCTCTTTAGGAAGTGCCAGGCTGAATATCATATGGAGCTTGTGCTTGATTAAGTCTGGCTGTAAATACTGTATGGGAAAAGTTCCTGCAACTCACTAGGAAGTTAAATTGCAGAGAAACCTTCTACAACTGATGACGTGGATCAAAAAGTAAAGGATATTCAAGTTTAAATGATAATATTTGATAAAAGGACATCCAGATAAACCAGCACAGGCACAAATTGTCTTCAGAGTTTGCAAGATTTGACATTGGCTCTTTGTGATGTTACATTGTTTACTTCTATTATACAATAACTGACTTATGAGTACTGTTATCATGAATTATTTGCATGTGTTTGTATTGGCATGGTAAACCCTTTGCATGTATTTAATGGCAAATTTTTGCAAACTTCTTATTAAGCCAAACCACATATTGTACCTCAGGGGGGCAAGACTTATCTTGCTACCACTTCCATTCATTTCCAATCAGCATTGTCTAATAGAAATAATTGATTTTTGCCTCTTCTCCACAAATGGAAAACGCTTGTGATTAAACATTTTGTCTCCAAATCTAAATTCCGAGATCACCATCAACACTTGAGAAAAAATAGGCAACTCATTAAAGCAAAAAAAAGAAGCAGCTAAAATGTGAAAAGAGGAGGCAGGGACTGAAATAATGAATGGAGTCCGAGTGAGCTATCTTTCCCAGGCAGAGCGCCACTAGGGATGCAAACTCTCAGCCACCAGAAATGAGCTACCTATCTGTGAAAGGAGTGACTGCTCCATCCTATTTGATTTGGCTCTCCTATCATCTCTTAAGAAGATGTCAGCCTTGCTTCTTCTATTGCTCTGAGCCTTTATCAACCCGGAGACGATTTCCCTGCAAAAAAAAAAAAAAGGGGGGGGGGGGGGAGACGCATTTCACTGCCTTTCAGGGAGCAACACTAAAGAATAAGTGTTATGCGATAAAAAGGGGGTTGTTAAATAGATCTGTCTATTTGTATGGTAATAATGATCGCTTAAAGACTTGGGGCTCTGTGACTTGTAGAACAAGGAAACAAATCTGTATTCAGGTATTGTGTTAAACATGACTCTCCAAACGACCTTGTGAAACTTTCATACAGTAAAAAATGAGTTGGATTCTTGAGTGTTTTTTTCCTCTTTGTTTGTATCATTCTTTTACATTTCCTTTGCCCTGTACTGAGCAAAGCTGCTCATCTCAAACTACTGGAGCTCTTTGCATTTTAAATGATCTTTGTCAGAGTTTTTATTGACAGATCTGGTACCAATTTTAAATTCTAATTTAGTATTAAATTCGGAATGTCTCTGGTAGTTAAATATGTTGGGAAGCTTGTGATGTTGTGGGCTTGAATTCTTAACCGTTGCTGCGTATCATACATCATTCCATGAAAAATATGCATATTTCTTAAAGTTTAACACATTTCTAAGTAAACAAATAAGTTTAAGTACAGTAAACAGCAAGTGATTACAACCCATTTTAAATAATATTGGCAGTGGTAGAAGAAGTACTTAGATCCTTTACTTGAGAAAAAATTGCAATACCACAATTTCAAAATACTTCAGTACAAGGAAAAGTCCTGCATACAATTTTTATGTGAATAAAAGTACAGAAGTATTAGCAGCAAAATATGCTAAAAGTATCAAAAGTAAATGTAGTCATTATGCAGAATGGTCCCTTTCAAAGGTTTCTAAACATATCATAATTGGATTATTAGTGATGCATTAAAATGTAAGTATCATTTTAATGCAATAGTTGGTTGAGCTGGAGCAAATTTTAACTCTTTGATAAAGTGCTGGGCATTTAAATCTCTAAAAACACAATGTTTTATAAGATGATGGTATGTTATGCATGAACATGTTTTATATTGAAAGTAAATAGTGACTATAGCAGTAACATACTGTAAATGTAGTGAAGTAAAATGTTCAATATTTCCCTATGAAATGTAGTTGAGAAGAACACTCAAAAGTAAAGTACAAGCACCTAAGAATTGTAGCAAAGTACATAGCTTGAGAAAATGTACTTAATTACTTTCCACAACTGAATATTGGATACAGTTTTGATTGATTGATTAGCAATTCCTCACCATTATGAGTGTATCCCAATTTAACCATAACCATTGATTGTCAAAAACCCAACCCTGATGTCTCGTTAGGATTCAAAGACTCCAGTTTTCTGTTCCCAGGTGGCATACTGTAAGCTAATAGCAAAATTATGTAGAAAGCTGTCCCATAAACCTCAGGAGCATTTTTTTGTTATCAAAGCAAATCAAACATAAAGTGGGGTTTGTTTGCTGTTCTGCGTACCTGGAGATCCTCCTGTACATTGTTTCAGATGCATCACTGCCATGGGTAGCCATCTCAGCCTGCTCCACTGAGGCACGTTTGACATGTCAATTTAGCAGGTGGTGGGTTGACGCTATATGAAATACATATGTATGCATTGATGCAGTGGCAAATGTAATGTTTCTTAAAGGATAAGACTAAAAGACAAAATATGATTTTAAACAGAGGACAATCAATGTGTTCTAATTTGCAAGAGGTGACCATGAAATTATCCGATCAGAAAAGGTAGGCCAGTTGAAATAAACATCTCTCCAATACAGTAACCTGCTATAAATACTTCCTTCCTGAAGACTGTATGAATGTTTTGCTAAGACTGTGATAGAGAGATGTTAATTATTTCTAAACCATGCGATGTTGTAAAGACCTTTTATATTTTGACATGTCATAGAAGGAAAAGTACAAGTAATAGCATTAATGACTCTTATTTTCCATTTGAGTGTCTCGGTGAGGCATACCAGTGAGCCATCCTGCCCGATGGCAGGCTCCTGGAACTGGAACCTGCAGTAAAAGGAATGAAGCAATCATTAACGTTATTACTTACCTGTGCTTTTCCTGCCAATCAATAGGTATTTTTCACAGCAGACATTCTGATTTGCCATAGTAAGAAAAGCACAGGTGTTACTAATAACATTAACAATGGCTTTGTGCTATTCAAGAGTCCCAGTAAGCCATGAAAGTGTGACAGTGAGCCAGCAAGCACAATACCAGGTTTCTAAAACTTGAATCCTGTTCCTCGAGAACAGGAGAAAAATCATGTGCAAAGAGTGGCATCAGTGCTAGTCTACAATTATAAATATATTTTCTGATGGGCAGTCTGTGCAATACAAATAACGGAGTGGAGGAAAGGATGGCGAAATGGTGTGAAACGGTGTGCAACGGGCTTTGAGGTGCGTTTTCTCTCGTTTGGGTAACACCTCTGAAACACTCTCCAATAGGAGTGACGTATAAACCCTGCAGTATTAAAAAGGCAGTGTGCACAATATCATATCACAACAACAGTCATCAGCGATAATGATAACTCATAATAACATAATTCGCACATATAGATCGTAAAATAGTCTCGAAGGTAAGAAGTGGATTATCCTTCACCTGAAATATTTGCCTTGTCATCCTGAAATGCAAGGCAAATGTTGGATCATTATTAGGAACCACAGTTTCCACATACCCCTTCACTCGATGTGGGATGTTCTTTGCTATTTTGGACAGCAAGGGCAGTGACTGCAACAAAAAGCGAATTTTGAAGTATTAAAAATGTATTTAGACCCATTTCATCGCTCTATGAAAATTCTTTGAAAAGAGCACAAAGAATGGCCTTCTCAGCTGCCATAGTTGCAACACTTAACAACAGGGTATTCAACACCGCCATTTCCATTTAAATAAATGTTTTGCTACATTTTGTCAGGGGCTGATCGCACTCCTGGAACTCTCAAGCGACACACTGTAACAAATTGCTGTAAAAATACAGCCAAATTCTAACAGTAAAGTACATATCATCTCTTCACTTATTCAGTCTTATGCTACTGTCAACCTACCAAATAATAGCAACATTTTCCCCTTTTAGAAAAAAGCACATATGTCAGGCCTCTTCAAAGGACAAATGCATGGGGCATAGCAATAAATCCATATCAAGGAAGTCAGATCGACAAAAACCTGAGAAGATATGAACATAAACACATGACCAAAATTTGTAGGAAAATCCTTATGTGTATATGGGAATTCAAAAGATTTTGTCTCTGATTAGCTGAAAGTAAGCTTTCTTGTGTAATTTCTTTCTCCTGTATTTCAATTATTTGTTGTGTTTATGGAGGTTTGTCAATGCTAGAGAATGGTAAAACACATCAATCAAAGGACACTGAAATGCAGAAACATTTAAAAGCTCTTATTTAACCAAGGCACATGAGCAGTATTCAAGATGTAGAAAAACCATCATTAAACGTCTCACCACTTACAAAATTACGACCGTGTGCGTTTTGTGTTCAGCCCTCACAACTGTTTTGCTCTCCACATTGCCTACTGCTGAACAGAGGAGGAGGAGGAGGAGGAGGAGGAGGAGGAGGAGGAGGAGGAGGAGGAGGATGCAGAGGCTCTCCAAGCCCGGCATGGAAAGCACTAGAGGTAGATTGATTAGCCTGCTCAGTTTGGCTGATTAATCAGGGCCTGTTGGATGGAAACGAGCACCATTTATGGCTGATTATCTTCCCAGAAGGCAAAATCTTAAGGTACAATCCACAGTGGAACTTTTCAACCTCCATTTAAACCCAGCACTTTCCAACTCCTTATTTCAGTAATGAAAATGCTGCTTACATTTGGTTTTATGAAGTTTCACATTACTGCTGCAGGTGTAGCCGGCTTAGCACTTTTCCGCTTTAATTTGATAATGGCCAACAAGTAAAAGTAGAGGGGGGAAATATACTCTTATACTTACTTTTGCATTAAAGTATGAAATATAAAATTTCCACATAAAATCAGAATAATATATAAAAATATTTGAATTCACATATTTTCACATTTCTACATCTGGACCTATCTTGTGTTCATTTCTCTTTGTTTATCTTTTTTATTTCATTTGAAATGGTTTCTATTATTCTGTTATTTTACACTGTGCCATATGTACCTCTAAGACAAGCAAGAACAACTTCTCTCTCGTGCTACACCGAAGAACCAAAACCTAACTAACGGATCTCTGCTCCAGTAACAGTAATAATAATAATAAACTATTTGTATAGCTCCTTTCATACAAGACATGCAGCTCATGGTGCTTTACAACAAAGAAAATACATGCACATAAAAAACAGAAAGAACATAAAAACAGGGATAGAATGCCATAGTTAATGTAAAACAGTGAAAGAAAGACTTTAAATGCAAAGTGTCTGTGACCTTTTTCATTGAAGTGAGCTTGATATCATAGTAATGCTGACACTTCCAAACTGGAAAGTGAACACCTATCACCCTGAGGACAGTTGCAATCACCCTTTTAATCTGTACAGTTCTTTCTCAATGGAGCTACACCACAGTAAGACATGGGACTTGAAATCTCCTCTCTCTCACTACCACTAACTTTGGGAGACCGAAGCAAAGGTTAACTAACATAAACCAAACTATATTGGGCGTTTGAATTTTTGTTTGGTCTTATCTGTATACGTTCTGTGTTTTACTCGTATAGCCACAATTTATCAAAGGTTTCTCTCTAAACAATAGGACGTCTCTGGTGGTACCAGCACCCTGGTCTCTGTGGTCAACCCTTTAATGTTCACATCTCATGCTGCTGTCCAGTCCTGCAGCCAACGCTCGGCTCCAGAGTGGCCTACCCTGGCCTGGTCACCCGTTTCCATTTATCTGCTGGGATAACTATAAAAATCTGTCAGGAGCAGGGTGGGTTTTTTCGCTCAGCTCAGTCCAGCTGGCAGATTGAGAGCCCCCTGTAATGCACAAGTCTGTTTTTATTATTCTTGCTCGGGGAACACTATTTCATCAAGTGCATGATTCCACAGAGGAGAGGAGACAGCCCCAGCTCGGCTATATTTCTTCCAATCAAACATTCCAAGGGGAAAAAATGAGTGGGTGCCATCAAATCCCAGAATAATGCCGCCAGATTTTATGTAAAAAGAAGGACTGATGGACAAATACAGGAAGGCAAGACAAGTTTAATGACGTGTGTTCAGGAGCTGAGATTGGAAAACTGACAGAGAAAAGCAGCCTCTTTGCTGGAATATAAATTGTTGTGCGCTGTAAAAAGGCTTTTATCTGGAGTGAATATGGGACAAAATACACAGGTCAGGGTTAAGTCATTTTCTCCGGCAAGTTAAGCGAATAATGAAGGCGAGTCCGCGCGGAGAGGAGCACTGCTACTGCCAGTTTGTCTTCATTTATTATGCCAAATCTCATGATTTTGGCGTTGGCGCAGTGAGTGCTCTGGCGCGCACCGGTGGACGACATATCGCTTAATTTACACAAGGTAATGAAAGCAGGGAATGGGAGGACAAAACAATTTACCTGCTGACACGGGAAGAAGTGATTTGCGAACATAGGGGGTGAGCGAAAGAGCAGGAAGAGAGCCAGGGCCAAGGGGTGGAAGAGGAGTAGAGAT
Source organism: Coreoperca whiteheadi (assembly GCA_011952105.1). Taxonomy (NCBI): domain Eukaryota; kingdom Metazoa; phylum Chordata; class Actinopteri; order Centrarchiformes; family Sinipercidae; genus Coreoperca; species Coreoperca whiteheadi. The sequence continues at coordinate 16,672,196 of CM022480.1, read as the reverse complement.
AGGGATGAGAGGAAGAGAAGAGGGAAAGGGGGGAGGCATGGAGGAATAAAAGACGGGGAGGTGGAGGAAAAAACAAAAGGATGAAAGTGACAGACTCAGGCTTCAGTCTATGCTCGTCAGGTGATGATGATGGCTTCAGTGAGGCAACAGTAAACTCTCATCTCTGTCTCCCTCCCCCACAGATGCACACACAAAAATATGTGCAATCAAGGGGTGAAATTGACCTCAAATCTGAAGGGTCTGTCTGTACAAGCCCCCCCACCCCCTGCCAATTGTAATCACTTCTCAGAGAGCCACTTGTGTGGCAGGGACGGGCGGCTTCAACATCACTCTGGAGCTGCAACAGGTATTTTCACCCAAAGACCAAATCTCTGACTGCTGTCTCACACCAAATTTTGCTGACCAGTTCCGTGATTGATTAATGTATGTTTAGATTTTTCTTGCAGAGTGGAAACTGGCATCATTTCAGATTTTAAAAATTAGGTTTACCTGTCCTGCAAAGATGTTACCTACCAGGATAATTTGCTCTGTATCCGCATATATTGTAATCAGAGTCAAAGAAGTTACCCAAATTAGGATTACCACAGAAAAGATCCAGATCTAAATTAGCGCCGCAGACAGCCAATCACGCCACAGTATTGACAGATGCGTTGTAAAAGTGCACAATTGGCCATTCAGCTGATGGCCTTTCACACAAACAGAAATGAGTCTGGCCGAGTCTCCCTGACAATATGGCTTGGAGCTGCACTGTAATTTTCCAATCACTAGCCCTTCAGCCCAGGCCACTCCTTAGGGCAGTAAGATCAGATGAGCTCCGGCATTTTCTTTTGTAAGAGTCCAAACTCTATTTGTCTGCTCACAGGAACAAAAACAATCAGGGAGCTGAAAGAGACGGGCTTTTTGGTCTCTCTAGAGAAGGGCCAGAGACAGAG